>OX940963.1:19377639-19996100 GCA_954870475.1 Euphrasia confusa | reverse complement strand
ATGTGATGATGCAGTATGAAGATGAAGACGACGACAAGGTTCTGCTTGCATCGGATAGTGATCTTCAAGCAGCCATATACCATGCAAAGCTATCCGGTTGGAAGGTATTCATTCGATCATATTATCGATCCATCTCATTAGATATTATGCATGATTACGTATGAAATGTAGTGAACGATGAATTGAACGTGAGCAGGGACTAAGGTTACATTTGGATTATGCGGGAACAAGTCGACATCCAAGAAGATCCAGCTCAGGAAGACTTTTGGATTATGTTCAAGCGGACGGGTCAGTTTCATCATACAGCGCTGTTGCGGCTGGGGCTGCTGTGCTTGCTGGTTTAAGTGTATACGCGTTCCTCAAAAGATCCGGAAACTAACTCATAATGTACTCAGTAACATAGTCGATCAGCTTCTTAATTTTGAAAATGTGTCATTGATTTCTCTTTAAAAACGGCTAAAATAGAACTACTATATACATACTCAGGAAACTCTACATGGAAACATTAATTTTGCAGGTTAATTTAACTATGGATTTTGGTAGATATACTACATTATATTCTTAGCTTTTCTAATCCAACAAGGATTAGAGTGGTATTGTATAAATGGGGAACAAAAGAGTGACAAATACAAATAATTTCAAAAATGTCATTATAAATCATACAGGCCCACAACCCACAGATATTTGGATTTCGATAGTAAGTACAGTATAATATTGAAATAAAAATTTTTTTGGTCCTTAGCTTTTTTTCGATTAAGTTCCACATACATTCGTTTTCTCAATTTAGTCTCAAATATATCGAATTTGGTTTCAATTTAGTCATTTTTTGACGAAGTGCCCATAATGCTGACTTAACGCCACCTGTCAGCATCCCATTGGTCAACAACTTTTTTTAAAAAAAAAGAAAAAATTCGTTGACCAATGTGATGCTGACACGTGGCGCTGAATCGTAACCTATAGGTAGCGAAAATTGAAATTTCGGTACAAAAAGAACTAAATTAAAACAAAATTCGATATATTTGAGACTAAATTGAGAAAACAATGTATGTGGCACTAAGAGCCTATTTGGCAGAAGTTATAAGCTCTTTAAAACAGCTTATAAGCTCTTAAAATTTGTTTGATAAAATTTTAAAAAAAGATCTTAAAAAACTTTAAAATAAGCTTATTATAAGCTTGTTAAAAAAAAGTATGGGCGGAGGTATTTTTTTTTTTAAACAACTTATAAGCTCTTCCAACTTAAATAATAAAAGACCAAATTACCCTTAATTATTATTTTTTATATATATACAAAAATTCTAAATTTATTATTTAGTTAATATAATTTTTTTTATTTTTTCGTCATATATAACCATTTATTTTTGGTAATTTTAACTATATAAGATCTTAAATTGACAAACAAATTACAACTCATTTATTAAATAAGAAATCAGATTAACAGCTCTTAAATCAGCTTATAAAACGTAACATCGTAAGCTATTTTAAATAAGCTCGTCCAAGCTGTCTCTAAATAAAATAAAATACTACTTTATGGACCAAAAAATATTTTATCTCATATAATATTACTACTTCAAATACGAATTACCAATCTGAATAAAAAAAATCAATCATAATAGTGATTTAACATAACTCATGAGTCTGTTGCAAACACGCAAAAAGCAAAAGAAAAAAGTGAATCCATAGAAAACATTCGTGATTGAATAAATTAAAATGATAGCCGATATTTCTTTATGGCCGAAAAAAGATCAATCATTTTGAGCTCATTTTTTATTATCATTTTTCCCACTTTTTATTATAATTGATTGAATATCAGGTCATAATTTATAGGGTAATCCTGCTAGGGCAAATTCTACTATCGGCCAGAATTAGGACATGTCTTTTTGGATTGAAGCCGGCTGAACTGAATTGAACTAAATCGATTTGAACTGAACTAGACTGAAATTAAGTCCAAAAGAACAAATTCTTACTGGATCCATAATTGAATTGAATGTTTAAAAAAAGTAAAATGTGCCAGTGCCCTTAGAGTTAAAGATTGATGTGGAAAATGTGGAAAAAAGGTATAAATGTGCCTTGAATGTTTAAGATTCTCAAAAATATGAAAAATTTTTAAGTGCCCCTGGAGTTTAAAACATCTAAATATGGTTTAGCAAAATTGATGTCTTTAATTACTTTCTTTAGTGTAGTACTAGTAAGACTACTTACAATGAACATGTTGAATAAATAATTAAATAGTTGAATATGTGCAATGGTGTGTTGAATCACATGTTGAATGTGATGTGGATTTTTTGGAGTTGAAAGAATTCAACATGTTGAATTGTGAAGAAAGGGTAACAAGTGGGACACATGTCTACTTTTTATTTGTTGTTTGAATTTTAAAATTTGATAATATATCTTTTTTTATTTTGCTCAATTATTTTATTGTAAATAATTTTTTTTTATTTTTTATTTTTACACTAAAATTCATTATTTTTTATACTCTATAAATAGAGCATTGTTTCATGTAATTTGAACACACACAAAAAATCATATTTTTCTCAATAATTTATCAATTTTATATTTATTTTTTATTTTAAACTTCCTTTTTTTTTTAAATGAATTCCAATAATTGTCCATTTTTATCAATATTTTTTATTGAATTGTAAATACAAAAACAAAATTAAAAAAGAAAATAAAAAATAAAATAAAGTGATAAGGTAGGGTGTTGAATTTTATTAAACTAAACTATTGTAGAGTGAAATTTTGAATTAGTGTTGAATTGTAGGTGGAAGAGAGAGAAGATGATATGAAAATTTAAAAAATATTGAATTAGTGTTGAATTGTTAGGTGGAAGAGAGAGAAGATGATATCAAAATTTAAAAAATAATAAAGTAGGAACGTTGAATACTTTAACCATCGTAGATACAGAATATTAATCATTTCGGTATGTCGTCTTCTCCACTAAAGCACACACGACACGGGAAAGATAAAGTTTTGTTTCTTCGTCACACTCTAAATTTATACTCTCTACTTCAATTTCATCCAAATGAGAGTGTGAGAAAGAGAGATAAAGAGAGCTTGATTTCAAGCTTTTTTTTCTCCAGCAAATCGAACTCGTACTCGTTAAAATTAAAATGGCAAGTTTCATCTTCATCCTCATCCTCACAATCTGGGTTGTTTCCACACCGACCCATCAACATCCCATCAAAACCGTGGTGGTATTAGTCCTGGAAAACAGGTCATTCGACCACATGCTTGGATGGATGAAGAAATCCGTCAACCCTTCCATCAACGGCGTCACCGGAAAAGAATGCAATCCCGTTTCCTCCGCCAAAAACAGACAGATATGCTTCTCCGACGACGCCGTCTACGTGGATCCGGACCCGGGCCACTCCTTCCAAGCCGTCCAGAAACAGGTCTTCGGGTCGGGCCGGATCCCCTCGATGTCGGGCTTCGTCGACCAAGCCCTCACCGTGTCTCGCAATCTCTCGGAAACCGTAATGAAGGGCTTCCGCCCTGAGAACCTCCCGATCTATTCGGCCCTGGCGAATGCCTACATGGTGTTCGACGAATGGTTTAGCTCAATCCCGGGCCCCACACAGCCCAATCGCCTCTTCCTCTACTCCGCCACCTCCCACGGCTCGACTAGCCACGCCAAGAAGCAGCTCGCCAAAGGGTACCCACAGAAGACCATATTCGATTCCCTCCACGAAAACGGATTCGACTTCGGGATTTACTTCCAGAACATCCCCACCACACTCTTCTACACGAGCTTGAGGAAGCTGAAGTACGTGTTCAAGTTCCACTCGTACGATCTGAAGTTCAAGAGAGATGCTCGGAACGGGAAGCTGCCCAGCTTGACTGTGATCGAGCCGAGGTACTTCGACCTCAAGGGCTGGCCCGCGAACGATGATCACCCGTCTCACGATGTGGCCAACGGGCAGAAGCTGGTGAAGGAGGTTTACGAGGCCCTGAGATCTGGCCCGCAATGGAACGAGAGCCTTTTTATTATTACATACGATGAGCATGGTGGGTTTTACGATCATGTGCAGACGCCTTACGAAAATGTTCCGAATCCGGATGGGAATACGGGCCCCGCACCTTATTTCTTCAAGTTTGATAGGCTTGGAGTTCGGGTGCCGACTCTGATGGTGTCTCCTTGGATCAAGAAAGGAAGCGGTAATATATTTGTTCATCTACTTTCATTTACTATCATTTTTCGATCTTTTTTTTTTTTATTTTTTATATTTATTGTTTTTCAACTTTCTTGTAGTGATGAGCAGGCCTAATGGTCCGACTCCAACTTCCGAGTTCGAACATTCTTCAATCCCTGCAACCATAAAGAAGATATTTAATCTTTCGTCGAACTTCTTGACTCATAGAGATGCTTGGGCTGGCACGTTTGAGCAAGTCGTATTGGAATTAGATTCACCAAGAACCGACTGCCCGGGTAATTAGTTCTTCTTATTACTCTTAAAAAGCTGAATTAGTTCTTTTACTTGGTTGTAAGGGTTGACTACATGAACTGCCTTTGAGGTTTGAATTAATTATAGCGATAAAAACGAGACCTAATTTCAAAATACGAAAAACAGCCGTATGTTAAGTTACGTAGTTGAACCCTTTCAAAAGCCAAAAAATGTTTCAAAATCGCGCTTCACATTGAATCGGTTTTTCATTTTTTGTTCTGAAAGTTAGCCATGGTTTTTTGTTAAATCCTCAACTGCCATACATTGATGAATTCTTTTGCAGAGGTTTTACCCGATGTAACTCCTCTAAGAAGCACAGAAACAGATGAGAAGAGGGGCTTGTCCGAGTTTCAGGGGGAGTTGGTTCAATTGGCTGCCGTTCTAAATGGGGATCATTTCTTGAGCAGCTTCCCGAACGAGATGGGGAAGAAGATGAACGTGAAGCAAGCTCATGAGTATATAAAAGGTGCCGTCTCAAGATTCATTCGAGCGAGCAAAGAGGCTTTCAGGTTAGGGGCAGACGAGTCGGCCATTGTGGACATGAGGTCGTCCCTGACTACAAGAACATCCGTCCACAACTGATGGTTTTCTTTACGCTTTATGGTCGACATCCGTTTTTGTGTGCATGGTTAATGTTTGCAAAGTATGCTATAAATTGTTATGCTATGAATCATTCATTAGTTTTAGGTTTATAAATATATATAAGGTTGTATTTGTAAATTGTAATGAACTCATGATGTATATGTATATGTATTAATTGATTCAAGACATTTTACATTTTATCTACTGGTCAAAGGTTTTTCATTTTCAATCAGGCACAGATTTATCACTCCACTAACTCAAACCAAATTTATGCTCTCTAATCCAATTTATTTTTTCACATCAATTCATGTGTCTTAGAGTAGCATTTTTGTAATTGTGTTATGTACGTTCAATTAATTTAAATTTACGTTCGATCTCAAATTTGCTTTTCGGTTTTCAACATATAGCTTCGTGCCCTAAAAATGAAATTAGTTATAGGCTGTAAGACCATCAACATTTGAACATTGTACATTGCCCTTCATAACTTGTACATTCTACCAAATTCATAAGTTGTGTAGAGATATTCGCAGTACCATCACAAACTCAGAAATCATTTTCATTCACTTTCTATCTCATCCGCTTTGGTTTCCCCTAAAATCTGAACAGAATAAAATAATGGAAAACAACAACCCACAGCAGAACGCCGCCGGTGCCTACCCATCTCAGGCCGGCGGCGTGACGCCCTACCAGCACCTCATCCAGCAGCAACAGCAACAGCTCCTGATGTTCTGGAATTACCAGCGCCAGGAGATCGAGCAGGTGAACGATTTCAAAAACCACCAGCTTCCATTGGCGCGGATTAAGAAGATCATGAAAGCCGACGAGGACGTGCGGATGATATCGGCGGAGGCGCCGATCCTGTTCGCCAAGGCGTGCGAGCTCTTCATCCTGGAGCTCACAATCCGATCCTGGCTCCACGCGGAGGAGAACAAGCGACGCACGCTCCAGAAGAACGACATCGCCGCCGCCATAACTCGCACCGACATATTCGATTTCCTGGTGGACATCGTGCCGAGGGATGAGATTAAGGACGAGGCGGCGGCCTTGGGTGGGGTTACGGGGGTTCCGTACTATTACCCCGCCGTGGATCCGGGCGTTTACGTGCAGGCACCGCCGCCCTCTCAGGCGTGGCAGTCGGTTTGGCAGACATCGGCGGACGACGGGTCTTATGGGAGTGGCAGCAGTGGGCAGGGCAACCTCGACGGACAAGGGTAATTTTTTCTTTCTCTTTTCGTTAGGGTTTTAGGGTAGGAATTATTTGCTCAGATCTGGTGAGTTTGGGAAATGGGGTTTCTGCTGAGTTTTCATTTTCATATAAATAAGCTGAATGAAACAATGGTTTGGTAATACATTATGCTTCAAAGTGCCAGACAAAGTCTACTCACGGTGATGACTTTTTGTTTGAATTCTGCCTGATTAGGTGAACATTTGTGTGTGACCACTAGTCGAGCCGACGAGTTGATTTTGTCGATTTTCATAACACTGCAGTAGAAACATTTATATGTGAAGTCAAGTGGATACACGATAATCATGTAACGATGAAGAAGTAATTACATATCCAAGAATTGAGACCATTTATATGTGATACCGTGTACATTATAGTTGATGAATAGATAACAATCGCTATTAGGCATTGTCCCTCAGCATAAAACGAAGCAAGCTCATTTCTTTCTGCTATAGAGTTGAAGAAACTTGTACGCATTTAAACATTGTTTGGGCACAAGTAATAAATGAACGCACTAGTTGGACAACGCCATAAACCTTCTGCATTTGCTCTTGTCTGAGCTTGCTCCTTTAGAAAACTAAGATTAACCTACAAGTAATGCATTCCTTCCATATAGAGTCATTATTTTGTAGTTATCTTTATACTTTTGTTTGTTATGATTGTTACTCATGATTATTTTGATGAGCTTGGATGTGAATTTTCGGCCTCAAGAATTAAATGTGTATGCTGTCATTTGTCTGAGTAGTTTGATGGTGAATCATTTGTCCTCTCTTTTCTTTTCCCTGCCTTTGACATTTACCGTGTTCATGATATTATGGTATCACTTTTTTCTTCTAGTTGTATTATGCAATATATGCTCAACTCGATGTTTCAAAGTAATTGCTTAGGTGGACTTTAGTGTCATTAGAAGACTTCTGAGGTGATTTGCACTAATAATATTTAAAATGTAGGAGTATATATTTGGGTTCTACTTTTTTGTTTTTCCCGACAACCACTCCTAATCTTCCTTTAGTCGACCTTGTGCTTGTAATAATGGTACATCACCCCAACTAGTATCCAGTCTGGAATGATCCTTGCGGTGCTATGTTTTCTATTCCTATGTAATTTTTGTCTTTCTCTTTCAAGGTTCTGTTCACTGCACCTAATATAAGGTTTCTGGTTTCCCTCTCTTTGCCGCCAGTCCGTCTAATGCATTTTGTGTAATTTGTTCATTATATGCTCTTTACTAGGATCACTTTGAGGATAAAAATGGGCATAATGTTTCCTTGATTTAACCAACTACTATGTTTTTCCAAATTATAAGTAAACATGAAGATATTAATTATGGCATTCTTATTTCTGCAGCTGAGAAAACTACGGAGACAGAGAACAGAGTGCTTCTGGGATTCTTGGCCAACTATCTATGTTTACTAGTGACTCCCATGCTCCTTTCTATATAATTGTATAAAACAAGATTTCGTGTAGGGTAAAATTTTCTTTTTCTGTTTCTCAACCATGTGCAGATCGTGCTTTCAGTGCAAGCATACACTGATATAATATAATTTCTAAAATACCGTTGGACGGCCAATGAATTCTATTTTCATTCTGAATTGTAACATTTTATCCCATCCATGTTCAATTTACAAGGTTTGAAGTCATAATGTGTTTTGTAAGTATATAGACTGAAATATTCTGGAGTATTTTTTTATGTATTAGTAAAAAATGTCCATATTTATTTGTTTATGTATTAGTTAAAAAAAGGAATAATTGTAGTTTACCTGAACTTAACGGAATTTAATTTTTTTTTTTTGTTGCATATGATGATACGAGTAACTCACCTATTGGAATATTAGTTACATTATCTGAATTATCGAACTCCTCGAACTCCAAACGCACGACATTTTGGTTATTATTAACATATTGAATAAAATATACTCCCTCCTACTCAAATTTTTATTTAAAAAAAATTTAAAAATCATAAATCTCTAACTTTTTAAAACTCAAAAATTTTAAAAAATTAAAACATTCTTACAATCCAAAAATTCAACAATGCATACATGTATACAACCTAACTTCTTCAAAATATTTATACATTTTTACAACCCATAAATTCAACGTCCGATTTACGAAAAAATTAAGAGCAAATACATACATATAAATCGGTAATGGTTTACAAATTTGTTCAACTTCATACAGATGTAAGTCATTTATTACAACTCGTGAATTTCAATATCTAGAAAACAAAAGTAGAAGGGATTATTAGTTGCACCGGATGTGATTTTTTCAAAGTTGAGTCAATATACACTTTAAAAGGTCTTGTTAAGGTGATAAGTTAATTCAACTTATATGTGATCCCAATGTCATATATATCCAATCGATGTGGGTTAGGCTAGAAATTTCACCGGCTCTACTCGTGGAAGGCGAAAATTCCATCGGCTGTCGGAAATAGCATAGGCGGGGGACCCATCATCGTATTGGACCTGCTATGGTACCATGTCAAAGTTGGGCCAATATACACCTTAAAAAGCCTTGTTAAGGTGATAAGGTAATCCAATTTATATGTGAGCTCAAGGTCGTATATCCAATTGATGGGGGATATCTAACAGATTTGAATGGACTGGAAGAGATGATGTCTGGGCCTCGAGGAAGAAGATGACAAAGGTACGACAAATCTAGATGCAAATCTCAGACTTTAAGGTTGTAGATCCACTTCGTCTTCTCCGGCAGAGACGCAGCGGACAACCATCAAAACAAATTGTGAAACACCAGGGCCTCTTTAAAAATATTAGAGATTAATCGCTCCGAAAAGATCCATGATGTCGAGGAAAGTGAAAGACGGGGAACTTTCGCCTCAACCTTTGTCGGGAGATTAATTGGATACCGGAGCTGGGGATTTCGGTGACGAGACACCTAATGAGGAGGCAACCATAGCCGAATAGTGTCGGTGGCGCCGAGTGCTTGGGGCCCGGTACTGGCAGCGCCTCTTCTTGGCGCACACACCTAAGCACAACACACAACACACAACACTTGATAAAACAAATGAGCTCAAGTATATGTAAAATACCTCATTTCATTTCATAAAACAAAGTGTTTACAAAGTAGAGAGAATGGTAGGCAAAACAATCAAAGGCAACACTCTTAGTGTCGCAGCACTCCCACTAGCATGTGACACAACGCAAATGCACCTAAAGTTAAATTTTCAAACTCTAGTAGTTGACGCACAAAACAAAGAACTATACGAAAACTCTCACAAGGATGACACTCAGCACTCAACCTAAAACTCCTAAAAATAAAACTAAGCCAAACCCTAATTTTAGAAATCTAAAAGCAAGACGTTAATTTTTGCGATTTGGGTCACGAGTATATATAGGAGATTCGCATGTGCGAGCGCCGGAGTGATAAGAGTAAGTGACGAAACAGTGGGTGCGGCTGTGGTCAAACCTAATTTGTTATACAATTAATAAATATTATCAATTTATTTCGAAATTATGAAATCCTTAATTATGATTAATTAAGGCATATGCTATATCTACTCCCAATGTTGAATTATAGATATAGTCATGTACAGTTACACATGTTGTATGAATTCAGTTTTGTGGAAACCGTGAGATAATTCTGTTAACGCAACGTAACTGGTCAAACTCAGTTCCTAGTCGATGGGTTACGCCAATAACAAGGATACCCAACCTTTTGTAGGTATCGATATACCGATCCGATCGATATACCGTGTGTGCGGAAGCGTGTAAAGCGATAGATCTACTATGCCATGATCTTAGTGCACACATATATATGTATAGACACACACACACACACACACACACACACACACACACACATATATATATATATATATATATATATATATATATATATATATAAGGATTAACGAGAACACTTACAACCGGTGTAGCGTGCCTCGTTGATGTTGATGAAGGTGGTGTTGAGTCGATTGAACCACCTTGAATCAGCCACTAGATTCTCTCCTTGTGAATGACCTCGTCACTCCTCTTGTTTAGATCGCCCGGATGTTGAAGCCGCACAAATGGTCCGACCGCTACGTGTTGCACATGAACCCGGATGATGAACATCTTGCTTGTTTGAAGTGGTTCTCTAAGAAAACTCTCTCTTCTCCCTCTTTCTTGTGAATTTCGTGGCTGAATATTGTGTGTGGAAAATCATCATTTTTCAACACTTTATTCTTGGTTTTTGCACCAATTAACCCCTTGTAACCCCCCATCATAATGTGCATCATAATGCACAAGTAATGGAGGTTAATGGGGAGTTGAAAGGTCATTACCACATGTTCATGCCATATTGCATAAGACATGGTCCCACCAGCTTGTGTGGCATGCCATGTCACACTATGTGACATGCATCCATGCATACAAAGCATGCAATGCATCCAATGCACGTAAAATCCACATGTATTGATTCTAAATCAATATTATTAACAAGCATCGTTATACATCATCAAGTCCGTGTGTGACCCTGTAGGTATGATTATCGATCAATATTATATTGCTCCCAGCAATAAACAATATTATCGATTAATCATTTAACATCCATAGACGACCTTATGACTTTATCGATTGCACACGTAGGATCGAAGGACATAAACCAACAATCTCCCACTTGGCCTTCAGAGCCAGTGTGCTGCCAATTTCCTGTTGTCACTTTATGTCTAAGTTTGAACTTGAGGCAAGACTCGAGTCATCCTCAATCGGTTCAAACCTTTCTTGGACTATGAGACAGACTGTAAAACTAGATTTATCACTATGATACGAATCTGTACGTGGCCACGCTTTTCCACAGTCTCGACTCTCCAAGTGGCCGGTAAGTCATATGATCCATATTAAAATGGAGGACAATCTCATCTTGTCAATCCAAGCTCTCCCACTTTCTTCCTAATACACCCAATAACAAGTTTTATAACCTCCTTTTACGAAAGATGTTTACTTGTATCAAAGTATACCATTTCACAATGAAATCACTCTGGACTACTCAGGTCAGAGGAAATTGCTCGACAGTCAATGAAATAGTATTATGACTCAAAATCTCAAATACTATTCCAGTCAGGTCTGTTCGATCATTAGCTCCCAGCTAATATCTATACAACTATACTTGACGTCCCACGACAGTAGCCCATGAAGCGGCGCTATAGTACACATTGCAATCTCGTTCATTGTATTATCGGTTTGTCCGTACTCGATACAAACCAGGAACAGTCATATGATTCAAGTATATCAGTTCAACCATCGGGACTTCATTATGCGGTAAATCGACCTCATAACCCAATTGATATTACTTAATCATTTGGACAATTCATATAAATTAAACCAAATTTATATGAAGAAATATGTATTATACAAATGAGTGAATGTTTACCAAATCTCCAAAAGTATCTAATACATTAATAGAAATCACAACCCATCTCTAAGATGTCTGATCTCTATTGCAGTCGTGAAAGCTTCAAGCTTAAACGGCTGGAGAGGTTTAGTAAACGGGTTTGCAATCTTACCAAAAGTTGCAACTTTATTATCTCGATATCTCCACGAAACTATCTCCCAGATAATGTGGAACTTCCTGAGCACCATTTTTAGACTTGTGGTGCTTCCTAACTCATTGGCTTGCGCGGTAGCTCTACTATAAATAGAGAACTATCGGATGGGCCGAGCTAGTTATGCCACCTAGTTCAACGAAAAACTTTCAAATCTGAACTGCCAACATCACTACATCCAATGCAGTGCTGTACTCAGCTTCTGTAGTTTAATCAACTATTGCATTTCATGGAACTATTCCAGCACATTTTACCTCTAACCAGACAAAAGATATAACCAGATTAAAATCGGAAATTATCTTAGTCTGTTTTGAAGTATGCATTCAAATAGATTGTTAATATAAACTCCTTTTGTCTTCCAAAGACAACAAAATATTCTTTAGTCCATCTAAGGTACATAAGAATATATTTTTGGCCACAGTCTAATGCGCCTCACCTGGGTTTCCTTGAAACTGACTCATCATGCTCAAAGTATACGATACGTCCGGTCGTGTACATATCATGGCGTACATTATAGACCCTATTGCCGAAGCATAAGGAATGTTTTCCATCCTCTTTTGCTCATCAAGTCCCGTAGGGCCTTGCATCTTGCTAAGAGATGTGCCATGAATCATTGGAATGAGACCCTTGTTGGCGTCTTTCTATTGAACTTATCAAACACATTATCAATATAGGTCACTTGACTAAGTCCAAACATCCTTTTCGATCTGTTTCGACAGATCTTGATGCCAAATATGTAATGTGCTTCTCCAAGATCCTTCATTGAAAAACAATTTTCAAGCCATTCTTTAACAGAATTAATCATAGAAACATTTTTTCCAATAAGGAGTATGTCATCGACATACAACACAATGAATACAACGTAACTCCCACTGATCTTCTTGTAAAACAAGACTCTTCCGAGTTTCTCTGAAATCCAAATCCTAGTATGGATTCATTGAACTGAAGATTGCTACTCCGATATGCATGCTTTATTCCATAAATTGAACTATTAGGCTTGCATACTCTTTCAGCCTGATTAGGATCGATAAAACATTGTTTCCAATAAGGAGTATGTCATCGACATACAACACAATGAATACAACGTAACTCCCACTGATCTTCTTGTAAAACAAGACTCTTCCGAGTTTCTCTGAAATCCAAATCCTAGTATGGATTCATTGAACTGAAGATTGCTACTCCGATATGCATGCTTTATTCCATAAATTGAACTATTAGGCTTGCATACTCTTTCAGCCTGATTAGGATCGATAAAACCCTCTGGTTGTGTCATAAACACATCATCTTCTAGAATCCCATTCAAGAAGGCGGTTTTAACATCCATTTGCCATATCTCATAATCATAATGAGCAGCAATGACTAAGAGAATCCGAATGGATTTGATCATAGCAACTGGTGAAAAGGTTTAATCATAATCCACTTCGTGAATTTGATTAAATCCTTTTGCCACCAACCTTGCTTTGAAAACACTAAGTTTTCCATCCATGTCTGTTTTTATCTTGTAAATCCATTTGCATCCAATGGGCCTAGCCCCTTTAAGCAAATCGACCAAGTTTCAAACTTAATTTTCAAACATCGATTCCATTTCGGATTTCATGGCACCCTGCCATTTCTCGGAATCTGAACTCGTCATAGCTTGGATATAGGTCAAAGGTTCATTGCTTTCCAAAAGCATGAATTCATATCTCTTATTGATCACAATATCTAAGTATTTGAATAATAGAGATGTATGCATTTCTGGACCTACGAGGGCTGGTATGGTTTCCAAAAACATAAGAGTACTCTCAACCTAGTCTTGAGTATTCATCATTGGTTGTTTCACTTGAACCTCGTTCAAGACAACCGAGCTCCCACTGACTTTCTAGGAAAGATAACTCTTTTCAAGAAAATCACCATCTCGAGCAACAAAATATTGTTCTCAGATAGTTCGTAGAAGTTGTACCCTCAAGTTTCATATACCATAAAGAAACTTCTATTCGATTTGGGTTCAAACTTTGTAGAGATAAATCTCAGCACAAAAGCTTCAAAACTTCAATTTTTTGATGTAACACAATTAAGGGACCCTCCCTTACCATACCTAGTATGGTGTCTTATCAACATACTTTGACGGTGTCCTATTCAGTGTATAGGTTGAAGTAAAAAATGTGTAATTTACAAAAGAGATCCGTAGTTCACTTAGAACCCTCATCGATCGATCGAACTATATCTAATAGAGTTCATTTTCTCTTTTCTTAAAACTAACCTTCATGTGCTTGTGAACTCATAGGTACCACATACATCAGTATGGATCATCCCTAATTAATCACTCACATGTTCTCCTTTCTCCAAGAAAGATGAAATTGTTATCTCGTCCATCAGACATCATTTACATGTATCAAATGACTCCAAGTCAAATGATTCTAGAATGCGAAGATTCGTTACATGTTTAGATTTTGATCTAATCAACAATGTTACAGTTATGTCTCATTGAGACTTATTCGATTTGGCCTTTGGTGTTAATGTTATATATGATTTGTTGAGTTTAAATTATACATAAACAATGTAATAATCGTACCAAAACAAAGAATAGTTCACAATTAAAATAGTTATCAAACTATTTAAATAGTGAAAAACTAATCCATCAGTATCCAATACTGAACCAATATTCATTGTTTATTGAAGGTACGAAAAATACATAGTTATAATACTTAAAACAAGGCCCTAAGGCATAACAACATCATATGATCATATGGCTAGTGCAGCGACCTTCGCTCCTTTTCCAGCCCGTAGATCGACATTTCTACTTTCCAAACTCCTACTTATGTGTAGTTCCTTCACTTACAATTGTGAGAACCACAAATGACATCCAATACCCAAGAAGTAAATTTGCGAAATTTAATGTCTATAACATTAATACCTGAAGATGACGCAACCCCGTTCTTCACATCTTCTTTGGGCAAATTCAATTATTCCCAATAATTGACTCCTATTCGAATTCCCGTTCATAATTATCCCAATATCAAAAACGTGATAAATCGTAAGTGAAAAGTCGAAGTTTTCTAACCAGCGATATTATCATGCAATTGAAGCCCTATCTCTCATAAATTATGAGGGAGCCAACCAGACAATCGAATAACGCCATCCCATGACTCGAAAGTCTCTAATTTGTGTCATTGATGAACTAAGTGTTTTGGATTAAATCACCCCCCGAGGTGAAAATAATCCTAACTTTAGAATCCATCATATGAAAGACAAATTAGACATTTGTTTTGAAATTTAATAAATATGAATTTCTACATGTTTGCAATTAGTGTCCGACACTTTTGCAGTAGACGCATTCAGATTCCCTAGGAACCCTAGTAGCCTTCTTGCCCATGCTCTTTTGAATAACTCATCCCGTATCATAAGAATTTCCCTCATAGGATCCTTCTCAATCGTCGGCTTAGAAGCCTTGAGCATCCCGTGGATCTCATGTAGCGATTTCTTCAAACTATTCATTTGGAAAATTTAGCCTAAAGGCATCATAACCATCATGATGGGATTGAAGTATGAAATCGGTTGCCAACTCATTATCTTAGGCAAAACCTAGGCGATCACTTTTAATCAAATAATCCAACCATTTGATGCACATGTGGTCCCTTAGGTTCCCTTTCTCCAGCCTAGCTGAAGCGATGGCCCTAGTCACACCGAACCGCTCAATCATTGCACGTTCTCCGAACATGCTATTGAGTTGTTCAATGATATCATAGGATGTGGTTATCTAACACATTTTTCTTGTCTTCGTATTTGAGGACCATCTTCAAATTACGTTGTCAATCAAGAAAATTTGTGTTGTTCAATTTTTCATAATCAAGAATTGAACCAAACTTGAATTGAGTTGATATTTGACATGATAAACTACAAAAGAAATATAACTAAAGTATGTAAACATTCACAAAGCGGTAAACAAATAAGTTTGTCTATCAAAACTACTTATTTGTTCCATTTTGTTTAATCGATATACAATATCTATGTTCCCTTGAACAAAACGATCACAAGACCCTCATCTTGAATCCTTAAGCCGACTGAGTCCGCACTAAGAAATCCAAGATAGGTAGACATCCCATGTCAATGACATGTAATGTCACTCTTGGTCGATGAGAATCTCATTCTCATCTCATGTCTCGATAGCCACGCATGCAGTGGATCTATCGATGAGAAAACCAAACTCACGTGTAAGGGTCTAACCCTTACTCCCACTATCCCAAGATAACAAGTAGTACCCCGCTGAGGCGGACCTACCAACTTATGATCGAGGGCTTCATGGGTGTGATGTTTTTGGACAAGACATTATACTCATTATTTTGGGAACTTGCATGCATAGGTATTATATGTAAGTTGAACATTTATAACATAAAACAATCTATAGCTAGCAAAGCAAATAATACGTATTGAAAGGCCCCTAGAACTTCACAACTCTCAAAAGAAAAGATTAAAAGCAACAAAACAGCCTTGAACATCTTCTGGACTGGTCCGTGTCCGCCGTTTCAGTTCCGCGCCCGCCGATTTTGGTCAAACTTAGTCCGTACCCAAAAACCACGAATGACGCCCGCCGTTTCACAAACGGCGGTCGCCGAACACCACCCGCGGTCGCCGTTTGCAAAACGGCGGCCGCAGAAAGGGTACAAAACGTGGCTGACCCAAAATCAGCCTTTCGGCGGTCTCCATTTCCAAAACGGCGCCCGCCGAATCAAATTGGTGCCCGCCGGAGCACAAACGGCGCCCGCCGTTTTGCTCCAGTAGCCCGGTTTTGCTCGTTTTGCTTCGTTTCTTCTCGTTTTCGCTTGGGCTTCAAAATCCAACTCCGATACATGGATAAATTCATAGCTTACATGTTGAACAATACATTTTTAAATAGAAAAAACCTATCTATTACAAAAGATTCCAAGGGACGCAGCCCTCCAAAACTATGGCCATTGAACACGTAAAAAACATGATTCATTCACCCGACCACTATCGGTGGCTGGCCTTACATCTACTCACATAAGTACAAATAAACATATAAGTCAATTATGTGATTTAAACCATTGTGTCCAACACAAAAGTGTGCATGAGCCCTATGCTCTGATACCTACAATTGTAGGTATCGATATACCTAAAACTCCTAAAAATAAAACTAAGCCAAACCCTAATTTTAGAAATCTAAAAGCAAGACGTTAATTTTTGCGATCTGGGTCACGAGTATATATAGGAAATTCGCATGTGTGAGCGCCGGAGTGATAAGAGTAAGTGACGAAACAGTGGGTGCGGCTGTGGTCGAACCTAATTTATTATTCAATTAATAAATATTATCAATTTATTTCGAAATTATGAAATCATTAATTATGATTAATTAAGGCATATGCTATATCTACTCCCAATGTTGAATTATAGATATAGTCATGTACATTTACACATGTTGTATGAATTCAGTTTTGTGGAAACCGTGAGATAATTCTGTTAACGCAACGTAACTTGTCAAACTCAGTTCCTAGTCGATGGGTTACACCAATAACAAGGATACCCAACCTTTTGTAGGTATCGATATACCGATCCGATCGATATACCGTGTGTGCGGAAGCGTGTAAAGCGATAGATCTACTATGCCATGATCTTAGTGCACACATATATATGTATAGACACACACACACACACACACACACATATATATATATATATATATATATATATATATATATATATATATATATATATATATATATATATATATATATATATATATATATATATATATATATATATATATATATATATATATAAGGATTAACGAGAACACTTACAACCGGTGTAGCGTGCCTCGTTGATGTTGATGAAGGTGGTGTTGAGTCGATTGAACCACCTTGAATCAGCCACTAGATTCTCTCCTTGTGAATGACCTCGTCATTCCTCTTGTTTAGATCACCCGGATGTTGAAGCCGCACAAATGGTCCGGCCGCTACGTGTTGCACATGAACCCGGATGATGAACATTTTGCTTGTTTGAAGTGGTTCTCCAAGAAAACTCTCTCTTCTCCCTCTTTCTTGTGAATTTCGTGGCCGAATATTGTGTGTGGAAAATCATCATTTTCCAACACTTTATTCTTGGTTTTCAATGCACCAATTAACCCCTTGTAACCCCCCATCATAATGTGCATCATAATGCACAAGTAATGGAGGTTAATGGGGAGTTGAAAGGTCATTTCCACATGTTCATGCCATATTGCATAAGACATGGTCCCACCAGCTTGTGTGGCATGCCATGTCACACTATGTGACATGCATCCATGCATACAAAGCATGCAATGCATCCAATGCACGTAAAATCCACATGTATTGATTCTAAATCAATATTATTAACAAGCATCGTTATACATCATCAAGTCCGTGTGTGAACCTGCAGGTATGATTATCGATCAATATTATATTGCTCCCAGCAATAAACAATATTATCGATTAATCATTTAACATCCATAGACGACCTTATGACTTTATCGATTGCACACGTAGGATCGAAGGACATAAACCAACACCTTTCCCCTTGAGACTAGCACTTAGTGTATGTGGTCTAATCTCGACCCTCGATGTTTTGACATCGACATGATGAATTTGTATACTTAATTTCTAAATTTAAGTATCACAAACTCTTAGTAAAGTCATTTATCCTATTTAATATAATAACCAATTATTTCCTTTATTTAGGTTTGATTAAATATGTGAAATCGTCTAATATTATACACGTTGTAGTTAGTATGACGAACGTCGTCTGGCGGAAGATTATACTATCGGTTACTCGTATATAATCGAACAGTAGCTCACGACTGATTAGACGTTTTAGTGCGTCAAAAATCAAATAAAAATAACCGAACTTATTGCCAAAGCAATTCGCCCGAGTCGATCTCACGAGTAACACTACAATCGGCAAGTACAAATGTTTTTATATTTGCAACGAGAGAAAGAAAAGAGATATAGCATAATGCATAATTTGGGTTTGTTTTGTTTTTTTTAACTAAATTAACTAAGAACTAAAGTAAATAAAAAAGTAATGAACGATGTTTAATTAATAAAGAGAGAAACTAGAGCTTCGGGTTCATCAAGCATAAACTTCGGGTTTTCAATTCACAAGAAACAAATAAAAGCTAAAATGTCCGTCTCCGGTTGATTTTAGTGAGTTCGATTAACCTAGGTCTTGTAATTGCTCCTAAGCCTCATACGATCTTTGAAATATCACTTTAGCAATTAATCGAACACCTTAGATGCACTCGTAAATCTCTAACCCTAGTTTATGTTTGAATTCCCCTAACCCTAATCAAATTAATTAGCTACTCATGATTTCAAACGAAGAACAATAATTAAAGAACAAGGAATTCATATTGATGATTTTATTGAATAGAAAAATAAGAACAATCGAATAAGAAAACAATAATAATCTATCAAACTAAATTAAAAGAAAACTTACTAGAATTTGAATGAGAATTCAAACAAACCAAATTAAGCTACGCTATCAATGATCCGAGAAATCGAAAGTAATCAATCTCCAAGCGAAAAGTATCCTAAGTCTAAGAGAACAAGTGCTGGAAATCGTCCGTGAAGAAGTGTATGAAATTAGGGCCAAAACCCTATATATAGTACATGAAAAACGAGGGTCAAAACGCGAGTCAAAGGATGGAAATTGGACCAAGCGGTCGCCTGGGTACAGAGCGGGCGCTCGCGACATGTGGCAGGCGAGCGCTAAGTGAGGGGGCGGGCGCTTGCTGCAATTTGGCAGATTCTGGACAAGGAGGGCAAGCGGCCGCCTGGTCACCAAGCGTGCGCCTTCTAACTGCCGCGGGCGAGCGCTTGGGTGGCTGGGCCATGTAGAAGACTCTAAGGGCTTTCCGTAAAGGTATAGATCATCTCCACAGGTGGTCCGAGTTGGGAGACCCAAGCTCTCCAAGTTCGATGCGCATACACTCCGGGGCAGCTACGTACTGGGATGTAAACACAATTATTGAGACTATATGACAGGGATATATGATAATAAAAGGGTAGAGCCTCATACAACTCTTCGAGAGCTTTCCTACAAGGTATCGACCATGCATGTATGTGGTCGGATCTGAGAGAACCAAGCTCTCCAAGTTTGCTGCACATACACCCCCGGGCAGCTGCATATTGGGCTGGAAACCCGTGAATTCCGCCTTTATGACGGGAAACCATGACAACAAACTTGTAGGGCCATGTAGAGGATTTCAAGATCTTTCCGACAATGTATGGATCGTGTTTTTAGGTGGTCGGAGTTGGGATAATCAAAGTGGCCAAGTTTGCAGCGCAATCACAATAGGTGGTCGGTTAAATCACTTTACCGTTTTTCAACTCGTTTTCGCATTGAATATGATCATACACCTACACATTCCAAAAAACATCATACCTACCGAGAATCATGAGAATGATGCACAAGAATGAAACAAAATGGCACGAGACGACACAAAACATCATAGGAAAAGTAGCACAAAAACATGTAAATCAACGACCTAGATGGACAAGGACTATCCATCGGTATTGACGTAGTATAATTGGAAATAGTTTGTCTTATCTATTATGTTATACTTGTGCACTCGGTGTATTGAGCGTACCGCTTGAAGTTGTTCGATTAAGATTGTCTTAGATAATCGAATTAAACCTCAGTGTATTGAATTCTTAATCCCCGATATAATTACGGGTGTGTGCGATGAGCATTAGTAGCTTTGACTTGCCAATGGGAGAGACTAAATGGTACTTTGGTCGATACCCGGTAAATTGGGTCACTGTGTTATTCGTATGACATGTGAATTTTAAGGGGGAAAATGTGTCACGATAAGGGTTGATAATTTCCTCGAGATAAACTCATAATAATTATCATGTAAATTACCTTGCAAGTGGATTTATAAAGAGGTGAATTAATTTAATTAGCAATAAATTAAATAATGCTAAATGAAAAATATTATTTGATATAATATAGTTTAATATTATGAGTGCAATTATATTTATTTAGTGGTGTTAAATATAATTTATGGATTTAATTAATAGATTTGAGTTTGAGCTCAATTTAATTAATTACATACCAAGCCTAATATTCCATGTCCCCAATGTAGCTTATAAATACACCTCATATTGTCATCTCCTCTACTACATAATTCATACTTGAAATCATTAGTATTTCTAGAAAGAGAAATAGAGAGAAAAGGAGATCAATAGAGCTTCGAAGGATCGTCGCTCACACGACTTTCGATGATCGGTGATCAGGGGCGGAGCCAGCTTTTCGAACGAGGGTGGTCCTAAAATGCCCTAAATTATATATAAGTTTGGTAGTATTTTTTTAAGTAAAAAAATTCTCTTATTTTTTATAGAAAAAAATAATGAAAATATGGTCTCATATATTTATATAGAATTTTTTTTAATTAAATTTTTTTTAAATTATAATATTAAATTTGTGATATTTTTACTAAATAATAAGGATAAACACTTCCAACCAGATAAAAAAAGTACTTATATTCCAACTAAATTATTTATGTAAATAAAATTAAAAATGTTATTTTTATTTTAATTTTTAATCTAAAACATGAGGGGTAAAAATAATTTTTAAGTTGAAAAACTTGTCAGTAAAATTTAAAAATAAAATAAAAAGTAGAAATAAAATTTTATTTTAAAATTTAAAATAAAATAAAATTTTATTTTATATTAAAGAATATTATTTCAATCTTGTTATTAATTACTATAAGTATTAAAATTAAATTATTATATAATCAATAAATCAATTTACTATATATTTTTGTAAAAAATTACAAATTTTCACGAAAAAAAAATTTAATTATAATAATTAAATTGCTTACAGTAGTAATAGTAGTAAACAATAAATAAATTTTGTTAGTGTTTTTTTTAATTGCCATAAATTTGACGTAAATAATTAAAAGGGCTAAATACATTTTGCCACCCCAGGATATGGGGTTTTTACACTTTGCAACCTCGCCGGAAAAGTTTTACCGATCAGTACCACAGGATAAGCAATATTACAATGTGGTACCTGCCGGCTGCCGGATCGGAATATGCCATAGAATATTCCGTTTTGGAGGGTGTTTTTGTAAATTTCAAACCAATAAAAAGGCTGATTACAATTTTACCCCCATTCAATTATCGGTATTTATTTTTATTTTTTTAATTCCCCTTTCTCTTCATCTTCTTCCTCTTAAATAAATAAAATAAAAACAAAAATAAAAACAACTTCATCAGAATTAAAAAAGTGATTTAATCTCCAAAAACAACTTCCAGATTTTCACATCTCCAAGAACTTTAATTTTCTCCTACACGATGCAATCGGAAAAAGGGGAATGTAGAAATACAAATAAAATTACATCATCATATTTCTTCGACCCAGAATCAATAAAAATAAAAATACACATTGAATCTCTTAAATGTAAATACTGTACACCATCTTTCTTCAACATTAAACACAGAAATGAATATACAAAATTTAATTATCAAATAAAATTAGCAATTGATTTGAATATATGAAAGCATCTGATTCCGCCCACCCACCTTCTCTCAGAACGACTCGATCCGGCTCACGTACTCGTCGAACCACTTTGGAGCCTCGGATCTCGGCATCTCCAAGTATCGATCCGGCGACGACGATGTCGAGGACGATGAATTTGAGTTTCTCCGGCGTCGATCCTCGACCGCGTTGCTTCAGAACTCTACCCATCGCGGCGCGCGCCCGTCGGAGAGCGCGTCGAGACTCCTTTGAAGAAATTCACGGACTTACGATCGAAGAAGTTGGAGAGATCGAACCCGCAGCAGAAAACCTTGTTCTCGTAGACGTAGAAAATGGGGTTTCGATGTGATGCACTCTTTAACCCTATCTGGGTTAGAGTTCTTGAGAATTGGGGATTGGAAAATTAGGGTTCTTGATAATTTATCTTAGAGAATTTGAGAATTGAAGATTCTCAAATTAGGGTTCTTGTGTAATGAAATACTGTATTTGAAATGAAGATTGAATCCGTAATGAATTTAGCAGCAATTATTTCCATTTAATTTATTTTTAATTATTGTTTTGTGTAAGTACAAAAATACCCTCAAGCTAAATTGTTAAGTTCATTCTCACACGCTTAACTGGAGCGTGAATCTCAATCACACGGAATATTCTTCGGAATATTCCGATCCGGCAGCCGGCAGGTACCACATTGTAATATTGCTTATCCTGTGGTACTGATCGGTAAAACTTTTCCGGCGAGGTTGCAAAGTGTAAAAACCCCATATCCTGGGGTGGCAAAGTGTATTTAGCCCTAATTAAAATATGCATGAGTATTTTTAATTTTAGAAAATATTTGAAATAAAGAGTGAGAATAATATATATATATATAGCGGGCTCTGGGACGTCGGTTGGAGTTGATTTTTGTCGACTCCGGATGATCGATTTCCAACACGACATACTTGAGTGGGTGCTCATTGTTGATGAGTTCACTGAACCCCCTCTCCCTGAAATTTCTAAGTGGTTATCACTGGTCGAGTAGATAGTTCCATAATATAGTTGTACACCATTAATCTTTAAGACCAAGACTGATGGAGTTGTATACTTAATGTCTAGATTTAAGTAACATGTGAACTCCGTATAAAGTCGGTTAATAATAATAATAATAAACAATTGTTTTGCATTTAATTATGTTTTAATTTAATATGTGGAAACTATAGTCCTAGATTATACACGTTGTAGTTAGTATGGTGTGCGACGTCACACGGAAGATCATACTTTCGGTTACTCGTATATAATCGAACAGTTGCTCACGACCTAGATGGACGGGTACCATCCATCGGTATAGTCGTTGTATAATTCAAAATAATTTGTCTTAATTATTTTATTATACTTGTACACTTGGTGTATTGAGCGGACCGCTTGAGATTAATCGATTAGGATTGCCTTGGATAATCGAATTAAATCTCAGTGTATTTGGTATTAGTGACTTTGACTAACCAATGGAATTGACTAATATGCTTATTGGACAATTACCGGCAAATTGGGTCACTGTATTATTTGTATGACATGCTGTGAATTTTTGACGGAAAAATGTGTCCCGATAAGGGTTAATAATGTCACCGAGATGAGCTCATAAGGATTATCATGTAAACCTTGCAACTGGATTATGATCCGCATGATAATAAAGATGAGTGGTATTATTCTCGGAATAAAAGAGATGAATAAATTTAATTAGCAATAAATAAAATTTATTCATGTACATTTCTATCTTAAACACATGAAATAAAATAATACTACGGAAAATATTATTTGATATAATATGATTTAATATTGAGAGTTGCGCTCATATTTATTTAGTGGAGTTAAATATAATTTATGGATTAATTAATAGATTTGGGGTTGAGCCCAATTTAATTAATTCCATAAGGAGCCCAATATTCCACCACATTAAGGTCCCCTACGTAGCCTATAAAAGCACCCCTATGGTCTT
Organism: Euphrasia confusa; assembly: GCA_954870475.1. Classification (NCBI taxonomy): domain Eukaryota; kingdom Viridiplantae; phylum Streptophyta; class Magnoliopsida; order Lamiales; family Orobanchaceae; genus Euphrasia; species Euphrasia confusa. The sequence continues at coordinate 19,971,849 of OX940963.1, read as the reverse complement.
CTCTATTCTCCTAATAATCATACGTGAATATTCTAGAGAGACAAGTAGAGAGAGAAGGATCCCCATGGAAGCTTGAAAGATCGCCGCCCACCCCAACGTTCAAGCTAGTGCAAGGAATACGTGAGAAGATCTCAAGGTCATCATAGATCTCGATTTTCTGGCAAACGAGAAACAAGGTAAAATCATAGAAACCTCCTTATGATTTTAAAGATATAATTATCTCAAAATACCGGGAACCAAGATCCGAGGGACGAGGCCCGTGACGAGGATCGACCGGGCGGTGGTGGTCAAAGACCACCAGACCGCCGACGGTCGAGGAATCCCCGCTAGACGGGATCGCGCGAGGTGGATTGAGCCTAGGTCTCGATCACACGGGTCGGCTACGGGTTTTCCCGCAGCGACCAGCTGCGAGCTGCGGGTTTTTCCGAAGCGGCGAGTCAGGCGACTCGCTGCGGGCTGCTGCGAGGGTGTCGCTAGGTGCTTCGGGATTTCCCGCAGCGGTCCCGCACCGACCAGTAGCAACGAGCCAGCGACTCGCTACGGGATGCTACTGATGGAGTTGTATACTTAATGTCTAGATTTAAGTAACGTAAATTCCCGGTAATAACATTTAATCTATTTAAATGAATAAACAATTGTTTGCTTTTAATTATTTATAATTAAATATATGAAAATTATAGTCCTAGATTATATAAGTTGTAGTTAGTATGGTGTGTGACGTCACACGGAAGATCATACTATCGGTTACTCGTATACAGTCGAACAGTTGCTCACGACCTAGATGGACAAGAACTAATCCCTCGGTATAGTCGTTGTATGAGAGAGAAAATAATTGGTCTTAATTATTTTATCATACTTGTACACTTGGTGTATTGGGCGGATCGCTTGAGATTTATCGATTAGGATTGCCTTAGATAATCGATTTAAATCTCAGAGTATTTTATTCTTAATCCCTAATATTATTGCGGGTATGTGCATTTAATATTAGTGACTTTGATTTTCCAAAGGAATTGACCGATTAGAATAATCGATCAATTACCAGTAAAGTTGGGTCACGGTATTTTATGTATGGCATGCCGTGATTCTTGACGGGAAAATGTGTCCTCGAAAGGGTTGATAATAACCCCGAGATGAGTTCATAAAGAATTATTATGTAAACCTCATGAGTGGATTTGTTCCGCATAATAATTAAAGTTAAATGGTACTATTCTCGGATATAAGAGATGAATAAATTAATTAGCAATAAATTAATTTTATTCATGGATATTTATATCTTAAACACATGGAATAAGTAATATTACCGGAGATAATATTATTTGATATAATATGGTAAATATTGGGAGTGCAATTATATTTATATAGTGAAGTTAATATATAATTAATATTAATGGATTAATAGATTTGGGCTTTAGCTCAATTTAATCATTAATATTGGAAGCCCAATATTCCACCTCCTTTAGATCCCCTACGTAGCCTATAAAAGCACTACATGGTCTTCACAATCACATAAGACAAGAATATCATACTTGATATTCTAGAGAGTTCGTGAAGGAGATCAGTAGGAGTTCGGAGGATCGTCGCCCACACGAGGTTCGAACGAGGTGCAAGGAATACGTAGGAAGATCCGAAGGTCTTCAAATTAATCTCGTTTCTCCGCACAACGAGATGAAGGTAAAATCGTAAACCCCCTCTTATGATTTTATGTGAATTGATCGTGATATACACATGAACCGAAGGTCCGGGAAACGAACGAGACCGGGGAAGTGGATAGACCGGGCGGTGGTGGTCGAAGACCACCGGACCGCCGACGGTCTAGGGATCCCCGCCGGGATCGAGTGGTGAGGAACCCTCGGCTGGAGACCAGGGGGCAATCGAACCTAGGGTTCGATCGCGGGTGTGCTGCGGGGTCACCCGCAGCCGCCTCATATGCGCTGCGGCTTCGCCCCAGCGATCGCTACGGGATCGATCGCGAGCCCAGTGCGGGGGCTCGGCCGGCTGCTACGGGTTCGCCCTTGGTGGTGCTCGGTCGGGCTCCGGCTCGTGCGGTGGTTCGCGGTTGGTTCTCCGTGTTGGAAATCGACTACCCGGGATGCGTTCGTTCGATCGCTCGAACATCCGAACGCTCCCAGTCGACCTCCGGTGTTGCTACTTCGTTCACACGACAGCCCTTGACCCGATTCACGCCCAGCCATCGCCCCGAAGGACAACCGCGCAAACCGGGACTGGTCTGCACTCAAACAGCGCCCGCTGTATGCAGACCAACGGTCGCTGGAGGAACTGCAAACGGCGACCGCCGTTTGCCCTCTGGCGACCGCCGTTTGTCCGCGAACAGCAACTCCACGTTACTGTTCCGGGCTCGTTTCCGGGTCGTTTTTCCTCATCCGACTACCGATCCGAAGGTCCTAGAACCCCCAGTAGTCGAGGAATACGATCCACGACCCCGGAACCCGATCTACATTCATGTATGATCAACGAGTAAATGAGATCGAATGAAATTGCGGAATAGAGATCCGATCACGTACCTTATCGGTCGATTGTTGAGACCTTAGAGCTTCTAACATATTCTCTTCCCGACTCCAGCCGTTGTGTGGGCAACGATCTGCTGGGTACGTCCTTTTCTGCTCTCTCCTTTCTCAAACCACGGTATGATTATTCTCTGTGTGAGAATAATATATTTGCGTTAACTTTTATTTTAACAGAGAAAAGTTTTTATTGCGCTAAGTAATTAATTTTTCTCTGCTGAAATAATTATTGCGGCGAAGTGTAGGTTTTAGGGGGGGGGGGGGGGGGTTTAAATAGAGCTACGTTAGGGACCTAAGGGAAATTAATTAAGGGCTAAATTGAAATATTAATTAACTTGGAATACGTAAAAGCAATTCCTTAATTAATCGATTTCAATTTTAATTATTATTCACTCCACTAAAAAATAATAATTGAATTCGCGAAATTAATTTTAATATTATTTCAACAATAATAATTCCGACGAATTACATATACGACTTTCCCCGTGTTTAAGATATCGAATGTCCACGAATTAATTTTAATTACTAATAATTAAATTAATTCGTTTCTTATTATCCGAGACTAGTACCACTCATCCTTATTATCATGTGGAACAAATCCACCTGCAGGGTTTACACGATAAACTTTATGAGCTCATCTCGGGGACATCATCAACCCGATAAACGGGACACGGTTTCCTGTCTATAATCTATAGCATGCCGTGTGTACAATTCCGATTCCCAATTTACCGAGTATCTCGACTAATCAATATTTAGTCTCACTCATTGGCATATTAAAGAACCGAGAATTGGACAAACGCACCCATAATTATATAGGGATTAGGAATTCGTATATCCGTAATATCTGAGGTCTAGTTCGATTACTTCGATTAGTATAAATCGAACGCCCTCCCGTGGTCCTGCTCAATACACCAAGTGTACGAGTGTAACATAATAGTCAAGACCAACTATTACCCAGTCACACTACGACGTACCGATGGATTGTCCCTGTCCATCTAAGTCGTGAGCTTCTGTTCGATAGTATACGAGTAACCGACAGTATGATTTTCCGCGTGTCTCCTCACGCCATACTGTCTACAACGTATATATCTAGGACTATTGCATAAAGTACATGATATACAAAATGCCGACAGTTTGATTAATAGATAATAAAAAACAGATAAGGAGTTCCATATTGTCACTAAACTAGACATTTAGAATATAACTCCATCACTCCGGCGATCGAGGATTTTGGTCGGGTTGTCGGTTTCCGCAATTTTAGATTACCCGGGATATCGATTTCCTGCTGGAAATCGATATCCCGGGGTATCAAAAATTGCGGAACCGATAACCCCAACCGAAATCCCGTCGCCGGAAACCGATCACGAACGCCGCGTCACCGGAGTCCGAAGAGAGAATCGCCGCAAGGGCGAAACCCTATCCGAACCCCACGCGGGGTTCGCGATCGCATGCACATGCGATCGCCGGGCTGCACCGGCAGCCCCGGGCGGTGAGTCCGGCGACTCACCGCCATCGCCGGAGGTGGGGGGAGCCACCAGCCACGGCGCAAGCCCGCGGCAGTCCCCCCGGCGATTGAGCTAGGGCTCGATCGCCCCAGCCGCGGCGTCCAGCCGCGGCTCTTTCCCGTGCGCTACCGCCGGCCAGGGAGGACCGGGGAGGTCATCTGCCGTGGCGCCAGCCCACGGCGACTCCCCGGCGATCGACCCTTGGTCGATCGCGTGCCCCGGCGTCCAGCCGGGGCTTCCCTTTGGCCGCGGTACCGGCGGTCGAACCCTAGGGTTCGGCCGCCCCTCTCGATCCCGACGGGGATCTCGAATCCCCGTATCCTGGTCTCGACGTTTTCCCGGATCGTATGTTCATGTATATATTACAATTATATGCACATAAAATCATAGAAGAGAGTTTATGATTTTATACCTCGATTCGTTGTGCGGAGAAACGAAATCAAAACGTTGAAGACCTTCGAATCTTCCTACGTATTCCTTGCACCTCGTCCGAACGTCGTGTGGGCGACGATCTATCGAACTCCTATGGAACTCCTTCAACTCTCAAGAAATATCAAGTGTGATATTCTTTTCTTATGATGTATATTAATTATGAAGGCCATGTAGTGCTTTTATAGGCTACGTAGGGGATCAAAAGGAGGTGAAATATTGGGCTTCCAATATTGATGATTAAATTGAGCCCAAGCCCAAGTCTATTAATCCTTATCAATATTAATTAATTTATTTTCCACTATATAAATTAATTGCACTCCCAATATTAAACCATATTATATCAAATAATATTTCTCCGGTAGTATTATTTATTCCGTGTATTTAAGATTTAAATATCCATGAATAAAATTAATTTATTGCTAATTAATTTATTCATCTCTTATATCCGAGAATAGTACCATTCAACCTTAATTATTGTGCGGAACAAATCCACTCATGAGGTTTACCCAATAATTCCTTATGAACTCATCTCGGGGATATTATCAACCCTTCCGGGATACACTTTCCCGTCAAGTATTCACGGCATGTCATATATAAAATATAGCGACCCAATTTTACCGGCAATTAACCCAATAATTAAATCGGTTAATTCCTTTGGAAAATCAAAGTCTCTTATATTAAATATACACACCCGCAATAGCATCGGGGATTAAGAATAAAATACTCTGAGATTTAAATCAATTATCAAAGGCAATCCTAATTGATAAATCTCAAGCGATCCGCCCAATACACCAAGTGTACAAGTGTGATAAAATAATTAAGATAAATTATTTTCTCTCTCACACAACGACTATACCGATGGATTGGTCCGTGTCCATCTAGGTCGTGAGCAACTGTTTGATTAAATACGAGTAACCGGTAGTATGATCTTCTGTGTGGGCCCGACACACCATACTAACTACAACGTATAAAATCCAGGACTATATTTTGCATAATTTAATTAATAATAATTAAATGCAAATAATTGTTTATTATTTAACTAGGTTAAATGTTATGACCGGGAGTTTACCGACACTTAAATCTAGACATTAAGTACACAACTCCAACAATCTCCCACTTGTACTAAGGTCTAGTCATTTCCTCCAAACTCCCGACTCCCATACTCATCACGTGCTTAAGTTATACTTCCCAGAAGTACTATGTGAATGAGCAATCTAGGTTGCCGCTCTGAAGTTATCTTGGTGACTACTGCCTCGTCTCCCTAGACGATGACTCGAATTAGGTGGTACTTGCTCTATGTGTTATCATCACCTTTTGACTTATGACTTCTTTCAGTTTACCATGCACCGCTATACAATATCCTTTGGTAAACTAAGAGTCATGTCCAAGTCCAGAGGTTATCCCGGAACTTAACCAAAACTTCCGCTGCCTCTGAGGCTGCTATTCGGTTATGGTTCCACCTCTTTCTAAAAGTGAACACATAGCCTGATATCGACTTACACTGGTCCTTCTTTGATTTGAAATCTAAGAATATGTAATCCAAGAAGATTTCGTCTTGCCTAGTAATCCGGTACTTCGCAAGTACTTTTACAGCATCCGAAAATCTCTTGTTCAGATTACTTTGATATCCTCCCACTACGCAAACCGCATAGTTGATATCAGGTTCTTGTTTTTCTAACATTTGCATTCATTAAGCTTTCCACACAAGGTGTAGGAAACTGCTTTGTATCATCTATCTCATTTATGTGTTCGAAACACATACCTTTAGACAGATGTGTTCTGTTTCTGAAAGGCAATAACCTTTCTCAGAATTATGCATGTTTAAAACAAACCATAATCGTACAAGATATCTAGGAGAAGTACAATGTTCTTATTCTTAGATCAAAAGACCTTAAGAACATGCTCTAACTTCTACTCAATCTTATATCCCGATTTATTTAGACAACCATCATCTTATGTCTGACAATATCTTTACATTGTTGGCAATGATAAAATGTTATCTACATAAAATCTCCGAGAAACACCACCTTGTTCCATTACATCTCCAATACACCTTTCGTCTATGCCTCTTGATGAATCCATCAAATGGACTATCCCATCAATTCGCAAGTTCCACGATTTGTTTCAATCCATAAATGGATCTACTAAGCTTGTACTCCTAAATGATCTTGCCTCTTAACAATAATACTTATTGCTATCCAAGTAGGCACATTTAGATTGGTACCGCCCCTTATGCAGAGCTAGGGATCGATTTCATCTCTACTAGATCCAGAGTTCAAAACTCTTCTAGTCTTATGATCATCTCTGGTTGTTCAACAACCTCCCACTGCAACGGCGTCCCGGTGTATAATAGTAATAACAGTAGGTGCAGTTAGTGGTGTACTACTACTCGATTTTGGCTGGTTCCTAGTCTTTGTCCTTTTTCTCATTCCAAGGTATTACATCAGTTCGGGCTTTGTGGTTCATCTAATCGTCTTCCTCTAAGAACCGGACGAAATGTCCTTCTGGTTCATAGTACTATAGAACACAATCCTTCTGTTCACCTAGGATATCCTACAACCACATTGAATGTGCCGTTGTCTCTAGAAATATCCACAGAACATAGGTAGTTCCGAACAACTTATTATTTTACTATTAGATTCCTATTTCTTATTTCCGACACACCTGTTGGAAATCGATATCCCGGAATTAATAAATTTAAATAAATAAATTATCTAATTAATTCCGACCAAAATCCTTTGGAGATCGAATATCCGGAGTTGTATAATTGCGGAATAACAACTCCAATCGAAATCCCGGTTGCCGGAAACCGCCACGAACCACCACGGGGATAGAACCCAACCGAAACGCAAACCGCGGGGATAGCCCGCGGCTGTCCGGTCGAGCCCCCGTGTGGGGCTCGCGGCTGTACATGGCAGCCGCCTAGGGCTGCCCTTGCACGCCCAGCCGACGCCCGGTGATCGCACGCCCAGCCACGGCGAACCGTGGCTTGCGATCACCACCAGCCACCGCCGCGCGAGCGGCGGTCCAGCCGCGTGAGCGGGGCTGCTCCAGCAGCCCGCTGGAGGTGCGTGGGTGATCGAGCTCGCCCTCGATCGAGTCTCGGCGTCCAGCCGAGGCTCGCCCCTCTCGACCCTCTCTTGTTCGAGCCGTTGAGCCGCCGGCGGTCCGGTGATCTTCGATCACCACCGCCCGGTTCAACCTCGACAAAGGTAGCGTTTTCGGATCTTGGTTCACGATATTTTTACGATAATTAAACGATAAAAATCATAAAGAGGGTTTTACGATTTACCTCGTTCTCGTTGTTCGGAAAAACGAAGAACTCAATTTGACGACCTTGAGATCTTCCCACGTATTCCTTGCACTAGCTCGGACGTCGTGTGGGCGACGATCTACCGAACTCCATGGATCTCCTTCACGAACTCTCTAGACTAATCAAGTATGATTATCTTGTCTTTTCTAATTGTGAAGACCATGTAGTGCTTTTATAGGCTACGTAGGGGATCTTAAGGAGGTGGAATATTGGGCTTCCAATAATAGTGATTAAATTGAGCCCAAGCCCAAATCTATTAATCCTTACTATTATTAATTAATTCTATTTTCCACTATATAAAATTAATTGCACTCCCAATATTAAACCATATTATATCAAATAATATTTCTCCGGTAGTATTATTTATTCCGTGTATTTAAGATATAAATATCCATGAATAAAATTAATTTATTGCTAATTAATTTATTCATCTCTTATATCCGAGACTAGTACCATTTAACCTTAATTATTATGCGGAACGAATCCACCTGCATGGTTTACATAATAATTCCTTATGAACTCATCTCAGGGATATTATCAACCTTTATGGGATACACTTTCCCGTTAAGTATTCATGGCATGCCATATATAAAATATAGTGACCCAACTTAACCGGTAATTAACCCAATAATTAAATCGGTTAATTCCTTTGGAAAATCAAAGTCACTTATATTAAATATACACACCCGCAATAGTATCGGGGATTAAGAATAAAATACACTGAGACTTAAATCTATTATCGCCGGCAATCCTAATCGATAAATCTCAAACGATCCGCCCAATACACCAAGTGTACAAGTGTGATAAAATAATCAAGACAAATTATTTTCTCTCTCACACAACGACTATACCGATGGATTGGTCCGTGTCCATCTAGGTCGTAAGCAACTGTTCGATTAAATACGAGTGACCGATAGTATGATCTTCTGTGTGGCGTCGCACACCATACTAACTACTACGTATAGAATCCTGGACTATGATTTGCATATATTTAATTATAAATAATTAAACGCAAATAATTGTTTATTTAATTAAATGGATTAATGGCAATGGATCGTGAGTTTCCGTTACTTAAATCTAGACATTAAGTACACAACTCCAACAATCTCCCACTTGTACTAAGGTCTAGTCATTTCCCCCAAACTCCCGACTCCCATACTCATCACGTGCTTAAGTTGTACTTCCAAGAAGTACTATGTGAATGAGCAATCTAGGTTGCCGTTCTGAAGTTATCTTGGTGACTACAGCGTCGTCTCCCTCGACGATGACTCGTATCAGGTGGTACTTGCTCTATGTGTTATCTTACACTTATGGACTTGTGATTTCTTACCATTTGCCATCGCACCGCTATTTACATAGCCTTTGGAAAATTAAGAATCACATCTAAGTCCCAGAGATTATCCTGGAGTTATACCAAAACTTCCGCTGCCTATGAGGCCGCTATTTGGTTACCCATGGCAGAGTCCGAAAAGCATCGTGCTTATCACTCTTCCATGTTAAAACTCATTCTCCTTCAATAGTGAAACACATAGCCTGATATCGACTTACACCGGTCCTCATTCGATTAGAAACCTAAGAGAATGTAATCCAAAGGAAATGCTCGTCTGTTCCGTAATCTAGAACATAGTTTCTAGTACTTCGAAAGTACTTAAAATGTTCATTACAGCAGTCGAGTATTCCTTTCCAGGATTACCTTGATATCCTCCCACTATGCTAACCGCATAGCCGATATCAGGTTCTCGTTTTCAACATTGCTTTTATTAAGCTTTCCACACTCAAGGTGTAGGAAACCGCTTTCATTGCTTCTATCTCCTTTTGTGTTCCCAAAAACACATGTCCTTAGATAGATGCATTCTGTGTCTGAAAGGTAACGAACCTTTCTCGGAATCTTGCATGTTAAAACGAACCATAATCATATATATGTAAGATGTCCAGGAGAAGTACAATGTTCTTTTCCAGAGATCCAAGATCTCAAGAACATGTCCAACTTCTTCCTTCATCTTTCATATTGATTTATCTAGACAACCATCATTTTATGTCTTGACAACATCTTTACATTGTTACCAATGATAAGAATGTTCTCTACATAAAACCCGAGAAACACCACCTTGTTTTCCATCACGTTCCAATACACACGATTCGTCTATGCTTTTGATGAATCCATAAAATGGACTATCTCATCAATTTGCAAGTACCACGAACTCAATGCTTTGTTTCAATCCATAAATGGATCAACTAAGCTTGTACTCTAAATGATCTCGCCTCTTAGCAATAATCCTTATTGCTCTCCAAGAAGGCACATTTAGATCTAGTACGGCCTTCATGTAGATCTAGGGATCGATTTCATGTATACTAGGTCCAGAGTCCGAAGACTCTCCTAGTCTTATGAATATCTCCGGTTGTCCCACAACCTCCCACTACAATGGAATTCCGGTGTATAAACAGTAATAACAGTAGGTGCAGATAGTGGTGTACCGCTACTCGGTTCGGCTGGTTCTAAGTCTTAATCTTTTTCTCTCATTTCAAAGTATCATGTCACTTTGGGCTTGTGGTTCATCATATAGTCTTTCTCTAAGAACCGGGCGTTAGAACTTATAACGTCCTTCTGGTTCATAGTACTATTGAACACACATCTTTTGTTCTTCTAGGATATTCTACAACCCCATTTGAATGCGCCGTTGTTTCCAGACATATCTATAGAACACAGGTAGTTCCGTATAACTCATATTTTACTATCTCTATAAGAGTTCCACTTCTTATTATCGACACACCATTTCTACACAAGAGTGTATGGTTTAGTCTCTTGAGATCAAATCCCAATCTCTGATTAGTACGCCATGCATTCCTCAGGCAGGTACTTGCCTCCGCGATCAAATCGCAGGCTACAAATGGATATACCTTGATGGTTCTCCACAATTGCTTAGTGTCCATTGACTTGTCAAAACACTTGCTTTTGTGGCACATCAGGTATTCTAATCCATTTTTCGAGTAATCATAAAATGAAGTACTCATACCTTATTGTCTGAGTAGGCATAGGTCTGCATACATCAGAGTCAATCAATTCTTATACTTGTCCGGATCTTACATCTTATATCCATAAAGGATTGCTTAGTCATATTATCTTCCAAATTAGATTCTTAGGTCGGAAGGTCCACTCCTTCAACTTAATTGATCAAAAATCAATTTTCGACATTTGAACTTCTTATTTGAATAAACATGACTTAGCATAAGAATCCACAAGTATAATTGATTCATTACAGAAACATCTCTTAAAAGTAAAACGAGTTATATACTACGGTTCGTTGCATCGTGGTGGACTCAGGACTCATCATTTATATATTGCTAGCTAATGTACCAGAATAGATAATATCTTTATTTCTTCTTATAACCATCAAATGATTAAAAGAAATAAAATATCCATTCATTAGAAATCCAGAACAAAGTTCTTTCTAATATGAAGGTACATAAAAGCATTAATTCAAAATGAAATCCTATAAAATGTCCTCCATTGCAACAGCTGCCTCCTTTACAGCATTGCCCATGTAGACTACGATCTTTTCTTTTCCAAGTCGTCGGGTTTCCCGGAACCTTTGCATTTAGAATGCACATACCGTCAGTGGTTCCATATCTACACACCAGGTTCCGGTAGATAATACCACTGACTATGTTTTACGACTAAAGAAAATTTCGTACTTTCTTTGAGAGGATAATCAGACTTCCAGTACCCAGACTGTTTGCATCGAGAACACTTGCCTATTGGCTTTCTCGTCCCATCTCGTGGTCCAAAGAAACTTAGGACCACTGGGTTTCTTTGCTTGCTTTTCCTTTTCCCCCGATCTTACCCTTAGGTTCGAAACCTATGGCATTGGCTACAAGATCTTGCGATTTCCGTCTCAACTCGTCTAAAAGGTCAATCATCTCAAAAACGCGTTTAAGCGTTTCCTCGAAGTGGCTGGCCTTTATGAGTATCCTCATCGCTTCTTGTCTAGCCGCCTATGTCATGTCTAAACATCTCCTTGAGTTTTGAACATGATATCAAAATCAGTCCTTTCCTCATCAGTTAAGACATTTGTAGGCTCGGGAGGACAAAGCTCACTGAGTACAAACTTGTACTCTCTAACAGTCTGGGCAATGTCTAGATCTCTATTCCAATCATTACATTCAGAGACCAATGAGTTTAATTTCCTTAAGTTTCACAGAAAGTGGGTTCAAAGCCATATCCTAATCTATGAGCACATATAACAACAAACAATCGATTTAATCTCCGATATTATCTCCCTCAAATAATATCATTAAACCACTAATCGCATCTAAAATCCCATCAGATATGGCAAGCCACGATAGTGTGGACGTTTACCTATCCAAATGATTTAGCAATTAGATTTGCTTCGGTCGTACAACATCATTAGCGTTACTTCGATGGGAAGAATACTAAGAAGCGTACCTAAGTGTAAACCATTACTCAGTATCTAAGAAGATTGTTTGGGATACGTATATTCACCGCAAGCCACGATAGTGTGGACGTTTACGTTAACATACGCTCCTTTACTCCCTTCTATAACTGTCTACATCAATCGTTCCAAAATCCCATTCAATGTAGCAGGCCACGATAGTGTGGACGTTTACTACACCAAAAGACTTTTACAATTGACTCCCAATTACTTGATCCATTCGATTTTTGTAAATCAGGACGCGAAGAATCATAAGTGAAACTCGAAGTTTCTAACCAGTGATTCACCATGCGAACGACCCTATCTCTCATAAAATGAGGGAGCCGAGCAGACAATCGATCCATTTCAAGAAATGGTACGAAGGTCTCTAATTTGTGTCATTCACATGACCAAGTGGCTTTGGCTCCATTCCACTCCCCGGGGTGAGAATGAGTCGACTTGAAATCAGTTTCAGAAAGACAAATTAGGCATTGTTTGATAAACTTAATCAATGTTTCTCGTAAAAGGAATTACAAGAATTCTCCTCCAATGACTTGTCTATACAAACTTCGAAAGTTCATAAAAGTCACCAAGAGAACAGTAATGGAGACCATGGCATTGTTTCCAATCCCTCTCCCACTTAGCTTTTTATAACAAAGGGATACGCTATCTAATGCATAATTAAATACACATAAGCATGCATACATGAAATAAAGCACATAGAATATTATCACATAATCAAAATAATACTAGAATATTATTTTCCGACTATTATGGCTTTATCGCATCTCCGTATGCTTCTTCTAGTCTTTAGTCTTCGTTTTTGAATGCTCGATGTGACGGGAATATTAATTCAAATATTTAAATCTATTTATTTTTAATAAATCCAAAAGTTACTTAATTCGAAAATTAAGTCAATCGAATAAATCAAAAATAAAATTAAATATTATTAATATTTTTATTATTTTTATTTTCCTTTTCTAATTCCATTTAATCTCTAGAATCCTATCCAAGACCCACTTGGAATATTCTATAAGATTTCCATAATGAAATAAGGAAATAAAATAATTTAGGACTCCTAGTCCTTCCAAATTAATTCCTTTCCTAATCCATTAAAAATTCCATAAAGGAATAATTAAATAAGGAAAAATTAATTTAGGACTTTCAAAACTTTCCAAATTAATTATTTTCCTAATCTATTAAAAATTCCATAAAGGAATAATTAAATAGGAAACATTCATTTGCTTTTAATTATTGTTAATTAAATATATGCAAATTATAGTCCTGGATTTTATACGTTGTAGTTAGTATGGTGTGTCGGGACCACACAGAAGATCATACTATCGATTACTCGTATTTAATCGAACAGATGCTCACGACCTAGATGGACACGGACCAATCCTTCGGTATAGTCGTTGTGTGAGAGAGAAAATAATTTGTCTTAATTATTTTATCACACTTGTACACTCGGTGTATTGAGCGGATCGATTGAGACTCATCAATTAGGTTTGCTCGGCGATAATTGATTTGAGACTCAGTGTATTTTATTCTTAATCCCCGATACAATTGCGGGTGTGTATATTTAGTATAAGTGACTTTTATTTTCCAAAGGAATTGACCGTTTTAATTATTGGGTCAATTACCGGTTAAGTTGGGTCACTATATTTTATATATGGCATGCCGTGAATTCTTGACGGGACAGTGTATCCCGGAAGGGTTGATAATATCCCCGAGATGAGCTCATAAGGATTTATTATGTAAACCTCGCGAGTGGATTTAATTCCGCATAATAAATAAGGTTGAGTGGTACTAGTCTCGGATAAAAGAGATGAATAAATTTATTAAGCAATAAATAAATTTTATTCATGGATATTTATATCTTAAATACACGAAATAAATAATACTACCGGAGAAATATTATTTGGATATAATATGGTTTAATATTGGGAGTGCAATTAATTTATATAGTGGAAAATAAATTTAATTAATATTGATAAGGATTAATGGACTTGAGCAGTGGGCTCAATTTAATCTTCAATATTGGAAGCCCAATATTCCACCTCCTTTAGATCCCCTACGTAGCCTATAAAAGCACTACATGGCCTTCATAATTCATAAGACAAGATTATCATACTTGATATTCTAAAGAGTTGAAGGAGATCCACAGGAGTTCGATAGATCGTCGCCCACCCGACGTTCGAACGGAGTGCAAGGAATACGTGGGAAGATTCAAAGGTCATCTTGATTTCGTTTCTCCGAACAACGAATCGTAGGTATGATATCTAAACGCCCTTGATATTATTCGATTTTGGTTTATCGAGAATACCGTAGAACGCAAGATCCGAAGTTCGAACCCGGATTAGACGGACGATCGCGTGGTGGTGGCAAAGCCACCGGACCACGCCAATCGCCCGCTAGGGTTTCGGCGGGCATGGGGAGGATCGACCCTCGGCTGGGCCGAGGGCGTGCGATCGATCACAATGATCGATCGCTGGGCACGGGCTGGTGCCGTGCCCGACCCCGCCGTGAAGGCGAGGCTCCTCCATGCAGCGGCGAGTCGCCGGACTCGCCGCGGGGGCTGCTTGGCAGCCCCGGCCGATCGCTGGATGCGATCGGCGTGCGATCGCACAACCCCGCGAAGCGGGGGTTCGGCTGGGGGCGGGCCGCGCGCCTTCGGGTGCGTGGTCTCCAAAGGCTGGACCCCGGCGAAGGGTTTGATCGGGTTATTGATTTCCGCAAATTTTAATAGCCCGGGATATCGAATTCCAACAATTGGTATCAGAGCGTGGTTTACGTTCGCGGTATTTTCGATAAAATTGTTCTACCTTGCAGGGTTTCGACTATTATGGCTTGATTTATTATTCGTTTAATTTATTTTGTCATGTATGTTGGTTTGATTAAACTCTCGGACATCTCGAGATTCGTTTTTGGTGGTGAATGCTTGTAATAGTAAAAATTCGGGGGTTGACCGAATTTAGGATTTATTATTACGTTCTACGTTTTTCCGGAAAATGTATAGGGTCGATTTCATGTATAGAATCGATACCGGATAGTGTAAAATTAAATTTGTAATTTATTTTGCGTTGGATCGATGCCGAAACGACCGCCGGAGAAGACGCGTGACGAAGGAGATGATCGTGAGGGTGAAGGGACGAGGATCGACCACCTCATGGTCGATCCATGAGGATCGATCGATCGAACCTTGGAGGGGCCGCCGGCGTCGGTGGCCGGCCACCTCCTAGGTGGCGGTCGATGGTGGCGCGGGGATCCCCACCCCGCGCTATCCCGGTCCGGTGATTCTACTTTCCTAATTAGTTCGGTTTTCCTATTTGAGTTTTTCCTAACTTGGGAACTCTCATCGATTAGGAAAAGAATCAATTTGGAATTGATTAGGATTCCTAAATTGATTATTTCTTTTTTTTATGGAAATATTCATGGATTAGGAATCTAATTGATATGGAAAATAGAAGAGTCCTAAATTATTTTATTTCCTTATTTCATTATGGAAATCATCTAGAATATTCCAAGTGGGTCTTGGATAGACTATTCTAGAGATTTAATGAAGTAGAAAGGGAAAATAAAATAAATAAAAATATTAATAATATTAGTTTTATTTTTGATTTATTCGATTGACTTAATTATTATTAATTAAGTATCTTTTGGATTTATTAAAAATAAATAGATTTAAATATTGGAAATTAATATTCTCGTCACATGGAGCATTCAAGAACGAAGACTAAAGACTAAAAGATGCGTACAGAGATGGAGTAAAGCCATAATAGTCGGAAAATAATATTCTAGTAATTATTTTGACTATGTGATAATACTATGTGCTTTATTACATGTATGCATGCTATATGTGTTTACTTTTATGCACTAGATAGCGTATCCCTTTATTGTAAAAAGCTAAGTGGGAGAGGGTATGGAAACATACCCATGGTCTCCATTGCTGCTCTCTTGGTGACTTTTATAAACTTTTGAAGTTTATATAGATAGGTCATTGGAGGAGAGTTCTTGTAATTCCTCTTACGAAAAACATTGATTAAGTTCATCAAACAATGCCTAATTTGTCTTTCCAAAACTGATTTCAAGTCGACTCATTCTTACCCCGGGGAGTAGAATGGAGCCAGAGCCACTTGGTCATGTCGAGGACACAAATTAGAGGCAGTCGTACCATTCTTTGATAGATGGATCGATTGTCTGCTCGTCTCCCTCATTTATGAGAGATAGGGTTGTTCGCATGGTGAATCACTGGTTAGAAACTTCGAGTTTCACTTATGGTTCTCCACGTCTTGATTTACAAGATCGAATGGATCAAGTAATTGGATTTCAATTATATAAATCTTCTGGTGTAGTAAACGTCCACACGAACGTGGCTTGCTATACTGGATGGGATTTTAGAATAATTGATGTAGAAAGTTATAGGGAATTGTGAAGGATTGTGAGTTATCGTAAACGTCCACACGAACGTGGCTTGCGGTGATGTAGCAATTCTAAACGATTCACCTTGGTACTGAGTAATGGTTTACACTTAGATACGCTTTATAGTATTCTTCCCAACGAAGTAACCCTATAATGATGTATGACCGAAGCAAATCTAATTGCTAAATCATTTGGGTGGGTAAACGTCCACACGAACGTGGCTTGCTTTAACCTGATGGGATTTTAGATGTGATTAGTGATTTAATGATATTATTTGAGGGAGATAATATCGGATATTAAATTGTTTGTTTGTTTTATGTGCTTATAGGTTAAGAATGACTGTGACCCCACTTTGTGATATACTTAAAGATGAAAACTCACTGGTTCCATATAGTACTGATTGGAAAAGAAATCTGGACATTGTCCAGACTGTTGAGCCTTCCGAATCCACAGCTGACCCAACTCATGAGGACATTTGGAATGACCTCAGAATGATGTTAAGACATAGTGTGGAAGCCGGACAAGAAGTGATTGACATACTCTATAAATTCAGTCCTATTAGAGAATCCCTTAAAAACGATTTGAAAAAGGCGGAACTTATAAGTATGGTCAGAAAGTCACAAGCTCTTGTGGCTAAGATGGAAGTTCAAGCAAAGAAGCCCAGTGGTTCCAAACCACGGAGTGGGAAGAGCAAGCCGCGAGGCAAGTGCTATCGATGCAAGCAGTCTGGGCATTGGAGGTCTTATTGTCCTCTCATCAAAGGTACGAAATTTTCCTTAGTCACCGAAACATTATCAGTGGTGTTATCTACCAGCACCTGGTGTGTAGATACGGGGGCCACTGATCATGTCTGCAATTCATTGCAGGGGTTCCAGGAAACCCGGAGACTTAGAGAGGGAGAGATCGTGGTCTACATGGGCAATGCCGCGAAGGTGGCGGCTGTTGCAGTGGGAGACGTTCACTTACGCTTTAGTAGTGATAGGGTTTTAGTTTTACAAAATTGTCTTTATGTGCCCAACTTTAGAAAGAATTTAATTTCGGTTTCTAAACTTATTTTGAATGGATATTCTGTTTCTTTTGACCACTCTGTGATCATAAGAAGAAACAGTGAGATTATCTGTTCTGGTACATTGGTGGACGATTTGTATGTGCTAAATCCTGAGTCTAACACGATGCAACTAACCGAGAGTAATAACACATCTACGAACACCAATAAGAGAAAGGAACCTTCTAGGATGAATCAATTATACTTGTGGCACCTAAGGCTAGGTCATATTAACTCAAATAGAATTCAAAGGTTGAAAACTGATGGTCTCATCAGTGGTGTTGAAGGAGAGGACCTTCCAACCTGCGAATCCTGTTTAGAGGGAAAAATGACCAAGCGTTCTTTTTCTGGTAAAGGACGAAGGGCTGAACAAGTGTTGGATTTGATTCACTCTGATGTATGCGGACCTATGTCTACTCAGGCAATGGGAGGGTACGAGTATTTCATCACCTTCACTGATGATTACTCAAGGTATGGATTTGTATACCTGATGCGCCGCAAGAGCGAATCCTTTGACAAGTTCAAGGAGTTCAAGGCTTTTGTGGAGAACCTTCAAAAATAAATCCATTAAATGCCTGCGATCTGATCGCGGAGGCGAGTACCTGTCTGGAGAATTCAAGGCATACTTGGCAGAGAATGGGATTGATTCCCAAATGACATCACCATATACTCCTCAGCAGAATGGTGTGTCGGAAAGGAGGAATATGACTCTTATGGAGATGGTGCGTTCAATGATGAGTTACTCGGACTTACCTACTATGTTCTGGGGACATGCCTTGGAAACAACGGCGTACATTCTCAACATGGTTCCAACAAAAACGGTACCCACCACACCCATGGAAAGGTGGAGCGGGCGCAAGCCTAGCCTCAGGCACCTTCGGATCTGGGGTTGTCCAGCACATGTGTTGCGACAAGGTGCCGATAAGTTAGAACCTAGATCAGAATTACGGCTGTTTGTAGGATACCCGAAAGGAACTAAAGGTGGCATGTTCTATAGTCCTACAGACCAGAAGATCGTTATAAGTACTAACGCTCGGTTCTTAGAGGAAGAATATGTCATGGACCACAAGCCCAAAAATGACATAATACTTGATGAGTTGAGAGGTAACAAAGAAGACTTAGATACAGCCGAACCGAGTATAGATACACCACTAGAATCTGCACCTGACACTGTCACTGTTAATACACCGGAACGCCGTCGTAGTGGGAGGGTTGTTAAGCAACCAGACCGATACAGGACTGGGTGAGTCTTCGGACTCTGGACCTGGAGTTCATGAAATCGATCCCTGGACCTATGATGATGCGGTACAAGATATAGATGCGTCTTCTTGGAAGAAAGCGATGAAATCAGAAATAGAATCTATGGATTCTAATAAAGTCTGGGATCTTGTAGAACCACCAAACGGCGTAAAGCCAATTGGGTATAAATGGGTCTACAAGAGAAAGAGAGGATCTGACGGAAAGGTTGAAACCTTTAAAGCTCGGCTTGTTGCGAAAGGATATACTCAGAAAGAGGGAATCGATTATGAGGAGACCTTCTCGCCGGTAGCCAAGATAAAGTCGATCCGGATTCTCTTATCCATAGCAGCTCATTTGGATTATGAGGTGTGGCAAATGGATGTCAAGACAGCTTTCCTAAATGGAAGTCTTGACGAGACGATTTATATGAAACAACCAGAAGGATTCATTGCTGAGGGGCGAGATCATCTAGTGTGCAAGCTTAATCGATCCATCTATGGATTGAAACAAGCCTCGAGATCGTGGAACCTGCGGTTTGACGAAGTAGTCCAATCTTTTGTATTCAGTCAAAGCATGGACGAATCGTGTGTGTATTGGAAACGTGATGGGAAAAAGGTGGTGTTTCTCGTGCTTTATGTAGACGACATTCTTCTCATTGGCAACAATGTGAAAATGTTATCAGACATAAAGGGATGGTTGTCTAGACAATTCGATATGAAAGATTTGGGAGAAGTCGGGCATGTTCTAGGGATCAAGGTTATAAGGGATCGCCGGAATAGAACATTGTACCTATCCCAGCAATCTTACATAGACACGATTCTGGCTCGTTTTAACATGCAAGATTCCAAGAAGGGTGAGCTACCCTTCAGCAAAGGAACTTATCTTTCTAAGGAGATGTGTCCTCAGACACAAAAGGAGAAAGATGAAATGAAAGCAGTTCCCTACGCTTCGGCTGTGGGAAGCTTGATGTATGCAATGTTATGCACGAGGCCTGATATCTGCTATGCAGTCGGCGTAGTAGCGAGATATCAGAGTAACCCTGGAAAGGCTCATTGGACTGCCGTAAAGAGCATTTTCAAGTATTTGCGAAATGCGAAATACTAGGGATTATGTTCTAAGTTATGGGGCAGACAATCTGATTCCTTTGGGTTATACGGATTCGGATTTCCAAGCTGATAAGGACCGGCGAAAGTCGACATCAGGCTATGTGTACACTTTGGGAGGTGGAGCCGTATCATGGAGGAGTGTTAAGCAAAAGTGCATTTCAGACTCTACCATGGAAGCTGAATATGTTGCAGCCTCAGAGGCAGCGAAAGAGTCAGTTTGGTTCCTTAATTTCCTCCAGGACTTAGATGTGATTCCGAGTTTGCCTAGAGCTATGACAATTTATTGTGACAATAGCGGTGCAGTGGCAAACAGTAAGGAACCACGGTCCCATAGTGCTACGAAACACATAGAGCGCAAGTACCACCTGATTCGAGTCATCGTCAAGAGGGGCGATGCGATAGTCACCAAGATAGCTTCGGAGGACAACCTAGCGGACCCTTTCACCAAGATACTTCCTAAGGAAGTATATTTCAAGCACTTGGAGGGTTTGGGAGTCAGAAGTTTGGAGGATAAGACTAGACCTTAGTATAAGTGGGAGATTGTTGGAGTGGTATACTTAATGTCTAGATTTGAGTATTGTGAACTCCTTGTACACTTTCATTTACCTATTAAATACAAACATTCATTTGCTTTTAATTATTGTTAATTAAATATATGCAAATTATAGTCCTGGATTTTATACGTTGTAGTTAGTATGGTGTGTCGGGACCACACAGAAGATCATACTATCGGTTACTCGTATTTAATCGAACAGATGCTCACGACCTAGATGGACACGGACCAATCCATCGGTATAGTCGTTGTGTGAGAGAGAAAATAATTTGTCTTAATTATTTTATCACACTTGTACACTCGGTGTATTGAGCGGATCGATTGAGACTCATCAATTAGGTTTGCTCGGCGATAATTGATTTGAGACTCAGTGTATTTTATTCTTAATCCCCGATACAATTGCGGGTGTGTATATTTAGTATAAGTGACTTTGATTTTCCAAAGGAATTGACCGGTTTAATTATTGGGTCAATTACCGGTTAAGTTGGGTCACTATATTTTATATATGGCATGCCGTGAATTCTTGACGGGACAGTGTATCCCGGAAGGGTTGATAATATCCCCGAGATGAGCTCATAAGGATTTATTATGTAAACCTCGCGAGTGGATTTAATTCCGCATAATAAATAAGGTTGAGTGGTACTAGTCTCGGATAAAAGAGATGAATAAATTTATTAAGCAATAAATAAATTTTATTCATGGATATTTATATCTTAAATACACGGAATAAATAATACTACCGGAGAAATATTATTTGGATATAATATGGTTTAATATTGGGAGTGCAATTAATTTATATAGTAGAAAATAAATTTAATTAATATTGATAAGGATTAATGGACTTGAGCAGTGGGCTCAATTTAATCTTCAATATTGGAAGCCCAATATTCCACCTCCTTTAGATCCCCTACGTAGCCTATAAAAGCACTACATGGCCTTCATAATTCATAAGACAAGATTATCATACTTGATATTCTAAAGAGTTGAAGGAGATCCATAGGAGTTCGATAGATCGTCGCCCACCCGACGTTCGAACGGAGTGCAAGGAATACGTGGGAAGATTCAAAGGTCATCTTGATTTCGTTTCTCCGAACAACGAATCGTAGGTATGATATCTAAACGCCCTTGATATTATTCGATTTTGGTTTATCGAGAATACCGTAGAACGCAAGATCCGAAGTTCGAACCCGGATTAGACGGACGATCGCGTGGTGGTGGCAAAGCCACCGGACCACGCCAATCGCCCGCTAGGGTTTCGGCGGGCATGGGGAGGATCGACCCTCGGCTGGGCCAAGGGCGTGCGATCGATCACAATGATCGATCGCTGGGCACGGGCTGGTGCCGTGCCCGACCCCGCCGTGAAGGCGGGGCTCCTCCATGCAGCGGCGAGTCGCCGGACTCGCCGCGGGGGCTGCTTGGCAGCCCCGGCCGATCGCTGGATGCGATCGGCGTGCGATCGCACAACCCCGCGAAGCGGGGGTTCAGCTGGGGGCGGGCCGCGCGCCTTCGGGTGCGTGGTCTCCAAAGGCTGGACCCCGGCGAGTTCGTCGGCGTTCGTGTGATCTCCGGCGAAGGGTTTGATCGGGTTATTGATTTCCGCAAATTTTAATAGCCCGGGATATCGAATTCCAACACACGCCCCCCACCACCATCGACCGCGGCTCGAGGAGGAGCACCACCGCCGTCCCAGCCCACGCGCCACCACCACCGGTGGCTAGGCGTGGCCGAGAGCCTCGGGCAGCCCCCTTCTCCCTTCGATCGATCGACCCTTCATGTGGTTCGATCATGGGGTTGATCAATCCCCGGAATCCTCCCTCTCTTCGTCTCCTCCGTCACACTTTTCCGGTCGTCGTTTCGTCCTCGATCCAACGTAAAATAAATTACAAATTTATTACTACGCTATCCGGTATCGATTCTCTACATGAAAACGACCTCAAACAATTTCCGGAAAAATAAGAACAAACATTCACCACACAAGAACGAATCTCGAAATCACCGAGAGTTTAATAATCAAGAACATTATTATGACATTAATTAACATAATTAAATCTAGCCATAATAATCGGAAACCCTGCAAGGTAGAACAATTTATCGAAAAATACCATGAACTAAAACCAACGCTCTGATACCAATTGTTGGAAATCGATATCCCGGAATTAATAAATTTACATAAATAAATTATCTAATTAATTCCGACCGAAATCCTTTGGAGATCGAATATCCGGAGTTGTATAATTGCGGAATAACAACTCCAATCGAAATCCCGGTTGCCGGAAACCCACCACGAACCACCACGAGGATAGAACCCAACCGAAACCCAAACCGTGGGGATAGCCCGCGGCTGTCCGGTCGAGCCCCCGTGTGGGGCTCGCGGCTATACATGGCAGCCGCCTAGGGCTGCCCTTGGCAGCCCCCTTGCACGCCCAGCCGACGCCCGGTGATCGCACGCCCAGCCACGGCGAACCGTGGCTTGCGATCACCACCAGCCACCGCCGCGCGAGCGGCGGTCCAGCCGCGTGAGCGGGGCTGCTCCATCAGCCCGCTGGAGGTGCGTGGGTGATCGAGATCGCCCTCGATCGAGTCTCGGCGTCCAGCCGAGGCTCGCCCCTCTCGACCCTCTCTTGTTCGAGCCGTTGAGCCGCCGGCGGTCCGGTGATCTTCGATCACCACCGCCCGGTTCAACCTCGACAAAGGTCGCGCTCTCGGATCTTGGTTCACGATATTTTTACGATAATTAAACGATAAAATCATAAAGAGGGTTTTACGATTTACCTCGTTCTCGTTGTTCGGAAAAACGAAGAACTCAATTTGACGACCTTCAGATCTTCCCACGTATTCCTTGCACTAGCTCGGACGTCGTGTGGGCGACGATCTACCGAACTCCATGGATCTCCTTCACGAACTCTCTAGACTAATCAAGTATGATTATCTTGTCTTTTCTAATTGTGAAGACCATGTAGTGCTTTTATAGGCTACGTAGGGGATCTTAAGGAGGTGGAATATTGGGCTTCCAATAATAGTGATTAAATTGAGCCCAAGCCCAAATCTATTAATCCTTACTATTATTAATTAATTCTATTTTCCACTATATAAAATTAATTGCACTCTCAATATTAAACCATATTATATCAAATAATATTTCTCCGGTAGTATTATTTATTCCGTGTATTTAAGATATAAATATCCATGAATAAAATTAATTTATTGCTAATTAATTTATTCATCTCTTATATCCGAGACTAGTACCATTCAACCTTAATTATTATGCGGAACGAATCCACCTGCAGGGTTTACATAATAATTCCTTATGAACTCATCTCGGGGATATTATCAACCCTTACGGGATACACTTTCCCGTCAAGTATTCACGGCATGCCATATATAAAATATAGTGACCCAACTTAACCGGTAATTAACCCAATAATTAAATCGGTTAATTCCTTTGGAAAATCAAAGTCACTTATATTAAATATACACACCCGCAATAGTATCGGGGATTAAGAATAAAATACACTGAGACTTAAATCGATTATTGCCGGCAATCCTAATCGATAAATCTCAAACGATCCGCCCAATACACCAAGTGTACAAGTGTGATAAAATAATCAAGACAAATTATTTTCTCTCTCACACAACGACTATACCGATGGATTGGTCCGTGTCCATCTTGGTCGTGAGCAACTGTTCGATTAAATACGAGTGACCGATAGTATGATCTTCTGTGTGGCGTCGCACACCATACTAACTACAACGTATAGAATCCAGGACTATGATTTGCATATATTTAATTATAAATAATTAAACGCAAATAATTGTTTATTTAATTAAATAGATTAATGGCAATGGATCGTGAGTTTCCGTTACTTAAATCTAGACATTAAGTACACAACTCCAACAACACCATCTCTACACGTAAGTGTATGGTGAAGTCATTTGAGACTTAATCCCAATCTTTGATTATGCTATGTGTTATGTGATGGCCTCCGCGACTAAGTCGCAGGCTTCCAATGGATATACTTTGAAGGTTCCCCATAATTGCTTTGTGACTTAATAACACTTTGCTTTTATGGCACATAAAGTATTCTAATCCATCTTCGAGTATTCTTAAAGAATGACTCGCATTTTACACATATGACTGCATATATCATTGATCATTCTCAATACTTGTCCGAATTCTACTTTCTAAACAGAAAGGCATGCTTAGTTGTATTATCCTCCAAATTCAATTCTTAGGTCGGAAGGTCCATTCCTTCAACTATAATTGATCAAATCAATTTCGACCTTTTGAATCATATTTGAATAAATACTACTAAGTATAAGAATTCACAAGTATAATGATTTAACAAGAAATATATCTAATAAGAAAGAAACAAGTTATAAACGGTTTGTTGCATCGTGGTAGACTAAGGATTCATCATTCACATTATTGCTACATAATGTACCAGAATAGATAATACCATTATTTCTTATCAAAATCATCAACATGATTAAAGAAATAAAATATACATTCATAAATAATAGAAATCCAGAACAAAACGTTCTTTCTAAAATAAAGGGTACATAATGCAATAAACTTGAAATGAAATCCTATTTAACTACTAAAGCAGATAAATGTCTTCCACCGCAACCGCTGCCTCCTCTACGGCTTTTGCCCGTGTAGACTCGAACTCTTCTTCTCTAAGTCGCCGGGTTTTCTGGAACCCCTGCATTCAAAATGCACATACCGTCAGTGGTTCCATATCTACACACCAGAATTCTGGTAGATAATACCGCTGACTATGTTTTTACGACTAAAGAAAAATTCGTACCTTTGAGAGGACATTCAGACTTCCAGTGTCCAGACTTATTGCATCGGAAGCACTTGCCCCTTGGCTTTGCAGGCCCCACTCGTGGTCCACTCCTCTTGGCACCACTGGGTTTCCAGGCTTGCTTCCTTTTCTTGTTCCTACCTCCAACAGCTTTCAAGCTTTTGGACTTGGTAGCTACAAGTGCTTGAGACTTGCCCTTCTTGTAGATCCCCTTTGCCGCCTTTAGTTCAGTCAGGAGTTGCGCAAGAGTATAAGATAGTTTACCCATATTATAGCTCATGCGAAACTGCTCAAAACTAGGGGTCAGAGACTGGAGTATGATGTCGACTTGCGTCTCATCATCAATTTGAGCTCCTAGGATCTCAAGTTCATTCAACAGACTCATCATCTTAAGAACGTGCTCCCCTACGGGCGTTCCTTCAGACTGAGTAGTTGTCATAAGGACTCTCATGGCTTCTTGCCTTGCCGCACGATCTTGCTCTCCAAACATTTCCTTGAGGTTGTACAACATATCCTCGGCAGTGTTCATCGACTGATGTTGGGTTTGGAGTACATTTGACATTGAAGCCAAAATATAACACCTAGCCATTTCATCAGCCTTTTTCCACTTCCGATATGCTTCCTTTTCCTCATTAGTTGAGGCATCAGTGGGCTCAGCAGGACATGCTTCATAGAGTACAAACTTGTACTCTTCAGAAGTCAGGACAATGTCCAAATTTCTCTTCCAATCAACGTAATTGGGACCAGTGAGTTTATGCTCCTTGAGTATCACAGAAAGTGGATTCATAGCTATTCTCTAAACCTATGAGCACATTTAAACAAACAATCAATTTAATATCCGATATTATCTCCCTCAAATAATATCATTAAATTACTAATTACGTCTAAAATCCCATCAGGTAAGGCAAGCCACGTGGTGTGGACGTTTACGCACCCAAATGATTTAGCAATTAGATTTTCTTTGGTCATACATCGATTATAGCGTAACTTCGTGGGGAAGGATACTATAACGCGTATCTAAGTGTAAACCATTACTCAGCACCAAAGTAAATTGTTTGGAATTACTACATCACCGCAAGCCACGTGGTGTGGACGTTTACGACAACTTCACAACTCTTCACAATTCCTTATAACTGTCTACATCAATTAATCCAAAATCCGTTAGTATAGCAAGCCACGTGGTGTGGACGTTTACTACACCAAGAGACTTTTATAATTGACTCCCAATTACAAGAACCCATTCGATTTTTGTAAATCAAGACGCGGAGAACCCAATGTACACCTTTGGTATGACCTTGTCACGCCTTTGGATCGTCCGGATGTTGAAGCCGCACAAATGGCCCGGCCTCTACGTGTTGCACACGAACCCGGATGATAAACACCTTGCTTGTTTGAAGTGGTTCTCCAATAACACTCTCTCTTCTCACTCTTTCTTGTGAATTTCGTGGCTGATGATGATGGTGTTAGAATGAGACATGAAAAATCTGATTTTCATGCTCATTATACCCCTTTTACTTCACATGTAACCCCCACCATAATGTGTGTGTCATAACCACACATAATGGGGGTGTTATTGTGAAGTTCAAAGGTCATCTCCACATAATCATGCCAAATCATGATATGTGGTCCCATTGGCTTGTGTTGCATGCCATGTCACGCTATGTGACATGCATCCATGCAAATCATGCATCCCATGCATGGGAATTAAATCCACGTAAATATTGATTCTAAATCAATATATTTATCAAGCAATATATATCAATATCGAGCTCGTGTGTGACCCTGTAGGTATGATTTTATCGATCAATATTATATTGTTCCCAACAATTAATATTATCGAATAATCATTTAACATCCATAGACGACCTTATGACTTTATCGATTGCACACGTAGGATCGAAGGACATATCCCAACATCTTCCTACGTATTCCTTGCACCTCGTTCGAACGTCGTGTGGGCGACGATCCTCCGATCTCCTTATGGATCTTCTTCTCTCTACTTTCTCTCTCTAGAAGAATTATGATCTTCAAGTTATATATGAGAATAGATAAGACCATGTAGTGCTTTTATAGGCTACGTAGGGGATCTAAAGGAGGTGGAATATTGTTGGAAATCGATATCCCGGGGTTAACGGAATTGCGGAAACATAACCCCGATCAAAATCCCTTCGCCGGAAACCACCGCGAACCAGACCAAAGCAACACCGCCGCGGGATAAACCCGCGGCTAGCCCTAGCCGAGCCCCGCGTGGGGCTCGCGATTGCACACGGCAATCGCTGGGGATGCATCGTGCATCCCCCGGGGCTGCTCGTAGCATCCCCCGGCGGTGAGTCCGGCGACTCACCGCCACCGTCGATCGGAGGAGGGGGCGCCTGCCGCGGCACCAGCCCGCGGCTGCCCCCAGCGATCGACCGAAGTCGATCGCTCGCCCCGGCGTCCAGCCGGGGCCCTTCGATGTGCACCGGCGGTCGAAGCCCTAGGGCTCGACCGCCACCCTCGGCGTCCAGCCGAGGGTACTCATGCGATCCCGGCGGGGTTCGCTTGACCGCCCGCGGTCCGGTGATCTCGGATCACCACCGCGCGGTCAAACCCCATCCCCGGGTTCGTCCCTCGGATCTTCGTTCATGCGGGGGGTTCGTGATTTTACCTTTGTTCTCGTTGTACGGAGAAACGAGATCTATGAAGACCTTGAGACCTTCCCACGTATTCCTTGCACTAGCTCGAACGTCGGGTGGGCGACGATCTTCCGAACTCCATGGATCTCCCTCTCTACTTTCTCTCTCTAGAATTGTGATCTTCAAGTTATGAGAATAGAGAAGACCATGTAGTGCTTTTATAGGCTACGTAGGGGATCTTAAGGAGGTGGAATATTGGGCTTCCAATATTAATGATTAAATAGAGCCCAAGCCCAAATCTATTAATCCATTAATATTAATTAATTCTATTTTCCACTATATAAAATTAATTGCACTCCCAATATTAAACCATATTATATCAAATAATATTTCTCCGGTAGTATTATTTATTCCGTGTATTTAAGATATAAATATCCATGAATAAAATTAATTTATTGCTAATTAATTTATTCATCTCTTATATCCGAGACTAGTACCATTCAACCTTAATTATTATGCGGAACGAATCCACCTGCAGGGTTTACATAATAATTCCTTATGAACTCATCTCGGGGATATTATCAACCCTTACGGGATACACTTTCCCGTCAAGTATTCACGGCATGCCATATATAAAATATAGTGACCCAACTTAACCGGTAATTAACCCAATAATTAAATCGGTTAATTCCTTTGGTAAATCAAAGTCACTTATATTAAATATACACACCCGCAATAGTTTCGGGGATTAAGAATAAAATACACTGAGACTCGAATCGATTATCGCCGGCAATCCTAATCGATGAATCTCAACGATCCGCTCAATACACCAAGTGTACAAGTGTGATAAAATAATTAAGATAAATTATTTTCTCTCTCACACAACGACTATACCGATGGATTGGTCCGTGTCCATCTAGGTCGTGAGCAACTGTTTGATTAAATACGAGTAACCGATAGTATGATCTTCTGTGCGCCCATGCAACACCATACTAACTACAACGTATAAAATCCAGGACTATGATTTGCATATACTTAATTATAAATAATTAAACGCAAATAATTGTTTATTTAATTAAATAGATTAGTGGCAATGGATCGTGAGTTTCCGTTACTTAAATGTAGACATTAAGTACACAACTCCAACAATCTCCCACTTGTACTAAGGTCTAGTCATTTCCTCCAAACTCCCGACTCCCATACTCATCACGTGCTTAAGTTGTACTTCCAAGAAGTACTATGTGAATGAGCACTCTAGGTTGCCGCTCTGAAGTTATCTTGGTGACTACAGCGTCGTCTCCCTTGACGATGACTCGTATCAGGTGGTACTTGCACTATGTGTTATCTTACACTTATGGACTCGTGATTTCTTACCATTTGCCATCGCACCGCTATTTACATAGCCTTTGGCAAATTAAGAATCACATCTAAGTCCCAGAGATTATCCCGGAGTTATACCCAAACTTCCGCTGCCTCTGAGGCCGCTATTTGGTTACCCATGGCAGAGTCCGAAAAGCATCGTGCTTATCACTCTTCCATGTTAAAACTCCTTCTCCTCCAATAGTGAAACGCATAGCCTGATATCGACTTACACCGGTCCTCATTTGATTAGAAATCTAAGAGAGTGTAATCCAAAGGAAATGCTTGTCTGCTTCGTAATCCAGAACATAGTTTCCAGTACTTTGAAAGTACTAAAAATGTTCATTACAGCAGTCGAGTATTCCTTTCCAGGATTACCTTGATATCCTCCCACTATGCTAACCGCATAGCTGATATCAGGTTCTTGTTTTCAACAATGCATTTATTAAGCTTTCCTCACTGTAAGTGTAGGAATCCGCTTTCATTGCTTCTATCTCCTTTTGTGTTCCAAAACACATATCCTTAGATAGATGCATTCCGTCTCTAAAAGGTAACGAACCTTTCTCGGAATCTTGCATGTTAAAACGAACCATAATCGTACAAGATATCTAGAGAAGTACAATGTTCTTTTCTTGAGATCCTAGATCTTAAGAACATGCTCTAACTTCTTCTTTATCTCATATATCGATTTTTCTAGACAACCATCATTTTATGTCTGACAACATCTTTACATTGTTACCAATGATAAAATGTTATCTACATAAAACCTCCGAGAAACACCACCTTGTTTCCATCACGTTTCCCATACACACGATTCGTCAATGCCTTTTTGATGAATCCATCAAATGGACTATCTCATCAATGCGCAAGTTCTACGAACTCTAAGCTTTCCTTCAATCCCATCAATGGATTGACTAAGCTTGTACTCTAAATGATCTTTCCTCTTAGCAATAATCCTTATTGCTCTCCAAGAAGGCACATTTAGATCTAGTACTGCCTTCACATCTAGGGATCGATTTCATGTATACTAGGTCCAGAGTCCGAAACTCTCCTAGTCTTATGAATATCTCCGGTTGTCACACAACCTCCCACTACAACGGCATTCCAGTGTATTAACAGTAATAACAGTAGGTGCAGTTAGTGGTGTACCGCTACTCGGTTTGGCTGGCTTCCAGTCATTATCGTTTTCTCTCTTTTCAGAAGTATCACGTCATTTTGGGCTTGTGGTTCATCTAATAGTCTTCCTCTAAGAACCGGGCGTTAGAACTTATAACGTCCCTCTGGTTCATAGTACTATTGAACACACATCTTTTGTTCTTCCAGGACATTCTACAACCGCATTGAATGCACCGTTGTTTCCAGACATATCCATAGAACATAGGTAGTTCCGTATAACTCATGCTTTTACTATTTCTATAAGAGTTCCATTTCTTGTTTACGACACACCATTTCTACACTAAAAGTGTATGGTGTAGTCATTTGGGATCATCCCAACCTCTGATCAGTATGCCATGCATTCCTCAGACAGGTACTTGCCCCCGTGATCAAATCGCAGGCTATAAATGGATATACCTCGATGGTTCTCCACAATTCCTTAGTGTCCATTGACTTGTCAAAACACTTGCTTTTGTGGCACATCAGGTATTCTAATCCATTTCTCGAGTAATTATCAAATGAAGTACTCGTACCTTATTGTCTGAGTACACATAGGTCTGCATACATCAGAGTCAATTAATTCTTATACTTGTCCGGATCTTATATCTTATATCCATAAAGGATTGCTTAGTCATGTTACCTTCCAAATTAGATTCTTAGGTCGGAAGGTCCACTCCTTCAACTTAATTGATCAAAATCAATTTTCGACCTTCGAACTTCTTATTTGAATAAACGTGACTTAGCATAAGAATCCACAAGCATAATTGATTTAATAAAGAAATCTCTTATTAGTAAAACGAGTTTCATACTACGGTTCGTTGCATCGTGGTGGACTCAAGATTCATCATTTATATATTGCTAGCTAATGTACCAGAACAGATACTATCTTTATTTCTTCTTATAACCATCAAATGATTAAAAGAAATAAAATATCCATTCATTAGAAATCCAGAACAAAGTTCTTTCTAATATGAAAGGTACATAAAAGCAATAACTCAAAATTGTTGGAATTCGATGTCCCGGGCTATTAAAATTTGCGGAAAATAATAACCCGACCGAAAACCCGTCGCCGGAAACCGATCACGAACACCAACGAACCGGGCTCGACAAGAGTATCACCGCCGCGGGATAAACCCGCGGCTAGAAACCCTAGCCGAACCCCGCTAGGGTTCGCGATCGCCGTGCATGGTGATCGCCGGGGATGCGCGTGCATCCCCCGGGGCTGTTCGGAACAGCCCCCGGCGGTGAGTCCGGCGACTCACCGCCGCCACCATCGAGGGAGGGCGGTGCGCCCAGCGCACCCGCCGCGGCTCCAGCCGCGGCAGCCCTAGCGATCGACCTCACGGTCGATCGCATGCCCCGGCGTCCAGCCGGGGCCCCTTCGATTGCACGCCGGCGGTCTTGCCCTAGGCCGACCGCCACCCCTCGGCTCCCAGCCGAGGGCTCTCTCGAACCTTCGCCGGGGATCTCGAATTCCCGTCCCCGAAGTTCGTTGTTTACCCGGATCATGCGTTCATGTATGTATCACAATCAATCCACATAAAATCATAGAAGGGAGTGTATGATTTTACCTTTTAATTCGTTGTGCGGAGAAACGAATCTAAGTTGATGACCTTACGATCTTCCCACGTATTCCTTGCACTCCGTTCGAACGTCGGGTGGGCGACGATCTATCGAACTCCTATGGATCTCCTTCAACTCTCTAGAATATCAAGTATGATAATCTTGTCTTATTCAAGTTATGAATTATGAAGGCCATGTAGTGCTTTTATAGGCTACGTAGGGGATCTAAAGGAGGTGGAATATTGGGCTTCCAATATTGAAGATTAAATTGAGCCCACTGCCCAAGTCCATTAATCCTTATCAATATTAATTTTATTTATTTTCCACTATATAAATAAAATTGCACTCCCAATATTAAACCATATTATATCAAATAATATTTCTCCGGTAGTATTATTTATTCCGTGTATTTAAGATTTAAATATCCATGAATAAAATTAATTTATTGCTAATTAATTTATTCATCTCTTTAATCCGAGACTAGTACCATTCAACCTTAATTATTGTGCGGAACGTATCCACTCATGAGGTTTACACAATAATTCCTTATGAACTCATCTCGGGGATATTATCAACCCTTCCGGGATACACTGTCCGGTCAATCATTCACGGCATGCCATATATAAAATATAGTGACCCAACTTAACCGGTAATTAACCCAATAATTAAATCGATTAATTCCTTTGGTAAATCAAAGTCACTTATATTAGATATACACACCCGCAACAATATCGGGGATTAAGAATAAAATACACCGAGACTCGAATCGATTATCGCCGGCAATCCTAATCGATGAATCTCAACGATCCGCTCAATACACCAAGTGTACAAGTGTGATAAAATAATTAAGACAAATTATTTTCTCTCTCACACAACGACTATACCGATGGATTGGTCCGGGTCCATCTAGGTCGTGAGCCACTGTTTGATTAAATACCAGTAACCGATAGTATGATCTTCTGTGTGGGCCCGACACACCATACTAACTACAACGTATAAAATCCAGGACTATGATTTGTATATATTTAATTTAAAAGCAAACAATTGTTTATTAATTAAATAGATTAAATGCTATGACGGGGAGTTTACCGTTACTTAAATCTAGACATTAAGTACACAACTCCAACAATCTCCCACTTGTACTAAGGTCTAGTCATTTCCTCCAAACTCCCGGTTCCCATACTCATCACGTGCTTAAGGTGTACTTCCGAGAAGTACTATGTGAGTGAGCAATCTAGGTTGCCGCTCTGAAGTTATCTTGGTGACTACTACGTCGTCTCCCCTGACGATGACTCGTATCAGGTGGTACTTGCTCTATGTGTTAACATCACTTTTGACTTATGACTTCTTCCAGTTCACCGTGCACCGCTATCCAATAGCCTTTGGTGAACTAAGAGTCATATCCAAGTCAAGAGGTTATCCCGGAACCTAACCAAAACTTCCGCTGCCTCTGAGGCTGCTATTCGGTTATGAGAGAGTCTGAGAAGCGTCCTGCTTATTACTCTTTCATTTCATGGTTCCACCTCTTTCTAAAAGTGAACACATAGCCTGATATCGACTTTCACTGGTCCTTTCTTTGATTTTTGGATCTGAGAATATGTAATCAAAGAAGATTTCGTCTTGCTTAATAATTCAGTACTTTGCAAGTACTATTACAGCATCCAAAAATCTCTTGTCTAGATTACCTTGATATCCTCCTACTACGTAAACCGCATAGTTGATATCAGGTTCTTGTTTTACAATATTGCATCTATAAAGCTTTCCATACTTGAAGTATAGGAAACTGCTTTGTCCTCATCTATCTCCTTCATGTGTTCAAACACATACCCTTTAGATAGATGTATATTCTGTCTCTGAAAGGCAATAACCTTTCTCAGAAGTATGCATGTTTAAAACAAACCATAATCGTATAAGATGTCCAGGAGAAGTACAATGTTCTTATCCTTAGATCGAAAGATCTTAAGAACATGCTCTAACTTCTACTCAATCTTATATCTCGATTCATTTAGACAACCATCATTTTATGTCTGACAACATTTTTACATTGTGGCCAATGATAAAATGTTATCTACATAAAATCTCCGAGATACACCACCTTGTTTCCATCACTTCTCTAATACACCTTTCGTCTTTGCCTTTTTGATGAATCCATCAAATGGACTTTCTCATCAATTCGCAAGTTCCACGATTTATAGCTTTGTTACTATCCATAAATGGATTTACTAAGCTTGTACTCTAAATGATCTAGCCTCTCAATAATAAACCTTATTGTTCCAAGCAAGCACATTTAGATCTAGTACCGCCCTTATGCAGAGCTAGGGGTCGATTTCATCTCTACTAGATCCAGAGTCCGAACTCCTCTAGTCTTATGAACATCTCTGGTTGTCCAACAACCTCCCACTGCAATGGCGTCCCGGTGTATAACAGTAATAACAATAGGTGCAGTATGTGGTGTACTTCTACTCGGTTTGGCTGGTTCCTAGTCTTTTGTCCTTCTTCTCATTCCAAGGTATTACGTCAATTTTAGGCTTTGTGGTTCATCTGATAGTCTTCCTCTATGAACCGGACGAGACGTCCCTCTGGTTCATAGTACTATAGAACACACAATACTTCGTTCATCTAGGATATCCTACAACCATATTCAATATGCCGTTGTATCCATAGAACATAGGTAGTTCCGAACAACTTGTCCTTTTACTATCAGATTTCCATTTCTTTATAGCGCACCATCTCTACACGTAAGTGTATGGCGCGCCCCTTTGGGATTGAATCCCAATCTTTGATTATGCTATGTGTTATTCAGATAGGTAATGGCCTCCGCGACCGAGTCGCAGGCTTCTAATGGATATACTTTGATGGTTCCCCATAATAACTTTATGTCCATTGACTAGTCAAAAACACTTTGCTTTTATGGCACATCAAGCATTCTAATCCATCACCGAGTATTCTTGAAAGAATTACTCGTACCTTTCTAACTTACACATATGTCTGCATATCTAATCTTTTCCAATACTTGTCCGAACTCTATCCTTTATCCAGAAGGGTTTACTTAGATGTATTATCTTCCAAATTCAATTCTCAGGTCGGAAGGTCCATTCCTTCAACTATAATTGATCAAATCAATTTCGACCATTTGAATCTTATTTGAAAAAATACTACTAAGTATAAGAATTCACAAGTATAATGATTAATAAAGAAATATCTATCAAGTAAAACAAGTTATAGAACGGTTCGTTGCAACGTGGTAGACTTAGGATCTATCATTCATATATTGCTATCTAATGTACCAGAATAGATAATGCCATTATTTCTTATCAAAATCATCCAATGATTAAAGAAATAAAATATCCATTCATAAATAATAGAAATCCAGAACAAAACGTTCTTTCTAAAATAAAGGGTACATAAAGCAATAACTTTGAAATGAAATCCTATTTAACTACTAAAGCAGATAAATGTCTTCCACCGCAACCGCTGCCTCCTCTACAGCTTTTGCCCGTGTAGACTCGAACTCTTCTTCTCTAAGTCGCCGGGTTTTCTGGAACCCCTGCATTCAAAATGCACATACCGTCAGTGGTTCCATATCTACACACCAGAATTCTGGTAGATAATACCGCTGACTATGTTTTTACGACTAAAGAAAAATTCGTACCTTTGAGAGGACATTCAGACTTCCAGTGTCCAGTCTTGTTGCATCGGAAGCACTTGCCCTTTGGCTTTGCAGCCCCCACTCGTGGTACAGTCCTCTTGACACCACTGGGTTTCCAGGCTTGCTTCATCCTCTTGCCCCTACCTCCACCAGGCTTAAAGCCTTTGGACTTGGTAGCTACAAGCGCTTGAGACTTGCCCTTCTTGTAGATCCCCTCTGCCGCCTTCAGTTCAGTCAGGAGTTGCGCAAGAGAATAAGATAGTTTACCCATATTATAGCTCATGCGAAACTGCTCAAAACTAGGGGTCAGAGACTGGAGTATGATGTCGACTTGCGTCTCAGCATCAATTTGAGCTCCTAGGATCTCAAGCTCATTCAACAGACCCATCATCTTAAGAACGTGCTCCCCTACGGGCGTTCCTTCAGACTGAGTAGTTGTCATGAGGACTCTCATGGCTTCTTGCCTTGCCACACGATCTTGCTCCCCAAACATCTCCTTGAGGTTAAACATCATATCATAGGCAGTGTCCATCGACTCATGTTGGGTTTGGAGTACATTTGACATGGAAGCCAAAATATAACACCTAGCCATTTCATCAGCCTTTTTCCACTTTCGATATGTCAGTTTTTCCTCATCAGTTGAGGCAGTCGTGGGCTCAGCAGGGCACACTTCATGGAGTACAAACTTGTACTCCTCCGAAGTTAGGACAATGTCTAAATTTCTCTTCCAATCAATATAGTTGGGGCCAGTGAGCTTATGCTCCTTGAGTATCATAGAAAGTGGGTTCATAGCTATTCTCTAAACCTATAAGCACATTTAAACAAACAATTAATTTAATATCCGATATTATCTCCCTCAAATAATATCATTAAATCACTAATCACATCTAAAATCCCATCAGATAAGGCAAGCCACGATAGTGTGGACGTTTACCCATCCAAATGATTTAGCAATTAGATTTGCTTTGGTCGTACATCACTATAGCGTTACTTCGATGGGAAGGATACTATAGAGCGTACCTAAGTGTAAACCATTACTCAGTATCTAAGAAGATTGTTTGGGACTCGTATATTACCGCAGGCCACGATAGTGTGGACGTTTACGCTAATACATGATCCTTCACTTTCTTCTATAACTGTCTACATCAATCGATCCAAAATCCCATTCAATG
Source organism: Euphrasia confusa (assembly GCA_954870475.1). Classification (NCBI taxonomy): domain Eukaryota; kingdom Viridiplantae; phylum Streptophyta; class Magnoliopsida; order Lamiales; family Orobanchaceae; genus Euphrasia; species Euphrasia confusa. The sequence continues at coordinate 19,934,961 of OX940963.1, read as the reverse complement.
CAGCAAGCCACGATAGTGTGGACGTTTACTACACCAAAAGATTTTTACAATTGACATCCAATTACTTGAGGCATTCGATTTCATAAATCAAGACGCGGAGAATCAAAAGTGAAACTCGAAGTTTCTAACCAGTGATTCACCATGCGAACAACCCTATCTCTCATTAGATGAGGGAACCGAGCAGACAATCGATCCATCTATCAAAGAATGGTACGACTGCCTCTAATTTGTGTCATCCACATGACCAAGTGGCTTTGGCTCCATTCCACTCCCCGGGGTGAGAATGAGTCGACTTGAAGTCAGTTTCAGAAAGACAAATTAGGCATTGTTTGATAAACTTAATCAATGTCTCTTGTAAAAGGAATTACAAGAATTCTCCTCCAATGACACATCTATATGAACTTCAAAAGTCCATAAGAGTCACCAAGAGAACAGTAATGGAGACCATGGGAATGTTTCCATCCCCGCTCCCACTTAGCTTTTTATAACAAAGGGATACGCTATCTAATGCATAATTAAACACATAAGCATGCATACAAGTAATAAAGCACATAGCACATAGTCAAAATAATGCTAGAAAAATTATTTTCCGACTATCATGGCTTTATTCCATCTCCGTATGCGTCTTCTAGTCTTCAGTCTTCGTTCTTGAATGCTCCATGTGACGAGAATATTAATCCCAATATTTAAATCTATTTATTTTTAATAAATCCAAAAGATACTTAATTCGAAAATTAAGTCAATCGAATAAATCAAAAATAAAATTAAATATTATTAATATTTTTATTTATTTATTTTCCTATCTAATTCTATTAAATCTCTAGAATAATCTATCCAAGTGAAACTTGGAATATTCTAGAAGACTTCTATAATAGAATAAGGAAATAAAATAAAATAGGACTCTTCTACTTTCCAAGATTAATTAATTTCCATGTCCATGAAAATTCCCATAAAAATAGGAATGATCAAATAGAAATAAATTAATTCACTAATTAATTATTTTCCTATCTAATTCTATTAAATCTCTAGATTCCTATTCCAAGTAGAACTTGGAATATTCTAGAAGACTTCCATAATAGAATAAGGAAATAAATAATATTAATTAATTCTTTTCCTATCTCCATGAGAGTTCCCAAACTTTGGAATACTCAAAATAGGAAAACTTGAATCAATTAGGTAAGTAGTATCTTGGTAGGAGTAGGAGTAGCACGGGTTGGGGATCCCCGCACCACCCCCACCGTCGACCACCACCACCGCCGGGCACCACCGCCGCCGCCCCCTAGCCACGCGCCACCACCACCGGTGGCCGGCGTGGCCGGAAACCCTAGCGGGCAGCCCCGGGCGTGGGGTCGATCGATCCTCATGGGGATCGATCATGGGGATGATCGACCCCCCCCCCCCCCCCCCCCCGGTTTTTCGTCCTCTTCGTCTTCTTCGTCACACGAGTTCTCCGGCGGTCGTCTCGGCATCGATCCAACGTAAATAAATTACAAGAAATAAATTTACAATTCCGGTATCGATTCTATACATGAAATCGACCCTATACACTTTCCGGAAAACATAGAACAATAATAATAAATCTAAATTCGGTCAACCCCCGAATTTTTACTATTACAAGCATTCATCCACACAAAACGAATCTCGACATGTCCGAGAGTTTAATAAACGAACAATCATGGTAAATTAAATAGCAATTAATTAAACGAATAATTAACAATCAATTAAACCATGATAGTCGGAATCCCTGCAAGGTAGAACACAATTGAACACATACATGAACACGAAACCAAACGCTCTGATACCAATTGTTGGAATTCGATGTCCCGGGCTATTAAAATTTGCGGAAAATAATAACCCGACCGAAAACCCGTCGCCGGAAACCGATCACGAACACCAACAAACCGGGCTCGACAAGAGTATCACCGCCGCGGGATAAACCCGCGGCTAGAAACCCTAGTCGAACCCCGCTAGGGTTCGCGATCGTCGTGCATGGCGATCGCCGGGGATGCGCGTGCATCCCCCGGGGCTGTTCGGAACAGCCCCCGGCGGTGAGTCCGGCGACTCACCGCCGCCACCATCGAGGGAGGGCGGTGCGCCCAGCGCACCCGCCGCGGCTCCAGCCGCGGCAGCCCTAGCGATCGACCTCACGGCCGATCGCATGCCCCGGCGTCCAGCCGGGGCCCCTTCGATTGCACGCCGGCGGTCGTGCCCTAGGCCGACCGCCACCCCTCGGCTCCCAGCCGAGGGCTCTCTCGATCCTTTGCCGGGGATCTCGAATCCCCGTCCCCGAAGTTCGTCGTTTACCCAGATCATGCGTTCATGTATGTATCACAATCAATCCACATAAAATCATAGAAGGGAGTGTAAGATTTTACCTTTTAATTCGTTGTGCGGAGAAACGAATCTCATTTGATGACCTTACGATCTTCCCACGTATTCCTTGCACTCCGTTCGAACGTCGGGTGGGCGACGATTTATCGAACTCCTATGGATCTCCTTCAACTCTCTAGAATATCAAGTATGATAATCTTGTCTTATTCAAGTTATGAATTATGAAGGCCATGTAGTGCTTTTATAGGCTACGTAGGGGATCTAAAGGAGGTGGAATATTGGGCTTCCAATATTGAAGATTAAATTGAGCCCACTGCCCAAGTCCATTAATCCTTATCAATATTAATTTTATTTATTTTCCACTATATAAATAAAATTGCACTCCCAATATTAAACCATATTATATCAAATAATATTTCTCCGGTAGTATTATTTATTCCGTGTATTTAAGATTTAAATATCCATGAATAAAATTAATTTATTACTAATTAATTTATTCATCTCTTTAATCCGAGACTAGTACCATTCAACCTTAATTATTGTGCGGAACGTATCCACTCATGAGGTTTACACAATAATTCCTTATGAACTCATCTCGGGGATATTATCAACCCTTCCGGGATACACTGTCCGGTCAATCATTCACGGCATGCCATATATAAAATATAGTGACCCAACTTAACCGGTAATTAACCCAATAATTAAATCGGTTAATTCCTTTGGTAAATCAAAGTCACTTATATTAGATATACACACCCGCAACAATATCGGGGATTAAGAATAAAATACACCGAGACTCGAATCGATTATCGCCGGGAATCCTAATCGATGAATCTCAACGATCCGCTCAATACACCAAGTGTACAAGTGTGATAAAATAATTAAGACAAATTATTTTCTCTCTCACACAACGACTATACCGATGGATTGGTCTGGGTCCATCTAGGTCGTGAGCCACTGTTTGATTAAATACGAGTAACCGATAGTATGATCTTCTGTGTGGGCCCGACACACCATACTAACTACAACGTATAAAATCCAGGACTATGATTTGCATATATTTAATTTAAAAGCAAACAATTGTTTATTAATTAAATAGATTAAATGCTATGACGGGGAGTTTACCGTTACTTAAATCTAGACATTAAGTACACAACTCCAACAAAAATGAAATCTTATAAAATGTCCTCCATTTCAACAGCTGCCTCCTCTACAGCATTGCCCATGTAGACTACGATTTATTCTTTTCTAAGTCGTCGGGTTTCCTGGAACCCTTGCATTTAAAATGCACATACCGTCAGTGGTTCCATATCTACACACCAGGTTCCGGTAGATAATTCCACTGACTATGTTTTTACGACTAAAGAAAATTTCGTACTTTCTTTGAGAGGATAATCAGACTTCCAGTACCCAGACTGTTTGCATCGAGAATACTTTCCTATTGGCTTTCTCGTCCCATCTCGTGGTTCAAGTAATCTTAGAACCACTGGGTTTCTTTGCTTTCTTTTCCTTTCCCCCGATTCATGCCTTTAGGTTCGAAACCTTTGGCATTGGCTACAAGAGTTTGCGATTTCCGTCTCAACTCGTCTAAAAGGTCAATCATCTCAAAAACGTGTTTGAGCGTTTCCTCGAATCGACTGCCCTTTATGAGTATCCACATCGCCTCTTGTCTAGCCGCCTATATCAATAGGCTCGGAAGGACAAAGCTTATTTAGTACAACCTTGTACTCTTCAACAGTTTGGGTAATGTCTAGATCTCTATTCCAATCATTACATTCAGGGACCAGTGAGTTTAAAAACCTTACGTATCACAGAAAGTGGGTTCAAAGCCATTTCCTAATCTATGAGCACATATAACAACAAACAATTGATTTAATCTCCGATATTATCTCCCTTTAATAATATCATTAAATCACTAATCGCCTCTAAAATCCCATCAGGTAAAGCAAGCCACGTGGTGTGGACGTTTACCTACCCAAATGATTTAGCAATTAGATTTTCTTCGGTCATACATCTCTTATAGCGTAACCTCGTGGGGAGGAATACTATAATGCGTATCTAAGTGTAAACCATTACTCAGTACCAAAGTAAATCGTTTGGAATTGCTACATTACCGCAAGCCACGTGGTGTGGACGTTTACGATGACTTCACAATTCTTCACAATTTCTTACAACTGTCTACATCAATTAATCCAAAATCCGTCAGCATAGCAAGCCACGTGGTGTGGACGTTTACTACACCAAGAGACTTTTATAATTGACTCCCAATTACAAGATCCATTCGATTTTCGTAAATCAGGACGCGGAGAATCATAAGTGAAACTCGAAGTTTCTAACCAGTGATTCACCATGCGAACAACCCTATCTCTCATTAGATGAGGGAGCCGAGCAGACAATCGATCCATCTATAAAAGAATGGTACGAAGGTCTCTAATTTGTGTCCTCTACATGACCAAGTGGCTTTGGCTCCATTCCACTCCCCGGGGTGAGAATGAGTCGACTTGAAATCAGCTTTGGAAAGACAAATTAGGCATTGTTTGATAAACTTAATCAATGTTTCTTGTAAGAGGAATTACAAGAACTCTCCTCCAATAACTTATCTATACAAACTTCAAAAGTTTATAAAAGTTACCAAGAGAGCAGCAATGGAGACCATGGATATGTTTCCATACCCTCTCCCACTTAGCTTTTTACAATAAAGGGATACGCTATCTAATGCATAATTAAATACACATAAGCATGCATACATGAAATAAAGCACATAGAATATTATCACATAGTCAAAATAATACTAGAATATTATTTTCCCGACTATTATGGCTTTATCGCATCTCCGTACGCATCTTCTAGTCTTCAGTCTTCGTTCTTGAATGCTCCATGTGACGAGAATATTAATCCCAATATTTAAATCTATTTATTTTTAATAAATCCAAAAGTTACTTAATTCGAAAATTAAGTCAATCGAATAAATCAAAAATAAAATTAAATATTATTAATATTTTTATTAATTTATTTTCCTATCTAATTCTATTAAATCTCTAGAATAATCTATCCAAGACCCACTTGGAATATCTAGAAGACTTCTATAATAGAATAAGGAAATAAAATAAATTAGGACTTCTAATCCTTCCAAATTAATTCCTTTCCTAATCTATTAAAAATTCCATAAAGGAATAATTAAATAGGAAAAATTAATTAAGGACTCTTCTACTTTCCAAATTAATTAATTTCCATGTCTATGAAAATTCCCATAAAATAGGAATAATCAACTAGGAAATAAATTAATTTAATAATTAATTATTTTCCTTTCTAATTCTATTAAATCTCTAGAATCCTATTCCAAGTAGAACTTAGAATATTCTAGAAGACTTCCATAATAGAATAAGGAAATAAATTAATTCCAATTAATTCTTTTCCTAATCCATGAGAGTTTCCATAAAGAAAAACACTCAATAAGGAAAAACCGAATTAATTCTAAATTTATTCCTTCCTTATCCATGAAAATTCCCATAAAATAGGAATAATCAATAAGGAAATAAATTTATTCTTTTCCTATTCCATGAGAGTTCCTAAGAATAGGAATACTCAAAATAGGAAAAACGAATAATTTAGGAAAGTAAATCTCGGTAGGAGTAACACGAGATCACGAGGACCCCGCGCCACCACCACCATCGACCGGCCACCAAAGAGGGCAACCGCCGCCACCACTCAGCCGGCCGGCCACCACCAAGCCGGCGGCAGCCCCAGCCGAGGGGTGCGATCGCCGCCCCTCTCCCTTGCCATCGATCTCATGGGGATCGATCTCCATGATCGATCCTCGAGCCCTTCGTCTTCTTCGTCACACGTCTTCTCCGGCGGTCGTTTCGGCATCGAACCAACGTAAATAAATTACAAGAATTTAAATTACAATTATCCGGTATCGATTCTATACATGAAATCGACCTTATACAATTTCCGGAAAAAGTAGAACGTAATAATAAACCTAAATTCGGTCAACCCCCGAATTTTTACTATTACAAGCATTCACCACACATAAAACGAATCTCGACATGTCCGAGAGTTTAATAAAATTATGACAATAATTACCGAAGAATTATATCTAGCCATAATAGTCGGAAACCCTGCAAGGTAGAACAATTTATTGCATATACACATGAACTAGAACCACGCTCTGATACCAATTGTTGGAAATCGATATCCCGGGGTTAACGGAATTGCGGAAACATAACCCCGATCAAAATCCCTTCGCCAGAAACCACCGCGAACCACCACACGAACCGGGCCCGACCAAAGCAACACCGCCGCGGGATAAACCCGCGGCTAGCCCTAGCCGAGCCCCGCGTGGGGCTCGCGATTGCACACGGCAATCGCTGGGGATGCATCGTGCATCCCCCGGGGCTGCTCGTAGCAGCCCCCGGCGGTGAGTCCGGCGACTCACCGCCACCGTCGATCGGAGGAGGGGGCGCCTGCCGCGGCACCAGCCCGCGGCTGCCCCCAGCGATCGACCGAAGTCGATCGCTCGCCCCGGCGTCCAGCCGGGGCCCTTCGATGTGCACCGGCGGTCGAAGCCCTAGGGCTCGACCGCCACCCTCGGCGTCCAGCCGAGGGTACTCATGCGATCCCGGCGGGGTTCGCTTGACCGCCCGCGGTCCGGTGATCTCGGATCACCACCGCGCGGTCAAACCCCATCCCCGGGTTCGTCCCTCGGATCTTCGTTCATGCGTATACCCGAATTAATAATTAAAATCATCGAGGGGGTTCGTGATTTTACCTTTGTTCTCGTTGTACGGAGAAACGAGATCTATGAAGACCTTGAGACCTTCCCACGTATTCCTTGCACTAGCTCGAACGTCGGGTGGGCGACGATCTTCCGAACTCCATGGATCTCCCTCTCTACTTTCTCTCTCTAGAATTGTGATCTTCAAGTTATGAGAATTGAGAAGACCATGTAGTGCTTTTATAGGCTACGTAGGGGATCTTAAGGAGGTGGAATATTGGGCTTCCAATATTAATGATTAAATTGAGCCCAAGCCCAAATCTATTAATCCATTAATATTAATTAATTTTATTTTCCACTATATAAAATTAATTGCACTCCCAATATTAAACCATATTATATCAAATAATATTTCTCCGATAGTATTATTTATTCCGTGTATTTAAGATATAAATATCCATGAATAAAATTAATTTATTGCTAATTAATTTATTCATCTCTTATATCCGAGACTAGTACCATTCAACCTTAATTATTATGCGGAACGAATCCACCTGCAGGGTTTACATAATAATTCCTTATTAACTCATCTCGGGGATATTATCAACCCTTACGGGATACACTTTCCCGTCAAGTATTCACGGCATGCCATATATAAAATATAGTGACCCAACTTAACCGGTAATTAACCCAATAATTAAATCGGTTAATTCCTTTGGTAAATCAAAGTCACTTATATTAAATATACACACCCGCAATAGTTTCGGGATTAAGAATAAAATACACTGAGACTCGAATCGATTATCGCCGACAATCCTAATCGATGAATCTCAACGATCCGCTCAATACACCAAGTGTACAAGTGTGATAAAATAATTAAGATAAATTATTTTCTCTCTCACACAACGACTATACCGATGGATTGGTCCGTGTCCATCTAGGCCGTGAGCAACTGTTTGATTAAATACGAGTAACCGATAGTATGATCTTCTATGCGCCCATGCAACACCATACTAACTACAACGTATAAAATCCAGGACTATGATTTGCATATACTTAATTATAAATAATTAAACGTAAATAATTGTTTATTTAATTAAATAGATTAGTGGCAATGGATCGTGAGTTTCCGTTACTTAAATCTAGACATTAAGTACACAACTCCAACAAATATTGGGCTTCCAATATTGATGTTTAAATTGAGCCCAAGCCCAAATCTATTAATCCCATCAATATTAATTAATTTATTTTCCACTATATAAATTAATTGCACTCCCAATATTAAACCATATTATATCAAATATTATTTCTCCGGTAGTATTATTTATTCCGTGTATTTAAGATTTAAATATCCATGAATAAAATTAATTTATTGCTAATTAATTTATTCATCTCTTATATCCGAGACTAGTACCATTCAACCTTAATTATTATGCGGAACAAATCCACTCATGAGGTTTACATAATAATTCCTTATGAACTCATCTCGGGGATATTATCAACCCTTCCGGGATACACTTTCCCGTCAAGTATTCACGGCATGTCTTATATAAAATATAGTGACCCAACTTAGCCGGTAATTAACCCAATAATTAAATCGGTTAATTCCTTTGGAAAATCAAAGTCACTTATATTAAATATACACACCCGCAATAGTTTCGGGGATTAAGAATAAAATACTCTGAGACTTGAATCAATTATCAACGACAATCCTAATTGATAAGTCTCAAGCGATCCGCTCAATACACCAAGTGTACAAGTGTGATAAAATAATTAAGACAAATTATTTTCTCTCTCACACAACGACTATACCGATGGATTGGTCCGTGTCCATCTAGGTCGTGAGCAACTGTTTGATTAAATACGAGTAACCGATAGTATGATCTTCTGTGTGGGCCCGCACACCATACTAACTACAACGTATAGAATCCAGGACTATATTTTGCATATATTTAATTATCAATAATTAAATGCAAACGATTGTTTATTAATTAAATAGATTAAATGCTATGATCGGGAGTTACCGTTACTTAAATCTAGACATTAAGTACACAACTCCAACAATCTCCCACTTGTACTAAGGTCTAGTCATTTCCTCCAAACTCCCGACTCCCATACTCATCACGTGCTTAAGTTGTACTTCCAAGAAATACCATGTGAATGAGCAATCTAGGTTGCCGCTCTGAAGTTATCTTGGTGACTACAGCGTCGTCTCCCTCGACGATGACTCGTATCAGGTGGTACTTGCTCTATGTGTTATCATCACTTTTTGACTTATGACTTCTTCCAGTTTACCGTGCACCGCTATACAATAGCCTTTGGTAAACTAAGAGTCATATCCAAGTCCAGAGGTTATCCCGGAACCTAACCAAAACTTCCGCTGCCTCTGAGGCTGCTATTCGGTTATGATAGAGTCTGAGAAGCGTCCTGCTTATCACTCTTTCATTTCATGGTTCTACCTCTTTCTAAAAGTGAACACATAGCCTGATATCGACTTACACTGGTTCTTCTCTGATTTGAGATTTGAGAATATGTAATCCAAGAAGATTTTGTCTTGCTTAGTAATCTAGTACTTCCAAGTACTCTTACAGCATTCAAATATCTCTTGTCAAGATTACTTTGATATCCTCCCACTACGCATACCGCATAGTTGATATCAGGTTCTTGTTTTACAACATTGCATCTATAAAGATTTCCATACTTGAAGTGTAGGAAACTTCTTTGTCTGTATCTATCTCCTTCATGTGTTCGAAACACATACCCTTAGATAGATATATATTCTGTATCTGAAAGGCAATAACCTTTCTTAGAATTATGCATGTTTAAAACAAACCATAATCGTATAAGATATCTAGGAGAAGTACAATGTTCTTATCCTTAGATCGAAAGATCTCAAGAACATGTTCCAACTTCTACTCAATCTTATATCCCGATTCATTTAGATAACCATCATTTTATGTCTGACGACATCTTTACACTGTTGCCAATGATAAAATGTTATCTACATAAAATTCCGAGAAACACCACCTTGTTTCCATCACGTTTCCAATACACCTTTCGTCTATGCCTTTTGATGAATCCATCAGATGGACTATCTCATCAATTCGCAAGTTCCACGATTTACAGCCTTGTATCAATTCCATAAATGGATTGACTTGTACTCTAAATGATCTTGCCTCTTAACAATATACATTTATTGTTTTCTAAGCAGGCACATTTAGATCTAGTACTTTCCTTGTGCAGAGCTAGGGATCGATTTCATCTTTACTAGATCCAGAGTTCGAAACTCTTCAAGTTTTATGAACATCTCTGGTCGTCAAACAACCTCCCACTGCAATGGCATTCTGGTGTATAAACAGTAATAACAGTAGGTGCAGTTAGTGGTGTACTTCTACTCGGTTTGGCTGGTTCTAAGTCTTTGTCCTTTTCTCATTCCAAGGTATTACGTCAGTTAGAGCTTTGTAGTTCATCTAATAGTCTTCCTCTAAGAACCGGGCGTTCGAGCTTATAACGTCCTTCTGGTTCATAGTACTATAGAACACAATATTTTGTTCATCTAGGATATCCTACAACCACATTGAATGTGCCGTTTTTTCCAGAAATATCCATAGAACATAGGTAGTTCCGAACAACTTGTTATTTTACTATTAGAATCCCATTTCTTATTTCCGACATACCATTTCTACACGTGAGTGTATGGTGTAGTCATTTGAGACTTAATCCCGATCTTTGATTATGCTATGTGTTATTTAGATAGGTGGTAGCCTCCGCGACTAAGTCGCAGGCTTCCAATGGATATACTTAGAAGGTTCCCCATAATTGCTTTGTGACTAAAACACTTCGCTTTTATGGCACATCAAGTATTCTAATCCATCTTCGAGTATTCTTAAAGAAGAATCACTCGCACCTTCTTATTACACATATGTCTGCATATATCAGTAACAATCGATTTCAATACTTGTCCGAATTTTATCCTTTACCGAAAGGTATGCTCAGTTGTATTATCTTCCAAATTTAATTCTTAGGTCGGAAGGTCCATTCCTTCAACTATATTTGATCAAATCAATTTCGACCTTTTGAATCTCATTTGAATAAATACTACTGAGTCTAAGAATTCACAAGTATAATGATTTAACAAGAAATATATCTAATAAGTAAAACAAGTTATAGAACGGTTTGTTGCATCGTGGTAGACTAAGGATTCATTATTATTGCTATATAATGTACCAGAATAGATAATACCATTACTTCTTGTCAAAATCATCAAATGATTAAAGAAATAAAATATCCATTCATAAATGATAGAAATCCAGAACAAAAGTTCTTTCTAAAATTAAAGGGGTACATAAAGCAATAAACTCAAAATGAAATCCTAATTAACTACTCATAGATAAAGCCTCTATTGCAACAGCTGCCTTCACCACAGCATTTCCCTTGACCATTCCTTCCTTTCCAAGTCTCTGGGTTACCTGGTGCCCCTGCATTTAAATGCATATATACCGTCAGTGGTTCCATATATACCAACCAGACTTCTGGTAGATAACACCGCTGACTATGTTTTTAAAGACTAAGGAGAGAATCTCATACCTTTTTGAGGGGAGAAAATAGACTTCCAGTACCCAGAATGTTTTCTTTGAGAATGTCTTGTTGGAAATCGACTACCCGGGATGCGTTCGTTCGATCACTCGAACATCCGAACGATCTCAGTCGACCTCCAGGTCCGTTACTCCGTTCACGTGCCAGCCCGTGTTCCGATTCACGCCCAGACATTGCCCCGAAGGACAACCGCGCGAACCAGAGCTGGCTGCCCGAAAAACAGCGAAACAGCGACCGCCGTTTGCCCTCCGGCGACCGCCGTTTGTCCGCGAACAGCAGCGCGACCTGCTGTTCCGAGCGCGTTTCCGGGTCGATTTTCCTCTTCCGACTACTGATCCGGAGGTCCTTGACCCCCAGTAGTCGAGGAACATGATCCACGACGCCCGGAACCCGATCTTAGATCCGATGTATTTTTAACGAAATAGAAAACGAAACGTATGCGGAATAAGGGTTTCGATTTCTTATACCTTTGTCGCGTGATTCGAAAAGCCGAATTGTTGAGACCACGAAGCCTTCCGTTGTATGTCTCTATCCCCGACGTTCAGCCGTTGAGTGGGCAACGATCCGCTGAACCTTCCTCTTCTCCTTTCTCTCTTGAACCCACCTTAGGAATAATATCCTCTGTCTCAGAAATATATTTGCGCAAGCAAAATTATTTCTACAGAATTATTACTACGCTAATCTGAATTAATTAAGCAGAGGAAAATTAATTGCGCAAGCTTTTATTTTCTCTGCAGAATTAATTATAGCGGCGTAGTGTAGGTTTTGATTTTCTCATAAATATAATTGCGCTAGCAATTAATTTTTGCAGAAAATAATAACAGCGCTAATCTATTTATTTTTACAGAAAAATAATTGCGCAACAATTTATTTTTCTCCGCAAAAATAAAATAGCGGCGTTTCTTAGGTTTAGAGAAAGAGAGGGTGGGGTATTTATAAAGCTACACCAGGGACCTTATGGAAATTAATTATTAGGCTAAATTGCAATTTAATTAACTCGGCGTCCTAAAAAGAAAACCTTAATTAAATTTCACAATTTTAATTATAATTAATTCCACTATAAAATTATAATTGATTTCCCAATAATTAATTTATATTATTTCAACAATAATAATTACGCCGAATTACATATACGACTTTCCCTGTGTTTAAGATATCGAATGTCCACGAATTAACTTTAATTACTAATAATTAAATTAATTCGTTTCTTGTTATCCGAGACTAGTACCACTCATCCTTATTATCATGTGGAACGAATCCACCTGCATGGTTTACATGATAAACTTTATGAGCTCATCTCGGGGACATCATCAACCCAATAAATGGGACACGGTTTCCTGTCTATAATCTATAGCATGCCGTGTGTACAATTCCGATTCCCAATTTACCGAGAATATTGACTAATCAATTAGTCTCACTCACTAGTAAGTCAAAGAACCGAGAACTGGACACACGCACCTATAATTATATAGGGATTAGGAATTCGTATATCCGTAATATCTGAGGTCTAGTTCGATTACTGCGATTAGTATAAATCGAACGCCCTCCCGTGGTCCTGCTCAATACACCAAGTGTACGAGTGTAACATGATAGTCAAGACCGACTATCTACCAGTCACACTACGACGTACCGATGGATTGTCCCTGTCCATCTAAGTCGTGAGCTACTGTTCGATAGTATACGAGTAACCGACAGTATGATCTTCTGCGTGTCTCCTCACGCCATACTGTCTACAAAGTATACATCAAGGACTATTGCATTAAATGCAATCATGCTTGAATCATATCTCGAATTAAGGTATAGATAAGGAGTTCCATATTTGCACTAAACTAGACATTTAGAATACAACTCCATCAATCTCCCACTTATACTAAAAGTCTAGTCGCCCTCTCCCAAACATCAGATTCCCATAACCTCATCACGCCTACCCAACGCTTTCGCTGGAAGTGCCTCTGTGAACGGGTTTACCAGGCAATCCTCTCGATGCTATCTAGGTGACAACTGCATCGTCTTACTAGACGATCTCTCGAATCAGGTGGTACTTGCGCTCTACGTGTTATCTCCCACTGTGGACTCGTGGCATTTCAAGTTTGCCAATACCGCTATTCAAAATAGCTTTGGGTAAACTAGAAACCACATCTAAGTCCCTTAGGAAGTTCTGGAACCACACTGACCTTTTAACTGCCTCAGAGGCCGTTATCCTTTCAGTTTCCATGGTAGAGTCTGTAATGCATCGCTGCTTTACATTCTTCCATGTGACTGCTCCACTTCACAGTGAGAACACATAGCCTGACTTCGACTTTCGACTGTCCCTGTTTGATTTGGAAATCCAATTCTATGTAACCCAAAGGAAACAATTTGACTGCTTTGTAACTCAGAACATAATTCCTGGTCCTCTGCAGGAACCTAAACATGTTCTTTACATCAGTCGAGTGATCCTTTCCAGGATTACTATGATATCTCACCACCATGCCCACGGCATAGTAGATATCAGTCTCGTACATAGCATTACATACATTAAGCTTCCCACCATTAAGGTGCAGGGAACTGCTTACTCTTCATCTATCTCCTTTATTGTGTCGGACACAAAACCTTAGATAGACGAATTCCACATCTAAAAGGTGAAGACCTTTCTTGGAATTCTGTATGCTGCAACGAGTAAGAATTGTATTTATGTATGAGGCTCGAGATAAGTTCTATGTTCTTTTCTGGCGATCATTTATTACTTTGATCCCAAGAACATTCCCGACTTCTCCTAAGTCTCTTACATTGAATTACTCGGACAACCATCCCTTTATGTCCGATAACATCTTTCATATTGTTGCCAATTTAGAAGGATGTCGTCTACATAAAGAATGAGAAAACACCACATCTTTTCTGTCACTTCGTTATTACACTCAGGACCTAAACATGCCTTGAATGAATCCATGAAATGGATTTTCTCATAGGTCCGCATGTGTCCAAGATCTTGAAGCTTCCTTCAATCCTAAGATTGATTAAGCTTGCTTACCGAATGCTCTTGGCTCTTTTCGATGAATCTCTCTGGCTGTCCCACACAGATGGCCCCGTCAAGACTTCGATTTAGGAAATCTGTCTTGACTTCCATCTTCCATGTGAAGACAAAAGAATCCGGATCGACTTTTGCCAAGACTGAGCATCTTGATCTTTCAGCGTCTCGTCATAGATCCAGGTTCGGCTTCATGTTCTCCAGGTAACAAGTCCGAAGACTCACCTATAAACATGAACCTGTTGGGTTGTCTAACAACCCTCCCACTACGACGACGCTCCGGTGTATCTTTAGTGACTAAAGATTATAGTAGTGAACTACTCAGTTAGGCTGGTTCTAAGTCTTGATCAGTCCCTCTAAGCACATTAAGTATTACTCTACTCTTGGCTTGTGATCTTGCATTTATATAGTCCATGTCTAAGAACCGAACATTGATGCAATCAATGAACATCTGGTCCTTTGGACTATATTACATATCTCAATTCGTTTTCTTAGGGTATCCTATAAACAGCCGAATATCAGTACAAGTTTCCAAAGGAATCAAGTTCAGGATAAACGCCGTTGTTTCCAAGCCATATCCCAAAACCGAATTAGGTAACTCCGAATAACTCATTGTATACTTTCCCATATCTATAAGAGTCCTATTCCTTCTTTACAACACATTATTTTGCCGAGGCATAAATGGTGTAGTCTGTTGGGAGTTAATCCCATTTTCTGATAAGTATGCCTTACTCCTCAAAGAGGTCTGCACATATCAGAGCGAATCAACTCTAGTACTTTCTTGGATCTTTTCCCTTTAACCGTAAAAGGGTTGCTTGGTCATTTACACTTCCAAGTATGATTCGAAGGTTGGAAGGTCCTTTCCTTCAACCTAGCTGAGTGGTCCATCAGCTTTCTGCTGGGATTCGATGTCCCGGGCTATCAAAAAATATGCGGAACCGATAACCCGACCGAAACCCTATCGCCGGAAGACCCGAACGCGAACCACCTCACGAGCCGGGGCCCGACCGAACGCCCAGCGAGGCCCGAAGGCCGCGTGCGCCAGCCGAGCCCCCACGAGGGGTTCGCGATCGTCTTCGGACGATCGCTGGGGATGCACGAGGCATCCCCGGGGCTGCTCGTAGCAGCCCCGCAGCGAGTCAGGTGACTCGCTGCTCGCAAGGGCCAAGCCCCGCACTCATCCGCTGCGGGCGAACCGAGGATCGATCGCACCCCTCGGCTCCAGCCGAGGGTCCCTCGCGCCACGCACCTCCGACGAGGGTGGCCGGGATCCGCCGCGGCATCCCGACGATCGACGAGGGTCGATCGTCCATCCCCGGCGTCCAGCCGGGGCCCCCTCTCGTCGTGCGTCGCGGCGGTCCGAACCCTAGGGTTTGACCGCCCCTTCGATCCTCGCCGGGTATCTCGAATCCCCGTCCCCGAGGTTCGTATACATCACGATTAAACGAACATATAATCATAGAGGGGGTTTATGATTATGTACCTCGATTCGTTGTACGGAGAAACGAAATCAAACGTTGATGACCTTGCGATCTTCCTACGTATTCCTTGCACCTCGTCCGAACGTCGTGTGGGCGACGATCTATCGAACTCCTATGGATCTCCTTCAATCTTCAAGACTTTATGATTGGCGTAGGTTAAGTTATGAATTGTGAAGACCATGTAGTGCTTTTATAGGCTACGTAGGGGATCATAAGGAGGTGGAATATTGGGCTTCTAATATTGAAGATTAAATTGAGCCCAGCCCAAATCTATTAATCCTTATCAATATTAATTAATTTATTTTCCACTATATAAATTAATTGCACTCCCAATATTAAACCATATTATATCAAATAATATTTCTCCGGTAGTATTATTTATTCCGTGTATTTAAGATTTAAATATCCATGAATAAATTTATTTATTGCTCAATAAATTATATTCATCTCTTGTATCCGAGACTAGTACCATTCAACCTTAATTATTGTGCGGAACAAATCCACTCATGAGGTTTACACAATAATTCCTTATGAACTCATCTCGGGGATATTATCAACCCTTCCGGGATACACATTCCCGTCAAGTATTCACGGCATGTCATATATAAAATATAGCGACCCAATTTTACCGGTAATTAACCCAATAATTAAATCGGTTAATTCCTTTGGAAAATCAAAGCCTCTAATATTAAATATACACACCCGCAATAATATCGGGGATTAAGAATAAAATACTCTGAGATTTAAATTGATTATCCAAGGCAATCCTAATCAATAAATCTCAAGCGATCCGCCCAATACACCAAGTGTACAAGTGTGATAAAATAATTAAGATAAATTATTTTCTCTCTCACACAACGACTATACCGATGGATTGGTCCGGGTCCATCTAGGTCGTGAGCATCTGTTTGATTAAATACGAGTAACCGATAGTATGATCTTCTGTGTGCCCATGCACACCATACTAACTACAACGTATGAAATCCAGGACTATAATTTTGCATAATTAATTAATAATAATTAAATGCAAATAATTGTTTATTAATTAAATAGGTTAAATGCTATGACCGGGAGTTTACCGATACTTAAATCTAGACATTAAGTACACAACTCCAACAATCTCCCACTTGTACTAAGGTCTAGTCATTTCCTCCAAATTCCCGACTCCCATACTCATCACGTGCTTAAGTTATACTTCCCAGAAGTATTATGTGAATGAGCAATCTAGGTTGCCGCTCTGAAGTTATCTTGGTGACTACTGCGTCGTCTCTCTAGACGATGACTCGAATCAGGTGGTACTTGCTCTATGTGTTATCATCACCTTTTGAACTTATGACTTCTTCCAGTTTACCATGCACCGCTATATACATAGCCTTTGGTGAACCAAGAATCATATCCAAGTTCATAGGTCATCCCGGAACCTAACCAAAAACTTCCGCTGCCTCTGAGGCTGCCATTCGGTTATGAGAGAGTCCGAGAAGCATCCTGCTTATCACTCTTTCATCTTTAGGTTCCACCTCCTTTTAAAAGTGAACACATAGCCTGATATCGACTTACACTGGTCTTTCTCTGATTTTGGATTTGAGAAACTGTAATCCAAGAAGATTTCGTCTTGCTCCGTAAGCCAGTACTAAGAAAGTACTCTTACAACATTCGAACATCCCTTATCCAGATTACTTTGATATCCTCCCACTATGTTAACCGCATAGTTGATATCAGGTTCCTGTTTTTCAACATTGCATCTATAAAGCTTTCCACACCCGAAGTGTAAGGAACAGCTTTGTCTATCTCCTTTATGTGTTCAAGACACATACCTTTAGGTAGATGTATTCTGTTCCCGAAAGGCAATAACCTTTCTCAGAATTATGCATGTTTAAAACAAACCATAATCGTATAAGATATCTTAAGAGAAGTACAAATGTTCTTGTCTAGAGATCGAAGGATTCTAAGAACATGGTCTAACTTACTCTTAATCTTATATCTCGATTCATTTAGATAACCTTTATTTTATGTCTGACAACACTTTTACATTGTCGCCAACGATGAAGTGTTATCTACATAAAATTCCGAGAAACACCACCTTGTTTCCATTACGTCTCTAACACACCTTTCTTTGTCTTATGCACTTTGATGAATCCATCTCATGGACTATCTCATCAGTTCGCAAGTTCCACAATTTATAGCTTTGTGATAATCCATAAATGGATTCACTAAGCTTGTACTTCTAAATGATCTCGCCTTTTTGTTGGGATATGTCCTTCGATCCTACGTGTGCAATCGATAAAGTCATAAGGTCGTCTATGGATGTTAAATGATTATTCGATAATATTAAATTGTTGGGAACAATATAATATTGATCAATTAAATCATACCTACAGGGTCACACATGGACTCGAAGATAATGTACGATGCTTGATATATATTGATTTAGAATCAATATTTACGTGGATTTAATATACATGCATGGGATGCATGGCTTGCATGGATGCATGTCACATAGTGTGACATGGCATGCCACACAAGCAAGTGGGACCACATACAATGCATTGTGGCATGTGTATGTGGCATGACCTTTCACCTCCTTTGTAACCCCTTTTGTGTGTTAAATGGTGCATCTTTATGCACATTATGAAGGAGGTTACAAGGAGGTGTAATGGTGTGCATAATGAAGTGATTATATAGATGAAAATCTGATTTTCATCACACACAATATTCAGCCACGAGATTCCACACAAATAGAGAGAAAAGAGGTGATCTTGGAGATCCATTCTCAAGCAAGCAAAGGTGTTCATTATCCGGGTTCGTGTGCAACACGTAGAGGCCGGGCCATTTGTGCGGCTTCCACATCCGGACGATCTAAAGGAGTGACGAGGTCATTCACAAGGAGAGCTTCGAGAGGCTGATCCATTTGAGGTGGTTCAATCGACTCAACACCACCTCAACGACATCAACGAATCACTTCGTCACAAAAGTAAGTAATCGTTGAACCTTATATATATATATATATATATATGTTTATATGTGTTCTTATACACATTAAGTGTGCACTAAGATCATGGCATAGTAGATCTATTGCTTTACACGCTTCCGCACACACGGTATATCGATTGGATCGGTATACCGGTACCTTCAATTGGTATCAGAGCCTAGGGCTCGTGCACACTTTTGTGTTGGACACGAAGGTTAAATCAACATAATTGGATTATATGTTTAATTGTGATTATGTGATTAGATGTAAGGCCGGCCACCGTTAGTGGTCGGGTGAATGAAATTGTCGTTTTTTACGTACGATTGGCCATAGTTTTGGAGGGCTGCGTCCCTTGGAATCATTTGTAATAGATAGGTTTTCTATTTCAATATGTATTGTTCAAACTTGTAAGCGATGGACTTGGTCCATGGTTCGATGGTGGATCTCGGCTCTCCGGCGAAAACGAGAAGAAACGAAGCAAAATGAAGCGAAACGGGCGAAAACCGGGCTGCTGGAGCAAAACGGCGGGCGCCGTTTGTGCTCCGGCGGGCGCCGAATGGATTCGGCGGGCGCCGTTTTGGAAACGGCGACCGCCGAAAGGCTGTTTTTTGGTCAGCCTGTTTTGTACCCTTTTGGCGGGCGCCGTTTTGGAAACGGCGACCGCCAGTGGTGTTCGGCGACCGCCGTTTGTGAAACGGCGGGCGCCGTTCGTGGTTTTTGGGGTATGGACTAAGGTTGACCTAAATCGGCGGGTGCGGAACTGAAACGGCGGGCGCGGGCCAGTCCAGAAGATGTTCAAGGCTTATTTTGTTGCTTTTAATCTTTTCGTTTGAGAGTTGTGAGGTTCTAGGGGCCTTTCGATTACGTATTTAATTGCTTTGCTAGTTATAGGATGTTTTATGTTATAAATGTTCAACTTACATATAAACACCTATGCATGCAAGTTCCCAAAATAATGAGTATAATGTCTTGTCCAAAAACATCACACTCATGAAGCCCTCGATCATAAGTTGGTAGGTCCGCCTCAGCGGGGTACTACTTGCTATCTTGGGATAAGTGGGAGTAAGGGTTAGACCCTTACACGTGAGTTTGGTTTTCTCATCGATAGATCCACTGCAGGCGTGGCTATCGAGACATGAGATGAGAATGGGACTCTCATCGACCGAGAGTGACATTAGATGTCATTGACATGGGATGTCTACCTATCTTAGACTTCTTAAGTGCGGACTCAGTCGGCTTAAGAATTTGCAAGATGAGGGTCTTGGGATTGTTTTGTTCAAGGGAACAAAGATATTAGATATCGATTGAACAAAATGAAATAAATAAGTAGCTTGTTAGACAACCTTATTTGTTTACCGCTTTGTGGATGTTTACAAACTTTAGTTATCTTTCTTTTGTAGTTTATCATGTTAAATATCAACTCAATTCAAGTTTGGTTCAATTCTTGATTGTGAAAAATTGAACAACACAAATTTTCTTGATTGACAACGTAATTTGAGGATGGTCCTCAAATACGAATACAAAGAGAATGTGTTAGATTACCAATTCCTATGATATCATTGAACAACTCAATAGCATGTTCGGGGAACATACTATGATTGAGCGGTTCGGTATGACCAGGGTCATCGCTTCAGCTAGGCTGGAAAAATGGAAATCTATGGAATCACATGTGCAACAAATGATTGGATTATTTGTTTCAAGTGACCGCCTAGATTTTTCCTATGATGATTATTTGGCAACCGATTTCATACTTCAATCTCATGATGGTTATAATGCCTTTAGGCTAAATTTTCCATATGAATGGTTTGAAGAAATCGCTTCGTGAGCTCCACGGGATGCTCAAGGCTGTTGAACCGGCGATAGAAAAGGACCCTAAGAGGGAAATTCTTATGATATAGGATAGGGTAGTCAAAAGAGCATGGGCAAGAAGGCTACTAGGGTTCCTAGGGAATCTCAATGCGTCTACTGCAAAAGTGTTGGACACTACTTGCAAACATATAAAAGTTCATATTTTATTCAATTTCAAAACAAATGCCTAATTTGTCTTTCATTTGATGGATTATAAGGTTATGATTATTTTCACCTCGGGGAGTGATTTAATCCAAAACACTTAAGTTCATCAATGACACAAATTAGAGACTTTCGAGCCATTGGATGGCGTGAATCGATTGTCTGGTTGGCTCCCTCATATTTTATGAGAGATAGGGCTTCAATTGCATGATAATATCGCTGGTTAGAAAACTTCAATTTTTCACTTACGATTTATCACGTTTTGACATTGAGATAATTTTGAATGGGAAATTTGAATGAAACTCAATTATTGGGAATAATTGAATTTGCCCAAAGTTCAATGAAGATGTGAAGAACGGGGTTGCTTCATCTTCAGGTATTAATGTTATAGACATTAAACTTCACAAATTCTACTTCTTGGGTATTGGATGCCAAATGTGGTTTTCACATTTGTATGTGGAGGAACTACATAGAAGTGTAAGTTTGGTGAGTAGAGATGTCGATCTACGGGCGAGAAATGAAGCGAATGTCGCTGCATTAGCCGCATGATCATATGATGTTGTTTTGCCTTAGGGCCTTGTTTTAGTATTATAACTATGTAATTTCGTACCTTCAATAAACAATGAATATTGGTTCAGTATTGGATACTGATGGATTAGTTTTTCACTATTAAATAGTTTGGTAACTATTTTAATTGTGAATTATTCTTTGTTTTGGTACGTTTATTATATTGTTTATGTATACTTTAAACTTGAAAAATCATATATAACATTAACACTAAAGGCCGAATCGAATAAGTCTCAATGAGACATAACTATAACATTGTTGATTAGGTCAAATCAACATCTAAATATGTAACAAATCTTCTTTTAGAATGCATTCTAGATTCATTTGACTTGGAGTCATTTGATACATGTGGATGATGTGTGATGGACAAGATAACAATGTCATCTTTCTTGGAGAAAGGATAACATGTAAGTGATTTATTAGGGATGATCCATACTGATGTATGTGGAACCTATCAGTTCACAAGCACATGAAGGTTATGTTTCGAGAAAACAAACTATATTAGATATAGTTCGACCATTCGATGAGAGGTCTAAATGAACTACTGGTCTCTTTTGGGAACACATAATTCTAGACTTCAACTTATACACTGAATAGGACACCGTCAAAAGCTGTTGATAAGACACCATACGAAGTATGGAAAGGGAAGGTCCCTAACTTGTCTTATATCAAGGTTTGGGGATGTGAAGCTTATGTGAAGAGAAATATCTCAACAAAGCTTGAACCCAAATCGGATAAATGTTTCTTTGTTGGTTATCCAAAAGAAACACGAGGGTACCACTTTTATAACCAATCCGAGAACAAAGTCTTTGTTGCTCGAGATGGTGTATTTCTTGAAAAGGAATATCTTTCCAAGAAAGTAAGTGGGAGCTCAGTTGAATTGAACGAAGTTCAAGAAGACTTGAACGAGGTTCAAGAAGAACAAACTGAGATGGAGACTCAAGACTTGGTCGAAAGTACTCCAGTGGTTTTGGAAACCACACCTAACCCTCGAAGGTCCGGAAGGATTAGAACTCAACCTGACAGATACTTAGGTATTCTGAAAAATGAGAACTATGAAATCATGCTTTTAGAAAGCAATGAACCTTCGACCTATATCCAAGCTATGACGAGTCCAGATTCCGAGAAATGGCAGGGTGCCATGAAATCCGAAATGGAATTGATGTCTGAAAATCAAGTTTGGAACTTGATCGGTTTGCTTAAAGGGGCTAGGCCATTGGAAGCAAATGAATTTACAAGATAAAAACAGACATGGATGGAAAACCTAGTGTTTTCAAAGCAAGGTTGGTGGAAAAAGTTTTTTTTCACAGGGTGGATTATAATGAAACCTTTTCACCAGTTGCTATGATTAAATCCATTCGGATTCTCTTAGCCATTGTAGCTCATTATGATTATGAGATATGGCAAATAGATGTTAAAACCGCCTTCTTGAATGGGATTCTAGAAGAGGATGTGTTTATGACACAACCGGAGGGTTTTATCGATCCTAATCAGGCTGAGAGAGTATGCAAGCCTAATAGTTCCATTTATGGAATAAAGCAAGCATATCGGAGTAGCAATCTTCAGTTCAATGAATCCATACTGGGATTTGGATTTCAGAGGAACTCGGAAGAGTCTTGTTTTACAAGAAGATCAGTGGGAGTTACGTTGTATTAATTGTGTTGTATGTCGATGACATACTCCTTATTGGAAACAATGTTTCTATGCTTAATTCTATTAAAAAATGGCTTGGGAATTGTTTTTCAATAAAGGATCTTGGAGAAGCACAGTACATATTGGGCATCAAGATCTGTCGGAACAGATCGAAAATGATGTTTGGACTTAGTCAAGTGACCTATATTGATAAGGTACTTGATAAGTTCAGAATGAAAGACGCCAAAAAGGGTCTCATTCCAATGAGTCATGGCACATCTCTTAGCAAGATGCAAGGCCCTACGGGACTTGATGAGCAAAAGAGGATGGAAAACATTCCTTATGCTTCGGCAATAGGGTCTATAATGTACGCCATGATATGTACACGACCGGACGTATCGTATGCTTTGAGCATGACGAGTCAGTTTCAAGGAAATCCAGGTGAGGCGCGTTAGACTGCGACCAAGAATATTCTTATGTACCTTAGATTGACAAAAGAATATTTTGTTGTCTTTGGAAGACAAAAAGAGTTGATATTAACAAGCTGTTTGAATGCTAACTTCAAAACAGACTAAGATAATTTCCGATTTTAATCTGGTTATATCTTTTGTCTGGTTAGAGGTGATATTTGCTGGAATAGTTCCATGCAATGCAATATAGCTGATTAAACTACAGAAGCTGAGCACAGTATTGCATTGGATGCAGTAATGTTGGCAGTTAGGATTTGAAAGTTCTTGAATGAACTAGGTGGCGTAACTAGCTCAGCCCATCCGATAGTTCTCTATTTATAGTAGAGTTATCGCGCAAGCCTATGAGCTAGGAAGCACCACAAGTCTAAAACTGGTGCTCAGGAAGTTCCACATTATTTGGGAGATAGTTTTGTGGAGACATCGAGATAATAAAGTTGCAACTTTTGGTAAGGTTGCAAACCCGCTTTCTAAACCTCTCCAGCAGTTTAAGCTTGAGGCTTTCACGACTGCAATAGATATCAGACATCTTAGAGATGGGTTGTTATTTCTATTACTGTATTAGATACTTTTGGAGATTTGGTAAACATTCACTCATATGTATAATACATAATTCTTCATATAAATATGGTTTAATTTATATGAATTGTCCAAATGATTAAGTTATATCAATTGGGTTATGAGGTCGACTTACCGCATAATGAAGTCCCAATGGTTGAACTGATATACTTGAATCATATAGCTGTTCCTGGTTCGTATAATCGAGTACGGACAAACCGATAATACAAAGAACTAGATTGTAATGTGTACTATAGCGCCGCTTCATGGGCTAGTGATGTGGGACATCAAGTACAATTACATAGATATTAGCCGGGAGCTAATGATCGAACAGACCCGACTAGAATAGTATTTAAGATTTCGAGTCATAATACTATTTCATTGACTGTCGAGCAATTTCCTCTGACCTGAGTAGTCCAGAGTGATTCCATTTTGAAATGGTGTACTTTGATACAAGTAAACGCCTTTCATAAAAGGAGGTTATAAAACTTGTTATTGGGTATATCAGGAAGCAAGTGGGAGAGCTTGGATTGACAAGATGGGATTGTCCTCCATTTTATAATGGGATACATGTCTTACTGGCCACTTGGAGAGTCGAGACTGTGGAAAATACGTGGCCACGTCCAGATTCGTATCATAGTGATAAATCTGGTTTTACAGTCTGTCTCAAAGTCCAAGAAAAGTTTGAATCGATTGAGGATGACTCAAGTCTTGCCTCAAGTTCAAACTTAGACATAAAGTGACAACAGGAAGTTGGCAGCACACTGGCTCTGAAGGCCAAGTGGGAGATTGTTGGGATATGTCCTTCGATCCTACGTGTGCAATCGATAAAGTCATAAGGTCGTCTATGGATGTTAAATGATTATTCGATAATATTAAATTGTTGGGAACAATATAATATTGATCAATTAAATCATACCTACAGGGTCACACATGGACTCGAAGATAATGTACGATGCTTGATATATATTGATTTAGAATCAATATTTACGTGGATTTAATATACATGCATGGGATGCATGGCTTGCATGGATGCATGTCACATAGTGTGACATGGCATGCCACACAAGCAAGTGGGGGACCACATACAATGCATTGTGGCATGTGTATGTGGCATGACCTTTCACCTCCTTTGTAACCCCTTTTGTGTGTTAAATGGTGCATCTTTATGCACATTATGAAGGAGGTTACAAGGAGGTGTAATGGTGTGCATAATGAAGTGATTATATAGATGAAAATCTGATTTTCATCACACACAATATTCAGCCACGAGATTCCACACAAATAGAGAGAAAAGAGGTGATCTTGGAGATCCATTCTCAAGCAAGCAAAGGTGTTCATTATCCGGGTTCGTGTGCAACACGTAGAGGCCGGGCCATTTGTGCGGCTTCCACATCCGGACGATCTAAAGGAGTGACGAGGTCATTCACAAGGAGAGCTTCGAGAGGCTGATCCATTTGAGGTGGTTCAATCGACTCAACACCACCTCAACGACATCAACGAATCACTTCGTCACAAAAGTAAGTAATCGTTGAACCTTATATATATATATATATATATATATATATATATATATATATATTGGATGTGTATATATATATGTTTATATGTGTTCTTATACACATTAAGTGTGCACTAAGATCATGGCATAGTAGATCTATTGCTTTACACGCTTCCGCACACACGGTATATCGATTGGATCGGTATACCGGTACCTTCACTTTTGACAATAATACTTATTGCTATCCAAGTAGGCACATTTAGATTAGTACTGCCCCTTATGCAGAGCTAGGGATCGATTTCATGTCTACTAGATCCAGAGTTCAAAACTCCTCCAGTCTTATGAACATCTCTGGTTGCTTAACAACCTCCCACTGCAATGGCGTTCTGGTGTATACCAGTAATAACATTAGGTGCAGTTAGTGGTGTACTACCACTCGGTTAGGCTGGTTCTCAGTCTTTCCTTTTCCTCATTTTAAGTACCTTGTCAGTTAGGGCATTGTAGTTCATCTAATAGTCTCCCTCTAAGAACCGGGTGAGAACTGTTGGAATTCGATATCCCGGGCTATTAAAATTTGCGGAAACAATAACCCGATCAAAAACCATTCGCCGGAGATCACACGAACGACGACTCATCCGCCGGAGTCCGGCCTTTGGAGACCACGCACCCGAAGGCACGCGGCCCGCCCCCAGCCGAACCCCCGCGAGCCGGGGTTCATGCGATCGCATGGATCGATCGCATCGTGCGATCGATCAGCTGGGGCTGCAGCGGCAGCCCCGCGGTGAGTCCGGCGACTCACCGCCGTCGGGGAGGGGGGCAGCTCGCCCAGCGAGCCGCGGCGGCACCAGCCGCCACCCCGCGATCGAACCTAGGGTTCGATCGCACCCCGCCGTCCAGCCGGGGTTCTCCTCGATCGCGCACCCCCGGCGTCCAGCCGGGGTGCTCTTGGTTCGATCCCCATGGGGTCCTCGAGCCGCGGCGGTCCGGTGGCTTCGCCACCACCGCCCGGTTCGACCTCGTTCCGGGGTTCGTCCTCGGATCTTGGTTCTACGGTATTTTCAATAAATAATCGATTAAAATCATAAAGGGTGTTTACGATTTTACCTTCGATTCGTTGTTCGGAGAAACGAGATCAATCGATGACCTTGAGATCTTCCGACGTATTCCTTGCACTAGCCCGGACGTCGTGTGGGCGACGATCTACCGAACTCCATGGATCTCCTTCACGAACTCTCTAGACTAATCAAGTATGATTATCTAGTCTTTTCTAATTGTGAAGACCATGTAGTGCTTTTATAGGCTACGTAGGGGATCTTAAGGAGGTGGAATATTGGGCTTCCAATAATAGTGATTAAATTGAGCCCAAGCCCAAATCTATTAATCCTTACTATTATTAATTAATTCTATTTTCCACTATATAAAATTAATTGCACTCCCAATATTAAACCATATTATATCAAATAATATTTCTCCGGTAGTATTATTTATTCCGTGTATTTAAGATATAAATATCCATGAATAAAATTAATTTATTGCTAATTAATTTATTCATCTCTTATATCCGAGACTAGTACCATTCAACCTTAATTATTATGCGGATTAAATCCACCTGCAGGGTTTACATAATAATTCCTTATGAACTCATCTCGGGGATATTATCAACCCTTCCGGGATACACTTTCCCGTCAAGTATTCACGGCATGTCATATATAAAATATAGTGACCCAACTTAACCGGTAATTAACCCAATAATTAAATCGGTTAATTCCTTTGGTAAATCAAAGTAACTTATATTAAATATACACACCCGCAATAATATCGGGGATTAAGAATAAAATACACTGAGACTCGAATCGATTATCGCCGGCAATCCTAATCGATGAATCTCAAGCAGATCCGCTCAATACACCAAGTGTACAAGTGTGATAAAATAATCAAGACATATTATTTTCTCTCTCACACAACGACTATACCGATGGATTGGTCCGTGTCCATCTAGGTCGTGAGCAACTATTCGATTAAATACGAGTAACCGATAGTATGATCTTCTGTGTGGGCCCGACACACCATACTAACTACAACGTATAGAATCCAGGACTATAATTTGCATATATTTAATTATAAATAATTAAATGCAAATAATTGTTTATTTAATTAAATAGATTAATGGCAATGAATCGTGAGTTTCCTTTACTTAAATCTAGACATTAAGTACACAACTCCAACAATCTCCCACTTGTACTAAGGTCTAGTCATTTCCTCCAAACTCCCGACTCCCATACTCATCACGTGCTTAGGTTGTACTTCCAAGAAGTACTTTGTGAATGAGCACTCTAGGTTGCCGCTCTGAAGTTATCTTGGTGACTACAGCGTCGTCTCCCTCGACGATGACTCGTATCAGGTGGTACTTGCACTATGTGTTATCTTACACTTATGGACTTGTGATTTCTTACCATTTGCCATCGCACCGCTATTTACATAGCCTTTGGCAAATTAAGAATCACGTCTATGTCCCAGAGATTATCCCGGAGTTATACCAAAACTTCCGCTGCCTCTGAGGCTGCTATTTGGTTACCCATGGGAGAGTCCGAAAAGCATCGTGCTTATCACTCTTCCATGTTAAAACTCCTTCTCCTTCAATAGTGAAACACATAGCCTGATATCGACTTACACCAGTCCTCATTTGATTAGAAATCTAAGAGAATGTAATCCAAAGGAAATACCCGTCTGCTTCGTAGTCTAGAACAGTACTTCGAAAGTACTTTTACAGCAGTCGAATATTCCTTTCCAGGATTACCTTGATATCCTCCCACTATGCTCACTGCATAGCCGATATAGGGTTCTCGTTTTCAACATTGCATTTATTAAGCTTTCCACACTCAAAGCGTAGGAAGATGCTTTCATTGCTTCTATCTCCTTTTGTGTTCCCAAAACACATATCCTTAGATAGATGCATTCCGTCTCTGAAAGGTAACGAACCTTTCTCGGAATCTTGCATGTTAAAACGAACCATAATCATATAAGATATCTAGAGAAGTACAATGTTCTTTTCTTGAGATCTTAGATCTTAAGAACATGCTCTAACTTCTTCTTTATCTCATATATCGATTTTTCTAGACAACCATCATTTTATGTCTGACAACATCTTTACATTGTTGCCAATGATAAAATGTTATCTACATAAAACCTCCGAGAAACACCACCTTGTTTCCATCACGTTTCCCATACACACGATTCGTCAATGCCTTTTGATGAATCCATCAAATGGATTATCTCATCAATGCGCAAGTACCACGAACTCAATGCTTTGTTTCAATCCATAAATGGATCAACTAAGCTTGTACTCTAAATGATCTTGCCTCTTAGCAATAATCCTTATTGCTCTCCAAGAAGGCACATTTAGATCTAGTACGGCCTTCATGTAGATCTAGGGACCGATTTCATGTATACTAGGTCCAGAGTCCGAAGACTCTCCTAGTTTTATGAATATCTCCGGTTGTCCCACAACCTCCCACTACAATGGCATTCCGGTGTATAAACAGTGATAACAGTAGGTTCAGTTAGTGGTGTACCGCTACTCGGTTTGGCTGGTTCTAAGTCTTAATCTTTCTCTCTCATTTCAAAGTATTACGTCACCTTGGGCTTGTGGTTCATTATATAGTCTTCCTCTAAGAACCGGGCGTTAGAACTTATAACGTCCTTCTGGTTCATAGTACTATTGAACACACATCTTTTGTTCTTCTAGGATATACTACAACCGCATTTGAATGCACCGTTGTTTCCAGACATATCCATAGAACATAGGTAGTTCCGTATAACTCATGCTTTTACTATTTCTATAAGAGTTCCATTTCTTGTTTACGACACACCATTTCTGCACACCAGTGCATGGTGTAGTCATTTGGGATCAAATCCCAATCTCTGATTAGTATGCCATGCATTCCTCAGATAGGTACTTTCCTCCGCGATCAAATCGCAGGCTACAAATGGATATACCTTGATGGCTCTCCACAATTGCTTAGTGTCCATTGACTTGTCAAAACACTTGCTTTTGTGGCACATCAGGTATTCTAATCCATTTTTCGAGTAATCATAAAATGACGTACTCGTACCTTATTGTCTGAGTAGACATAGGTCTGCATACATCAGAGTCAATCAATTCTTATACTTGTCCGGATCTTACATCTTATATCCATTAAGGATTGCTTAGTCGTATTATCTTCCAAATTAGATTCTTAGGTCGGAAGGTCCACTCCTTCAACTTAATTGATCAAAATATCAATTTTCGACCCTTGAACTTCTTATTTGAATAAACATGACTCAGCATAAGAATCCACAAGTATAATTGATAAAGAAATCTCTTATAAGTAAAACGAGTTTCACACTACGGTTCGTTGCATCATGGTGGACTCAGGATTCATCATTTATATATTGCTAGCTAATGTACCAGAATAGATAATATCATTATTTCTTCTTATAACCATCAAATGATTAAAAGAAATAAAATATCCAATCATTAGAAATCCAGAACAAAGTTCTTTCTAATATGAAAGGTACATAAAAGCAATAACTCAAAATGAAATCCTATAAAATGTCCTCCATTGCAACAGCTGCCTCCTCTACAGCATTTCCCACATAGACTACGATCTTTTCTTTTCTAAGTCGTCGGGTTTCCTGGAACCTTTGCATTTAGAATGCACATACCGTCAGTGGTTCCATATCTACACACCAGGTTCCGGTAGATAATACCACTGACTATGTTTTACGACTAAAGAAGAATTTCGTACTTTCTTTGAGAGGATAATCAGACTTCCAGTACCCAGACTGTTTGCATCGAGAACTCTTGCCTCATGGCTTTCTCGTCCCATCTCGTGGTCCAAGAAACCTAGGACCACTGGGTTTCTTTGCTTGCTTTTCCTTTCCCCCGATTTTTCCCTTAGGTTCGAAACCTTTGGTATTGGCTACAAGAGCTTGCGATTTCCGTCTCAACTCGTCTAAAAGGTCAATCATCTCAAAAACGTGTTTAAGCATTTCCTCGAAGCGACTGGCCTTTATGAGTATCCTCATCGCTTCTTGTCTAGCCGCCTATGTCAATAGGCTCGGGAGGACAAAGCTTACTGAGTACTAACCAGTACTCTTCAACAGTCTGGACAATGTCTAGATCTCTATTCCAATCATTACATTTAGGGACCAATGAGTTTAAAATCCTTACGTATCACAGAAAGTGGGTTCAAAGCCATATCCTAATCTATGAGCACATATAACAACAAACAATCGATTTAATCTCCGATATTATCTCCCTCAAATAATATCATTAAACCACTAATCACCTCTAAAATCCCATCAGATATGGCAAGCCACGTTCGTGTGGACGTTTACCTATCCAAATGATTTGGCAATTAGATTTGCTTCGGTCGTACATCAATTATAGCGTTACTTCGTTGGGAAGAATACTATAAAGCGTACCTAAGTGTAAACCATTACTCAGTATCTAAAAAGATTGTTTGGGACACGTATATTCACCGCAAGCCACGTTCGTGTGGACGTTTACGTTAACATACGCTCCTTTACTCCCTTCTATAACTGTCTACATCAATCGTTCCAAAATCCCATTCAATGTAGCAAGCCACGTTCGTGTGGACGTTTACTACACCAAAAGACTTTTACAATTGACTCCCAATTATTTGAATCATTTAATCTTGTAAATCAAGACGCGGAGAATCATAAGTGAAACT
The DNA here is from genome assembly GCA_954870475.1 of Euphrasia confusa. NCBI lineage: Eukaryota > Viridiplantae > Streptophyta > Magnoliopsida > Lamiales > Orobanchaceae > Euphrasia > Euphrasia confusa. Next base: position 19,903,391 of record OX940963.1, on the reverse strand, counting down.
CAAAGTTTCTAACCAGTGATTCACCATGCGAACGACCCTATCTCTCATAGAATGAGGGAGCCGAGCAGACAATCGATCCACCTTCAAAAGATGGTACGACTGCCTCTAATTTGTGTCCTCGACATGACCAAGTGGCTTTGGCTCCATTCCACTCCCCGGGGTGAGAATGAGTCGACTTGAAATCAGTTTTGGAAAGACAAATTAGGCATTGTTTGATAAACTTAATCAATGTTTCTCGTAAGAGGAATTACAAGAATTCTCCTTCAATGGCTTATCTATACGAACTTCAAAAGTCCATAAAAGTCACCAAGAGAACAGAAATGGAGACCATGGATATGTTTCCATACCCTCTCCCACTTAGCTTTTTATAACAAAGGGATACGCTATCTAATGCATAATTAAATACACATAAGCATGCATACATGAAATAAAGCACATAGAATATTATCACATAGTCAAAATAATACTAGAATATTATTTTCCCGACTATTATGGCTTTATCGCATCTCCGTACGCATCTTCTAGTCTTCAGTCTTCGTTCTTGAATGCTCCATGTGACGAGAATATTAATCCCAATACTTAAATCTATTTATTTTTAATAAATCCAAAAGATACTTAATTCGAAAATTAAGTCAATCGAATATATCAAAAATAAAATTAAATATTATTAATATTTTTATTTATTTATTTTCCTATCTAATTCTATTAAATCTCTAGAATAATCTATCCAAGACCCACTTGGAATATTCTAGAAGACTTCCATAATAGAATAAGGAAATAAAATAAATTAGGACTCTTAATCCTTCCAAATTAATTCCTTTCCTAATCTATTAAAAATTCCATAAAGGAATAATTAAATAGGAAAAATTAATTAAGGATTCTTCTACTTTCCAAAATTAATTAATTTCCATGTCCATGAAAATTCCCATAAAATAGGAATAATCAAATAGGAAATAAATTAATTTAATAATTAATTATTTTCCTTTCTAATTCTATTAAATCTCTAGAATCCTATTCCAAGTAGAACTTAGAATATTCTAGAAGACTTCCATAATAGAATAAGGAAATAAATTAATTCCAATTAATTCTTTTCCTAATCCATGAGAGTTTCCATAAAGAAAAACACTCAATAAGGAAAACCGAATTAATTCTAAATTTATTCCTTCCTTATCCATGAAAATTCCAATAAAATAGGAATAATCAATAAGGAAATAAATTTATTCTAAATTTATTCTTTTCCTATTCCACGAGAGTTCCTAAGAATAAGAATACTCAAAATAGGAAAACCGAATAATTTAGGAAAGTAAATCTCGGTAGGAGTAGCACGAGATCACGAGGACCCCGCGCCACCACCACCATCGACCGGCCACCGGAGAGGGCAACCGCCGCCACCACTCAGCCGGCCGGCCACCACCAAGCCGGCGGCAGCCCCAGCCGAGGGGTGCGATCGCCGCCCCTCTCCCTTGCCATCGATCTCATGGGGATCGATCTCCATGATCGATCCTTGAGCCCTTCGTCTTCTTCGTCACTCGTCTTCTCCGGCGGTCGTTTCGGCATCGAACCAACGTAAATAAATTACAAGAATTTAAATTACAATTATCCGGTATCGATTCTATACATGAAATCGACCCTATACAATTTCCGGAAAAAGTAGAACGCAATAATAAATCCTAAATTCGGTCAACCCCCGAATTTTTACTATTACAAGCATTCACCACACATAAAACGAATCTCGACATGTCCGAGAGTTTAATCAAAACATATTATGACAATAATTAACGAATAAATTATATCTAGCCATAATAGTCGGAAACCCTGCAAGGTAGAACAATTTTATCGAAAATACCGCGAACGTAAACCTCGCTCTGATACCAATTGTTGGAATTCGATATCCCGGGCTATTAAAATTTTCGGAAACAATAACCCGATCAAAAACCATTCGCCGGAGATCACACGAACGACGACTCATCCGCCGGAGTCCGGCCTTTGGAGACCACGCACCCGAAGGCACGCGGCCCGCCCCCAGCCGAACCCCCGCGAGCCGGGGTTCATGCGATCGCATGGATCGATCGCATCGTGCGATCGATCAGCTGGGGCTGCAGCGGCAGCCCCGCGGTGAGTCCGGCGACTCACCACCGTCGGGGAGGGGGGCAGCTCGCCACCCCGCGATCGAACCTAGGGTTCGATCTCACCCCGGCGTCCAGCCGGGGTGCTCTTGGTTCGATCCCCACAGGGTCCTCGAGCCGCGGCGGTCCGGTGGCTTCGCCACCACCGCCCGGTTCGACCTCGTTCCGGGGTTCGTCCTCGGATCTTGGTTCTACGGTATTTTCAATAAATAATCGATTAAAATCATAAAGGGTGTTTACGATTTTACCTTTGATTCGTTGTTCGGAGAAACGAGATCAATCGATGACCTTGAGATCTTCCGACGTATTCCTTGCACTAGCCCGGACGTCGTGTGGGCGACGATCTACCGAACTCCATGGATCTCCTTCACGAACTCTCTAGACTAATCAAGTATGATTATCTTGTCTTTTCTAATTGTGAAGACCATGTAGTGCTTTTATAGGCTACGTAGGGGATCTTAAGGAGGTGGAATATTGGGCTTCCAATAATAGTGATTAAATTGAGCCCAAGCCCAAATCTATTAATCCTTACTATTATTAATTAATTCTATTTTCCACTATATAAAATTAATTGCACTCCCAATATTAAACCATATTATATCAAATAATATTTCTCCGGTAGTATTATTTATTCCGTGTATTTAAGATATAAATATCCATGAATAAAATTAATTTATTGCTAATTAATTTATTCATCTCTTATATCCGAGACTAGTACCATTCAACCTTAATTATTATGCGGATTAAATCCACCTGCAGGGTTTACATAATAAATCCTTATGAACTCATCTCGGGGATATTATCAACCCTTCCGGGATACACTTTCCCGTCAAGTATTCACGGCATGTCATATATAAAATATAGTGACCCAACTTAACCTGTAATTAACCCAATAATTAAATCGGTTAATTCCTTTGGTAAATCAAAGTAACTTATATTAAATATACACACCCGCAATAATATCGGGGATTAAGAATAAAATACACTGAGACTCGAATCAATTATCGCCGGCAATCCTAATCGATGAATCTCAAGCAGATCCGCTCAATACACCAAGTGTACAAGTGTGATAAAATAATCAAGACATATTATTTTCTCTCTCACACAAAGACTATACCGATGGATTGGTCCGTGTCCATCTAGGTCGTGAGCAACTATTCGATTAAATACGAGTAACCGATAGTATGATCTTCTGTGTGGGCCCGACACACCATACTAACTACAACGTATAGAATCCAGGACTATGATTTGCATATATTTAATTAACAATAATTAAATGCAAATAATTGTTTATTTAATTAAATAGATTAATGGCAATGGATCGTGAGTTTCCTTTACTTAAATCTAGACATTAAGTACACAACTCCAACAAGAACACCCCTCTGGTTCATAGTACTATTGAACATGCAATTACTTGTTCTCCTAGGATATTCTACAACCACATTTTGCCGTTGTATCCAGAAATATCCATAGAACATAGGTAGTTTCGAACAAACTTGTCCTTTTACTATTTAGAATTCCATTTCTTATCCCTGACACACCATATCTACACTCCAGTGTATGGTGCAGTCTTTTGAGACTTAATCTCAATCTTTGATTTATGCTATGTGTTGTTTAGATAGGTGATAGCCTCCGCGAACAAGCCGCAGGCTTCCAATGGATATACTTTGAAGGTTCCCCATAATAGTTTTGTGTCTACTGAAAAACACTTTGCTTTTATGGCACATCAAGTATTCTAATCCATCTTCGAGTATTCTTTGAAAGAATGACTCGTACCTTTCTAATTACACATGTTACTGCATTAATCATAAATCATTCTTAATGCTTGTCCGAATTCAAGAATTCACAAGCATAATGATAAAGAAATACATCTAATAAGTAAAACAAGTTATACATAACGGTTTGTTGCATCGTGGTAGACTAAGGATTCATCATTCATATATTGCTATCTAAAATGTACCAGAATAGATAACACCATTATTTCTTTTCTAAATCACTGAATGATTAAAGAAATAAATATCCATTCATTAATAAAGAAAAACCAGAACAAAAGTTCTTTTCGAAATTAAGGGGTACATAAAGCAATAACTTGAAATGAAATCCTAAATCTACTGAAAACAGATAAATGTCTTCCACTGCAACCGCTGCTACCCCAACAGCTTTGCCCATGTAGACTTGAACTCTTCTTTTCTAAGTCGCCGGGTTTTCTGGAACCCCTGCATTTAAAACAATGCACATACCGTCAGTGGTTCCATATCTACACACCAGAATTCTGGTAGATAATACCGTTGACTATGTTTTTACGACTAAAGAAAAATTCGTACCTCTGAGAGGACATTCAGACTTCCAGTGTCCAGACTTGTTGCATCGGAAGCACTTGCCCTTTGGCTTACTAGCCCCCACTCGTGGTCCATTCCTTTTGGCACCACTGGGTTTCCAGGCTTGCTTCCTTTTCTTGACCCTACCTCCAACAGCTGTCAAGCTTTTGGACTAGGTAGTTACAAGCGCTTGAGACTTGCCCTTCTTGTAGATCCCCTCTGCCGCCTTTAGTTCAGTCAGGAGTTGTGCAAGAGTATAAGATAGTTTACCCATATTATAGCTCATACGAAACTGCTCAAAACTAGGGGCCAGAGACTGGAGTATGATGTCGACTTGCGTCTCAGCATCAATAGAAGCTCCTAGGTCCTCAAGTTCATTCAACAAACTCATCATCTTAAGAACTTGCTCCCCAACGGGCGTTCCTTCAGACTGAGTAGTCGACATGAGGACTCTCATAGCTTCTTGCCTAGCCGCACGATCTTGCTCCCCAAACATCTCCTTGAGGTTGAACATCATATCATAGGCAGTGTCCATCGGCTCATGTTGGGTTTGGAGTACATTTGACATGGAAGCCAAAATATAACACCTAGCCATTTCATCAGCCTTTTTCCACTTCCGATATGTTCCTTTTTCCTCATCAGTCGAGGCAGCCGTGGGCTCAGCAGGGCACACTTCATGGAGTACAAACTTGTACTCCTCAGAAGTCAGGACAATGTCTAAATTTCTCTTCCAATCAATGTAATTGGGACCAGTGAGTTTATGTTCCTTGAGTATCACAGAAAGTGGATTCATAGCTACTCTAAACCTATAAGCACATATAAACAAACAATTAATTTAATGTCCGATATTATCTCCCTCAAATAATATCATTAAATTACTAATTACATCTAAAATCCCATCAGGTAATGCAAGCCACGTGGTGTGGACGTTTACCCACCTAAATGATTTAGCAATTAGATTTTCTTTGGTCATACATCGATTATAGCGTAACTTCGTGGGGAAGAATACTATAACGCGTATCTAAGTGTAAACCATTACTAAGCACCAAAGTACATCGTTTGGAATTGCTACATCACCGCAAGCCACGTGGTGTGGACGTTTACGATAATTTCACAACTCTTCACAATTACTTATAACTGTCTACATCAATTAATCCAAAGTCCGTTAGTATAGCAAGCCACGTGGTGTGGACGTTTACTACACCAAGAGACTTTTATAATTGACTCCCAATTACAAGAACCATTCGATTTTTGCAAATCAAGACTCGGAGAATCATAAGTGAAACTCGAAGTTTCTAACCATTGATTCACCATGCGAACGACCCTATCTCTCATAAATGAGGGAGCCGAGCAGACAATCGATCCATCTATCAAAGAATGGTACGAAGGTCTCTAATTTGTGTCATCCACATGACCAAGTGGCTTTGGCTCCATTCCACTCCCCGGGGTGATAATGGGTCGACTTGAAGTCAGTTTCAGAAAGACAAATTAGGCATTGTTTGATAAACTTGATCAATGTTTCTTGAAAAAGGAATTACAAGAATTCTCCTCCAATGACTCGTCTATACGAACTTCGAAAGTCCATAAGAGTCACCAAGAGAACAGCAATGGAGACCATGGGAATGTTTCCATCCCCTCTCCCACTTAGCTTTTTACAATAAAGGGATACGCTATCTAGTGCATAAAATAAACACATATAGCATGCATACAAGCAATAAAGCACATAGTATCAAATAGTCAAAATAATGCTAGAAAATTATTTTCCCGACTATCATGGCTTTATTCCATCTTCATATGCATCTTCTAGTCTTCAGTCTTCGTTCTTGAATGCTCCATGTGACGAGAATATTAATCCCAATATTTAAGTCTATTTATTTTCAATTAATCCAAAAGTTACTTAATTCGAAAATTAAGTCAATCGAATATATCAAAAATAAAATTAAATATTATTAATATTTTTATTTATTTATTTTCCTATCTAATTCTATTAAATCTATAGAATAATCTATCCAAGTAAAACTTGGAATATTCTAGAAGACTTCTATAATAGAATAAGGAAATAAAATAAATTAGGACTCTTCTACTTTCCAAGATTAATTAATTTCCATTACTATGAAAATTCCCATAAAATAGGAATAATCAATTAGGAAATAAATCAATCCTAAATTAACTTTTATTCCTTTCCAATTCTATTAAATCTCTAGGATCCTATTCCAAGTAGAACTCGGAATATTCTAGAAGACTTCCATAATAGAATAAGGAAATAAAATTAATTTCAATTAATTCTTTTCCTAATCCATGAGAATTTCCAAAAATAGGAAAACTCAAATAGGAAAACCGAATTAATTTAGGAAAGTAGTATTTTGGTAGGAGTAGCACGGGATGGGGATTCCCGCACTACCCCACCATCATCGGCCGACCACCGGGAGGGAGCACCCGCCGCCGCCACTCCAGCCGGCCAGCCGCCACCGTCGCCGGCGACAGCCCACGGCCGAAGGGGCACAACGCCCCCTTCCCCTTGGGTCGATCGATTGGGGTCGATCAAGGGGTTTGATCGATCCCCGGTCTTTCGTCCTCTTCGTCTCACGCGTTCTCCGGCGGTCGTCTCGGCATCGATCCAACGTAAATAAATTACAAGAAATAAATTTACAATTACGGTATCGATTCTATACATGAAATCGACCCTATACATTTTCCGGAAAACATAGAACGTAATAATAAATCCTAAATTCAGTGAACCCCCGAATTTTTACTATTACAAACATTCAACCACACAAAACGAATCTCGACATGTCCGAGAGTTTAATAAACGAATAATCATGATAATTAATTAACACAATAATTAAATCCAACCATGATAGCCGGAAATCCCTGCAAGGTAGAACAATAATCGAACATATACATGAACACGAAACCAAACGCTCTGATACCAATTGCTGGGATTCGATGTCCCGGGCTATCAAAAAATATGCGGAACCGATAACCCGACCAAAACCCTATCGCCGGAAGACCCGAACATAATTCCTGGTCCTCTGCAGGAACCTAAACATGTTCTTTACATCAGTCGAGTGATCCTTTCCAGGATTACTATGATATCTCACCACCATGCCCACGGCATAGTAGATATCAGTCTCGTGCATAGCATTACATACATTAAGCTTCCCACCATTAAGGTGCAGGGAACTGCTTACTCTTCATCTATCTCCTTTATTGTGTCGGACACAAAACCTTAGATAGACGAATTCCACATCTAAAAGGTGAAGACCTTTCTTGGAATTCTGTATGCTGCAACGAGTAAGAATTGTATTTATGTATGAGGCTCGAGATAAGTTCTATGTTCTTTTCTGGCGATCATTTATTACTTTGATCCCAAGAACATTCCCGACTTCTCCTAAGTCTCTTACATTGAATTTCTCGGACAACCATCCCTTTATGTCCGATAACATCTTTCATATTGTTGCCAATTTAGAAGGATGTCGTCTACATAAAGAATGAGAAAACACCACATCTTTTCTGTCACTTCTTTATTACACTCAGGACCTAAACATGCCTTGAATGAATCCATGAAATGGATTTTCTCATAGGTCCGCATGTGTCCAAGATCTTGAAGCTTCCTTCAATCCTAAGATTGATTAAGCTTGCTTACCGAATGCTCTTGGCTCTTTTCGATGAATCTCTCTGGTTGTCCCACACAGATGGCCCCGTCAAGACTTCGATTTAGGAAATCTGTCTTACCTTCCATCTTCCATGTGAAGACAAAAGAATCCGGATCGACTTTTGCCAAGACTGAGCATCTTGATCTTTCAGCGTCTCGTCATAGATCCAGGGTTCGGATTCATGTTCTCCAGGTAACAAGTCCGAAGACTCACCTATAAACATGAACCTGTTGGGTTGTCTAACAACCCTCCCACTACGACGACGCTCCGGTGTATCTTTAGTGACTAAAGATTATAGTAGTGAACTACTCAGTTAGGCTGGTTCTAAGTCTTGATCAGTCCCTCTAAGCACATTAAGTATTACTCTACTCTTGGCTTGTGATCTTGCATTTATATAGACCATGTCTAAGAACCGAACATTGATGCAATCAATGAACATCTGGTCCTTTGGACTATATTACATATCTCAATTCGTTTTCTTAGGGTATCCTATAAACAGCCGAATATCAGTACAAGTTTCCAAAGGAATCAAGTTCAGGATAAACGCCGTTGTTTCCAAGCCATATCCCAAAAACCGAATTAGGTAACTCCGAATAACTCATTGTCTACTTTCCCATATCTATAAGAGTCCTATTCCTTCTTTACAACACATCATTTTGTCGAGGCATAAATGGTGTAGTCTGTTGGGAGTTAATCCCATTTTCTGATAAGTATGCCTTACTCCTCAAAGAGGTCTGCACATATCAGAGCGAATCAACTCTAGTACTTTCTTGGATCTTTTCCCTTTAACCGTAAAGGGTTGCTTGGTCATTTACACTTCCAAGTATGATTCGAAGGTTGGAAGGTCCTTTCCTTCAACCTAGCTGAGTGGTCCATCAGCTTTCTGCTGGGATTCGATGTCCCGGGCTATCAAAAAATATGCGGAACCAATAACCCGACCGAAACCCTATCACCGGAAGACCCGAACGTGAACCACCTCACGAGCCGGGGCCCGACCGAACGCCCAGCGAGGCCCGAAGGCCGCGTGCGCCAGCCGAGCCCCCACGAGGGGTTCGCGATCGTCTTCGGACGATCGCTGGGGATGCACGAGGCATCCCCGGGGCTGCTCGTAGCAGCCCCGCAGCGAGTCAGGTGACTCGCTGCTCGCAAGGGCCAAGCCCCGCACGCATCCGCTGCGGGCGAACCCGCAGCACGTACGGGGTCGCTGCGGGTGACCCCGCAGCTTACCCGCGATCGATCCGAGGATCGATCGCACCCCTCGGCTCCAGCCGAGGGTCCCTCGCGCCACGCACCTCCGACGAGGGTGGCCGGGATCCGCCGCGGCACCAGCCCGCGGCATCCCGACGATCGACGAGGGTCGATCGTCCATCCCCGGCGTCCAGCCGGGGCCCCCTCTCGTCGTGCGTCGCGGCGGTCCGAACCCTAGGGTTCGACCGCCCCTTCGATCCTCGCCGAGGATCTCGAATCCCCGTCCCCGAGGTTCGTCGTTTTCCCGGATCGTCTTGTTCATGTATACATCACGATTAAACGAACATATAATCATAGAGGGGGTTTATGATTATGTACCTCAATTCGTTGTACGGAGAAACGAAATCAAACGTTGATGACCTTGCGATCTTCCTACGTATTCCTTGCACCTCGTCCGAACGTCGTGTGGGCGACGATCTATCGAACTCCTATGGATCTCCTTCACTCTTCAAGACTTTATGATTGGCGTAGGTTAAGTTATGAATTGTGAAGACCATGTAGTGCTTTTATAGGCTACGTAGGGGATCATAAGGAGGTGGAATATTGGGCTTCTAATATTGAAGATTAAATTGAGCTCAGCCCAAATCTATTAATCCTTATCAATATTAATTAATTTATTTTCCACTATATAAATTTATTGCACTCCCAATATTAAACCATATTATATCAAATAATATTTCTCCGGTAGTATTATTTATTCCGTGTATTTAAGATTTAAATATCCATGAATAAATTTATTTATTGCTCAATAAATTATATTCATCTCTTGTATCCGAGACTAGTACCATTCAACCTTAATTATTGTGCGGAACAAATCCACTCATGAGGTTTACACAATAATTCCTTATGAACTCATCTCGAGGATATTATCAACCCTTCCGGGATACACTTTCCCGTCAAGTATTAACGGCATGTCATATATAAAATATAGCGACCCAATTTTACCGGTAATTAACCCAATAATTAAATCGGTTAATTCCTTTGGGAAATCAAAGCCTCTAATATTAAATATACACACCCGCAATAATATCGGGGATTAAGAATAAAATACTCTGAGATTTAAATTGATTATCCAAGGCAATCCTAATCAATAAATCTCAAGCGATCCGCCCAATACACCAAGTGTACAAGTGTGATAAAATAATTAAGATAAATTATTTTCTCTCTCACACAACGACTATACCGATGGATTGGTCCGGGTCCATCTAGGTCGTGAGCATCTGTTTGATTAAATACGAGTAACCGATAGTATGATCTTCTGTGTGCCCATGCACACCATACTAACTACAACGTATGAAATCCAGGACTATAATTTTGCATAATTAATTAATAATAATTAAATGCAAATAATTGTTTATTAATTAAATAGGTTAAATGCCATGACCGGGAGTTTACCGATACTTAAATCTAGACATTAAGTACACAACTCCAACAATTTCATCCTTTTGAATCGTACTTAAGTTAAAATGATTTAGCCTAAGATTCCATAAGTACATTTGATTCATCCTAGAAGGATCTTTACTCTTATTGGGGTTCGACAATGTGTTATTTTCTCCGGTGAGTTGCATCGTGGAAGAACACGGATTTAGTATTAAATTGTCTATCAATGTACTAGAATAGATAATATCCCCGTTTCTTACTCTGAAAAGTAGGAAACTATCAGAAGAAACGGAATATCCATTCTAAGCCAATTTAGAAATCCGAAATGAAATTTCTTTCTAAATGCCGGCACATAAATTCAATTTATTAGAACTAAAATCCTACAGTTTAAAACCATTTAACATCTCCCACTCCAACGGCTGTTACCTTAACATTATTGCCCATGTAGGTTATAACTTCTTCCTTTCTGAGTCTCCGGGTTTCCTGGAACCCCCGCATTTAGGTGCAGACATGATTAGTGGTTTCCGTATCCACACACCAGGTACTGGTAGATAACACCACTAAACATGTTTCGGTGACTAAAAGCATCCAAGGCCGCCGCCGCTATTGTACCCGCGAAGGAGAAAACGCCACCACTGATGGAGTTGTATTCTAAATGTCTAGTTTAGTGCAAATACGGAACTCCTTATCTATACCTTAATTCGAGATATGATTCAAGCATGATTGCATTTAATGCAATAGTCCTTGATGTATACGTTGTAGACAGTATGGCGTGAGTAGACACGCGGAAGATCATACTGTCGGTTACTCGTATACTATCGAACAGTAGCTCACGACTTAGATGGACAGGGACAATCCATCGGTACGTCGTAGTGTGACTGGTAGATAGTCGGTCTTGACTATCATGTTACACTCGTACACTTGGTGTATTGAGCAGGACCACGGGAGGGCGTTCGATTTATACTAATCGCAGTAATCGAACTAGACCTCAGATATTACGGATATACGAATTCCTAATCCCTATATAATTATAGGTGCGTGTGTCCAGTTCTTGGTTCTTTGACTTACTAGTGAGTGAGACTAATTGATTAGTCAATATTCTCGGTAAATTGGGAATCGGAATTGTACACACGACATGCTATAGATTATAGACAGGAAACCGTGTCCCATTTATTGGGTTGATGATGTCCCCGAGATGAGCTCATAAAGTTTATCATGTAAACCCTGCAGGTGGATTCGTTCCACATGATAATAAGGATGAGTGGTACTAGTCTCAGATAACAAGAAACGAGTTAATTTAATTATTAGTAATTAAAGTTAATTCGTGGACATACGATATCTTAAACACGGGGAAAGTCGTATATGTAATTCGGCGGAATTATTATTGTTGAAATAATATAAATTAATTATTGGGAATTCAATTATAATTTTATAGTGGAATTAATTATAATTAAATTTGTGGAATTTAATTAAGGTTTGCCTTTTAGGACGCCGAGTTAATTAAATTGCAATTTAGCCTAATAATTAATTTCCATAAGGTCCCTGGTGTAGCTCTATAAATACCTCACCCTCTCTTTCTCTAAACCTAAGAAACGCCGCTATTTTATTTTTGCGGAGAAAACTAAATTGTTGCGCAATTATTTTTCTGTAAAAATAAATAGATTAGCGCTGTTATTATTTTCTGGAGAAATTGATTGCTAGCGCAATTATATTTCTGAGACAGAAAATCAAAACCTTACTTACGCCGCTATAATTAATTCTGCAGAGAAAATAAAAGCTTGCGCAATTATTTTTCCTCTGCTTAATTAATTCAGATTAGCGCAGTAATAATTCTGTAGAAATAATTTTGCTTGCGCAAATATATTTCTGAGACAAAGGATATTATTAGTACGGTGGGTTCAAGAGAGAAAGGAGAAGAGGAAGGTTCCGCGGATCGTTGCCCACTCAACGGCTGAACGTCGGGGATAGAGACATACACCGGAAGGCTTCGTGGTCTCAACAATTCGGCTTCTCCGAATCACGCGACAAAGGTATAAGAAATCGAAACCCTTATTCCGCATACGTTTCGTTTTCTATTTCGTTAAAAATACATCGGATCTAAGATCGGGTTCCGGGCGTCGTGGATCATGTTCCTCGACTAATGGGGGTCAAGGACCTCCGGATCGGTAGTCGGAAGAGGAAAATCGACCCGGAAACGCGCTCGGAACAGCAGGTCGCGCTGCTGTTCGCGGACAAACGGCGGTCGCCGGAGGGCAAACGGCGGTCGCCGTTTCGCTGTTTTTCGGGCAGCCAGCTCTGGTTCGCGCGGTTGTCCTTCGGGGCAATGGCTGGGCGTGAATCGGTACACGGGCTAGCACGTGAACGGAGTAACGGACCTGGAGGTCGACTGGGATCGTTCAGATGTTCGAGTGATCGAACGAACGCATCCCGGGTAGTCGATTTCCAACAATTGGTATCAGAGCCGGTTTTGTCGATTCGTTGTATTTCTGCGAGATTTGTTTTGCAGGTTCGAACCCGGTTATTATGGCCAACGTTGTGATTGTATGTTGTGCTTTAATTTGTGGTTTTGATTAAACTCTCGGGATTGTCGAGATTGTTTTTGTTTTGGAAAAACGATGCTTGTTTGTAATAGATAAAAACGACGGGTTGAGTCGTTAGGTTTATTTATTTTTCGTTGTATCCGGGACATGTATAGGGTCGATCACCTTGTATAGGATCGATGCCGGATTTAGTAAGTTTATTCTTGTAATTTTTCTTACTAATTTTGGTGGATCGAGACGAGATCAAAACCCGGAGACACGAGGATCGAGGAGAGCGAACCGGCAACGGGCAGCCATCGAACACACCCCGTGTTCGCGACGGGCAGCAGCGGGGCTGGGGTTTGTTCGACCCCACGGACGACTCAACGAGGCTCGAGACGAGGCTCCAGTGGGAGGAGTTCGTCTCTTGACCCTCGAGCGAGTCGGTGGTGGACCGAGATCGAGACGAGCAACGAGATGAAGTTCCAAGAGACATGCATTGGAAAATATTTAAGGCCATAATAATCGGGGCCACGTTAATTGCTTTTTATGTGATTTACGTGTTTATTATTATGCTTAAATTATTTATGCATGTTGTCCCTTATCGTAAAATACTAAGTGGGAGAGGGATTGGAAACAATCCCGCGATCTCCATTCTCTGTTTTGAATGTGATGTGTATTGACTTACGAGTTGACTTTAGTGTCATCCTCCCTATCGGATAAAGTCGATACACGGATATCACTGGATCAAAATTCGAAATTAATTCCACTTATAGAATTTAATAATTATATTTTTCAAAAGCAATGCCTAATTTGTTTTTCAAAGACTAATTTCAAGTCGACTCATTCTCACCCCGGGGAGTGGAATGGAGCCAGAGCCACTTGGTTATGTCAATGACACAAATTAGAGACTTTCGAGTCATTCGATGACTAGATCGATTGTCTGATTGGCTCCCTCACCTAGTGAGAGATAGGGCTCAATTGCATGATTGATCGCTGGTTAGAAACTTCGAGTTTCACTTACGAGATATCAAGCTTTGATTAATAAAATTGTGAAATTTAATAAATGTAAGAGTCAATTAACAAAGTTGTTTGTTTTAGTAAACGTCCACACTATCGTGGCTTGCTAAATGGAAACGGTACTTTGGGTTAATTAAGATTCTATGAAATTTAAATAAGTGAGATTCAATTAATAAAGTTGTTTGTTTTAGTAAACGTCCACAAGAACGTGGCTTGCTAAATGGATACGGAACTTTGGGATTAATTGAGGCTCGACAGTTATAGAAAGTCGTGGAGGACCGCATGTCAACGTAAACGTCCACAAGAACGTGGCTTGCGGTGGACATGTAGTTCCCGAGCGGTGGACTTAGTACTGAGAAATGGTATACACTTAGGTACGCTTTATAGTATCCTCCCCATCGGAGTCACAGCTTTGATGATGTACGACCGAAGTGAAATCCAATCATAAAATCATTTGGACTGGTAAACGTCCACAAGAACGTGGCTTGCTATGTCTGATGGGATTTTGGAAATGATTGGTAGTTTAATGATATCACTTAAGGGAAATGATATCGAATTAAACTCATTGTTTGTTTTATATGGTATTATTCCCATTAAAAGTCAACAAACTCACTGAACCTGATTGTATAGATTTGAAAAGAAACTTGGACATTGTCCTAACTGCAGAGGAGTACAAATATGTACTCCAAGTCAATTGACCTGCTGAACCAAATGATGCTTCCACTACTGAGGAAAGGAAGCTCATTGGAAATGGATCAAGGCTGTGAGATGACGCGGAGGAACATTATGACTTTCATGTCAAATGTGCTGCGACATCAGGATCATGCCATGACTATTACCTATGATATGATGCTTAACCTCAAGAAGTTTTTGGTTATCAGGACAGGACAGCCAGACAAAGTGAAATGAGGCAACTCATGACGGCCATCATGTCGGAAAGAACGCCCGTGAGGGATCACGTTCTTAGAATGATGGGCTATCTTAATGAGATAGAGATTCTGGGAACAATTATCAATGGGGTAACCCAGGTTGATTTTGTGCTCCAGTCTCTACCGAGAAGTTTTGAGCAGTTCCGCCTAAAATATAACATGGATAAGAGGTCTTATTCAATGGCGGAGCTCCTGGTTGAACTTCAAGCGGCTGAGGGAATCTTTAATGGCTCTCAAAACACTTGTGGCTGAGAAATTGGCTCTTCCTAGTGTTGGAATTCGATATCCCGGGCTATTAAAATTTGCGGAAACCATAGCCCGATCAAAAACCCATCGCCGGAGATCATACGAACGCCGACGAACGCGCCGGAGTCCAGTCGAGGAGACCATGCACCCGAAGGCGCACGGCTGCCCCGACCGAACCCCCGCGTCGCGGGGTTGTGCGATCACCGATCGCACGCCGGCGATCGGTTGGGGTGGGGCTGCTCCCAGCAGCCCCCGCGGTGAGTCCGGCGACTCACCGCCGCCTGGAGGTCCCCGCCTTCACGTCGGGATGGGGGGCGGCACCAGCCCGCGCCCCCAGCGATCGATCACAAGGATCGATCGCATGCCCTCGGCTCCAGCCGAGGGTTCGACCCTCACGCCCCATGAAACCCTAGGGGCGATCGATTCCGTGGTCCGGTGGTTCGACCACCACCACGCGATCGTCCCTCGTTCCGGATTTCATCCTTCGGATCTTGCGTTCTACGGTATTTCACGATAAACCAAAATCGAATAAATCAAGGGCGTTTAGATTTTTACCTTTCGATTCGTTGTTCGGAGAAACGAAATCAAGATGACCTTTGAATCTTCCCACGTATTCCTTGCACTCCGTTCGAACGTCGGGTGGGCGACGATCTATCGAACTCCTATGGATCTCCTTCAACTCTCTAGAATATCAAGTATGATAATCTTGTCTTGTAATTTATGAAGGCCATGTAGTGCTTTTATAGGCTACGTAGGGGATCTAAAGGAGGTGGAATATTGGGCTTCCAATATTGAAGATTAAATTGAGCCCACTGCTCAAGTCCATTAATCCTTATCAATATTAATTAAATTTATTTTCCACTATATAAATTAATTGCACTCCCAATATTAAACCATATTATATCCAAATAATATTTCTCCGGTAGTATTATTTATTCCATTAATTTAAGATATAAATATCCATGAATAAAATTTATTTATTGCTTAATAAATTTATTCATCTCTTTTATCCGAGACTAGTACCACTCAACCTTATTTATTATGCGGAATTAAATCCACTCGCGAGGTTTACATAATAAATCCTTATGAGCTCATCTCGGGGATATTATCAACCCTTCCGGGATACACTGTCCCGTCAAGAATTCACGGCATGCCATATATAAAATATAGTGACCCAACTTAACCGGTAATTGACCCAATAATTAAACCGGTCAATTCCTTTGGAAAATCAAAGTCACTTATACTAAATATACACACCCGCAATTGTATCGGGGATTAAGAATAAAATACACTGAGTCTCAAATCAATTATCGCCGAGCAAACCTAATTGATGAGTCTCAATCGATCCGCTCAATACACCAAGTGTACAAGTGTGATAAAATAATTAAGACAAATTATTTTCTCTCTCACACAACGACTATACCGATGGATTGGTCCGTGTCCATCTAGGTCGTGAGCATCTGTTCGATTAAATACGAGTAACCGATAGTATGATCTTCTGTGTGGGCCCGACACACCATACTAACTACAACGTATAAAATCCAGGACTATAATTTGCATATATTTAATTAACAATAATTAAAAGCAAATGAATGTTTGTATTTAATAGGTAAATGAAAGTGTACAAGGAGTTCATAATACTCAAATCTAGACATTAAGTATACTACTCCAACAATCTCCCACTTATACTAAGGTCTAGTCTTATCCTCCAAACTTCCGACTCCCATACTCATCACGTGCTTAAACTGTACCTCCAAGAAGTACCATGTGAATGAGCAGTCTAGGTTGCCGCTCTGAAGCTATCTTGGTGACTACTGCATCGCCTTCCTGACGATGACTCGTATCAGGTGGTACTTGCCCTATGTGTTATCTTACACTCATGGACTCGTGATCTCTTAAAGTTTGCCACTGCACCGCTATTTGCATAGCCTTTGGTAAACTAAGAATTACATCTAAGTCCCAGAGGTAATACTGGAGCCATACCAAATCTTCCGCTGCCTCTGAGGCCGCTATTTGGTTACCCATGGGAGAGTCCGAAAAGCATCGTGCTTATCACACTTTCATGTTAAAACTCCTCCTCCTTTAATAGTGAAACACATAGCCTGATTACGAC
The DNA here is from genome assembly GCA_954870475.1 of Euphrasia confusa. Classification (NCBI taxonomy): domain Eukaryota; kingdom Viridiplantae; phylum Streptophyta; class Magnoliopsida; order Lamiales; family Orobanchaceae; genus Euphrasia; species Euphrasia confusa. Next base: position 19,885,836 of record OX940963.1, on the reverse strand, counting down.
TTACACTGGTCCTTATAAGCTTGAAAATCCGAATCTGTATAACCCAAAGGAATCAGATTGTCTGCCCCGTAACTTAGAACATAATCCCTAGTATTTCGCAAATACTTGAAAATGCTCTTTACGGCAGTCCAATGAGCCTTTCCAGGGTTACTCTGATATCTCGCTACTACGCCGACTGCATAGCAGATATCAGGCCTCGTGCATAACATTGCATACATCAAGCTTCCCACAGCCGAAGCGTAGGGAACTGCTTTCATTTCATCTTTCTCCTTTTGTGTCTGAGGACACATCTCTTTAGAAAGATAAGTTCCTTTACTGAAGGGCAGCTCACCCTTCTTGGAATCTTGCATGTTAAAACGAGCCAGAATCGTGTTTATGTAAGATTGCTGGGATAGGTACAATGTTCTATTCCGGCGATCCCTTATAACCTTGATCCCTAGAACATGCCCGACTTCTCCCAAATCTTTCATATCGAATTGTCTAGACAACCATCCCTTTATGTCTGATAACATTTTCACACTGTTGCCAATGAGAAGAATGTCGTCTACATAAAGCACGAGAAACACCACCTTTTTCCCATCACGTTTCCAATACACACACGATTCGTCCATGCTTTGACTGAATCCAAAAGATTGGACTACTTCGTCAAACCGCAGGTTCCACGATCTCGAGGCTTGTTTCAATCCATAGATGGATCGATTAAGCTTGCACACTAGATGATCTCGCCCCTTAGCAATGAATCCTTCTGGTTGTTTCATATAAATCGTCTCGTCAAGACTTCCATTTAGGAAAGCTGTCTTGACATCCATTTGCCACACCTCATAATCCATATGAGCTGCTATGGATAAGAGAATCCGGATCGACTTTATCTTGGCTACCGGCGAGAAGGTCTCCTCATAATCGATTCCCTCTTTCTGAGTATATCCTTTTGCAACAAGCCGAGCTTTAAAGGTTTCAACCTTTCCGTCAGATCCTCTCTTTCTCTTGTAGACCCATTTACACCCAATTGGCTTTACGCCGTTTGGTGGTTCTACAAGATCCCAGACTTTATTAGAATCCATAGATTCAATTTCGGATTTCATCGCTTTCTTCCAAGAAGACGCATCTATATCTTGTACTGCCTCATCATAGGTCCAGGGATCGATTTCATGAACTCCAGGTCCAGAGTCTGAAGACTCACCCAGTCCAATCCATCGGTCTGGTTGCCTAACAACCCTCCCACTACGACGGCGTTCCGGTGTATTAACAGTGACAGTGTCAGGTGCAGATTCTAGTGGTGTATCTATACTCGGTTCGGCTGTATCTAAGTCTTCCTTGTTACCTCTCAACTCATCAAGTATTATGTCACTTTTGGGCTTGTGGTCCATGACATAGTCTTCCTCTAAGAACCGAGCGTTAGTACTTATAACGATCTTCTGGTCCGTAGGACTATAGAACATGCCACCCTTAGTTCCTCTAGGATATCCTATAAACAACCGCACTTCAGTACGAGGTTCTAATTTATCGGCTCCTACCTTCAACACATGTGCAGGGCACCCCCAGATCCGAACGTGTCTCAAGCTAGGCTTGCGCCCGCTCCATCGTTCCGTGGGTGTTGAAGGAACCGTTTTAGATGGAACCAAGTTTAGAATGTGCGCTGCTGTTTCCAAGGCATATCCCCAGAACATTGTAGGTAAGTCCGAATAACTCATCATTGAACGCACCATCTCCATAAGAGTCCTATTTCTTCTTTCTGACACACCATTCTGCTGAGGAGTATATGGTGATGTCATTTGGGAATCAATCCCATTCTCTGCCAAGTATGCCTTGAATTCTCCAGACAGGTACTCGCCTCCGCGATCAGATCGCAGGCATTTAATGGATTTATTTTGAAGGTTCTCCACAAAAGCCTTGAACTCCTTGAACTTGTCAAAGGATTCGCTTTTGCGGCGCATCAAATATACAAATCCATACCTTGAGTAATCATCAGTGAAAGTGATGAAATACTCGTACCCTCCTCTTGCCTGAGTAGACATAGGTCCGCATACATTAGAGTGAATCAAATCCAATACTTGTTCAGCCCTTCGTCCTTTACTAGAAAAAGAACGCTTGGTCATTTTTCCCTCTAAACAGGATTCGCAGGTTGGAAGGTCCTCTCCTTCAACACCACTGATGAGACCATCAGCTTTCAACCTTTGAATTCTATTTGAGTTAATATGACCTAGCCTTAAGTGCCACAAGTATAATTGATTCATCCTAGAAGGTTCCTTTCTCTTATTGGTGTTCGTAGATGTGTTATTACTCTCGGTTAGTTGCATCGTGTTAGACTCAGGATTTAGCACATACAAATCGTCCACCAATGTACCAGAACAGATAATCTCACTGTTTCTTCTTATGATCACAGAGTGGTCAAAAGAAACAGAATATCCATTCATAATAAGTTTAGAAACCGAAATTAAATTCTTTCTAAAGTTGGGTACATAAAGACAATTATGTAAAACTAAAACCCTATCACTACTGAAGCGTAAGTGAACGTCTCCCACTGCAACAGCCGCCACCTTCGCGGCATTGCCCATGTAGACCACGATCTCTCCCTCTCTAAGTCTCCGGGTTTCCTGGAACCCCTGCAATGAATTGCAGACATGATCAGTGGCCCCCGTATCTACACACCAGGTGCTGGTAGATAACACCACTGATAATGTTTCAGTGACTAAGGAAAATCTCGTACCTTTGATGAGAGGACAATCAGACCTCCAGTGCCCAAACTGTCTGCATCGAAAGCATCTGCCTAACGGCTTGCCTTTCCCAATCCGTGGTCTCAAACCACTGGGTCTCTTTGCACGCTTTTCTTTTAGCCTAGCCACAAGAGCTCGTGTTTCTCTTAACTTACGCACAAAAATCGCCTTCGCCGAGCCGTTTTCAAGGGACTCATTGAGAAACGATTCCGTGGGTATGTTAAACACCTCTTGCCTAGCTTCCACACCATGTCTCAACTTAGTTGGAACAACAGTGGATTCAGAAAGCTTGACAGTCTGAACAATGTCTAGATTTCTTTTCCAATCAGTACTATATGGAACCAGTGAGTTTTCATCTTTAAGTATATCACAAAGTGGGGTCACAGTCATTCTTAACCTATGAGCACATAAAACAAACACACAATTTAATATCCGATATTATCTCCCTAAATAATATCATTAAATCACTAATCACATCTAAAATCCCATCAAGTAAGGCAAGCCACGATAGTGTGGACGTTTACCCACCCAAATGATTTAGCAATTAGATTTCCTTCGGTCGTACATCATCAATAGCGTTACCTCGATGGGAGGAATACTATGAAGCGTACCTAAGTGTTAACCATTACTCAGTACTAAGAAGTTTGTTTGAGACTCGTATATCACCGCAAGCCACGATAGTGTGGACGTTTACGTTGACACACGGATCCTTCACTCCCTTCTATAACTGTCTACATCAATCGATCTAAAGTCCCATTCGATATAGCATGCCACGATAGTGTGGACGTTTACTATACCAAAAGACTTATACAATTGAAATCCAATTACTTGACCCATTTAATCTTGTAAATCAAGACGCGGAGAATCATAAGTGAAACTCGAAGTTTCTAATCAGTGATTCACCATGCGAACAACCCTATCTCTCATAAATGAGGGAGCCGAGCAGACAATCGATCCATCTATCAAAGAATGGTACGACTGCCTCTAATTTGTGTCCTCGACATGACCAAGTGGCTCTGGCTCCATTCCACTCCCTGGGGTGAGAATGAGTCGACTTGAAATCAGCTTTGGAAAGACAAATTAGACATTGTTTGATAAACTTAATCAATGTTTCTTGTAAGAGGAATTACAAGAACTCTCCTCCAATAACTTATCTATATAAACTTCAAAAGTTTATAAAAGTCACCAAGAGAGCAGCAATGGAGACCTTGGGTATGTTTCCATACCCTCTCCCACTTAGCTTTTTACAATAAAGGGATACGCTATCTAGTGCATAAAAGTAAACACATATAGCATGCATACATGTAATAAAGCACATAGTATTATCACATAGTCAAAATAATTACTAGAATATTATTTTCCGACTATTATGGCTTTACTCCATCTCCGTACGCATCTTCTAGTCTTTAGTCTTCGTTCTTGAATGCTCCATGTGACGAGAATATTAATTTCCAATATTTAAATCTATTTATTTTTAATAAATCCAAAAGATACTTAATTAATAATAATTAAGTCAATCGAATAAATCAAAAATAAAATTAAATATTATTAATATTTTTATTTATTTTATTTTCCTTTTCTACTTCATTAAATCTCTAGAATAATCTATCCAAGACCCACTTGGAATATTCTAGATGATTTCCATAATGAAATAAGGAAATAAAATAATTTAGGACTCTTCTACTTTCCAAGATTAATTAATTTCCATTACTATGAAAATTCCCATAAAATAGGAATAATCAATTAGGAAACAAATTAATCCTAAATTAACTTTTATTCCTTTCTAATTCTATTAAATCTCTAGGATCCTATTCCAAGTAGAAATCGGAATACTCTAGAAGACTTCCATAATAGAATAAGGAAATAAAAGTAATTCCAATTAATTCTTTTCCTAATCCATGAGAATTCCCAAAAATAGGAAAACTCAAATAGGAAAGCCGAACTAATTAGGAAAGTAGAATCACCGGACCGGGATAGCGCGGGGTGGGGATCCCCGCGCCATCATCGACCGCCACCTAGGAGGTGGCCGGCCACCGACGCCGGCGGCCCCTCCAAGGGTCGATCGATCGATCCTCATGGATCGACCATGGGGTGGTCGATCCTTGTCCCTTCACCCTCTTGATCATCTCCTTCGTCACGCATCTTCTCCGGCGGTCGTTTCGGCATCGATCCAACGCAAAATAAATTACAAATAAATTTTACACTATCCGGTATCGATTCTATACATGAAATCGACCCTATACAATTTCCGGAAAAACATAGAACGTAATAATAAATCCTAAATTCGGTCAACCCCCGAATTTTTACTATTACAAGCATTCACCACCAAAAACGAATCTCGACATGTCCGAGAGTTTAATCAAACCAACATACATGACAAAATAAATTAAACGAATAATAAATCAAGCCATAATAGTCGGAACCCTGCAAGGTAGAACAATTTTATCGAAAATACCGCGAACGTAAACCACGCTCTGATACCAATTGTTGGAATTCGATATCCCGGGCTATTAAAATTTGCGGAAACCATAGCCCGATCAAAAACCCATCGCCGGAGATCACACGAACGCCGACGAACGCGCCGGAGTCCAGTCGAGGAGACCATGCACCCGAAGGCGCACGGCTGCCCCGACCGAACCCCCGCATCGCGGGGTTGTGCGATCACCGATCGCACGCCGGCGATCGGTTGGGGTGGGGCTGCTCCCAGCAGCCCCCGCCGCGAGTCCGGCGACTCACCGCCGCCTGGAGGTCCCCGCCTTCACGGCGGGATGGGGGGCGGCACCATCCCGCGCCCCCAGCGATCGATCACAAGGATCGATCGCATGCCCTCGGCTCCAGCCGAGGGTTCGACCCTCACGCCCCATGAAACCCTAGGGGCGATCGATTCCGTGGTCCAGTGGTTCGACCACCACCACGCGATCGTCCCTCGTTCCGGATTTCATCCTTCGGATCTTGCGTTCTACGGTATTTCACGATAAACCAAAATCGAATAAATCAAGGGCGTTTAGATTTTTACCTTTCGATTCGTTGTTCGGAGAAACGAAATCAAGATGACCTTTGAATCTTCCCACGTATTCCTTGCACTCCGTTCGAACGTCGGGTGGGCGACGATCTATCGAACTCCTATGGATCTCCTTCAACTCTCTAGAATATCAAGTATGATAATCTTGTCTTGTAATTTATGAAGGCCATGTAGTGCTTTTATAGGCTACGTAGGGGATCTAAAGGAGGTGGAATATTGGGCTTCCAATATTGAAGATTAAATTGAGCCCACTGCTCAAGTCCATTAATCCTTATCAATATTAATTAAATTTATTTTCCACTATATAAATTAATTGCACTCCCAATATTAAACCATATTATATCCAAATAATATTTCTCCGGTAGTATTATTTATTCCGTGTATTTAAGATATAAATATCCATGAATAAAATTTATTTATTGCTTAATAAATTTATTCATCTCTTTTATCCGAGACTAGTACCACTCAACCTTATTTATTATGCGGAATTAAATCCACTCGCGAGGTTTACATAATAAATCCTTATGAGCTCATCTCGGGGATATTATCAACCCTTCCGGGATACACTGTCCCGTCAAGAATTCACGGCATGCCATATATAAAATATAGTGACCCAACTTAACCGGTAATTGACCCAATAATTAAACCGGTCAATTCCTTTGGAAAATCAAAGTCACTTATACTAAATATACACACCCGCAATTGTATCGGGGATTAAGAATAAAATACACTGAGTCTCAAATCAATTATCGCCGAGCAAACCTAATTGATGAGTCTCAATCGATCCGCTCAATACACCAAGTGTACAAGTGTGATAAAATAATTAAGACAAATTATTTTCTCTCTCACACAACGACTATACCGATGGATTGGTCCGTGTCCATCTAGGTCGTGAGCATCTGTTCGATTAAATACGAGTAACCGATAGTATGATCTTCTGTGTGGGCCCGACACACCATACTAACTACAACGTATAAAATCCAGGACTATAATTTGCATATATTTAATTAACAATAATTAAAAGCAAATGAATGTTTGTATTTAATAGGTAAATGAAAGTGTACAAGGAGTTCATAATACTCAAATCTAGACATTAAGTATACTACTCCAACACCTAGGCCTTCGGGCGGCAAAAGGAAGAAGAAGAAAATACGGAAACCCAGTGGGCCTAATATATCTGGACCACGGAATGGGAAAAGCAAGCCCAAGGGGTAAGTGCTTCCGTTGTAAGCAGTTTGGATACTGGGAGTTTGATTGTCCTCTCAAAGCAACTAGAAGTTAACTTCTCCTTAGTCATCGAAACATGTTTAGTTGTGTTATCTACCAGTACCTGGTGTGTGGATACGGAAACCACTAATCATGTCTGCATTTAAATGCGGGGGTTCCAGGAAACCCGGAGACTTAGAAAGGAAGAAGTAGTAACCTACATGGGCAATAATGTTAAGGTAACAGCCGTTGCAGTGGGAGATGTTAAATGTTTTAACGGTAGGATTTTAGTTCTAATAAATTGTCTTTATGTGCCGACATTTAGAAAGAAATTTCATTTCGGATTTCTAAGATGGCTTAGAATAGATATTCCGTTCCTTTAGGAAACGAGGATATTATCTATTCTGGTATATTGATAGACAATTTAATACTAAATCCGTATTCTTCCACGATGCAATAGACCGGAGCTAATAACAAAATGTCGAACCCCAATAAGAGTAAAGATCCTTCTAGGATAAATCAAATGTACTTACGGAATCTTAGGCTAGATCATTTTAACTTGAGTACGATTCAAAGGGTGAAAGCTGATGGACCACTCAGCCAGGTTGAAGGAAAGGACCTTCCAACCTTCGAATCATACTTGGAAGTTTTAATGACCGAGCAACCCTTTACGGTTAAAGGGAAAAGATCCAAGAAAGTACTAGAGTTGATTCGCTCTGATATATGCAGACCTCTTTGAGGAGTAAGGCATACTTATCAGAAAATGGGATTAACTCCCAACAGACTACACCATTTATGCCTCGACAAAATAATGTGTTGTAAAGAAGGAATAGGACTCTTATAGATATGGGAAAGTAGACATTCGGAGTTACCTAAATCGTTTTTGGGATATGGCTTGGAAACAGCGGCGTTTATCCTGAACTTGATTCCTTTGGAAACTTGTACTGATATTCGGCTGTTTATAGGATACCCTAAGAAAACGAATTGAGATATGTAATATAGTCCAAAGGACCAGATGTTCATTGATTGCATCAATGTTCAGTTCTTAGACATGGACTATATATATGCAAGATCACAAGCCAAGAGTAGAGTAATACTTAATGTGCTTAGAGGGACTGATCAAGACTTAGAACCAGCCTAACTGAGTAGTTCACTACTATAATCTTTAGTCACTAAAGATACACCGGAGCGTTGTCGTAGTGGGAGGGTTGTTAGACAACCCAACAGGTTCATGTTTATAGGTGAGTCTTCGGACTTGTTACCTGGAGAACATGAAGCCGAACCCTGGATCTATGACGAGACGCTGAAAGATCAAGATGCTCAGTCTTGGCAAAAGTCGATCAGGATTCTTTTGTCTTCACATGGAAGATGGAAGTCAAGACAGATTTCCTAAATCGAAGTCTTGACGGGGCCATCTGTGTGGGACAGCCAGAGAGATTCATCGAAAAGAGCCAAGAGCATTCGGTAAGCAAGCTTAATCAATCTTAGGATTGAAGGAAGCTTCAAGATCTTGGACACATGCGGACCTATGAGAAAATCCATTTCATGGATTCATTCAAGGCATGTTTAGGTCCTGAGTGTAATAAAGAAGTGACAGAAAAGATGTGGTGTTTTCTCATTCTTTATGTAGACGACATCCTTCTAATTTGGCAACAATATGAAAGATGTTATCGGACATAAAGGGAAAGTTGTACGAGTAATTCCATGTAAGAGACTTAGGAGAAGTCGGGAATGTTCTTGGGATCAAAGTAATAAATGATCGCCAGAAAAGAACATAGAACTTATCTCGAGCCTCATACATAAATACAATTCTTACTCGTTGCAGCATACAGAATTCCAAGAAAGGTCTTCACCTTTTAGATGTGGAATTCGTCTATCTAAAGTTTTGTGTCCGACACAATAAAGGAGATAGATGAAGAGTAAGCAGTTCCCTGCACCTTAATGGTGGGAAGCTTAATGTATGTAATGCTATGCACGAGACTGATATCTACTATGCCGTGGGCATGGTGGTGAGATATCATAGTAATCCTGGAAAGGATCACTTGACTGATGTAAAGAACATGTTTAGGTTCTTGCAGAGGACCAGGAATTATGTTCTGAGTTACAAAGCAGTCAAGTTGTTTCCTTTGGATTACATAGAATTGGATTTCCAAATCAAACAGGGACAGTCGAAAGTCGAAGTCAGGCTATGTGTTCTCACTGTGAAGTGGAGCAGTCACATGGAAGAATGTAAAGCAGGGATGCATTACGGACTCTACCATGGAAACTGAAAGGATAACGGCCTCTGAGGGAGTTAAAAGGTCAGTGTGGCTCCAGAACTTCCTAAGGGACTTAGATGTGGTTTCTAGTTTACCCAAAGCTATTTTGAATAGAGGTATTGGCAAACATGAAATGCCACGAGTCCACAGTGGGAGATAACACGTAGAGCGCAAGTACCACCCGATTCGAGAGATCGTCTAGTAAGACGATGCAGTTGTCACCTAGATAGCATCGAGAGGATTGTCTGGTAAACCCGTTCACAGAGGCACTTCCAGCGAAAGCGTTGGGTAGGCGTGATGAGGTTATGGGAATCTGATGTTTGGGAGAGGGCGACTAGACTTTTAGTATAAGTGGGAGATTGATGGAGTTGTATTCTAAATGTCTAGTTTAGTGCAAATACGGAACTCCTTATCTATACCTTAATTCGAGATATGATTCAAGCATGATTGCATTTAATGCAATAGTCCTTGATGTATACGTTGTAGACAGTATGGCGTGAGTAGACACGCGGAAGATCATACTGTCGGTTACTCGTATACTATCGAACAGTAGCTCACGACTTAGATGGACAGGGACAATCCATCGGTACGTCGTTGTTGGAAATCGATATCCCGGGCTATTAAAATTTGCGGAAAAATAACCCGAACGAAATCCTTCATCGCCGGAGATTGGATCCCCGACTCATCCGCAGGAGTCCGACCTTTGGAGACTACGCGCCCGAAGACACGCAGCCCGCCCCCAGCCGATTTTCTCCCACGAGTCAGGTCCACGAACGCGAACCACCGTACGACGGAACCGGGCCCGACGAGAGCTCCACCGCGGACAAGCCGCGGCAAAACCCTAGCCGAGCCCCCGCCGCGAGGGGGCTCGCGATCGCACGCCGCGATCGCCGGGGCTGCCCAGCAGCCCCCGGTGGTGAGTCCGGCGACTCACCACCATCGCCGGAGGAGGGGCGGTCAGCCTCCAGCTGACCCGCCGCGGCTCCAGCCGCGGCTTTCCCCGCGATCGACCTCACGGTCGATCGCATGCCCCGGCTCCAGCCGGGGCTCCTCCGTCGCGCCTGGCCGCCGGTCGAGGTGGCTGGGGGGACCAGCTGCCGTGGCACCAGCCCACGGCGGTCTCCCCGCGATCGACTCAAGGTCGATCGCTTGCCCCGGCGGTCCAGCCGGGGCTTCCTCGTCCGCGCGCCGCGATCGAACCCTAGGGTTCGATCGCCTCCTCGGCTCCAAGCCGAGGGTTCTTCGATCTTCGCCGGGGATCTCGAATCCCCGTCCCCGAAGTTCGTACGTTTATCCGGATCGTGTGTTCATGTATATACTACGATTAATCACACAAAAACATAAAAGAGGGTTTATGATTTTTACCTTCGATTCGTTGTGCGGAGAAACGAAATCAAACACCTTTGATGACCTTGCGATCTTCCCACGTATTCCTTGCACCTCGTTCGAACGTCGTGTGGGCGACGATCTATCGAACTCCTATGGATCTTCCTCACTCTCAAGACTTTATGATTGGCGTAGGTCAATTAATTGTGTTATGAAAAGTGAAGACCATGTAGTGCTTATATAGGCTACGTAGGGGATCATAAGGAGAATAAATATTGGGCTTCAATATTGAAAATTAAATTGGGTCCAACCCAAATCCATTAATTCTTATCAATATTAATTTTATTTATTTTCCACTATATAAATAAAATTGCACTCCCAATATTATTCCATATTATATCAAATAATATTTCTCCGGTAGTATTATATATTCCGTGTATTTAAGATTTAAATATCCATGAATAAATTTATTTATTGCTCAATAAATATTATTCATCTCTTATATCCGAGACTAGTACCATTCAACCTTAATTATTATGCGGATTAAATCCACCTGCAGGGTTTACATAATAATTCCTTATGAACTCATCTCGGGGATATTATCAACCCTTACGGGATACACTTTCCCGTCAAGTATTCACGGCATGTCGTATATAAAATATAGTGACCCAACTTAACCGGTAATTAACCCAATAATTAAATCGGTTAATTCCTTTGGTAAATCAAAGTCACTTATATTAAATATACACACCCGCAATAATATCGGGAATTAAGAATAAAATACACTGAGACTCAAATCGATTATCGCCGGCAATCCTAATCGATGAATCTCAAGCTGATCCGCCCAATACACCAAGTGTACAAGTGTGATAAAATAATTAAGATAAATTATTTTCTCTCTCACACAACGACTATACCGATGGATTAGTTCGTGTCCATCTAGGTCGTGAGCAACTGTTCGATTAAATACGAGTAACCGATAGTATGATCTTCTGTGTGCCCATGCAACACCATACTAACTACAACGTATAAAATCCAGAACTATATTTTGCATAATTAATTAAATGCAAATAATTGTTTATTAATTAAATAGGTTAAATGCTATGACAGGGAGTTTACCGATACTTAAATCTAGACATTAAGTACACAACTCCAACAATCTCCCACTTGTACTAAGGTCTAGTCATTTCCTCCAAACTCCCGACTCCCATACTCATCACGTGCTTAAGTTATACTTCCCAGAAGTATTATGTGAATGAGTAATCTAGGTTGCCGCTCTGAAGTTATCTTGGTGACTACTGCGTCGTCTCTCTGACGATGATTCACATCAGGTGGTACTTGCTCTATGTGTTATCATCATCTTTTGAACTTATGACTTCTTCCAGTTTACCATGCACCGCTATGTACATAGCCTTTGGTGAACCAAGAGTCATATCCAAGTTTAGAGGTCTTTCCGGAACCTAACCAAAACTTCCGCTGCCTCTGAGGCTGCTATTCGGTTTATGATAGAGTCCGAGAAGCTTCACGCTTATCACTCTTTCTTCCTTAGGTTCCACCTCTTCTAAAAGTGAACACATAGCCTGATATCGACTTACACTGGTCCTTTCTCTGATTTTTATCTGAGAAAGCGTAATCTAAGAAGATTTCGTATTGCCTGTAATCCTGTACTTCCAAGTACTTTTACAGCATTCGAATATTTCTTATCCAGATTACTTTGATATCCTCCCACTACGCTAACCGCATAGTTGATATCAGGTTCTTGTTTTATAACACCGCATTTACAAAGCTCTCCACACTCGAAGTGTAGGTAACTGCTTTGTCTATATCTATCTCCTTCATGTGTTCGAGACACATACCTTTAGACAGATGTATTCCGCTCTAGTAAGGCAATAACCTTTCTCAGAATTGTGCATGTTTAAAACAAACCATAATCGTATAAGATATCTTAAGAGAAATACAAGTGTTCTTATCTAGAGATCGAAAGATTTCTAAGAACATTGATCCAACTTCATCTTAATCTTATATCTCGATTTACTTAGACAACCTCTATTTTATGTCTGACAACACTTTTACATTGTTGCCAACGATAAAGTGTTATCTACACAAAATTCCGAGAAACACCACCTTGTTTCCATTACGTTTCTAATATACCTTTTATTGTCTATGCCTTTTGATGAATCCATATAATGGACTATCTCATCAATTCGCAAGTTCCACAATTTCCAGCTTTGTGATAATCCATAAATGAATTCACTAAGCTTGTACCTCTAAATGGTCTTGCCTCTTAACAATATCATTGCTTTCCAAGTAGGCACATTTAGATTAGTACTGCCCCCTATGCAGAACTAGGGATCGATTTCATGTCTACTAGATCCAGAGTTTAAAACTCCTCCAGTCTTATGAACATCTCCGGTTGCTTAACAACCTCCCACTGCAATGGCGTTCCGGTGTATAACAGTAATAACATTAGGTGCAGTTAGTGGTGTACTACTACTCGGTTAGGCTGGTTCTCAGTCTACTCTTTCCTCTTTATAAGGTACTTTGTCAATTAGGGCATTGTAGTTCATCCAATAGTCTTCCTCTAAGAACCGGGCGAAGACACCCTTCTGGTTCGTAGTACTTTTGAACATACAATTACTCGTTCTTCTAGGATTTTCCACAACTACATTCAATATGCCGTTGTATCCAGAAAATTCATAGAACATAGGTAGTTCCGATCAAACTTGTCCTTTTACTATTAGAATCCCATTTCTTATTCCTGACACACCATGTCTACACATCAGTGTATGGTGCAGTCGTTTGAGACTTAATCTCAACCTTTGATTTATGCTATGTGTTATTTAGATAGGCGATAGCCTCCGCGAACTAGTCGCAGGCTTCCAATAGATATACTTTGAAGGATCCCCATAATGGCTTTGTGTTGAAAACACTCTGCTTTTATGGCACATCAAGTATTCTAATCCACCTTCGAGTATTCTTTAAAGAATGACTCGTACTTCTCTAATTACACATATGTCTGCATATATCATCTTTGATCATTTTCTATATTTGTCCGAATTCCTATCCTTTAGAAAAGTTAACTTAGTTGTCTCATCTTTCAAGATCGATTCTTAGGTCGGGAAGTCCATTCCTCCAACTATAATTGATCAAATCAATTTCGACCTTCTGAATCCCTTTTGAATAGACACTACCAAGTTCAAGAATTCACAAATACAATGATCGATAAAGAAATACATCCAATAAGTAAAATAAGTTATAACGGTTTGTTGCATCGTGGTAGACTAAGGATTTATCATTCATATATTGCTATATAATGTACCATAATAGATATCGCCATTATTCCTTGTCTAAATCATCAAGTGATTAAAGAAATAAAATATCCATTAATAATAGAAATCCAGAACAAAAGTTCTTTCTAAAATAAAAGGTACAAAGCAATAAACTTGAAATGAAATCCTAAACAGATAAATGTCTTCCACTGCAACCGCTGCTTCCTCAACAGCTTCGCCCATGTGGACTCGAACTTTTCTTCTCTAAGTCGCTGGGTTTTCTGGAACCCCTGCATTTAGAATGCACATACCGTCAGTGGTTCCATATCTACACACCAGAATTCTGGTAGATAATACCGCTGACTATGTTTTACGACTAAAGAAAAATTCGTACCTTTGAGAGGACAAGATGTAGACCCCCAGTACTCAGACTGCTTCCCTTGGGGATGTTTGCCCGAAGGCTTCTTTATCCCACCCTTTGGTCCAAGTCCTTTAGGACCACCGGAACCCCTTGTCTTCTTCTCCTTTCCTTTGCCTTTAGGTTCGAAACCTTTGGCTTTGACTATAAGAGCTTGCGATTGTTTCAACTCGTCCAAAAGATCCATCATCTCAAAAACATGATCAAGTGTTTCATCGAAGTAACAGATCTTTACGAGTATCCTCATCGCCTCTTTTCTAGCGTTCTCATCATGTCCAAACAGCAACTTGAGTTTGAGCATGACATCATGATTAGCGGCTAATGCACGAGCACTACCCCACTTTTCAAAGTCAAAAATCTCCTCCTCAGTTGAGTTAATGGTGAGTCCAGGAGGACAAGTTTCACTGAGTACGTCTTTGTACTCTTTTGCAGTCTGAGCAATGTCTAACTCTTCTTTCCATTCAATACAGTATGGAACCAGTGCGTTAAATTCCTCAAGTATTAACTTAAGTGGATCCATAGAAATTTTCTAAACCTATAAGCACATTTAAACAAACAATTAATTTAATATCCGACGTTATCTCCCTGGAATAACATCATTAAATTACTAATCACATCTAAAATCCCATCAGGTAAGGCAAGCCACGTGGTGTGGACGTTTACCCACCCAAATGATTTAGCAATTAGATTTTCTTTGGTCATACATCGCTTATAGCGGAACCTCGTGGGGAGGAATACTATAAGGCGTATCTAAGTGTAAACCATTACTCAGCACCAAAGTGAATCGTTTGGAATTGCTACATTACCGCAAGCCACGTGGTGTGGACGTTTACGACAACTTCACAACTCTTCATAATTCCTTACAACTGTCTACATCAATTAATCCAAAATCCGTCAGTGCAGCAAGCCACGTGGTGTGGACGTTTACTACACTAAGAGACTTTTATAATTGACTCCCAATTACTTGATCCATTTAATCTCGTAAATCAAGACGTGGAGAATCATAAGTGAAACTCGAAGTTTCTAACCAGTGATTCGCCATGCGAACGACCCTATCTCTCATAAATGAGGGAGCCGAGCAGACAAGCGACCCATCTATCAAAGAATGGCACGGAAGTCTCTAATTTGTGTCCTCTACATGACCAAGTGGCTCTGGCTCCATTCCACTCCCCGGGGTGAGAATGAGTCGACTTGAAGTCAGTTTCAGAAAGACAAATTAGGCATTGTTTGATAAATTTGATCAATGTTTCTTGTAAAAGGAATTACAAGAATTCTCCTCCAATGACTCGTCTATACGAACTTCGAAAGTCCACAAGAGTCACCAAGAGAACAGCAATGGAGACCATGGGAATGTTTCCATCCCCTCTCCCACTTAGCTTTTTATAATAATAGGGATACGCTATCTAGTGCATAAAATAAACACATATAGCATGCATACAAGCAATAAAGCACATAGTATCACATAGTCAAAATAATGCTAGAAAATTATTTTCCGACTATCATGGCTTTATCCCATCTTCGTACGCATCTTCTAGTCTTCAGTCTTCGTTCTTGAATGCTCCATGTGACGAGAATATTAATCTCTAATATTTAAATCTATTTATTTTCAATTAATCCAAAAGTTACTTAATTCGAAAATTAAGTCAATCGAATATATCAAAAATAAAATTAAATATTATTAATATTTTTATTTATTTATTTTCCTATCTAGTTCTATTAAATCTCTAGAATAATCTATCCAAATAAAATTTGGAATACTCTAGAAGATATCTATAATAGAACAAGGAAAAATAAATTAGGACTTACTACTTTCCAAATTTATTTTTATTCCTAATCCATGAATACTCCCATGAGTAGGAATAATCAAATAGGAAAAATAAATTTAGTACTAAATTAATTAAATTTCTAATCTATGAATATTTCCATGAAGGAAATAAATCAATAGAAAATAAAATTAATTTAAATTAATTCTTTTCCTAAACCATGAGAGTTTCCAAAAAGAAAGTACTCAAATAGGAAAAATCCGAATTAATTTGGGAAAGTGGATCTTGGTAGGAGTAGCATGAGATCGGGAGACCCCACGCCACCCCACCTTCGACCAACCGGCCCACGGGGAGGAGCACCGCCGCCCAGCCACGCCGGCCAACCACCGAACCGGCGGCAGCCCGCGGCAGGGGCGATCGAGCCCCTCGCCCATGCCATCGATCGATCTCATCATGGGATCGATCCAATCGATCCCCGGTCCTCCCTCACGTCTTCTCCTTCGTCACATGTTCTTCGTCTTCCGGCGATCGTCTCAACATCGAACCAACGTAATTAAAATTACAAGAATTAAATTACAATTATCCGGTATCGATTCTATACATGAAATCGACCCTATACATTTTCCGGAAAAACAAAAAAAACGTAATAATAAATCCTAAATTCGGTCAACCCCCGAATTTTTATTATTACAAACATTCATCCACACAAAACGAATCTCGACATGTCCGAGAGTTTAATAATCATGATAATTAATTAATAAACAATAATTAATTAAATCCAACCATGATAGCCGGAGATCCTGCAAGGTAGAACAATAATCGAGCATATACATGAACACGAAACCAAACGCTCTGATACCATTTGTTGGAAATCGATATCCCGGGCTATTAAAATTTGCGGAAAAATAACCCGAACGAAATCCTTCATCGCCGGAGATTGGATCCCCGACTCATCCGCAGGAGTCCGACCTTTGGAGACTACGCGCCCGAAGACACGCAGCCCGCCCCCAGCCGATTTTCTCCCACGAGTCAGGTCCACGAACGCGAACCACCGTACGACGGAACCGGGCCCGACGAGAGCTCCACCGCGGACAAGCCGCGGCAAAACCCTAGCCGAGCCCCCGCCGCGAGGGGGCTCGCGATCGCACGCCGCGATCGCCGGGGCTGCCCAGCAGCCCCCGGTGGTGAGTCTGGCGACTCACCACCATCGCCGGAGGAGGGGCGGTCAGCCTCCAGCTGACCCGCCGCGGCTCCAGCCGCGGCTTTCCCCGCGATCGACCTCACGGTCGATCGCATGCCCCGGCTCCAGCCGGGGCTCCTCCGTCGCGCCTGGCCGCCGGTCGAGGTGGCTGGGGGGACCAGCTGCCGTGGCACCAGCCCACGGCGGTCTCCCCGCGATCGACTCAAGGTCGATCGCTTGCCCCGGCGGTCCAGCCGGGGCTTCCTCGTCCGCGCGCCGCGATCGAACCCTAGGGTTCGATCGCCTCCTCGGCTCCAAGCCGAGGGTTCTTCGATCTTCGCCGGGGATCTCGAATCCCCGTCCCCGAAGTTCGTACGTTTATCCGGATCGTGTGTTCATGTATATACTACGATTAATCACACAAAAACATAAAAGAGGGTTTATGATTTTTACCTTCGATTCGTTGTGCGGAGAAACGAAATCAAACACCTTTGATGACCTTGCGATCTTCCCACGTATTCCTTGCACCTCGTTCGAACGTCGTGTGGGCGACGATCTATCGAACTCCTATGGATCTTCCTCACTCTCAAGACTTTATGATTGGCGTAGGTCAATTAATTGTGTTATGAAAAGTGAAGACCATGTAGTGCTTATATAGGCTACGTAGGGGATCATAAGGAGAATAAATATTGGGCTTCAATATTGAAAATTAAATTGGGTCCAACCCAAATCCATTAATTCTTATCAATATTAATTTTATTTATTTTCCACTATATAAATAAAATTGCACTCCCAATATTATTCCATATTATATCAAATAATATTTCTCCGGTAGTATTATATATTCCGTGTATTTAAGATTTAAATATCCATGAATAAATTTATTTATTGCTCAATAAATATTATTCATCTCTTATATCCGAGACTAGTACCATTCAACCTTAATTATTATGCGGATTAAATCCACCTGCAGGGTTTACATAATAATTCCTTATGAACTCATCTCGGGGATATTATCAACCCTTACGGGATACACTTTCCCGTCAAGTATTCACGGCATGTCGTATATAAAATATAGTGACCCAACTTAACCGGTAATTAACCCAATAATTAAATCGGTTAATTCCTTTGGTAAATCAAAGTCACTTATATTAAATATACACACCCGCAATAATATCGGGGATTAAGAATAAAATACACTGAGACTCAAATCGATTATCGCCGGAAATCCTAATCGATGAATCTCAAGCTGATCCGCCCAATACACCAAGTGTACAAGTGTGATAAAATAATTAAGATAAATTATTTTTTCTCTCACACAACGACTATACCGATGGATTAGTTCGTGTCCATCTAGGTCGTGAGCAACTGTTCGATTAAATACGAGTAACCGATAGTATGATCTTCTGTGTGCCCATGCAACACCATACTAACTACAACGTATAAAATCCAGAACTATATTTTGCATAATTAATTAAATGCAAATAATTGTTTATTAATTAAATAGGTTAAATGCTATGACAGGGAGTTTACCGATACTTAAATCTAGACATTAAGTACACAACTCCAACAGTCGTAGTGTGACTGGTAGATAGTCGGTCTTGACTATCATGTTACACTCGTACACTTGGTGTATTGAGCAGGACCACGGGAGGGCGTTCGATTTATACTAATCGCAGTAATCGAACTAGACCTCAGATATTACGGATATACGAATTCCTAATCCCTATATAATTATAGGTGCGTGTGTCCAGTTCTCGGTTCTTTGACTTACTAGTGAGTGAGACTAATTGATTAGTCAATATTCTCGGTAAATTGGGAATCGAAATTGTACACACGGCATGCTATAGATTATAGACAGGAAACCGTGTCCCATTTATTGGGTTGATGATGTCCCCGAGATGAGCTCATAAAGTTTATCATGTAAACCCTGCAGGTGGATTCGTTCCACATGATAATAAGGATGAGTGGTACTAGTCTCGGATAACAAGAAACGAGTTAATTTAATTATTAGTAATTAAAGTTAATTCGTGGACATACGATATCTTAAACATGGGGAAAGTCGTATATGTAATTCGGCGGAATTATTATTGTTGAAATAATATAAATTAATTATTGGGAATTCAATTATAATTTTATAGTGGAATTAATTATAATTAAAATTGTGGAATTTAATTAAGGTTTGCCTTTTAGGACGCCGAGTTAATTAAATTGCAATTTAGCCTAATAATTAATTTCCATAAGGTCCCTGGTGTAGCTCTATAAATACCTCACCCTCTCTTTCTCTAAATCTAAGAAACGCCGCTATTTTATTTTTGCGGAGAAAAATAAATTGTTGCGCAATTATTTTTCTGTAAAAATAAATAGATTAGCGCTGTTATTATTTTCTAGAGAAATTGATTGCTAGCGCAATTATATTTTACGCCGCTATAATTAATTCTGCAGAGAAAATAAAAGCTTGCGCAATTATTTTTCCTCTGCTTAATGAATTCAGATTAGCGCAGTAATAATTCTGTAGAAATAATTTTGCTTGCGCAAATATATTTATGAGACAGAGGATATATTTATGAGAAAGGAGAAGAGGAAGGTTCAGCGGATCGTTGCCCACTCAACGGCTGAACGTCGGGGATAGAGACATACACCGGAAGGCTTCGTGGTCTCAACAATTCGGCTTCTCCGAATCACGCGACAAAGGTATAAGAAATTGAAACCCTTATTCCGCATACGTTTCGTTTTCTATTTCGTTAAAAATACATCGGATCTAAGATCGGGTTCCGGGCGTCGTGGATCATGTTCCTCGACTACTGGGGGTCAAGGACCTCCGGATCGGTAGTCGGAAGAGGAAAATCGACCCGGAAACGCGCTCGGAACAGCAGGTCGCGCTGCTGTTCGCGGACAAACGGCGGTCGCTGGAGGGCAAACGGCGGTCGCCGTTTCGCTGTTTTTCGGGCAGCCAGCTCTGGTTCGCGCGGTTGTCCTTCGGGGCAATGGCTGGGCGTGAATCGGTACACGGGCTGGCACGTGAACGGAGTAACGGACCTGGAGGTCGACTGGGATCGTTCAGATGTTCAAGTGATCGAACGAACGCATCCGGGTAGTCGATTTCCAACAACCACCACCGGAGAAAACCCCATCACCACAGAAAGGAGGCACGTCGTCGCCAAGCCCAACACACGAAAACAGCCCAGCCCCCATCAACACCGTGCTGGTGGAGCAGCTGGGCAAGGAAATCGACGCACCTAGCCTCGCCGACCTTGATGAGACCCCCAAACCGTTCAACGATTCGGCACCGGCGAGTCAGAGCGGTGAGCTGAGCGAAGACATTGTGAAGAAGAGGAAGTTCACGGCGGAGGAAAAGGGTAAGTTCAAGAAGCCCCGAGAAAACACGCCGGTCGCCACCATGGAATCGTCGTCCGACGAGAAGCCCGACGATATGTCCACTGCCGGCGGCGAGGAGGATGAAAAAGACGATGAGTAAGAGACGGAGGTTAAGGAAGAATCGGAGCACTCGATTCCGGTCACTACGCCTGAGAAATTCAAGACCCCGGCGTCGACCCGAGTCACCCGTGGCAAGCGCAAGCAATCAGTACCCCCACCCTCAAACATCCAGAAAAGGGCAGTTGTCGTGCCCAAGACGGTATGTTTTGAAACCCTTAAAGATTTGAATATTGTTGATCAAGTTAAGGGTTATTTTGCAGCTATAGGGTGGGAGGACTTCTTGACCTGGCCAGGGCAAGTCTCTGAGAAGTTGGTCAAGGAGTTCTATGAAGATCTGGAGGTGAGAACGAGCAAGGATGGCGGGCCGTTGGGCATTTCTTTCAAATTGATGGGATCGTATAATGAGGCGAGCATCTTCGAGATCAACATGGCCATGGGAGCGGCCAGTTTCAAGGATAAGTTTTCAAAGGAGTACCAGGACAGATTGACCACGCCACCAGAGCGCACGCAGAAGGAGAGGAACGAGATCTGGAGGGCCTTGAGCAAGAAAAAAGTGTTCAAGTCACAGGAGGCCAAGAATCACCAGCTCAAGGACGACGCGTTGCGCATCTGCCACCGTATATTGGCGTACAATTTTTATGGGAAAAAGGACAACAACAACACTATCTCCCTGACCGAGCTTGATCTACTGTGGTGCATGACCAAGAAGATCAAGGTCAACTTTGGAGCATTCCTGTGCGCACAACTGAAGAACATCTTGAGCAAGCCAGCACAGAGGTTGTCCCTTGCCCACTTTCCTGGAGTATATGCCCAGAGGATGGAGTTGAAGCTTGACTTTGAGTTGATGGAGATGATGGCGGAAGAGAAACTTGACCATGCATGTTTGAACTGGATGGCTGATATCAGAATTGATGGAGAGGACTGGGTGTTCACAAACCCAGAGGAAGTGAAGGCCTTGGCACTGGCAGCCAAGGCGAAAGTGAAGACCGAGCCTATGAGTCGACCAAGTGAGAAGGTCGAGTTGCAGAAGGAGGAGATCCTTGAGCAATTGGATGTCCTCGAGGAGAAGCAGGACCGGATTGGCGAGAAGCAGGAAGAGATGCACGCTGCCCTACTTGCCTACTTCGTCCACGTTGGTTTCAGGTACCCACTGTTGGAATTCGATATCCCGGGCTATTAAAATTGCGGAAACCATAGCCCGATCAAAAACCCTTCGCCGGAGTTCACGCGAGCATCACCACGCGAGCCGGGATACGACCGAACGCACAGCGGTGCCCGAAGGCACGCGCACGCCCAGTCGCACCCCCGCGGGTGCGTGCTCACGATCGCACCCGATCGCTTTGAGCGATCGGCTGGGGCTGCCCGGCAGCCCCCGCGGCGAGTCCGGCGACTCGCCGCCGCCTGGAGGTCCCCACCGTCCAGGTGGGTGGGGTGCGGCACCAGCCCGCGCCCCCTTGCGATCGATCGTGAGATCGATCGCATGCCCGCGGCCCAGCCGCGAGTCTCCTCCGTGCGTACCGAAACCCTAGCCGGGTCGATCCCACGCGGTCCAGTGGTTTCACCACCACCGCGTGATCGTCCGTCTACTCCGGGGTTCGATCCTTGGATCTTGTTTTTCGATAATTGATTTCAATAATACAAGAATTAAATAACGTATTTAATTCACCTTTCGATTCGTTGTGCGGAGAAACGAGATCTTATGATGACCTTGAGATCTTCCCACGTATTCCTTGCACTAGCCCGGACGTCGTGTGGGCGACGATCTACCGAACTCCATGGATCTCCCTCTCTACTTTCTCTCTCTAGAATTGTGTTCTTCAAGTTATGAGAATAGAGAAGACCATGTAGTGCTTTTATAGGCTACGTAGGGGATCTTAAGGAGGTGGAATATTGGGCTTCCAATATTGAAGATTAAATTGAGCCCAATGCTCAAGTCCATTAATCCTTATCAATATTAATTAATTCTATTTTCCACTATATAAAATTAATTGCACTCCCAATATTAAACCATATTATATCAAATAATATTTCTCCGGTAGTATTATTTATTCCGTGTATTTAAGATATAAATATCCATGAATAAAATTAATTTATTGCTAATTAATTTATTCATCTCTTATATCCGAGACTAGTACCATTCAACCTTAATTATTATGCGGAATAAATCCACCTGCAGGGTTTACATAATAATTCCTTATGAACTCATCTCGGGGATATTATCAACCCTTACGGGATACACTTTCTCGTCAAGTATTCACGGCATGTCATATATAAAATATAGTGACCCAACTTAACCGGTAATTAACCCAGTAATTAAACCGGTTAATTCCTTTGGTAAATCAAAGTCACTTATATTAAATATACACACCCGCAATAATTTCGGGGATTAAGAATAAAATACACTGAGACTTAAATCGATTATCGCCGGCAATCCTAATCGATAAATCTCAAACGATCCACTCAATACACCAAGTGTACAAGTGTGATAAAATAATTAAGATAAATTATTTTCTCTCTCACACAACGACTATACCGATGGATTGGTCCGTGTCCATCTAGGTCGTGAGCAACTGTTCGATTAAATACGAGTAACCGATAGTATGATCTTCTGTGTGCCCATGCAACACCATACTAACTACAACGTATAAAATCCAGGGCTATGATTTGCATATATTTAATTATAAATAATTAAACGCAAATAATTGTTTATTTAATTAAATAGATTAATGGCAATGGATCGTGAGTTTGCGCTACTTAAATCTAGACATTAAGTACACAAATCCAACAATCTCCCACTTGTACTAAGGTCTAGTCATTTCCTCCAAACTCCCGACTCCCATACTCATCACGTGCTTAAGTTGTACTTCCAAGAAGTATTATGTGAATGAGCACCCTAGGTTGCCGCTCTGAAGTTATCTTGGTGACTACAGCGTCGTCTCCCTCGACGATGACTCGTATCAGGTGGTACTTGCACTATGTGTTATCTTACACTTTATGGACTAGTGATTTCTTACCATTTGCCATTGCACCGCTATTTACATAGCCTTTGGCAAATTAAGAATCACATCTAAGTCCCAGAGATTATCCCGGTGTTATACCAAAACTTCCGCTGCCTCTGAGGCCGCTATTTGGTTACCCATGGTAGAGTCCAAAAAGCATCGTGCTTATCACTCTTCCATGTTAAAACTCCTTCTCCTTCAATAGTGAAACACATAGCCTGATATCGACTTACACCGGTCCTTATTCGATTAGAAATCTAAGAGAATGTAATCCAAAGGAAAAACTCGTCTGCTTCGTAGCCTAGAACAGTACTTCGAAAGTACTTTTACGGCAGTCGAATATTCCTTTCCAGGATTACCTTGATATCCTCCCACTATGCTAACCGCATAGCCGATATCAGGTTCTTGTTTTCAACAATGCATTTATCAAGCTTTCCACACTCCAAGTGTAGGAAACTGCTTTCACTGCTTCTATCACCTTTATGTGTTCAAAAACACATACCTTAGATAGATGCATTCCGTCTCTGAAAGGTAACGAACCTTTCTTGGAATCTTGCATGTTAAAACGAACCATAATCATATATATGTAAGATGTCCAGGAGAAGTACAATGTTCTTTTCTTGAGATCCTAGATCTTAAGAACATGCTCTAACTTCTTCTTTATCTTATATATCGATTTTTCTAGACAACCATCATTTTATGTCTGACAACATCTTTACATTGTTGCCAATGATAAAATGTTTATCTACATAAAACCTCCGAGAAACACCACCTTGTTTCCATCACGTTTCCCATACACACGATTCGTCAATGCCTTTTGATGAATCCATCAAATGGACTATCTCATCAATGCGCAAGTTCCACGAATTCTAGCTTTGTTACAATCCATAAATGGATCAACTAAGCTTGTACTCTAAATGATCTCGCCTCTTAACAATAATCCTTATTGCTTTCCAAGAAGGCACATTTAGATCTAGTACCGCCTCTATGTAGATCTAGGGATCGATTTGACGTATACTAGGTCCAGAGTCCGAAGACTCACCCAGTTTTATGAATATCTCCGGTTGTTATACAACCTCCCACTACAATGGCGTTCCGGTGTATAAACAGTAATAACAGTAGGTGCAGTTAGTGGTGTACCGCTACTCGGTTCGGCTGGTTCTAAGTCTTAATCGTTTTCTCTCTTTTCAGAAGCATCATGTCATTTTGGGCTTTGTGGTTCATCTAATAGTCTTCCTCTAAGAACCGGGCGTTAGAACTTATAACGTCCTTCTGGTTCATAGTACTATCGAACACACATCTTTTGTTCTTCTAGGATATTCTACAACCACATTTGAATGTGCCGTTGTTACCAAGACATATCCATAGAACATAGGTAGTTCCGTTTAACTCGCGCTTTTACTATTTCTATAAGAGTTCCATTTCTTATTTCCGACACACCAATCTTACAGAGGACTGTATGGTGTAGTCACTTGGGATCCAATCCCAAGATCTGATCATAAATCAGAGTCAATCAATTCTAATACTTGTCCGGATCTTACATCTTATATCCATAAAGGATTGCTTAGTCGTATTATCTTCCAAATTAGATTCTTAGGTCGGAAGGTCCACTCCTTCAACTTAATTGATCTTACAATCAATTTTCGACCTTTGAACTTCTTATTTGAATAAATATGACTTAGCATAAGATTCCACAAGTATAAATGATTTTATAAAGAAATCTCTTATTAGTAAAACGAGTTATATAAAACGGTTCGTCGCATTGTGGTAGACTCAGGATTCATCATTTATATATTGCTAGCTAATGTACCAAAATAGATAATATCATTATTTCTTCTTATAACCATCAAATGATTAGAAGAAATAAAATATTCATTCATTAGAAATCCAGAACAAAGTTCTTTCTAATATGAAAAGTACATAAAAGCAATAACTCAAAATGAAATCCTATAAAGTGTCTTCCACTGCAACAGCTGCCTCCTTACAGCACTGCCCATCTAGACTACGATCTTTTCTTTTCTAAGTCGTCGGGTTTCCTGGAACCCTTGCATTTAGAATGCACATACCGCCAGTGGTTCCATATCTACACACCAGGTTCCGGTAGATAATACCACTGACTATGTTTTACGACTAAAGAAATTTCGTACCTTCTTTGAGAGGATAATCAGACTTCCAGTACCCAGACTGTTTGCATCGAGAACTCTTGCCTCATGGCTTTCTCGTCCCATCTCGTGGTCTTAGGACCACTGGGTTTCTTTGCTTGCTTTTCCTTTCCCCCGATTATGCCCTTAGGTTCGAAACCTTTGGCATTGGCTACAAGAGCTTGCGATTTCCGTCTCAACTCGTCTAAAAAGTCAATCATCTCAAAAACGTGTTTAAGCGTTTCTTCGAATGACTGGCCTTTATGAGTATCCTCATCGCTTCTTGTCTAGCCGCCTATTTCAATAGGCTCGGGAGGACAAAGCTCACTGAGTACAACCTTGCATTCTTTAACAGTTTGGGTAATGTCTAGATCTCTATTCCAATCATTACATTTAGGGACCAGTGAGTTTATAATCCTTACGTATCACATAAAGTGGGTTCAAAGCCATCTCCTAATCTATGAGCACATATAACAACAAACAATCGATTTAATCTCCGATATTATCTCCCTCAAATAATATCATTAAACCACTAATCACATCTAAAATCCCATCAGATAAGGCAAGCCACGTGGTGTGGACGTTTACCCACCCAAATGATTTAGCAATTAGATTTGCTTCGGTCATACATCACTTATAGCGGAACCTCGTGGGGAGGAATACTATAATGCGTATCTAAGTGTAAACCATTACTCAGTACCAAAGTAAATTACTTGGAATTGCTACATCACCGCAAGCCACGTGGTGTGGACGTTTACGATAACTTCACAACTCTTCATAATAACTTACAACTGTCTACATCAATTAATCCAAAGTCCGTCAGTATAGCAAGCCACGTGGTGTGGACGTTTACTACACTAAGAGACTTTTATAATTGACTCCCAATTACTTGATCCATTTAATCTCGTAAATCAAGACGTGGAGAATCATAAGTGAAACTCGAAGTTTCTAACCAGTGATTCGCCATGCGAACGACCCTATCTCTCATAAATGAGGGAGCCGAGCAGACAAGCGACCCATCTATCAAAGAATGGCACGGAAGTCTCTAATTTGTGTCCTCTACATGACCAAGTGGCTTTGGCTCCATTACACTCCCCGGTGTGAGAATGAGTCGACTTGAAGTCAGTTTTGGAAAGACAAATTAGGCATTGTTTGATAGACTTAATCAATGTTTCTCGTAAAAGGAATTACAAGAATTCTCCTCCAATGGCTTATCTATATGAACTTCGAAAGTTCATAAAAGTCACCAAGAGAACAGCAATGGAGACCATGGATATGTTTCCATACCCTCTCCCACTTAGCTTTTTATAATAAAGGGATACGCTATCTAATTCATAATTAAATACACATAAGCATAATAACAAACATACATTTCATGCAAGTACGTTCACAAATAATCAAATAATTACTCAAGTAAAATTATTTCTCGACTATTCGTACCTTGATGAATTCCACCATGCTTGTCTTGAGTCTTCATTCTACGTCTTGAATACTTTGCCGAGCGACGGAAAAATTCTTTGATTCTCATATTTAATTTATTTTAAATAAAATCCAAGATTCCAATTCAAAAAAAAAATTTGAATCAATCTAATGATTTTAAATGAAATACTCCAATTAAATAAAATCAATTCCATTGATTTCCATATTTAATTCTATTTTAAATAAAATCCAAGATTTTCCAATCCAAAATAAATTTTGAATTAATCTAATGATTTTAAATAAAATACTTAAATTAAATAAAATCAATATTATTAAAATCCATTGATTTCCATATTTAATTCTATTCTAAATAAAATCCAAGATTATCCAATCCAAAATAAATTTTGAATTAATCTAATGATTTTAAATAAAATACTTAAATTAAATAAAATCAATATTATTAAAATCCATTGATCTCCATATTTATTTCTATTCTAAATAAAATCCAAGATTTTCCAATCCAAAATAAATTTTGAATTAATCTAATGATTTTAAATAAAATACTTAAATTAAATAAAATCCATATTTTAATAATTTCTCAATCCTATTTAGATTAGATCTCAAGAATCCTAATCAAAATCGAATTTTGATTCTTCTTAAGACTTCTAATCCAAGTAGGCATAGGATATCTAGAGAAACTAGGATTTTCTTTCCTAATTTAACTCTCCATCTAATTCCTTTATTTAATTTCATAATTAAGAAATCTAATCCAAATAGAATTTGAATTAATTCCAAAATTAAATTAAATAAAATTAGAAAGATTAAATTATTTCCGGAAAGATCGGATTTACCGGGACGAACCGAAAAAAAAATTTCCGGTCGACCCAACATCGAACCCGCGCACAGCACATGCCCAAGCCATACTAGCCATGCACATGCACATGCATGTCGATCCAGGCCATGCAATCGACCAACATCATCAATTGATTCACATGCAATTGGACATGCACAGCAACATCAAGAATCAATTAATATGTTCAGCGGGAGAAAAAAATATTTCACCCAGCAAGGCCATGGTCGATCGTCTTCTTCAGCGAGGGGCAAACCAGCAGCAGCGGTCTGGTCGATCTCCGGCACGGCGTCTCCCTTGACGACCTATGCCATCGACCCGCTGCGACTAAGCCCCACGGTACGATCAGCCCGCACATCATGCCCAGCTGCTGCCGCACAGCCCGCACATCATGCCCAGCGTACCAGCAGCCGCGATCCGTGCTCGACTCCGCGTCCGTGTTGCCGTCAACGTGACTGCCGAGCGTAGCCTCCGGCTGCCGGCGAACCACCACCACTGGTGGCTAACGCCGGCACGCCCAGCCGTGCCCCTGCTCACGACAAGCAACACACGCAGCCCGTGCTTCCAGCCACCTTCCGGCAGCCCGCACCGAGCCCACGGTTGATCCGGTTCGATTTCCGAAAAACCTCGATTTTTTAATAATTAATTTTTCCGACAAACACAATTCATACGAGAGATAAAAAAAGTACGTAGAACAATATAGCACAATAATTTAACAAAATTAAATTAATCTATGGCTATAAACAACGATAATCGATTATCGAAACAATTAACGAAAAAACGTAACCGTACGCTCTGATACCAATTGTTGGAATTCGATATCCCGGGCTATTAAAATTGCGGAAACCATAGCCCGATCAAAAACCCTTCGCCGGAGTTCACGCGAGCATCACCACGCGAGCCGGGATACGACCGAACGCACAGCGGTGCCCGAAGGCACGCGCACGCCCAGCCGCACCCCCGCGGGTGCGTGCTCACGATCGCACCCGATCGCTTTGAGCGATCGGCTGGGGCTGCCCGGCAGCCCCCGCGGCGAGTCCGGCGACTCGCCGCCGCCTGGAGGTCCCCACCGTCCAGGTGGGTGGGGTGCGGCACCAGCCCGCGCCCCCTTGCGATCGATCGTGAGATCGATCGCATCCCCGCGGCCCAGCCGCGAGTCTCCTCCGTGCGTACCGAAACCCTAGCCGGGTCGATCCCACGCGGTCCAGTGGTTTCACCACCACCGCGTGATCGTCCGTCTACTCCGGGGTTCGATCCTTGGATCTTGTTTTTCGATAATTGATTTCAATAATACAAGAATTAAATAACGTATTTAATTCACCTTTCGATTCGTTGTGCGGAGAAACGAGATCTTATGATGACCTTGAGATCTTCCCACGTATTCCTTGCACTAGCCCGGACGTCGTGTGGGCGACGATCTACCGAACTCCATGGATCTCCCTCTCTACTTTCTCTCTCTAGAATTGTGTTCTTCAAGTTATGAGAATAGAGAAGACCATGTAGTGCTTTTATAGGCTACGTAGGGGATCTTAAGGAGGTGGAATATTGGGCTTCCAATATTGAAGATTAAATTGAGCCCAATGCTCAAGTCCATTAATCCTTATCAATATTAATTAATTCTATTTTCCACTATATAAAATTAATTGCACTCCCAATATTAAACCATATTATATCAAATAATATTTCTCCGGTAGTATTATTTATTCCGTGTATTTAAGATATAAATATCCATGAATAAAATTAATTTATTGCTAATTAATTTATTCATCTCTTATATCCGAGACTAGTACCATTCAACCTTAATTATTATGCGGAATAAATCCACCTGCAGGGTTTACATAATAATTCCTTATGAACTCATCTCGGGGATATTATCAACCCTTACGGGATACACTTTCCCGTCAAGTATTCACGGCATGTCATATATAAAATATAGTGACCCAACTTAACCGGTAATTAACCCAGTAATTAAACCGGTTAATTCCTTTGGTAAATCAAAGTCACTTATATTAAATATACACACCCGCAATAATTTCGGGGATTAAGAATAAAATACACTGAGACTTAAATCGATTATCGCCGGCAATCCTAATCGATAAATCTCAAACGATCCACTCAATACACCAAGTGTACAAGTGTGATAAAATAATTAAGATAAATTATTTTCTCTCTCACACAACGACTATACCGATGGATTGGTCCGTGTCCATCTAGGTCGTGAGCAACTGTTCGATTAAATACGAGTAACCGATAGTATGATCTTCTGTGTGCCCATGCAACACCATACTAACTACAACGTATAAAATCCAGGGCTATGATTTGCATATATTTAATTATAAATAATTAAACGCAAATAATTGTTTATTTAATTAAATAGATTAATGGCAATGGATCGTGAGTTTGCGCTACTTAAATCTAGACATTAAGTACACAAATCCAACACCCACCTGAACCCAAACCCTAAATGTACCCTCCCTTTGTTTTTAGTAGTTTAGGATTTTATTTTTATTTTTTTATTTGGTCTTGAGTCTGCCCGGCTCATGTCTGATGAGGTCGACCTCTTTATTTGCACACTTTGCCCAAGGCAAAGTGTGTATGTGGGAAGGTGCGCCAACATCGTTGGAGTCGGAGTCAGGGGGGATGCTTGCCCAACTTATTACTGTTTGCACACTTTGCCAGAGGCAAAGTGTGTGAGTGGGGGAAGGGCAAGAGCAACCCCATAGTTTGATCGAGTCGCATGCTTGATAAATACCTTGATCAATTTGAACAGTTTTCAAAATTAATAGTCTATGCATGAAAAAATATTAGGGACGATGGAATTGCAACTAGGTAAGCCGAGAGGATTTGAGCCTACATCTGTGTGTTATATTTCTTTCATGAGAGTAGCTGTTTAAAAGTTTGTAATGCTGAAGCTTGCCCAAGTTCTGACCATTGTGATTATTTGAAAATTGAGTTGAGTAGTAAATGATTTAGGCATTTTCTTTCTGTACTACAAATAAAAAGAAGACCCTTGTTAGCCCCTTGAGCCGAGCCAATATTTCTTGATCACCTGGGGGAAAACTCCCACTGCCCTGACCCAACCTGCATATATGCTCAAGTTCATAAAAAGAGCAAGTCAGGGCAAAGTCTTCTCTAGAAAAAAAAAAGAAGAAAAAAAAAAGAAAAAAAAATAGAAAAACAAAGAAAAGAAAAAAAAAATATAGATCTATGAATAAAAGGGTGTGCTAAGGCCCGTAAGAGAGAGAAGAGACTAGGAGGAAATTTGCTAAGTAAAATGCATGTCCTACCTAAGATCAATCAGGGGCATTGCCCAAGCTAGCCTATACAGTCACCCTAGAAAGCCCTAATGATATTGCCCAACTCAATTGAAAATGTCACAGGATAGAATTTGGTCAAGCCCAAATCAGAACTTTTAAAACAGCATTGAGCGAAACACTACCCATCCACTACATAGAGAGAAACACTTAGTGAGAATCCCAAAATCCTGTTGCAAACTCTTGACCGTTTTTAATGCATTCCATTGACTATGATTTTGACTATCTGTTCACTTGATCAACTCTCTGTATTTTGATAAGCATGCTGTTCTTGAGTCTTCTATTTTCTTTCTATCTCTACCCCCCTGTTTGTTTTCTGCTTGAGCAGGCAAGTCACCGTACACGCTTGAGGACAAGCGAATTAAAGTGTGTGCGTGTGATGAGCCATATTTTTTGGCTCATTTTTAGGTTTTTAGAGTCAAGTAAATCGAGTCCTTAGTTTGTTTTTACTTTATTTGTTTCTGGGAGGGCACGTTTGGGTACTTGGGCAAGTTTTGCAGGTGGGCAGGTAAAGGAGTGGAAAGAGGAGCGCACTGTGTGAAAGAGGCAAGGAAATCACCTTCCATGGTCAAGAGCACTCGTTGAGCAAGCCAGACTGACGAAAAGGGTCCAGTAGAGTTGAGCAAGCAACCAGGAAGTCTGCAGGTGGAGCAAGACTTGAGTCCGACCAAGTACCGCACATGGTCCGCTACCTCAATCAGTCAGAGAAGGAAGTGCATGAGCAAGCACTAACATTGACGGAGACGGAACGTTGGGCAGTCGGTGTACCAGGAGTCCTGGAATTTGCGGAGTCTTCAAAGGCGGCCAGATTCAAACTCCGACTCAAGTAGGACTCTCGTCCGCACTTGGAGGTATTTTCCCCCACACGTCTCTCATCATCTGAAGCCCGTCTATTTAAGAAGAAGTGACTGATGAAGAACAACGACACATGAGCAGCGAGAAATCCGGATCGGAACCCTACCTGACCAGTGACGAAGAAGGCAGCCGCGTGAGCAACACCACTCGCCGGCGTTTATTTTCTGTTAAGCCCTCGGGCTAAAAACAATTTCCTTTATGTTTTTATGCTTTTGATTTCGTACTTTGTTTTATTTCCCTTTGAACAATTTCCCGTTTTAATGCATAGTTCAGTTCGTCTTATTTCTTTTGTTTTATTTTCTGTTTTAATTATGTCAAGTAGCTAATCTGTTTGTATCTGGGCAAAGACAGAACCTGACCAACCCTAAGACGTGATCGTGCCGGGAGGCTTATTGATGACAGCAACTAGCTGAGTTTTGTTCCCGATTCAACAGGGTAGTAACTTAAGCATGTTAGGGACTTGGGCAATCCTACAGTGACCAGTGGGAACCCCGACTTGCCTAACACAGGAGTACGTGGATCAACGCGACCGGGAGACTGGGCGTCCGCGAAGTACAACATGTTGCTGGAGATGTGGTCGTATGACTTGGGTCTGTCCAAGCATGCTATTGGCCATTCCGGGTTTGCTTGGAGGATGAAGGCGACTTGACCAACTTAGACTCATGCGGTCACATAGTGTCGAATTGGTCAATGTCAGGAGACCTGTTGAGAGAGATCTAGCAGGACATAAACATAAGAGCGAATAAGGGTTCGGGGTATTAATATGCGTGACATTATATGGATGTTAATACTTGGGATCTATAACTGGAAGACAAAACTGTTAGCAAAATGATATACGTACCGATGATCGGCAGCACATAGGTCAAGGGGGAAGTCAGGGGAGTCAATGCCTGGATACTTTAGTCTTTATTTGTTTAATCTTATTTGCTTAGTCGAGTCTGTTAATTGCTCAGTCTATTAATTAGGTTGCATGCTAGTTTTATTTCTGTTTAAGTTATTTGTTATTTTCCAGTCAAGTAAACACGGTGACTACGGTTCGGCAGTGCCCAACTGCTCTCCAAAACAAAACCTTTTCAAATGTGACAACCCAATTGAGCATTCAAAGCCGGGAAAACTAAAAGCTAAACCGCCTCCTCGTGGGATCGACCCTATACTTGCTACTAGTACTTGTGCTAGTGAATAGTTTAGGAACTATAAATATTATTTTGCGCTACTCCACGACGGTAGCGTCATCCTCCGAAGCTATCTTGGTGACTATTGCATCGCCCCTCTTGACGATGTCTCGAATCAGGTGGTACTTGCGCTCTATGTGTTTCGTAGCACTATGGGACCGTGGTTCCTTACTGTTTGCCACTGCACCGCTATTATCACAATAAATTGTCATAGCTTTGGGCAAACTCGGAATCACATCTAAGTCCTGGAGGAAATTAAGGAACCAAACTGACTCTTTCGCTGCCTCTGAGGCTGCAACATATTCAGCTTCCATGGTAGAGTCCGAAATGCACTTTTGCTTAACACTCTTCCATGATACGGCTCCACCTCCCAAAGTGTACACATAGCCTGATGTCGACTTACGCCGGTCCTTATCAGCTTGGAAATCCGAATCCGTATAACCCAAAGGAATAGATTGTCTGCCCCGTAACTTAGAACATAATCCCTAGTATTTCGCAAATACTTGAAAATGCTCTTTACGGCAGTCCAATGAGCCTTTCCAGGATTACTCTGATATTTCACTACTATGCCCACTGCATAGCAGATATCAGGTCTCGTGCATAACATTGCATACATCAAGCTTCCCACAGCCGAAGCGTAGGGAACTGCTTTCATTTCATCTTTCTCCTTCTGTGTCCGAGGACACATCTCCTTAGAAAGATAAGTTCCTTTACTGAAGGGCAGTTCACCCTTCTTGGAATCATGCATGTTAAAATGAGCCAGAATCGTGTCTATGTAAGATTGCTGGGAAAGATACAATGTTATATTCCGGCGATCCCTTATAACCTTGATCCCTAGAACATGTCCAATTTCTCCCAAATCTTTCATATCGAATTGTCTAGACAACCATCCCTTTATGTCTGATAACATCTTCACACTGTTGCCAATGAGAAGAATGTCGTCTACATAAAGCACGAGAAACACCACCTTCTTCCCATCACGTTTCCAATACACACACGATTCACCCATGCTTTGATTGAATCCAAAAGATTGGACTACTTTATCAAACCGCAGGTTCCACGATCTCGAGGCTTGTTTCAATCCATAAATGGATCGATTAAGCTTGCACACTAGATGATCTCGCCCCTTAGCAATGAATCCTTCTGTTTGTTTCATATAAATCGTCTCGTCAAGACTTCCATTTAGGAAAGCTGTCTTGACATCCATTTGCCACACCTCATAGTCCATATGAGCTGCTATGGATAAGAGAATCCGGATCGACTTTATCTTGGCTACCGGCGAAAAGGTCTCCTCATAATCGATTCCCTCTTTCTGAGTATATCCTTTCGCAACAAGCCGAGCTTTAAAGGTTTCAACCTTTCCGTGAGATCCTCTCTTTCTCTTGTAGACCCATTTACACCCAATTGGCTTTACGCCGTTTGGTGGTTCTACAAGATCCCAGACTTTATTAGAATCCATAGACTCTATTTCGGATTTCATCGCTTTCTTCCAAGAAGGCGCATCAATATCTTGTACTGCCTCATCATAGGTCCAGGGATCGATTTCATGAACTCCAGGTCCAGAGTCCGAAGACTCACCCAGTCCAATCTATCTATCTGGTTGTTTAACAACCCTCCCACTACGACGGCGTTCCGGTGTATTAACAGTGAGAGTAGGTGCAGGTTCTAGTGGTGTATCAATACTCGGTTCGGCTGTATCTAAGTCTTCATTGTTACCTCTCAACTCATCAAGTATTATGTCACTCTTGGGCTTGTGGTCCATGACATAGTCTTCCTCTAAGAACCGAGCGTTAGTATTTATAACGATCTTCTGGTCCGTAGGACTATAGAACATGCCACCTTTAGTTCCTTTCGGGTATCCTAACTTATCGGCCCCTTGTCGCAACACATGTGCTGGACATCCCCAGATCCGAATGTGTCTCAAGTTAGGCTTGCGCCCACTCCACAATTCCATGGGTGTGGTTGGTACCGTTTTGGTTGGAACCCTATTCAAAATATACGCCGCTGTTTCCAAGGCATGTCCCCAGAACATAATAGGTAAGTCCGAGTAACTCATCATTGATCGCACCATTTCCATAAGAGTCCTATTCCTTCTTTCTGACACACCATTCTGCTGGGGAGTATATGGTGAAGTCAGTTGGGATTCAATCCCATTCTCTGCTAAGTATGCCTTGAATTCTCCAGACAGGTACTCGCCTCCGCGATCAGATCGCAGGCATTTTATGGATTTACCACGAAGGTTCTCCACAAGAGCCTTGAATTCCTTGAACTTGTCAAAAGAATCACTCTTGTGGCGCATCAGGTATATATATCCATATCTTGAGTAATCATCAGTAAAGGTGATGAAATACTCGTACCCTCCCCTTGCCTGAGTAGACATAGGTCCGCATACATCAGAGTGAATCAAATCCAATACTTGTTCAGCTCTTCGTCCTTTACCAGAAAAAGGACGCTTGGTCATTTTACCCTCTAAACAGGATTCGCAGGTTGGAAGGTCCTCTCCTTCAACATCGCTGATTAGACCATCAGCTTTCAACCTTTGAAGCCTATTCGAGTTTATATGACCTAGCCTTAGATGCCACAAGTATAATTGATTCATCCTAGAAGGTTCCTTTCTCTTATTGGTGTTCGTAGATGTGTTATTACTCTCGGTTAGTTGCATCGTGTTAGACTCAGGATTTAGCACATACAAATCGTCTACCAATGTACCAGAACAGATAATCTCACTATTTCTTCTTATGATCACAGAGTGGTCAAAAGAAACAGAATACCCATTCATAATAAGTTTAGAAACCGAAATTAAATTCTTTCTAAAGTTGGGTACATAAACACAATTATGTAGAACTAAAACCCTATCACTACAAAAGCGTAAGTGAACGTCTCCCACTGCAACAGCCGCCACCCTCGCGGCATTGCCCATGTAGACCACGATTTCTCCCTCTCTAAGTCTTCGGGTTTCCTGGAAAATGAATTGCAGACATGATCAGTGGCCCCCGTATCTACACACCAGGTGCTGGTAGATATCACCACTGATAATGTTTCGGTGACTAAGGAAAATTTCGTACCTTTGATGAGAGGACAATCAGACTTCCAGTGCATAAACTGCTTGCATCGAAAGCACTTGCCTCGCGGCTCGCTCTTCCCAATCCGTGGTTCACAACCACTGGGCTTCTTTGCTTGCACTTCCAACTTGGCCACTAGAGCTTGTGATTCTCTGATCATATTTATCAGTTCCATTCTTTTAAAATCGTTTTTAAGCGATTCCTCAAGAGGACTGAATTTAATGAGTATGTCAATCACCTCTAGTCCGGCTTCCTTACTATGTCCTAACATCTCCTTGAGGTCATTTTCAATG
Source organism: Euphrasia confusa (assembly GCA_954870475.1). Classification (NCBI taxonomy): domain Eukaryota; kingdom Viridiplantae; phylum Streptophyta; class Magnoliopsida; order Lamiales; family Orobanchaceae; genus Euphrasia; species Euphrasia confusa. The sequence goes on along the minus strand of OX940963.1, from coordinate 19,849,137 downwards.
TCCTCATCAGTTGGGACAATAGTGGATTCGGAAGGCTCAACAGTCTGAACATTGTCCAGATTTCTTTCCCAAACATCACTATATGGAACCAGTGAGTTTTCATCCTTAAGTATATCACAAAGTGGGGTCACAGTCATTCTTAACCTATAAGCACATAAAACAAACAAACAATTTAATATCCGATATTATCTCCCTTTAATAATATCATTAAATCACTAATCGCCTCTAAAATCCCATCAGGTAAGGCAAGCCACGTGGTGTGGACGTTTACCTACCCAAATGATTTAGCAATTAGATTTTCTTTGGTCATACATCTCTTATAGCGTAACCTCGTGGGGAGGAATACTATAATGCGTATCTAAGTGTAAACCATTACTCAGCATTAAAGTAAATCGTTTGGAATTGCTACATTACCGCAAGCCACGTGGTGTGGACGTTTACGACAATTTCACAACTCTTTACAATTTCTTACAACTGTCTACATCAATTAATCCAAAATCCGTTAGCATAGCAAGCCACGTGGTGTGGACGTTTACTACACCAAGAGATCTTTATAATTGACTCCCAATTACTTGATCCATTCGATCTTGTAAATCAAGACGCGGAGAATCATAAGTGAAACTCGAAGTTTCTTACCAGTGATTCACCATGCGAACAACCCTATCTCTCAAATTAATGAGGGAGCCGAGCAGACAATCGATCCATCTATCAAAGAATGGTACGAAGATCTCTAATTTGTGTCCTCTACATGACCAATTGGCTTTGGCTCCATTCCACTCCCCGGGGTGAGAATGAGTCGACTTGAAATCAGCTTTGGAAAGACAAATTAGGCATTGTTTGATAAACTTAATCAATGTTCTCGTAAGAGGAATTACAAGAACTCTCCTTCAAAAACTTATCTATATAAACATCAAAAGTTTATAAAAGTCACCAAGAGAGCAGCAATGGAGACCATGGGTATGTTTCCATACCCTCTTGTTGGAAATCGATATCCCGGGCTATTAAAATTTGCGGAAAAATAACCCGAACGAAATCCTTCATCGCCGGAGATTGGATCCCCGACTCATCCGCAGGAGTCCGACCTTTGGAGACTACGCGCCCGAAGACACGCAGCCCGCCCCCAGCCGATTTTCTCCCACGAGTCAGGTCCACGAACGCGAACCACCGTACGACGGAACCGGGCCCGACGAGAGCTCCACCGCGGACAAGCCGCGGAAAAACCCTAGCCGAGCCCCCGCCGCGAGGGGGCTCGCGATCGCACGCCGCGATCGTCGGGGCTGCCCAGCAGCCCCCGGTGGTGAGTCCGGCGACTCACCACCATCGCCGGAGGAGGGGCGGTCAGCCTCCAGCTGACCCGCCGCGGCTCCAGCCGCGGCTTTCCCCGCGATCGACCTCACGGTCGATCGCATGCCCCGGCTCCAGCCGGGGCTCCTCCGTCGCGCCTGGCCGCCGGTCGAGGTGGCTGGGGGGACCAGCTGCCGTGGCACCAGCCCACGGCGGTCTCCCCGCGATCGACTCAAGGTCGATCGCTTGCCCCGGCGGTCCAGCCGGGGCTTTCTCGTCCGCGCGCCGCGATCGAACCCTAGGGTTCGATCGCCTCCTCGGCTCCAAGCCGAGGGTTCTTCGATCTTCGCCGGGGATCTCGAATCCCCGTCCCCGAAGTTCGTACGTTTATCCGGATCGTGTGTTCATGTATATACTACGATTAATCACACAAAAACATAAAAGAGGGTTTATGATTTTTACCTTCGATTCGTTGTGCGGAGAAACGAAATCAAACACCTTTGATGACCTTGCGATCTTCCCACGTATTCCTTGCACCTCGTTCGAACGTCGTGTGGGCGACGATCTATCGAACTCCTATGGATCTTCCTCACTCTCAAGACTTTATGATTGGCGTAGGTCAATTAATTGTGTTATGAAAAGTGAAGACCATGTAGTGCTTATATAGGCTACGTAGGGGATCATAAGGAGAATAAATATTGGGCTTCAATATTGAAAATTAAATTGGGTCCAACCCAAATCCATTAATTCTTATCAATATTAATTTTATTTATTTTCCACTATATAAATAAAATTGCACTCCCAATATTATTCCATATTATATCAAATAATATTTCTCCGGTAGTATTATATATTCCGTGTATTTAAGATTTAAATATCCATGAATAAATTTATTTATTGCTCAATAAATATTATTCATCTCTTATATCCGAGACTAGTACCATTCAACCTTAATTATTATGCGGATTAAATCCACCTGCAGGGTTTACATAATAATTCCTTATGAACTCATCTCGGGGATATTATCAACCCTTACGGGATACACTTTCCCGTCAAGTATTCACGGCATGTCGTATATAAAATATAGTGACCCAACTTAACCGGTAATTAACCCAATAATTAAATCGGTTAATTCCTTTGGTAAATCAAAGTCACTTATATTAAATATACACACCCGCAATAATATCGGGGATTAAGAATAAAATACACTGAGACTCAAATCGATTATCGCCGGCAATCCTAATCGATGAATCTCAAGCTGATCCGCCCAATACACCAAGTGTACAAGTGTGATAAAATAATTAAGATAAATTATTTTCTCTCTCACACAACGACTATACCGATGGATTAGTTCGTGTCCATCTAGGTCGTGAGCAACTGTTCGATTAAATACGAGTAACCGATAGTATGATCTTCTGTGTGCCCATGCAACACCATACTAACTACAACGTATAAAATCCAGAACTATATTTTGCATAATTAATTAAATGCAAATAATTGTTTATTAATTAAATAGGTTAAATGCTATGACAGGGAGTTTACCGATACTTAAATCTAGACATTAAGTACACAACTCCAACAATCTCCCACTTGTATTAAGGTCTAGTCATTTCCTCCAAACTCCCGACTCCCATACTCATCACGTGCTTAAGTTATACTTCCCAGAAGTATTATGTGAATGAGTAATCTAGGTTGCCGCTCTGAAGTTATCTTGGTGACTACTGCGTCGTCTCTCTGACGATGATTCGCATCAGGTGGTACTTGCTCTATGTGTTATCATCATCTTTTGAACTTATGACTTCTTCCAGTTTACCATGCACCGCTATGTACATAGCCTTTGGTGAACCAAGAGTCATATCCAAGTTTAGAGGTCTTTCCGGAACCTAACCAAAACTTCCGCTGCCTCTGAGGCTGCTATTCGGTTTATGATAGAGTCCGAGAAGCTTCACGCTTATCACTCTTTCTTCCTTAGGTTCCACCTCTTCTAAAAGTGAACACATAGCCTGATATCGACTTACACTGGTCCTTTCTCTGATTTTTATCTGAGAAAGCGTAATCTAAGAAGATTTCGTATTGCCTGTAATCCTGTACTTCCAAGTACTTTTACAGCATTCGAATATTTCTTATCCAGATTACTTTGATATCCTCCCACTACGCTAACCGCATAGTTGATATCAGGTTCTTGTTTTATAACACCGCATTTACAAAGCTCTCCACACTCGAAGTGTAGGTAACTGCTTTGTCTATATCTATCTCCTTCATGTGTTCGAGACACATACCTTTAGACAGATGTATTCCGCTCTAGTAAGGCAATAACCTTTCTCAGAATTGTGCATGTTTAAAACAAACCATAATCGTATAAGATATCTTAAGAGAAATACAAGTGTTCTTATCTAGAGATCGAAAGATTTCTAAGAACATTGATCCAACTTCATCTTAATCTTATATCTCGATTTACTTAGACAACCTCTATTTTATGTCTGACAACACTTTTACATTGTTGCCAACGATAAAGTGTTATCTACACAAAATTCCGAGAAACACCACCTTGTTTCCATTACGTTTCTAATATACCTTTTATTGTCTATGCCTTTTGATGAATCCATATAATGGACTATCTCATCAATTCGCAAGTTCCACAATTTCCAGCTTTGTGATAATCCATAAATGAATTCACTAAGCTTGTACCTCTAAATGGTCTTGCCTCTTAACAATATCATTGCTTTCCAAGTAGGCACATTTAGATTAGTACTGCCCCCTATGCAGAACTAGGGATCGATTTCATGTCTACTAGATCCAGAGTTTAAAACTCCTCCAGTCTTATGAACATCTCCGGTTGCTTAACAACCTCCCACTGCAATGGCGTTCCGGTGTATAACAGTAATAACATTAGGTGCAGTTAGTGGTGTACTACTACTCGGTTAGGCTGGTTCTCAGTCTACTCTTTCCTCTTTATAAGGTACTTTGTCAATTAGGGCATTGTAGTTCATCCAATAGTCTTCCTCTAAGAACCGGGCGAAGACACCCTTCTGGTTCGTAGTACTTTTGAACATACAATTACTCGTTCTTCTAGGATTTTCCACAACTACATTCAATATGCCGTTGTATCCAGAAAATTCATAGAACATAGGTAGTTCCGATCAAACTTGTCCTTTTACTATTAGAATCCCATTTCTTATTCCTGACACACCATGTCTACACATCAGTGTATGGTGCAGTCGTTTGAGACTTAATCTCAACCTTTGATTTATGCTATGTGTTATTTAGATAGGCGATAGCCTCCGCGAACTAGTCGCAGGCTTCCAATAGATATACTTTGAAGGATCCCCATAATGGCTTTGTGTTGAAAACACTCTGCTTTTATGGCACATCAAGTATTCTAATCCACCTTCGAGTATTCTTTAAAGAATGACTCGTACTTCTCTAATTACACATATGTCTGCATATATCATCTTTGATCATTTTCTATATTTGTCCGAATTCCTATCCTTTAGAAAAGTTAACTTAGTTGTCTCATCTTTCAAGATCGATTCTTAGGTCGGGAAGTCCATTCCTCCAACTATAATTGATCAAATCAATTTCGACCTTCTGAATCCCTTTTGAATAGACACTACCAAGTTCAAGAATTCAAAAATACAATGATCGATAAAGAAATACATCCAATAAGTAAAATAAGTTATAACGGTTTGTTGCATCGTGGTAGACTAAGGATTTATCATTCATATATTGCTATCTAATGTACCATAATAGATATCGCCATTATTCCTTGTCTAAATCATCAAGTGATTAAAGAAATAAAATATCCATTAATAATAGAAATCCAGAACAAAAGTTCTTTCTAAAATAAAAGGTACAAAGCAATAAACTTGAAATGAAATCCTAAACAGATAAATGTCTTCCACTGCAACCGCTGCTTCCTCAACAGCTTCGCCCATGTGGACTCGAACTTTTCTTCTCTAAGTCGCTGGGTTTTCTGGAACCCCTGCATTTAGAATGCACATACCGTCAGTGGTTCCATATCTACACACCAGAATTCTGGTAGATAATACCGCTGACTATGTTTTACGACTAAAGAAAAATTCGTACCTTTGAGAGGACAAGATGTAGACCCCCAGTACTCAGACTGCTTCCCTTGGGGATGTTTGCCCGAAGGCTTCTTTATCCCACCCTTTGGTCCAAGTCCTTTAGGACCACCGGAACCCCTTGTCTTCTTCTCCTTTCCTTTGCCTTTAGGTTCGAAACCTTTGGCTTTGACTATAAGAGCTTGCGATTGTTTCAACTCGTCCAAAAGATCCATCATCTCAAAAACATGATCAAGTGTTTCATCGAAGTAACAGATCTTTACGAGTATCCTCATCGCCTCTTTTCTAGCGTTCTCATCATGTCCAAACAGCAACTTGAGTTTGAGCATGACATCATGATTAGCGGCTAATGCACGAGCACTACCCCACTTTTCAAAGTCAAAAATCTCCTCCTCAGTTGAGTTAATGGTGAGTCCAGGAGGACAAGTTTCACTGAGTACGTCTTTGTACTCTTTTGCAGTCTGAGCAATGTCTAACTCTTCTTTCCATTCAATATAGTATGGAACCAGTGCGTTAAATTCCTCAAGTATTAACTTAAGTGGATCCATAGCAATTTTCTAAACCTATAAGCACATTTAAACAAACAATTAATTTAATATCCGACGTTATCTCCCTGGAATAACATCATTAAATTACTAATCACATCTAAAATCCCATCAGGTAAGGCAAGCCACGTGGTGTGGACGTTTACCCACCCAAATGATTTAGCAATTAGATTTTCTTTGGTCATACATCGCTTATAGCGGAACCTCGTGGGGAGGAATACTATAAGGCGTATCTAAGTGTAAACCATTACTCAGCACCAAAGTGAATCGTTTGGAATTGCTACATTACCGCAAGCCACGTGGTGTGGACGTTTACGACAACTTCACAACTCTTCATAATTCCTTACAACTGTCTACATCAATTAATCCAAAATCCGTCAGTGCAGCAAGCCACGTGGTGTGGACGTTTACTACAGTAAGAGACTTTTATAATTGACTCCCAATTACTTGATCCATTTAATCTCGTAAATCAAGACGTGGAGAATCATAAGTGAAACTCGAAGTTTCTAACCAGTGATTCGCCATGCGAACGACCCTATCTCTCATAAATGAGGGAGCCGAGCAGACAAGCTACCCATCTATCAAAGAATGGCACGGAAGTCTCTAATTTGTGTCCTCTACATGACCAAGTGGCTCTGGCTCCATTCCACTCCCCGGGGTGAGAATGAGTCGACTTGAAGTCAGTTTCAGAAAGACAAATTAGGCATTGTTTGATAAATTTGATCAATGTTTCTTGTAAAAGGAATTACAAGAATTCTCCTCCAATGACTCGTCTATACGAACTTCGAAAGTCCACAAGAGTCACCAAGAGAACAGCAATGGAGACCATGGGAATGTTTCCATCCCCTCTCCCACTTAGCTTTTTATAATAATAGGGATACGCTATCTAGTGCATAAAATAAACACATATAGCATGCATACAAGCAATAAAGCACATAGTATCACATAGTCAAAATAATGCTAGAAAATTATTTTCCGACTATCATGGCTTTATCCCATCTTCGTACGCATCTTCTAGTCTTCAGTCTTCGTTCTTGAATGCTCCATGTGACGAGAATATTAATCTCTAATATTTAAATCTATTTATTTTCAATTAATCCAAAAGTTACTTAATTCGAAAATTAAGTCAATCGAATATATCAAAAATAAAATTAAATATTATTAATATTTTTATTTATTTATTTTCCTATCTAGTTCTATTAAATCTCTAGAATAATCTATCCAAATAAAATTTGGAATACTCTAGAAGATATCTATAATAGAACAAGGAAAAATAAATTAGGACTTACTACTTTCCAAATTTATTTTTATTCCTAATCCATGAATACTCCCATGAGTAGGAATAATCAAATAGGAAAAATAAATTTAGTACTAAATTAATTAAATTTCTAATCTATGAATATTTCCATGAAGGAAATAAATCAATAGAAAATAAAATTAATTTAAATTAATTCTTTTCCTAAACCATGAGAGTTTCCAAAAAGAAAGTACTCAAATAGGAAAAATCCGAATTAATTTGGGAAAGTGGATCTTGGTAGGAGTAGCATGAGATCGGGAGACCCCACGCCACCCCACCTTCGACCAACCGGCCCACGGGGAGGAGCACCGCCGCCCAGCCACGCCGGCCAACCACCGAACCGGCGGCAGCCCGCGGCAGGGGCGATCGAGCCCCTCGCCCATGCCATCGATCGATCTCATCATGGGATCGATCCAATCGATCCCCGGTCCTCCCTCACGTCTTCTCCTTCGTCACATGTTCTTCGTCTTCCGGCGATCGTCTCAACATCGAACCAACGTAATTAAAATTACAAGAATTAAATTACAATTATCCGGTATCGATTCTATACATGAAATCGACCCTATACATTTTCCGGAAAAACAAAAAAAACGTAATAATAAATCCTAAATTCGGTCAACCCCCGAATTTTTATTATTACAAACATTCATCCACACAAAACGAATCTCGACATGTCCGAGAGTTTAATAATCATGATAATTAATTAATAAACAATAATTAATTAAATCCAACCATGATAGCCGGAGATCCTGCAAGGTAGAACAATAATCGAGCATATACATGAACACGAAACCAAACGCTCTGATACCATTTGTTGGAAATCGATATCCCGGGCTATTAAAATTTGCGGAAAAATAACCCGAACGAAATCCTTCATCGCCGGAGATTGGATCCCCGACTCATCCGCAGGAGTCCGACCTTTGGAGACTACGCGCCCGAAGACACGCAGCCCGCCCCCAGCCGATTTTCTCCCACGAGTCAGGTCCACGAACGCGAACCACCGTACGACGGAACCGGGCCCGACGAGAGCTCCACCGCGGACAAGCCGCGGCAAAACCCTAGCCGAGCCCCCGCCGCGAGGGGGCTCGCGATCGCACGCCGCGATCGCCGGGGCTGCCCAGCAGCCCCCGGTGGTGAGTCCGGCGACTCACCACCATCGCCGGAGGAGGGGCGGTCAGCCTCCAGCTGACCCGCCGCGGCTCCAGCCGCGGCTTTCCCCGCGATCGACCTCACGGTCGATCGCATGCCCCGGCTCCAGCCGGGGCTCCTCCGTCGCGCCTGGCCGCCGGTCGAGGTGGCTGGGGGGACCAGCTGCCGTGGCACCAGCCCACGGCGGTCTCCCTGCGATCGACTCAAGGTCGATCGCTTGCCCCGGCGGTCCAGCCGGGGCTTCCTCGTCCGCGCGCCGCGATCGAACCCTAGGGTTCGATCGCCTCCTCGGCTCCAAGCCGAGGGTTCTTCGATCTTCGCCGGGGATCTCGAATCCCCGTCCCCGAAGTTCGTACGTTTATCCGGATCGTGTGTTCATGTATATACTACGATTAATCACACAAAAACATAAAAGAGGGTTTATGATTTTTACCTTCGATTCGTTGTGCGGAGAAACGAAATCAAACACCTTTGATGACCTTGCGATCTTCCCACGTATTCCTTGCACCTCGTTCGAACGTCGTGTGGGCGACGATCTATCGAACTCCTATGGATCTTCCTCACTCTCAAGACTTTATGATTGGCGTAGGTCAATTAATTGTGTTATGAAAAGTGAAGACCATGTAGTGCTTATATAGGCTACGTAGGGGATCATAAGGAGAATAAATATTGGGCTTCAATATTGAAAATTAAATTGGGTCCAACCCAAATCCATTAATTCTTATCAATATTAATTTTATTTATTTTCCACTATATAAATAAAATTGCACTCCCAATATTATTCCATATTATATCAAATAATATTTCTCCGGTAGTATTATATATTCCGTGTATTTAAGATTTAAATATCCATGAATAAATTTATTTATTGCTCAATAAATATTATTCATCTCTTATATCCGAGACTAGTACCATTCAACCTTAATTATTATGCGGATTAAATCCACCTGCAGGGTTTACATAATAATTCCTTATGAACTCATCTCGGGGATATTATCAACCCTTACGGGATACACTTTCCCGTCAAGTATTCACGGCATGTCGTATATAAAATATAGTGACCCAACTTAACCGGTAATTAACCCAATAATTAAATCGGTTAATTCCTTTGGTAAATCAAAGTCACTTATATTAAATATACACACCCGCAATAATATCGGGGATTAAGAATAAAATACACTGAGACTCAAATCGATTATCGCCGGCAATCCTAATCGATGAATCTCAAGCTGATCCGCCCAATACACCAAGTGTACAAGTGTGATAAAATAATTAAGATAAATTATTTTCTCTCTCACACAACGACTATACCGATGGATTAGTTCGTGTCCATCTAGGTCGTGAGCAACTGTTCGATTAAATACGAGTAACCGATAGTATGATCTTCTGTGTGCCCATGCAACACCATACTAACTACAACGTATAAAATCCAGAACTATATTTTGCATAATTAATTAAATGCAAATAATTGTTTATTAATTAAATAGGTTAAATGCTATGACAGGGAGTTTACCGATACTTAAATCTAGACATTAAGTACACAACTCCAACACCTCTCCCACTTAGCTTTTTACAATAAAGGGATACGCTATCTAGTGCATAAAATAAACACATATAGCATGCATACATGTAATAAAGCACACAGTATTATCACATAATCAAAATAATACTAGAATATTATTTTCCGACTATTATGGCTTTATCACATCTCCGTACGCATCTTCTAGTCTCCAGTCTTCGTTTCTTGAATGCTTCATGTGACGAGAATATTAATTTCCAATATTTAAATCTATTCATTTTCAATTAATCCAAAAGTTACTTAATTCGAAAATTAAGTCAATCGAATATATCGAAAATAAAATTAAATATTATTAATATTTTTATTTATTTTTATTTTCCTTTTCTACTCCATTAAATATCTAGAATAATCTATCCAAGACCCACTTGGAATATTCTAGAAGATTTCCATAATGGAATAAGTAAATAAAATAAATTAGGACTCTTCTACTTTCCATAATTAATTAATTTTCTTCTAATGAAAATTCCCAAGAATAGGAATAATCAAATAGGAAATAAATTAATATCAAATTAATTAGATTCCTAATACATGAATATTTCCATAAAATAGAAATAATCAAATAGGAATCCTAATTAATTCCAAATTGATTCTTTTCCTTATCCATGAGAGTTCCCAAAACAAAGGAATACTCAAATAGAAAAAACCCGAATCAATTAGGAAAGCGAATCACCGGGAGAGCACGAAGACCACGAGGATCCCCGCGCCCCCCACCGGACCGCCGTCGCCGGCCGAGGACCACCACCGCCACCGCCCAGCCGGCGCGCCACCACCACCAGTGGCATCGCCGCCGGGAGGCGCGAATTCGGCGCCTCTCCGATCGATGGTTCGATCCTTCATGGATCCACCATGTTGGTCGATCCTAGCACTAGCCCTCACGATCATCTCCTTCGTCACACGTCTTCTCCGGCGGTCGTTTCGGCTTCGATCCAACGCAAAATAAATTACAAATTTAATTTTACACTATCCGGTATCGATTCTATACATGAAATCGACCCTATACATTTTCCGGAAAAAATAAAACAATAATAATAAACCTAAATTCGGTCAACCCCCGAATTTTTACTATTACAAGCATTCACCACCAAAAATGAATCTCGACATGTCTGAGAGTTTAATAAAACCAACAATAATGACAAAATAAATTAAACGAATAATTAATCAAGCCATAATAGTCGGAACCCTGCAAGGTAGAACAATTTTATCGAAAATACCGCGAAAGTAAACCACGCTCTGATACCAATTGTTGGAATTCGATATCCCGGGCTATTAAAACTTGCGGAAACCATAGCCCGATCAAAACCCATTCGCCGGAGATCACAGGAACGCCGATGAACGCGCTGGAGTCCAGCCGAGGAGACCACGCACCCGAAGGCACGCAGCCGCCCCCAGCCGAACCCCCGCGTCGCGGGGTTCATGCGATTGCATGGATCGATCGCTGTATGCGATCGATCGTGGTGGCTATTCCGGCAGCCGCCCAGCAGCAAGTCCCGCGACTTGCTGCTCGCCGTGGAGGGGCGGCTCGACCCACGAGCCGCTGCGGGCGCACCAGCCGCCCGCCCGGCGATCGCGGCCTGGGCGTCGATCGCCCCCTCGGCTGAAGCCGAGGGCTCCCCATGCACGCCGAACCCTAGGCGTGCGATCCCACGCGGTCCGGTGGCTTCGCCACCACCGCGTGATCGTTCGTTTAATCCGGGTTCGATCTTTCAGATCTTCGTTCTACGGTATTTTCAATAAATCCAAATCAAAATAATATCGAGGACGTTTAGATATTATACCTTCGATTCGTTGTTCAGAGAAACGAAATCAAACACCTTTGAATCTTCCCACGTATTCCTTGCACTCCGTTCGAACGTCGGGTGGGCGACGATCTATCGAACTCCTATGGATCTCCTTCAACTCTCAAGAAATATCAAGTATGATTTTCTTGTCTTATGATGTGTATATATTATGAAGGCCATGTAGTGCTTTTATAGGCTACGTAGGGGATCTAAAGGAGGTGGAATATTGGGCTTCTAATATTGGAGATTAAATTGAGCCAAGCCCAAATCCATTAATCCTTACCAATATTAATTTTATTTATTTTCCACTATATAAATAAAATTGCACTCCCAATATTTACCCATATTATATCAAATAATATTTCTCCGGTTAGTATTATTTATTCCGTGTATTTAAGATTTAAATATCCATGAATAAAATTTATTTATTGCTTAATAAATTTATTCATCTCTTATATCCGAGACTAGTACCACTCAACCTTATTTATTATGCGGAACAAATTCACTCGCGAGGTTTACATAATAAATCCTTATGAGCTCATCTCGGGGATATTATCAACCCTTCCGGGATACACTGTCCCTTCAAGAATTCACGGCATGTTGTATATAAAATATAGTGACCCAACTCAACCGGTAATTAACCCAATAATTAAATCGGTTAATTCCTTTGGAAAATCAAAGTCACTTATATTAAATATACACACCCGCAATTGTTTCGGGGATTAAGAATAAAATACTCCGAGACTTAAATCAATTATCATAGAGCAATCCTAATTGATAAGTCTCAAGCGATCCGCTCAATACACCAAGTGTACAAGTGTGATAAAATAATTAAGATAAATTATTTTCTCTCTCACACAACGACTATACCGATGGATTGGTCCGTGTCCATCTATGTCGTGAGCAATTGTTCGATTAAATACGAGTAACCGATAGTATGATCTTTTGTGTGTCCATACACACCATACTAACTACAACGTATAAAATCCAGGACTATGATTTGCATATATTTAATTAACAATAATTAAAAGCAAATGAATGTTCATTATTAATAGGTAAATGAAAGTGTACAAGGAGTTCATAATACTCAAATCTAGACATTAAGTATACTACTCCATCACGTACCGCCGGCGGTCTACGGATCCCCACCGGGATCGAGTAGCGAGGAACCCTCGGCTGGAGCCGAGGGGGCGATCGAACCTAGGGTTCGATCGCGGGTGTGCTGCGGGGTCAGCCGCAGCCGCCTCGTATGCGCTGCGGCTTCGCCCGCAGCGGGCGTGTGAAGGGAACACCCCCTCTAGCAGCGAGCCCGTGAGCTCTCTGCGGGGCTGCTACGAGCATCCCCAGCGATCGCTACGGGAGCGATCGCGAGCCCCGTGCAGGGGCTCGGCCGACTGCTACGGGTTCGCCCGTGGTGGTGCTCGGTCGGGCTCCGGCTCGTGCGGTGGTTCGCGGTTGGTTCTCCGGCGATCGTGAATTTCGGTCGGGTTGTCGGTTTCCGCAATTTTAGATAACTCGGGATATCGATCTCCAACAGCTACGAAGCAGCCCGCGTGGCTGCTGGGAACAGCCGCGAGCCCCTCACGGGGGCTCGACTGAACAACCGTGGTTCATCCTGCGGCTAGGGTTTTGGTCGGGTCCGGCTCCGTGATGGCTCGTGGCTGGTTTCCCGCGACCGAGATTTCGACCGGGGTTGTTATTTCGAGTTTTTCCAACGACCTCGGGATGTCGATTTCCAACACAGACATCACTGTGGCTTAATCAGAGGACCACCTGTATTGTGACTTGTCTCTGATTCCCTCAGGGGGTCGTGCATAGGGACAATGTTCGTGCAGTCCGAAATTTAGTGTGAAGTTTGTGTATGGTAGTAGGGGATCTGATCGCTTTATATAGATCATGGATGTCCTGTGTGTTCTTATGGTTCGTAGTCCCAGAATCTCTGGCCAGAGTTGAACAGTGATGTGATTAGAGAAATGTGTTTATCTGAATCAATCGCGACTAGATTTTAAGAAACCTAGAACGTACGCACAATTATCAAACTCAACAAAAGATCTCTATTAACCAATATCTCTAGTTTGATCGGGACATATGAATCAGAGGGATCGTATTGTACGGTAACTATATTACAAGGTTTTTGCAGACACTTCATTTGTATCTAGGGAATTAGTGAAGCGTAGTTGCTAGACGCTCGTCACTGTTTCGTTGGGCACCGACGTATTCGGATATTAAAATATTATGATTCGTTGATTATTAATAGTTAAATTTTATTTTAGTTATTTTTACATGATTTTTATATATTGTTTATTATATGTATTGGACGGACAAAAAAAGTCAACTTTGACCACTTGTTCTTATTGTTGCGGGACAGAGGGAGTACAAATTAAAAAAAAAAATCATTATGGTCGCCAATATATTACTAAAAAACAGAAAATCTCTGGTAGGTAATCAATTTCTTACGGAGTTATTATTTGTCATAAGTAACTCACATCTTTGAAAATGTGAGTTGTATACAATCAGGCCACCAGCCCGACTGACCCTCAATTCAACGCCCGACGCCAGCCCACCCAACCCAATCCTCAAGTGGAGGCTCAACACAAGCCCAGCCCTCAACCATAGGCCCCGAAGTAACAATTAATAATATGTATTGCATAGCCCGAGTTTGAACTCTAGACATCATTTATATGTACAATTATTGAAAGATAATAGTATATCTCTATATCATTAACTTATATTTATTATACTATAATAATAATATATAATTAAATAAATAATATATATATATATATATATATATATATATTAAATTATAAATTTAAATTATATATATTTTATTGTTTTTTATTTGTTTTATTTGGAACATTTCAAAGCTTATTTTAAATAACAACACTTAAACAGTCTATTATAATTATGATTAAAAGTGAAATAATCTATTAACATTTTTAATATAAATTTATTATAAATAATATACTATTATAATTAATTAAAATAAGAAAAGAAATAAACCATAATTTGTTTATTTATGTAGTTTATTTTATTGATTTAAGTTATAAATTTAATTTTTTTATAAAAACACTTAATTTATTATTTATTATTATATAAATTAGTGTTAATAAAGATAATTTTATTTTATTAAAATTGTTGGAGTTGTGTACTTAATGTCTAGATTTAAGTAACGGTAAACTCCCGGTCATAGCATTTAATCAATTTAATTAATAAACAATTGTTTGCATTTAATTATTAATAATTAAATATATGCAAATCATAGTCCTGGATTCTATACGTTGTAGTTAGTATGGTGTGTCGGGCCCACACAGAAGATCATATTATCGGTTACTCGTATTTAATCAAACAGTTGCTCACGACCTAGATGGACACGGACCAATCCATCGGTATAGTCGTTGTGTGAGAGAGAAAATAATTTATCTTAATTATTTTATCACACTTGTACACTTGGTGTATTGGGCGGATCGCTTGAAATTTATCGATTAGGATTGCCTTAGATAATCGATTCAAGTCTCAGAGTATTTTATTCTTAATCCCCGATACTATTGCGGGTGTGTATATTTAATATAAGTAACTTTGATTTACCAAAGGAATTAACCGATTTAATTATTGGGTTAATTACCGGCTAAGTTGGGTTACTATATTTTATATACGACATGCCGTGAATACTTGACGGGAAAGTGTATCCCGAAAGGGTTGATAATATCCCCGAGATGAGTTCATAAGGAATTATTGTGTAAACCTCATGAGTGGATTCGTTCCGCACAATAATTAAGGTTGAATGGTACTAGTCTCGGATTCAAGAGATGAATAAATTAATTAGCAATAAATTAATTTTATTCATGGATATTTAAATCTTAAATACACGGAATAAATAATACTACCGGAGAAATATTATTTGATATAATATGGTTTAATATTGGGAGTGCAATTAATTTATATAGTGGAAAATAAATTAATTAATATTAATATAGGATTAATAGATTTGGGCTTGGGCTAAATTTAATCTTTAATATTGGAAGCCCAATATTCCACCTCCTTTAGATCCCCTACGTAGCCTATAAAAGCACTACATGGTCTTCTCTATTCTCATAACTTGAAGATCATAATTTTTCTAGAGAGAGAAAGTAGAGAGAGAGAAGAGGATCCATAAGCTTGGAGGATCGTCGCCCACCCGACGTTCAAGCTAGTGCAAGGAATACGTGGGAAGATCGTAGGGTCATCAATTGATTTTGTTTCTCCGCACAGCGAATCAAAAGGTAAAATCATAAACTCCCTTGTATGATTTTATGTGAATTAATTGTAATACGTACATGAATTAATTGTAATACGTACATGAACACACGTCGAGACCGGGATACGGGGATCACGCGATCCCCGTCGGGATCGAGAAGGGGCGGCCGAACCCTAGGGTTCGACCGCCGGCGCGCGCGGACGAGGGAAGCCCCGGCTGGACGCCGGGGCATGCGATCGACGTGAAGTCAATCGCCGGGGGTTCGCCGTGGGCTGGTGCCACGGCGGGTGGACCCTCCCGCCTCCTCGACCGGCGGCATGCGCACGGGAGGAGCCCTGGCTGGACGCCGGGGCATGCGATCGACCGTGAGGTCGATCGCGAGGGAAGCCGCGGCTGGGCCGCGGCGGGTCAGCTGGGAGCTGACCGCTCTCCTCCGACGGCGGCGGTGAGTCGCCGGACTCACCGCCGGGGGCTGCTGGGCAGCCCGGCGATCGCATGTGCGCGATCGCGAGCCCTCCTCACGGCGGGGGCTCGGCTAGGGTTTAGCCGTGAGTTCGCTCACGGCGATACTCGTGTCGAGCTCCGGCGTCGTTAGGTGGTTCGCGTGTATCCGGCGAGAGGATTTCGGTCGGGTTATTATTTTCCGCAAATTTTAATGGCCCGGGATATCGATTTTCAACAACTGGTATCAGAGCGTTTGGTTTCGTGTTCATGTATGTGTTCAATTATCGTTCTACCTTGCAGGGATTCCGACTATCATGGTTTAATTTAATTATTGTTAATTATTTTTTACCATGATTATTCGTTATTAAACTCTCGGACATGTCGAGATTCGTTTTGTGTGGATGAATGCTTGTAATAGTAAAAATTCGGGGGTTGACCGAATTTAGATTTATTATTATTGTTCTATGTTTTCCGGAAATTGTATAGGGTCGATTTCATGTATAGAATCGATACCGGAATTGTAAATTTATTTCTTGTAATTTATTTACGTTAGATCGATGCCGAGACGACCGCCGGAGAACTCATGTGACGAAGGAGATGATGAGAGGGAGAACTAGGGCTCGGGATCAATCTTGTGATCGATCCCATGGTGTTCGATCGAAGGGGGCGAGGGGGCTGCCCGCGGGAACCCTCGGCCACGCCGGCCACCGGTGGTGGTGGCGCGTGGGCTGAGGTGGCGGCGGTGCTCCTCCCCGGCCGGCGATCGATGGTAGGGGGCGCGGGGTCCTCGTGATCTCGTGTTCTCCTACCTAGATCCTACTTTCCTAATTGATTCGGTTTTCCTATTTTGAGTTTTCCTATTTTTGGGAATTCTCATGGAATAGGAAAAGAATTAATTGGAATTAATTTTATTTCCTTATTCTATTATAGAAGTCTTCTAGAATATTCCAAGTCGTACTTGGAATAGGATTCTAGAGATTTAATAGAATTGGAAAGGAATAAAAATTAATTAATAATTGATTTATTTCCTAATTGATTATTCCTATTTTATGGGAATTTTCATAGACATGGAACTTAATTAATTTTGGAAAGTAGAAGAGTCCTAATTTATTTTATTTCCTTATTCTATTATAGAAGTCTTCTAGAATATTCCAAGTTTTACTTGGATAGATTATTCTAGAGATTTAATAGAATTAGATAGGAAAATAAATAAATAAAAAATATTAATAATATTTAATTTTATTTTTGATTTATTCGATTGACTTAATTTTCGAATTGAGTATCTTTTGGATTTATTGAAAATAAATAGATTTAAATATTGGGATTAATATTCTCGTCACATGGAGCATTCAAGAACGAAGACTGAAGACTAAAAGATGCGTACGGAGATGGAATAAAGCCATGATAGTCGGAAAATAATTTTCTAGCATTATTTTGACTATGTGATACTATGTGCTTTATGTTGGAGTTGTGTACTTAATGTCTAGATTTAAGTAAAGGAAACTCACGATCCATTGCCATTAATCTATTTAATTAAATGAACAATTATTTGCATTTAATTATTTATAATTAAATATATGCAAATTATAGTCCTGGATTCTATACGTTGTAGTTAGTATGGTGTGTCGGGCCCCACACAGAAGATCATACTATCGGTTACTCGTATTTAATCGAACAGTTGCTCACGACCTAGATGGACACGGACCAATCCATCAGTATAGTCGTTGTGTGAGAGAGAAAATAATTTGTCTTAATTATTTTATCACACTTGTACACTTGGTGTATTGAGCGGATCGTTGAGATTCATCGATTAGGATTGCCGGCGATAATCGATTCGAGTCTCAGTGTATTTTATTCTTAATCCCCGAAACTATTGCGGGTGTGTATATTTAATATAAGTAACTTTGATTTACCAAAGGAATTAACCGATTTAATTATTGGGTTAATTACCGGTTAAGTTGGGTCACTATATTTTATATATGACATGCCGTGAATACTTGACGGGAAAGTGTATCCCGTAAGGGTTGATAATATCCCCGAGATGAGTTCATAAGGAATTATTATGTAAACCCTGCAGGTGGATTCGTTCCGCATAATAATTAAGGTTGAATGGTACTAGTCTCGGATATAAGAGATGAATAAATTAATTAGCAATAAATTAATTTTATTCATGGATATTTATATCTTAAATACACGGAATAAATAATACTACCAGAGAAATATTATTTGATAGTTTAATATTGGGAGTGCAATTAATTTTATATAGTGGAAAATAGAATTAATTAATAATAGTAAGGATTAATAGATTTGGGCTTGGGCTCAATTTAATCACTATTATTGGAAGCCCAATATTCTACCTCCTTAAGATCCCCTACGTAGCCTATAAAAGCACTACATGGTCTTCACAATTAGACAAGACAAGATAATCATACTTGATTAGTCTAGAGAGTTCGTGAAGGAGATCCATGGAGTTCGGTAGATCGTCGCCCACACGACGTCCGAGCTAGTTCAAGGAATACGTGGGAAGATCTCAAGGTCGTCAAATTGAGTTCTACGTTTTTCCGAACAACGAGAACGAGGTAAATCGTAAAACCCTCTTTATGATTTTATCGTTTATTTATCGTGAAAATATCATGAACCAAGATCCGAGGGACGAACCCCGTGGACGAGGATCGACCTCGCGGTGGTGATCGAAGATCACCGGACCGCGGAGGCCGAGAGATCCCCGACGGGGATCGCACGCAACGAAACCCCTCGGCTGGACGCCGAGGGTGGCGGTCGAACCCTAGGGTTTCGACCGCCGGCGCGTATAAGGGACCCCGGCTGGAGCCGGGGCTTGCGATCGACCACGGTGGTCGATCGCTGGGGGCAGCCGCGGGCTGGTGCCACGGCAGTCGCCCCTCCTCCCGGCGATGGCGGTGAGTCGCCGGACTCACCGCCGGGGGGCTGCTACGAGCAGCCCCGGGGATGCGCGACGCATCCCGGCGATCGCCTCGTGCGATCGCGAGCCCCTCGTGGGGGCTCGGCTGGACAGCCGCGGGTTTATCCCGCGGCGGGGTGTTCGGTCGGGCCTCGGTTCGCGTACGATGGTTCGCGGTGGTTTCCGGCGAAAGGTTTTTTCGATTGGGTTGTCGGTTCCGCAATCTAGACAATCCGGATATTCGAAGGATTTCGGTCGGAATTAATTAGATAATTTATTTATTTAAATTTATTAATTCCGGGATATCGATTTCCAACAATTGGTATCATAGCGTTGGTTTTAGTTCATGGTATTTTTCGATAAATTGTTCTACCTTGCAGGGTTTCCGATTATTATGGCTAGATTTAATTTTACTAATTAATGTCATAATAATGTTCTTGATTATTAAACTCTCGGTGATGTCAATATTTGTTCTTGTGTGGTGAATGCTTGTTCTTATTTTTCCGGAAATTGTTTGAGGTCGTTTTCTTGTAGAGAATCGATACCGGAGAGCGTAGTAATAAATTTGTAATTTATTTACGTTGGATCGATGACGAAACGACGACCGGAAAAGTGTGACGGAGGAGACGAAGAGAGGGAGGACCGGGGATCGATCATGATGATCGATCCCATGAGGATCGATCGAAGGGGGGCGTGGGGGCTGCCCGCGGGAACCCTCGGCCACGCCGGCCACCAGTGGTGGTGGCGCGTGGGCTGAGGTGGCGGCGGCGCTCCTCCCCGGCCGGCGATCGATGGTGGGGGACGCGGGGTCCTCGTGATCTCGTGTTCTCCTACCTAGATTCACTTTCCTAATTGATTCGGTTTTCCTATTTTGAGTATTCCTATTTTTGAATTCTCATGGAAATAGGAAAAGAATTAATTGGAATTAATTTATTTCCTTATTCTATTATGGAAGTCTTCTAGAATATTCTAAGTTCTACTTGGAATAGGATTCTAGAGATTTAATGGAATTAGAAAGGAAAATAATTAATTATTAAATTAATTTATTTCTATTTGATTATTCCTATTTTATGGGAATTTTCATGGACATGGAAATTAATTAATTTTGGAAAGTAGAAGAGTCCTTAATTAATTTTTCCTATTTAATTATTCCTTTATGAAATTTTTAATAGATTAGGAAAGGAATTAATTTGGAAGGATTAGGAGTCCTAATTTATTTTATTTCCTTATTCTATTATAGAAGTCTTCTAGAATATTCCAAGTGGGTCTTGGATAGATTATTTTAGAGATTTAATAGAATTAGATAGGAAAATAAATAAATAAAAATATTAATAATATTTAATTTTATTTTTGATTTATTCGATTGACTTAATTTTCGAATTAAGTAACTTTTGGATTTATTAAAAAATAAATAGATTTAAATATTGGAATTAATATTCCCGTCACATGGAGCATTCAAGAACGAAGACTAAAGACTAGAAGATGCGTACGGAGATGCGATAAAGCCATAATAGTCGGAAAATAATATTCTAGTATTATTTTGATTATGTGATAATATTCTATGTGCTTTATTTCATGTATGCATGCTTATGTGTATTTAATTATGCATTAGATAGCGTATCCCTTTATTATAAAAAGTTAAGTGGGAGAGGGTATGGAAACATATCCATGGTCTCCATTGCTGTTCTCTTGGTGACTTTTATAGACTTTTGAAGTTCGTATAGACAAGTCATTGGAGGAGAATTCTTGTAATTCCTTTTACGAGAAACATTGATTAAGTTTATCAAACAATGCCTAATTTGTCTTTCCAAAACTGATTTCAAGTCGACTCATTCTCACCCCGGGGAGTGGAATGGAGCCAAAGCCACTTGGTCATGTCGAGGACACAAATTAGAGGCAGTCGTACCATCTTTTGAAGGTGGATCGATTGTCTGCTCGGCTCCCTCATTCTATGAGAGATAGGGTCGTTCGCATGGTGAATCACTGGTTAGAAACTTTGAGTTTCACTTATGATTCTCCGCGTCTTGATTTACAAGATTAAATGATTCAAGTAATTGGGAGTCAATTGTAAAAGTCTTTTGGTGTAGTAAACGTCCACACTATCGTGGCTTGCTACATTGAATGGGATTTTGGAACGATTGATGTAGACAGTTATAGAAGGGAGTAAAGGAGCGTATGTTAACGTAAACGTCCACACTATCGTGGCTTGCAGTGAATATGCGTATCCCAAACAAACTTCTTAGATACTGAGTAATGGTTAACACTTAGGTACGCTTCTTAGTATTCTTCCCATCGAAGTAACGCTAATGATGATGTACGACCGAAGGAAATCTAATTGCTAAATCATTTGGATAGGTAAACGTCCACACTATCGTGGCTTGCCATATCTGATGGGATTTTAGATGCGATTAGTGGTTTAATGATATTATTTGAGGGAGATAATATCGGAGATTAAATCGATTGTTTGTTGTTATATGTGCTCATAGATTAGGAGATGGCTTTGAACCCACTTTATGTGATAACTAAGGATTTTTAAACTCACTGGTCCCTAAATGTAATAATTGGAATAGATATCTAGACATTACCCAAACTGTTGAAGAGTACAAGGTTGTACTCAATGAGCTTTGTCCTTCCGAGCCTATTGACATAGGCGGCTAGACAAGAAGCGATGAGGATACTCATAAAGGCCAGTCACTTCGAGGAAACGCTTAAAAACGTTTTTGAGATGATTGACCTTTTAGACGAGTTGAGACGGAAATCGCAAGCTCTAGTAGCCAATGCCAAAGGTTTCGAACCTAGAGGCATGAATCGGGAGAAAGGACAAGAAAGCAAAGAAATCCAGTGGTTCTCTTTGGACCACGAGATGGGACGAGAAAGCCAATAGGCAAGTGTTCTCGATGCAAATAGTCTGGGTACTGGAAGTCTGATTATCCTCTCAAAGAAAGTATGAAATTTTCTTTAGTCGTAAAACATAGTCAGTGGTATTATCTACCGGAACCTGGTGTGTAGATATGGAACCACTGACGGTATGTGCATTTTAAATGCAAGGGTTCCAGGAAACCCGACGACTTAGAAAAGAAAATTAGATCGTAGTCTACATGGGCAATGCTGTGGAGGAGGCAGCAGTTGCAGTGGAGGACATTTTATAGGATTTCATTTTGGGTTATTGCTTTTATGTACCTTTCATATTAGAAAGAACTTTGTTCTGGATTTCTGATAAATGGATATTTTATTTCTTTTAATCATTTGATGGTTATAAGAAGAAATAATGATATTATCTATTATGGTACATTGGCTAGATAGATGAATATTCTGTTTCTGAAAGGCAATAACCTTTCTCAGAAGTATGCATGTTTAAAAACAAACCATAAAATAGTATAAGATGTCTAGGAGAAGTACAATGTTCTTATCCTTAGATCGAAAGATCTTAAGAACATGCTCTAACTTCTACTCAATCTTATATCTTGATTCATTTAGACAACCATCATTTTATGTCTGACAACATTTTTACATCGTTGCCAATGATAAAATGTTATCTACATAAAATCTCCGAGAAACACCACCTTGTTTCCATCACTTCTCTAATACACCTTTCGTCTTTGCCTTTTTGATGAATCCATCAAATGGACTATCCCATCAATTCGCAAGTTCTACGATTCATAGCTTTGTTACTATCCATAAATGGATTTACTAAGCTTGTACTCTAAATGATCTAGCCTCTTAACAATAAACCTTATTGTTCCAAGCAGGCACATTTAGATCTAGTACCGCCCTTATGCAGAGCTAGGGGTCGATTTCATCTCTACTAGATCCAGAGTCCGAACTCCTCTAGTCTTATGAACATCTCTGGTTGTCCAACAACCTCCCACTGCAATGGCGTCCCGGTGTATAACAGTAATAACAATAGGTGCAGTATGTGGTGTACTTCTACTCGGTTTGGCTGGTTCCTAGTCTTTTGTCCTTCTTCTCATTCCAAGGTATTACGTCAATTTTAGGCTTTGTGGTTCATCTGATAGTCTTCCTCTATGAACCGGACGAGACGTCCCTCTGGTTCATAGTACTATAGAACACACAATACTTCGTTCATCTAGGATATCCTACAACCATATTCAATATGCCGTTGTATCCATAGAACATAGGTAGTTCCGAACAACTTGTCCTTTTCCTATCAGATTTCCATTTCTTTATAGCGCACCATCTCTACACGTAAGTGTATGGCGCGCCCCTTTGGGATTGAATCCCAATCTTTGATTATGCTATGTGTTATTCAGATAGGTAATGGCCTCCGCGACCGAGTCGCAGGCTTCTAATGGATATACTTTGATGGTTCCCCATAATAGCTTTATGTCCATTGACTAGTCAAAAACACTTTGCTTTTATGGCACATCAAGCATTCTAATCCATCACCGAGTATTCTTGAAAGAATTACTCGTACCTTTCTAACTTACACATATGTCTGCATATCTAATCTTTTCCAATACTTGTCCGAACTCTATCCTTTATCCAGAAAGGTTTACTTAGATGTATTATCCTCCAAATTCAATTCTCAGGTCGGAAGGTCCATTCCTTCAACTATAATTGATCAAATCAATTTCGACCATTTGAATCTTATTTGAAAAAATACTACTAAGTATAAGAATTCACAAGTATAATGATTAATAAAGAAATATCTAACAAGTAAAACAAGTTATAGAACGGTTCGTTGCAACGTGGTAGACTTAGGATCTATCATTCATATATTGCTATCTAATGTACCAGAATAGATAATGCCATTATTTCTTATCAAAATCATCCAATGATTAAAGAAATAAAATATCCATTCATAAATAATAGAAATCCAGAACAAAACGTTCTTTCTAAAATAAAGGGTACATAAAGCAATAACTTTGAAATGAAATCCTATTTAACTACTAAAGCAGATAAATGTCTTCCACCGCAACCGCTGCCTTCTCTACAGCTTTTGCCCGTGTAGACTCGAACTCTTCTTCTCTAAGTCGCCGGGTTTTCTGGAACCCCTGCATTCAAAATGCACATACCGTCAGTGGTTCCATATCTACACACCAGAATTCTGGTAGATAATACCGCTGACTATGTTTTTACGACTAAAGAAAAATTCGTACCTTTGAGAGGACATTCAGACTTCCAGTGTCCAGTCTTGTTGCATCGGAAGCACTTGCCCTTTGGCTTTGCAGCCCCCACTCGTGGTACAGTCCTCTTGACACCACTGGGTTTCCAGGCTTGCTTCCTCCTCTTGCCCCTACCTCCACCAGGCTTAAAGCCTTTGGACTTGGTAGCTACAAGCGCTTGAGACTTGCCCTTCTTGTAGATCCCCTCTGCCGCCTTCAGTTCAGTCAGGAGTTGCGCAAGAGAATAAGATAGTTTACCCATATTATAGCTCATGCGAAACTGCTCAAAACTAGGGGTCAGAGACTGGAGTATGATGTCGACTTGCGTCTCAGCATCAATTTGAGCTCCTAGGATCTCAAGCCAAAATATAACACCTAGCCAAAATATGATGTCGACTTGCGTCTCAGTGTCCATCGACTCATGTTGGGTTTGGAGTACATTTGACATGGAAGCCAAAATATAACACCTAGCCATTTCATCAGCCTTTTTTCACTTTCGATATGTCAGTTTTTCCTCATCAGTTGAGGCAGCCGTGGGCTCAGCAGGGCACACTTCATGGAGTACAAACTTGTACTCCTCCGAAGTTAGGACAATGTCTAAATTTCTCTTCCAATCAATATAGTTGGGGCCAGTGAGCTTATGCTCCTTGAGTATCATAGAAAGTGGGTTCATAGCTATTCTCTAAACCTATAAGCACATTTAAACAAACAATTAATTTAATATCCGATATTATCTCCCTCAAATAATATCATTAAATCACTAATCACATCTAAAATCCCATCAGATAAGGCAAGCCACGTTCGTGTGGACGTTTACCTACCCAAATGATTTAGCAATTAGATTTGCTTTGGTCGTACATCATTACAGCGTTACTTCGTTGGGAAGAATACTATAAAGCGTACCTAAGTGTAAACCATTACTCAGTACTAAGGTGAATCATTTGGAATTGCTACGTCACCGCAAGCCACGTTAATGTGGACGTTTACGATAACTCACAATCCTTCACAATTCCCTATAACTGTCTACATCAACTATTTCCAAAAATCCCATTCAGCATAGCAAGCCACGTTCGTGTGGACGTTTACTACACCAAAAGACTTTTATAGTTGACATCCAATTACTTGAGGCATTCGATTTCATAAATCAAGACGCGGAGAATCATAAGTGAAACTCGAAGTTTCTAACCAGTGACTCACCATGCGAACAACCCTATCTCTAATTAGATGAGGGAGCCGAGCAGACAAACGATCCATCTTTAAAAGAATGGTACGAATATCTCTAATTTGTGTCATCCACATGACCAAGTGGCTTTGGCTCCATTCCACTCCCCGGGGTGAGAATGAGTCGACTTGAAGTCAGTTTCAGAAAGACAAATTAGGCATTGTTTGATAAACTTAATCAATGTCTCTTGTAAAAGGAATTACAAGAATTCTCCTCCAATGACACATCTATACGAACTTCAAAAGTCCATAAGAGTCACCAAGAGAACAGTAATGGAGACCATGGGAATGTTTCCATCCCCGCTCCCACTTAGCTTTTTATAACAAAGGGATACGCTATCTAATGCATAATTAAACACATAAGCATGCATACAAGTAATAAAGCACATAGCACATAGTCAAAATAATGCTAGAAAAATTATTTTCCGACTATCATGGCTTTATTCCATCTCCGTATGCGTCTTCTAGTCTTCAGTCTTCGTTCTTGAATGCTCCATGTGACGAGAATATTAATCCCAATATTTAAATCTATTTATTTTTAATAAATCCAAAAGAAACTTAATTCGAAAATTAAGTCAATCGAATAAATCAAAAATAAAATTAAATATTATTAATATTTTTATTTATTTATTTTCCTATCTAATTCTATTAAATCTCTAGAATAATCTATCCAAGTGAAACTTGGAATATTCTAGAAGACTTCTATAATAGAATAAGGAAATAAAATAAAATAGGACTCTTCTACTTTCCAAGATTAATTAATTTCCATGTCCATGAAAATTCCCATAAAAATAGGAATGATCAAATAGAAATAAATTAATTCACTAATTAATTATTTTCCTATCTAATTCTATTAAATCTCTAGATTCCTATTCCAAGTAGAACTTGGAATATTCTAGAAGACTTCCATAATAGAATAAGGAAATAAATAATATTAATTAATTCTTTTCCTATCTCCATGAGAGTTCCCAAACTTAGGAATACTCAAAATAGGAAAACTTGAATCAATTAGGTAAGTAGTATCTTGGTAGGAGTAGGAGTAGCACGGGTTGGGGATCCCCGCACCACCCCCACCGTCGACCACCACCACCGCCGGGCACCACCGCCGCCGCCCCCTAGCCACGCGCCACCACCACCGGTGGCCGGCGTGGCCGGAAACCCTAGCGGGCAGCCCCGGGCGTGGGGTCGATCGATCCTCATGGGGATCGATCATGGGGATGATCGACCCCCCCCCGGTTTTTCGTCCTCTTCGTCTTCTTCGTCACACGAGTTCTCCGGCGGTCGTCTCGGCATCGATCCAACGTAAATAAATTACAAGAAATAAATTTACAATTCCGGTATCGATTCTATACATGAAATCGACCCTATACACTTTCCGGAAAACATAGAACAATAATAATAAATCTAAATTCGGTCAACCCCCGAATTTTTACTATTACAAGCATTCATCCACACAAAACGAATCTCGACATGTCCGAGAGTTTAATAAATGAACAATCATGGTAAATTAAATAGCAATTAATTAAATGAATAATTAACAATCAATTAAACCATGATAGTCGGAATCCCTGCAAGGTAGAACACAATTGAACACATACATGAACACGAAACCAAACGCTCTGATACCAATTGTTGGAATTCGATGTCCCGGGCTATTAAAATTTGCGGAAAATAATAACCCGACCGAAAACCCGTCGCCGGAAACCGATCACGAACACCAACGAACCGGGCTCGACAAGAGTATCACCGCCGCGGGATAAACCCGCGGCTAGAAACCCTAGCCGAACCCCGCTAGGGTTCGCGATCGCCGTGCATGGCGATCGCCGGGGATGCGCGTGCATCCCCCGGGGCTGTTCGGAACAGCCCCCGGAGGTGAGTCCGGCGACTCACCGCCGCCACCATCGAGGAAGGGCGGTGCGCCCAGCGCACCCGCCGCGGCTCCAGCCGCGGCAGCCCTAGCGATCGACCTCACGGTCGATCGCATGCCCCGGCGTCCAGCCGGGGCCCCTTCGATTGCACGCCGGCGGTTGTGCCCTACGCCGACCGCCACCCCTCGGCTCCCAGCCGATGGCTCTCTCGAACCTTCGCCGGGGATCTCGAATCCCCGTCCCCGAAGTTCATCGTTTACCCGGATCATGCGTTCATGTATGTATCACAATCAATCCACATAAAATCATAGAAGGGAGTATATGATTTTACCTTTTAATTCGTTGTGCGGAGAAACGAATCTAAGTTGATGACCTTACGATCTTCCCACGTATTCCTTGCACTCCGTTCGAACGTCGGGTGGGCGACGATCTATCGAACTCCTATGGATCTCCTTCAACTCTCTAGAATATCAAGTATGATAATCTTGTCTTATTCAAGTTTTGAATTATGAAGGCCATGTAGTGCTTTTATAGGCTACGTAGGGGATCTAAAGGAGGTGGAATATTGGGCTTCCAATATTGAAGATTAAATTGAGCCCACTGCCCAAGTCCATTAATCCTTATCAATATTAATTTTATTTATTTTCCACTATATAAATAAAATTGCACTCCCAATATTAAACCATATTATATCAAATAATATTTCTCCGGTAGTATTATTTATTCCGTGTATTTAAGATTTAAATATCCATGAATAAAATTAATTTATTGCTAATTAATTTATTCATCTCTTTAATCCGAGACTAGTACCATTCAACCTTAATTATTGTGCGGAACGAATCCAGGACTACAACGTATAAAATCTAGGACTATGATTTGCATATATTTAATTAATAATAATTAAAAGCAAACAATTGTTTATTAATTAAATAGATTAAATGCTATGACGGGGAGTTTACCGTTACTTAAATCTAGACATTAAGTACACAACTCCAACAACCACAAGCCCAAGGTGACGTAATACTTTGAAATGAGAGAGAAAGATTAAGACATAGAACCAGCCAAACCGAGTAGCGGTACACCACTAACTGCACCTACTGTTATCATTGTTTATACACCGGAATGCCATTGTAGTGGGAGGTTGTGGGACAACCGGAGATATTCATAAGACTAGGAGAGTCTTCGGACTCTGGACCTAGTATACATGAAATCGATCCCTAGATCTACATGAAGGCCGTACTAGATCTAAATGTGCCTTCTTGGAGAGCAATAAGGATTATTGCTAAGAGGCGAGATCATTTAGAGTACAAGCTTAGTTGATCCATTTATGGATTGAAACAAAGCATTGAATTCGTGGTACTTGCAAATTGATGAGATAGTACATTTTATGGATTCATCAAAAGCATAGACGAATCGTGTGTATGGGAAACGTGATGACAAAGTGGTGTTTCTCGGAGGTTTTATGTAGATGACATTTTATCATTGGTAACAATGTAAAGATGTTGTCAGACATAAAATGGTGGTTGTCTAGATAAATCATTATGAAAGATATAGGAAGAAGTTGGACATGTTCTTGAGATCTTGGATCTCTAGGAATGAACATTGTACTTCTCCTGGACATCTTACATATATGATTATGGTTCGTTTTAACATGCAAGATTCCGAGAAAGGTTCGTTACCTTTCGGAGACGGAATGCATCTATCTAAGGATATGTGTTTTGGAACACAAAAGGAGATAGAAGCAATGAAAGCAGTTTCCTACACTTTGAGTGTGGAAAGCTTAATAAATGCATTGTTGAAAACAAGAACCTGATATCGGCTATGCAGTGAGCATAGTGGGAGGATATCAAGGTAATCCTGGAAAGGAATATTCGACTGCTGTAAAAGTACTTTCGAAGTACTGTTCTAGACTACGAAGCAAACGAACATTTCCTTTGGATTACATTCTCTTAGATTTCTAATCGAATGAGGACCGGTGTAAGTCGATATCAGGCTATGTGTTTCACTATTGAAGGAGAAGGAGTTTTAACATGGAAGAGTGATAAGCACGATGCTTTTCGGACTCTGCCATGGGTAACCAAATAGCGGCCTCAGAGGCAGCGGAAGTTTTGGTATAACTCCGGGATAATCTCTGAGACTTAGTGGTGATTCTTAATTTGCCAAAAGGCTATGTGTATAGCGGTGCGATGGCAAATGGTAAAATCACAAGTCCATAAGTGTAAGATAACACATAGTGCAAGTACCACCTGATACGAGTCATCGTCGAGGGAGACGACGCTGTAGTCACCAAGATAACTTCAGAGCGGCAACCTAGAGTGCTCATTCACATAGTACTTCTTGGAAGTACAACTTAAGCACGTGATGAGTATGGGAGTCGGGAGTTTGGAGGAAATGACTAGACCTTAGTACAAGTGGGAGATTGTTGGAGTTGTGTACTTAATGTCTAGATTTAAGTAAAGGAAACTCACGATCCATTGCCATTAATCTATTTAATTAAATGAACAATTATTTGCATTTAATTATTTATAATTAAATATATGCAAATTATAGTCCTGGATTCTATACGTTGTAGTTAGTATGGTGTGTCGGGCCCCACACAGAAGATCATACTATCGGTTACTCGTATTTAATCGAACAGTTGCTCACGACCTAGATGGACACGGACCAATCCATCGGTATAGTCGTTGTGTGAGAGAGAAAATAATTTGTCTTAATTATTTTATCACACTTGTACACTTGGTGTATTGAGCGGATCGTTCAGATTCATCGATTAGGATTGCCGGCGATAATCGATTCGAGTCTCAGTGTATTTTATTCTTAATCCCCGAAACTATTGCGGGTGTGTATATTTAATATAAGTAACTTTGATTTACCAAAGGAATTAACCGATTTAATTATTGGGTTAATTACCGGTTAAGTTGGGTCACTATATTTTATATATGACATGCCGTGAATACTTGACGGGAAAGTGTATCCCGTAAGGGTTGATAATATCCCCGAGATGAGTTCATAAGGAATTATTATGTAAACCTTGCAGGTGGATTCGTTCCGCATAATAATTAAGGTTGAATGGTACTAGTCTCGGATATAAGAGATGAATAAATTAATTAGCAATAAATTAATTTTATTCATGGATATTTATATCTTAAATACACGGAATAAATAATACTACCAGAGAAATATTATTTGATAGTTTAATATTGGGAGTGCAATTAATTTTATATAGTGGAAAATAGAATTAATTAATAATAGTAAGGATTAATAGATTTGGGCTTGGGCTCAATTTAATCACTATTATTGGAAGCCCAATATTCTACCTTCTTAAGATCCCCTACGTAGCCTATAAAAGCACTACATGGTCTTCACAATTAGACAAGACAAGATAATCATACTTGATTAGTCTAGAGAGTTCGTGAAGGAGATCCATGGAGTTCGGTAGATCGTCGCCCACACGACGTCCGAGCTAGTTCAAGGAATACGTGGGAAGATCTCAAGGTCGTCAAATTGAGTTCTACGTTTTTCCGAACAACGAGAACGAGGTAAATCGTAAAACCCTCTTTATGATTTTATCGTTTATTTATCGTGAAAATATCATGAACCAAGATCCGAGGGACAAACCCCGTGGACGAGGATCGACCTCGCGGTGGTGATCGAAGATCACCGGACCGCGGAGGCCGAGAGATCCCCGACGGGGATCGCACGCAACGAAACCCCTCGGCTGGACGCCGAGGGTGGCGGTCGAACCCTAGGGTTTCGACCGCCGGCGCGTATAAGGGACCCCGGCTGGAGCCGGGGCTTGCGATCGACCACGGTGGTCGATCGCTGGGGGCAGCCGCGGGCTGGTGCCGCGGCAGTCGCCCCTCCTCCCGGCGATGGCGGTGAGTCGCCGGACTCACCGCCGGGGGGCTGCTACGAGCAGCCCCGGGGATGCGCGACGCATCCCGGCGATCGCCTCGTGCGATCGCGAGCCCCTCGTGGGGGCTCGGCTGGACAGCCGCGGGTTTATCCCGCGGCGGGGTGTTCGGTCGGGCCTCGGTTCGCGTACGATGGTTCGCGGTGGTTTCCGGCGAAAGGTTTTTTCGATTGGGTTGTCGGTTCCGCAATCTAGACAATCCGGATATTCGAAGGATTTCGGTCGGAATTAATTAGATAATTTATTTATTTAAATTTATTAATTCCGGGATATCGATTTCCAACACTTTATTACTTGTATGCATGCTATATGTGTTTATTTTTATGCACTAGATAGCGTATCCCTTTGTTATAAAAAGCTAAGTGGGAGAGGGGATGGAATCATTCCCATGGTCTCCATTACTGTTCTCTTGGTGACTCTTATGGACTTTTGAAGTTCGTATAGATGTGTCATTATAGGAGAATTCTTGTAATTCCTTTTACGAGAAACATTGATTAAGTTTATCAAACAATGTCTAATTTGTCTTTCTGAAACTGACTTCAAGTCGACTCATTCTCACCCCGGGGAGTGGAATGGAGCCAAAGCCACTTGGTCATGTGTATGACACAAATTAGAGACATTCATACCATTCTTTTGAAGATGGATCAATTGTCTGCTCGGCTCCCTCATCTAATGAGAGATAGGGTTGTTCGCATGGTGAATCACTGGTTAGAAACTTTGAGTTTCACTTATGATTCTCCGCGTCTTGATCTACGAAAATCGAATGGATCTTGTAACTTGGATGTCAATTGTAAAAGTCTTTTGGTGTAGTAAACGTCCACACTATCGTGGCTTGCTGCATTGAATGGGATTATGGATCAATTGATGTAGACAGTTGTAGAAGAAAGTAAAGGACCGTGTGTTAACGTAAACGTCCACACTATCGTGGCTTGCGGAAATATACGAGTTTCAAACGATCTTCTTAGTACTGAGTAATGGTTTACACTTAGGTACGCTTTTTAGTATTCTTCCCATCGAAGTAACGCTAATGATGATGTACGACCGAAGCAAATCTAATTGCTAAATCATTTGGATAGGTAAACGTCCACACTATCGTGGCTTGCCATATCTGATGGGATTTTAGATGTAATTAGTAATTTAATGATATTATTTGAGGGAGATAATATCGGACATTAAATTGATTGTTTTTTTAAATGTGCTTATAGGTTTAGAGAATAGCTATGAACCCACTTTCTGTAATACTCAAGGAGCATAAACTCACTGGCCCCAATTATATTGATTGGAGGAGAAATTTGGACATTGTCCTGACTTCTGAAGAGTACAAGTTTGTACTCTATGATGCATGTCCTGCTGAGCCCACGGATGCCT
Source organism: Euphrasia confusa (assembly GCA_954870475.1). Classification (NCBI taxonomy): domain Eukaryota; kingdom Viridiplantae; phylum Streptophyta; class Magnoliopsida; order Lamiales; family Orobanchaceae; genus Euphrasia; species Euphrasia confusa. The sequence continues at coordinate 19,816,326 of OX940963.1, read as the reverse complement.
CAACTAATGAGGAAAAGAAGCATATCGGAAGTGGAAAAAGGCTGATGAAATGGCTAGGTGTTATATTTTGGCTTAAATGTCAAATGTACTCCAAACCCAACATCAGTCGATGGACACTGCCGAGGATATGTTGTACAACCTCAAGGAAATGTTTGGAGAGCAAGATCGTGCGGCAAGGCAAGAAGCCATGAGAGTCCTTATGACAACTACTCAGTCTGAAGGAACGCCCGTAGGGGAGCACGTTCTTAAGATGATGAGTCTGTTGAATGAACTTGAGATCCTAGGAGCTCAAATTGATGCTGAGACGCAAGTCGACATCATACTCCAGTCTCTGACCCCTAGTTTTGAGCAGTTTCGCATGAGTTATAATATGGGTAAACTGTCTTATACTCTTGCGCAACTCCTGACTGAACTGAAGGCGGCAGAGGGGATCTACAAGAAGGGCAAGTCTCAAGCACTTGTAGCTACCAAGTCCAAAGGCTTGAAGCCTGTTGGAGGTAGGGGCAAGAAAAGGAAGCAAGCCTGGAAACCTAGTGGTGCCAAGAGGAGTGGACCACGAGTGGGGGCTGCCAAGCCAAGAGGCAAGTGCTTCCGATGCAATAAGTCTGGACACTGGAAGTCTGAATGTCCTTTCAAAGGTACGAAATTTTCTTTAGTCGTAAAAACATAGTCAGCGGTATTATCTACCAGAAATCTGGTGTGTAGATATGGAACCACTGACGGTATGTGCATTTCTTTAAATGCAGGGGTTCCAGAAAACCCGGCGACTTAGAGAAGAAGAGTTCGAGTCTACACGGGCAAAAGCTGTAGAGGAGGCAGCTGTTGCGGTGGAAGACATTTATCTGCTTTAGTAGTTAAATAGGATTTCATTTCAAGTTTATTGCATTATGTACCCTTTATTTTAGAAAGAACTTTTGTTCTGGATTTCTATTATTTGTGAATGGATATTTTATTTCTTTAATCATTTGATGATTTTGATAAGAAATAATAGTGTTATCTATTCTGGTACATTAGATAGCAATAATATGAATGATAGATCCTGAGTCTACCACGATGCAACAAACCGTTCTATAACTTGTTTTACTTTATTAGATATATTTCTTGTTAAATCATTATACTTGTGAATTCTTATACTTAGTAGTATTTATTCAAATAAGATTCAAATGGTCGAAATTGATTTAATCAATTATAGTTGAAGGAATGGACCTTCCGACCTAAGAATTTAATTTGGAAGATGATACAACTGAGCAAACCTTTCTGGATAAAGGAAAAGAATTCGGACAAGTATTGAGAATGATTAGATACTGATATATGCAGACGTATGTGTGATTAGAAAGGTACGAGTAGTTCTTTCAAGAATGCTCGATGATGGATTAGAATACTTGATGTGCCATAAAAGCAAAGTGTTTTGACTAGTCAATGGACACAAAACTATTATGGAGAACCTTCAACGTATATCCATTAGGAGCCTGCGACTTAGTCGCGAAGGCCATCACCTATCTCAATAACACATAGCATAAATCAAAGAGAGGGATTGGATCCCAAACGACTTCACCATACACTTACGTGTAGAGATGGTGTGTCAGAAATAAGAAATGGAAATCTAGCAGTAAAAGGGCAAGTTGTTCGGAACTACCAATGTTCTATGGATATTCCTGGACACAACGGCATATTCAATATGGTTGTAGGATATCCTAGATGAACAAAGGATTGTGTGTTCAATAGTACTATGAACCAGAAGGACGTGTATCGCCCGGTTCTTAGAGGAAGACTATTAGATGAACCACAAAGCCCGAACTGACGTAATACCTTGGAATGAGAAAAAGGACAACGACTAGGAACCAGCCAAACCGAGTAGAAATACACCGCACACTGCACCTACTGTTATTACTGTTATACACAAGGACGCCATTGCAGTGGGAGGTTGTTAGACAACCGGAGATGTTCATAAGACTATAAGAGTTTTGAACTCTGGATCTAGTAAAGATGAAATCGATCCCTAGCTCTGCATGAGGGCGGTACTAGATCTAAATGTGCCTGCTTGGAGAACAATGAAGTTTATTGTTAAGAGGTTAGATCATTTAGAGTACAAGCTTAGTAAATCCATTTATGGATTGTGACAAAGCTATGAATCGTGGAACTTGCGAGTTGATGAGATAGTCCATCTAATGGATTCATCAAAAGGCATAGACGAAATGTGTATTGGAAACGTGATGGAAACAAAGTGGTGTTTCTCGGAATTTTATGTAGATGACATTTTATCATTGGCAACAATCTAAAGATGTTATCAGACATAAAATGTTGGTTGTCTAAATGAATCAAGATATAAGATTGAGAAGAAGTTAGAGCATGTTCTTGAGATCTTGTGATCTAGGGATAAGAACATTGTACTTCTCCTAGACATCATATACGATCATGGTTTGTTTTAAACATGCATAATTCTGAGAAAGGTTATTGCCTTTCAGAGACAGAATATACATTTATCTAAAGGGTATGTGTTTCGAACACATGAAGGAGATAGATGAAGACAAAGCAGTTTCCTACACTTCAAGTGTGGAAAGCTTTATAGATGCAATGTTGTAAAACGAGAACCTGATATCAACTATGCGATTTGCATAATGGGAGGATATCAAAGTAATCTGGACAAGAGATATTAGAATGCTAAAAAGTACTTGAATGTACTAGATTAAGCAAGACGAAATCTTCTTTGATTACAAATTCTCAGATCTCAAATCAGAGAAGGACCAGTGTAAGTCGATATCAGGCTATGTGTTCACTTTTAGAAAGAGGTGGAACCATGAAATGAAAGAGTGATAAGCAGGACGCTTCTCAGACTCTCTCATAACCGAATAGCAGCCTCAGAGGCAGCGGAAGTTTTGGTTAGGTTCCGGGATAACCTCTTGACTTGGATATGACTCTTAGTTTACCAAAGCCTATTGGATAGCGGTGCACGGTAAACTGGAAGAAGTCATAAGTCAAAAGTGATGATAACACATAGAGCAAGTACCACCTGATATGAGTCATCGTCGAGGGAGACGACGCTGTAGTCACCAAGATAACTTCAGAGCGGCAACCTAGAGTGCTCATTCACATGGTACTTCTTGGAAGTACAATTTAAGCACGTGATGAGTATGGGAGTCGGGAGTTTGGAGGAAATGACTACACCTTAGTACAAGTGGGAGATTGTTGGAGTTGTGTACTTAATGTCTAGATTTAAGTAACGGTAAACTCCCGGTCATAGCATTTAATCTATTTAATTAATAAACAATTGTTTGCATTTAATTATTAATAATTAAATATATGCAAATCATAGTCCTGGATTCTATACGTTGTGGTTAGTATGATGTGTCGGGCCCACACAGAAGATCATACTATCGGTTACTCGTATTTAATCAAACAGTTGCTCACGACCTAGATGGACACGGACCAATCCATCGGTATCGTCGTTGTGTGAGAGAGAAAATAATTTATCTTAATTATTTTATCACACTTGTACACTTGGTGTATTGGGCGGATCGCTTGAGATTTATCGATTAGGATTGCCTTAGATAATCGATTCAAGTCTCAGAGTATTTTATTCTTAATCCCCGATACTATTGCGGGTGTGTATATTTAATATAAGTAACTTTGATTTACCAAAGGAATTAACCGATTTAATTATTGGGTTAATTACCGGCTAAGTTGGGTTACTATATTTTATATACGACATGCCGTGAATACTTGACGGGAAAGTGTATCCCGGAAGGGTTGATAATATCCCCGAGATGAGTTCATAAGGAATTATTGTGTAAACCTCATGAGTGGATTCGTTCCGCACAATAATTAAGGTTGAATGGTACTAGTCTCGGATTCAAGAGATGAATAAATTAATTAGCAATAAATTAATTTTATTCATGGATATTTAAATCTTAAATACACGGAATAAATAATACTACCGGAGAAATATTATTTGATATAATATGGTTTAATATTGGGAGTGCAATTAATTTACATAGTGGAAAATAAATTAATTAATATTAATAGAGGATTAATAGATTTGGGCTTGGGCTCAATTTAATCTTTAATATTGGAAGCCCAATATTCCACCTCCTTTAGATCCCCTACGTAGTCTATAAAAGCACTACATGGTCTTCTCTATTCTCATAACTTGAAGATCATAATTCTTCTAGAGAGAGAAAGTAGAGAGAGAGAGAGAAGAGGATCCATAAGCTTGGAGGATCGTCGCCCACCCGACGTTCAAGCTAGTGCAAGGAATACGTGGGAAGATCGTAAGGTCATCAATTGATTTCGTTTCTCCGCACAACGAATCAAAAGGTAAAATCATAAACTCCCTTGTATGATTTTATGTGAATTAATTGTAATACGTACATGAACACACGATCCGGGAGAACGTCGAGACCGGGATACGGGGATCACGCGATCCCCGTCGGGACCGAGAAGGGGCGGCCGAACCCTAGGGTTCGACCGCCGGCGCGCGCGGACGAGGGAAGCCCCGGCTGGACGCCGGGGCATGCGATCGACGTGAAGTCGATCGCCGGGGGTTCGCCGTGGGCTGGTGCCACGGCGGGTGGACCCTCCCGCCTCCTCGACCGGCGGCATGCGCACGGGAGGAGCCCCGGCTGGACGCCGGGGCATGCAACGACCGTGAGGTCGATCGCGAGGGAAGCCGCGGCTGGGCCACGGCGGGTCAGCTGGGAACTGACCGCTCTCCTCTGACGGCGGCGGTGAGTCGCCGGACTCACCGCTGGGGGCTGCTGGGCAGCCCGGCGATCGCATGTGCGCGATCGCGAGCCCTCCTCACGGCGGGGGCTCGGCTAGGGTTTAGCCGTGAGTTCGCTCACGGCGATACTCGTGTCGAGCTCTGGCGTCGTTAGGTGGTTCGCGTGTATCCGGCGAGAGGATTTCGGTCGAGTTATTATTTTCCGCAAATTTTAATGGTACGGGATATCGATTTCCAACAAAAATATACTTCCCCCTTCCATAAAAGTTGCAACACTTTTTTTTAGGTGTCCCACAATAGTTGATATAGCCCAAAAAAGGAAATAAATATTTTATTTTTTTCACTTTAAAATATTAGTTTAACTCTACTTTATTTATCTACTTTTTAAACTCCACTCACAACTACTTTATTTTTCAACTTAAAAATACATTTGTACTTTTTATTTTTTAATTATAATGTAAATAATTAACATTTTCATAATTTCCGTGTCCACAAAAGTATTGCATGTTTTGTGAACTAGAGAGAGTATTAAATATTAATTATTATTTGGGTTTAAAAATACTGTAAAGTATATTTATAAATACATTTGTTAAGGTCACGACAGAATTAACTACCAAGTTGTTGATTCAACTCAGCGTATTCCCGTAAATGAGATATCAGATTTTCAATCAGCTCGTTGGGTGTCTGCTCCTGAGGCACTGTGGCGCATATTTCGATTCCCAATAGGATATATGATGTCTTTCGTTATTAGGTTGCCATTACATCTTGAAAACTATCAGCCTATAACTTTCAATAAAAATCAGCGCGTGCTTAATGTCGCGGAAAACACGTTTCAGCGACAAACTATGCTCACTGAATTCTTCCTCACTAATAATACATGTCCTCGGGCTAAAACCCTTTCTCTCACTAATAACGAGTTCCCAGCCCATTTTGTTTGGGTTCCTACTGACCGTCGATGGAAACTTCGTCAAAGAAATACATCCGTTGGTCGTATTGTGACGGTTCATCCAACAGATTCCGACAGATATTATCTTAAAATTTTGTTGCGCAAAGTTCGTTGTCCACTATCTTACACAGATTTGCGCACCTACAACGGTGTTGTATCACCTAATTTCAGAGATGCTGCTTTGGCTAGAGGTTTTCTAGAGAATGATGATACTCAAGAGGCATGTTTAGCAGAGGCCTCCTTGTTTCGTATGCCTTATGAATTAAGGCGTTTGTTCTCCACTCTTCTTGTGCATGCTTTGTTGGAGTTGTGTACTTAATGTCTAGATTTAAGTAACGGTAAACTGCCGGTCATAGCATTTAATCTATTTAATTAATAAACAATTGTTTGCATTTAATTATTTATAATTAAATATATGCAAAGCATAGTCCTAGATTTTATACGTTGTAGTTAGTATGGTGTGTCGGGCCCACACAGAAGATCATATTATCGGTTACTCGTATTTAATCAAACAGTGACTCACGACCTAGATGGACCCGGACCAATATATCGGTATAGTCGTTGTGTGAGAGAGAAAATAATTTGTCTTAATTATTTTATCACACTTGTACACTTGGTGTATTGAGTGGATCGTTGAGATTCATCGATTAGGATTGCCGGCGATAATCGATTCGAGTCTCAGTGTATTTTATTCTTAATCCCCGATATTGTTGCGGGTGTGTATATTTAATATAAGTGACTTTGATTTACCAAAGGAATTAACCGATTTAATTATTGGGTTAATTACCGGTTAAGTTGGGTCACTATATTTCATATATGGCATGCCGTGAATGATTGATTGACCGGACAGTGTATCCCGGAAGGGTTGATAATATCCCCGAGATGAGTTCATAAGGAATTATTGTGTAAACCTCATGAGTGGATTCGTTCCGCACAATAATTAAGGTTGAATGGTACTAGTCTCGGATTCAAGAGATGAATAAATTAATTAGCAATAAATTAATTTTATTCATGGATATTTAAATCTTAAATACACGGAATAAATAATACTACCGGAGAAATATTATTTGAAATAATATGATTTAATATTGGGAGTGCAATTAATTTATATAGTGGAAAATAAATTAATTAATATTGATAAGGATTAATGGACTTGGGCAGTGGGCTCAATTTAATCTTCAATATTGGAAGCCCAATATTCCACCTCCTTTAGATCCCCTACGTAGCCTATAAAAGCACTACATGGCCTTCATAAATCATAAGACAAGATTATCATACTTGATATTCTAGAGAGTTGAAGGAGATCCATAGGAGTTCGATAGATCGTCGCCCACCCGACGTTCGAACGGAGTGCAAAGAATACGTGGGAAGATCCAAAAGGTCTTCAACTTGATTTCGTTTCTCCGCACAACGAATCAAAGGTATGATCATAAACTCCTTCGTGTGAATTTATGTGAATTAAATTGTGATACATGCATGAACGCACGATCCGGGAAAACGACGAACTTCGGAGACGGGGATTCGAGATCCCCGGCGAAGGTTCGAAGGACCCTCGGCTGGGAGCCGAGGGGGTGCGGTCGAGCCCTAGGGCTTCGACCGCCGGCGCGCATCGAAGGAAGGCCGCGGCTGGACGCCGCGGCTGGGGCGATCGAACCCTAGTTCGATCGCCGGGGACCGTCGCGGCTTCGCGCCGCGGCTGGTGGTCCCCCCTCCTGTCGGTGGTGGCGGTGAGTCGCCGGACTCACCGCCCGGGGCTGCCGGAGCAGCCCCAGCGATCGGCGCACGATCGCGAGCCCCGGCGGGGGCTCGGCTAGGGTTTCGGCCGCGGGTTCATCCCGCGGCGATGCTCGGGTCGAGCCCGGTTCCGTCCGGTGGTTCGCGTGTTTCCGGCGATGGGATTTCGGTCGGGGTTATCGGTTCCGCATTTTTTTTGATACCCCGGGATATCGATTTCCAGCATGCTTGTCCCTCTGATCCTCAAAAACTTTGGAATCGTTTTGAACCTGATATGTCGGCTGATTTTCAATCAAATGGCCTTCTAACAGTTTCTGAAATAAGAATGAAAGTTCTGCAACAACTCAACAGTTTCCTTCAGTCTATGGGTAAGGATATCAGCGCGTTCGGTATTTTGCCTTTCGCTGTCCAACTAAATGTTCTGCCCTCTTTAACTAAGGAGGTTGATGATGAACTTTCTATCCATGTCTCTTCTTCTGATCTCCGATCTAAGAATTTGCTTAATGCCTGTCAGTTGAGCATATTTACAAAAGTTATAGAGAAAATCGAAAATAATGAACCTGCTGCATTCTTTGTTGATGGTCCAGGAGGCACTGGTAACTTTTTTATACCGTGCACTCTTGGCCGACGTCCGTTCCATAGGGCATGTTGCCTTGGCAACAGCCAGTTCAGGAATTGCGGCCTCCATTCTTCCAGGAGGTCGTACGGCTCACTCCCGTTTTAAAATTCCTATTGATCTGACCAATGGTTGTACTTGTCGTATTAGTAAGCAAAGACGTTTAGCTTTTTTGATCATTCAATGTAAGTTAATCATCTGGGATGAGGCCCCAATGAGTAACAAGGAATCCATCCAAGCCTTAGAACATCTTCTACGTGATTTAATGTCTTGTGATACAGTTTTTGGCGGTAAGGTTATAATTCTGGGTGGTGACTTCAGACAGACCTTGCCTGTTTTTAGAAATTGGACAAAAAAGGCCACTTTAAACTCTTGCCTCAAATCGTCACGTATTTGGACACAACTACAAAAAATGTCCCACACTGAAAATATGCGAGCTCGTACTGACCCAGCCTTCACAGCATTCTTATTGAATGTGGGCAATGGCGCTTGCCTAACTCTGGATTCAGAGTCTATTGAAATACCTTCTTCTTTGCTACTTTACAGTGATAATGAAGAAACATCTCTGCAAAAACTGATAGATCAGGTATACCCAAATTTTGATGATTTCTTAGCGCCTACAACCCACAATAGAGTTATCCTGACCACAAAAAATTCCTTCGTCGAAGAAATTAATAACTTGCTTATAAAGAAATCCCCTGGTTCTGGAGCTGAATATTTAAGTTATGATCGCGTTCTAGATGATTCTAATGAAGGACAGTACGTAGACTTGATAAATACTCTTACGCCCAATGGTTTGCCGTCTCATAATTTGATTTTGAAATTACATGCCCCAGTTATGCTGCTAAGAAATGTGAATGATCTTGAAGGATTGTGTAATGGAACAAGATTAACTTGTTTAGCCTTAGACTCCAATGTGATCAAGGTCGAAATTTCCTTTGGTGACTATAAAGTTAGAATTGTATCCACCGAATACCTATGCAGCCATCAAGTGATGACAATTACCCAGTTCCATATAAAAGAACCTAATTTCCTATTCGTTTATGTTTTGCCATGACCATAAATAAATCTCAAGGGCAAACTCCTGATACAGTAGGTGTTTACCTCAAAGAACCTGTATTCTCTCATGGACAGTTGTATGTCGCTTTATCTCGCGCTAAATCAGCGTCGAATATTTACGTACTTATAAAACGTGCATTATGTGATTTAACTACCTCAAATCAAACATTGAATGTTGTCTATAAAGAGGTTTTGAGTGATCTTTTGGACTTGTGATTGAGAGGTACTCTGATTGCCCGATTCCCATGTTTACTATGCATTTTTTTCCTGCATTAATTTGTGATGCCATTATATAATTTTTTTTTCCTTTTACCAGAATGCCTCCTAACATATGTGCAACGCAAAGTCTTTTAAGATCGGCATCCCAAGTTGGACTGTGGTTGTACAGGTTCTTCAACGGTTTACTCCTATGATGAAAATTAGTTCTGATAGATCAAAGGCAAGTCAATATCAGAAGTTTGCTCTGGTTGATATGGCGGTGATAATTTATGCCCTTTGGGCTTTGTTTCTTGTCGATCTGCATTTTTTCCATTTTTGATATGTTTTTTTTAAGTGAGCTCCTCTTGCACTTCGTGTAGGGAACGGTTATAAGCGCAATTATATATGATAATACGATCCCAGTTTTTGACCACCTTCTGCATCCTTATAAGCGCTACAAGATAAGCAACGCACATCTTAAACATGTCGTAAAGGATTTCAGAATTAGTGATTACAATTATACCTGGATTTTGACCAATCGGACGCCAGTAGAACTCATTGAGGATGTTCACGAACATCCGATACATATGCCCTTCCAGCTGGTCCCCTTCTCAGAACTCTACAAACACGCTGACAAAGATGTTTCTATCACTAATTACTCATGTTGTTTTTTCTTACTTATGTAAATTGGTTTAACTCTGACAATCTGGATCAAGAATTGCGCTGACTGTTCAGCTCATATTAATGACACTGTGGTTCGCCCGATTTGTATACTTGCAACAGATTTGCGTGTTTCTACTTATGACGGTTCGTAGCCACATTAATATTGTTCGGCGCATATTAAAACCTGAATGCAAAATTTATACTTTTATCTTCTTTTTTGTATGCACTTCTTTTAAGGGTATCATTAAACTCGAGGATGTTTACTTATCTTATGGTGAATCCTCCAATGGCAGAAACTGCAAACCTACTTCAGTGGTAATTAACCTGTTCATTTGCGTATCAAATCATCGGTGTTTGGTGTTTTTCAAGTTGTTATTTTTACTCTCATTTTTTTATCCAACTTTCTTTTTAATTTTCTACTCTATGTGGCATCGCCTGTTTGTTCCATCGTTTAATTATTGCTTGATCATCTGTAGTTGCAATTAGTTAAATATTAGAGTTGTCTTTAATTATTGTACATAAAACTTCATTAAAATAATCCTTGCATATAGAATCCATTCTAATATGAAATCATCATGCCTATTTTAGGTTTAACTCTGCTCAAAATGACCGCTCATTATGGCAACTAGACACCATGTAGAAAAATCCAGGTCGGTTTTTTCGTGTGCCACCGGAAGATGAAGTTCTTCTTCTACAGAATGCACTAAAGAACATATCTACAGTAAGCATCTCACTCCTTCAACATATTGTGCAATTATTTGGGTGTAAATTCTTTCTTTCCTACAGCTGCACACTGCTTGGGTGAGAGGTCAACTTGAGTATATAGAAATGCCTAAAGGTCCTTGCTCTGTCGTGTGTGGTCACTGCAATAAGTCCTAGGACGCATACCCCTCTTATATGATGATATGTATGTCTTGCAAAACAAAAGCACTCACAAAGCTAAGGAAACTGTTCACTGCTTCCCAATTTCAGCATCAAATAATTTTTATCTTATAACCAACGATTTTTCAAACACAACAGCCTTCGCTTGACTTTCCGATTGTCAGACAAATCCGAGAGTATCGTTATGACAACAATGTCTCCTTTAGCTGACTCTATATTATCTATGAATGCTGAAGAAATACAATATCATTACGAGCAAGTATTCGTAGAGTTATCTTTTGAATTTTATATCTAACATTATATCATACTCTGAAATCTATTTTTTATTTTTTCACGTATTTTCTTTGTTTGTTCTTGTTTAAATTGACTACCTGCTGATTTTGATTTTTTATTTTATTAATGAACTTAGTGACTGATTATAGATTTCAGTAGAATGATTTTAATACAAGGCATTCATTTTAATTTTCTTTTACAGAATTAACACTTTACTTTTTAACATAAATCGCTGCAAAGGAAAATTGAAGAGGTTGTGGAAAATTTGAAAATTGCCAGTATACATGCCTCATGAAAGTGTTCTACACATAGATAAGAAATCAAAAGTGCCCACACTACTCTCTCCTTAAATTCTACGCAGCCGACAAGTATGATTAGCCAACAAGTACCAGCAATTTTGCAACCGGATCAAATTCAGATTACTGTCAACTTCTGCATCCACTCCTCCAGACACTCCTATATTTGTGAGTGCCGAATATAAAATTGTTGGTCAGTCACCTATCTCAATATCTTCGACATGCAAAAGTTTGGATTTTAGCGACATCTCAACAGAACAAGATGAAATAACGAACCTTACAGAAAGTCCGAAGCAGAAAAAGGGTTGGATGAAATTGGAAATTTGTTTCACAACAATATGAATGTAATTTTGCGTAAGAAGTTTGGCTGTCACTTTATATTTTGTAACAAGTTTGACGTCACTTTATATTTGTAACAAATTTCATGGGCCTTCGTCTTGCATGGCAAGGCGATCGGCTTCTAGTGTATATATATATATATACTAGGGGCGCTCGTCTTGCCGTGCAAAACGAAGGCCCATGTGACTTAGCGTATGAACAAGGCAAAATCAAAACCGATAGTGTTCAAAGTACAAGATACAATGGTCATAAGTTTAACTTCCTGAATAAGCAAAAACCAATAACTGAACTAAATCATGTGAACTAAGTATGTACTTAAAAAATAACACACAACAAGAAACAAAATGGATGTCCAAATTCAACATATTAAAAACTGTACAGTGCGCAATTATAGACACATTATATACATCAAGAAAAATTAATGTGGATTTGTATGATCACTGGGAAGTAAGGGCCAGGCAGTAATTTCATAAAAGAACGCTGCTTATAAGAACTCGTTGGTGTAACATTATAATTACCTAAGTTCTGTGAGGATGTATTTCTAGACCGGGAGCTGAGACACCTAAGCCCGGGGATTCTAAGAGCACTCCATTGGTGTGTTGTTGTTCTTCAATAAGCTTTTTCAAGTATTTTTCCTGGAGCTTCTATACGTAATTGTAACTTTCTTTGTACCTATATAGTATTATTTATTAGAAAAACGCAAGTTTTTAAAATTGTTGGCAGAGTTCGAGCCCCTTTATATTAAATAATTTTGGGATCGAAAAAAGAAAATACTAAATACCTCCAATTGCTCATGCAGGCGCGCTTTTGCACGGAAAGTATTTGATGGTAATATAGCCTTGGGGATATACAGTTACTCGAGGTTTTGTGGAATGTGCAAGTATTTACACCATCACTTGTAATTTTTGAAAGTCCTGTCCATCAATTTTTGAACAGGTATTGCTATCCAACTGCAGCACAATTGCGTTAAGCATATAATAAGAAAGAGACTAATTAAGTAGTCTCTTGCAGAGATCAATTAAAAGTATATGGTCGGTTTTTACAAACATTTACTACATTGATTTATTTCTTGCCATTTAAGCAATAAACGAGGAACTTACAAAGATCATATTCCTGAAGACTTCGGTTCCTGACATCCATATTAGCAAGAAGCAATATCAAGTGCTCCCTCTGATTTGCTACATCCATATTAGCAAGAAGCAAAATCAAGTGCTTCCTCTGATTTGCTACATTCCCTTTCTATAATGCCCACATAGAAAGAAAAGACCAAAGTCAAGAAATGACAAAATAAAAATACGAAAGCGTATACACAGCCACAACACTTCTCCACGAGTAATCTTTTGTGACCATCATCATAGTGGGATTTCTCAATAACAGAAAACTGTAAACAAAATAAACATCACCGGAATAAAAATTGTTAATTTTAATTGCTAGCACAAATTTACCAAATAAAAAGTAGACAACAGAACTCACCGTCCAGAGGGATGTCTATGAATTTGGAGTGGTTCTAATTGAGCTTCTCAGTGGAAGAAGAGCAGTGTACCTGAACCAATTGAGCAATTTCAGAGAATTCCCCCAATGCGAACATCAAGAAATTCATTATCAACACATCATATATCAGAAAACAAAAACATCACATAGTCAGATAACAAAGAATATGAGTATACCATAAAGCACCATAGAATTAATGAAAAAAATCGCAGAATCCCAAATCAAACGGATCACAGAATTGGAAACACAAGTAACCTCAAACCATATGGTTCCCAATCATCAGTGAGAACCTAACCTAACCCCAAACCAAACCCCCCAAAAGATAATCATATTAAGAGGTAGAGCAAGTAATACTATTAAAACTCTCAATTAATTACGACAAATAACAAATGATTCTACTTAGAAATTGATTAGCCGCTCCGTTGAGGTTAAAGATTCGGAAGGATTCTGCGTTCTTCTTCACCTCAATAAAAATAAGTAGATATCATCGGCGGCGGGCACAGTGATGAAGACGAAGAAGAGGTCAGTGATTTTTTTCTTTCTACGGGTGTTGGAGATAAGGTTTTGTGAATTAATTACTCTATCTCAGAATTTACTTTGCAAGTGGAATAACACGTGCCCTCCTCTACTGCATTTGAGTAGAGTAGAGGTGTTATTTAGGGGTGTATTCAATTGGGATTTTAATGGATTTTTTTGGACTTTTAAAAGTCTTTGGATTTTTATAGATTTTCTAAACCACGTAGTCTACGTACTGTTTGACTGACTTTTTCCCATTGATTTTGATAAATTTTCATAAACTTCACATTATTGTAATATAATTTTTTTAATTGTTATACTTGAATTTGTATAAATTTTTATATAAAAAAAAATCTTAATTATTTAAAAAAATCCAAATTGTTTAAAAATAAATAAATATTATTATTTATCAAAATATGCATTTGTTCAAAAATAAATAAATATTATTATTTATCATTAATATTTTATATTCATTTATATTATTGTAATACATGAGTCTCATTTCCCACATAGCATTAGCAATGCAAGCTCTTCAAGCTCCATGAATTAGGAGAGTATATTTGATTAAAATTTTATAGAATTTTTTTAATTTAGAAAATTTATAGATTTTATGGAGAAATTGACTAATTTTATTATTGATTTTCATAGATTTTAAAGAATTGTAAATTTATATGAACTACTTTTATATAAAAAAAATCAATTTTTAAAAAAAAACAAAAAATAAATTATTATTCTAATTATTATAATTCTTTTTCATCACAAAATAATTTATTATTAATATTATGTATAAATAACTATTTTTAACGAAAATATAATAAGATAAATTTTCTCAAATAAATATGTTAATAGAGTGATTAGTGTAACTAACTAACAATTGTTTTATTTTTATTTTTCGTATTTGAGTTTTCGTATTGTAAAGAAGTCCATTGGAATCTCTCATAAATTTAGTTATATTTTGTAAAGAGAATCCATCAAAATCCATAAATTTTTAAAATCCATTATAATCCATAGACTTTTGAATACCGGATTTTTTAAGACTTTTTAAAATCCTTATTGAATACCTCCGGATTTTAATGGACTTTTAATCCGGATTGAATACACCTGGACTTTAAAAGTCCATTAAAATCGTATAGACTCTTAATTGAATACATCCCCCTTATTTATGTTTTTAACATTAATTAATTAGGCAATTTTAAAGTCCATTAAAATCCTATAGACTCTTAATTGAATACATCCCCTTATTTATGTTTTTAACATTAATTAATTAGGCAATTTTACATACACAATACATACGCAATACATACAAATCTATTAGGTATAAAGTTGATACTCGGGCAATTGCCCTTGTCATTATATATATATACTAGGTATCTATCGTCTTGCCATGCAAGGCGAAGGGCCATAGGATTTGCGACCATTTTTTGTTTTGATAAAAATTGGTACATTGCTTAACAGTAACTTGTTGGTTGAATCGGGAAGTGGGGAAGTGGCACATTGGGTACTGTGTTCTGCTCGGGCAATTTTAATGAGCTGGTTTGATCTTTATAGTGGATGATGCCTCCGAGTCCTCTAGAGACAGAAGTGTTGCCTCCGTGAGCATCTGAAAAATTGGAGCGAACCAAAAAGATAAGAAATAAAAAAACTAAAATATTTTGTAAATAAGTAAAACTTTAGTGGTGGGTTTTTGTAGTTAGTCCGTAAATGTAGATAATGTTTTTACCCTTTCTTCTTTTTCTTGGATACTGATTTGGAAATGGCTTGTGTTAATAGGGTATTCTATATATTTGTCTTTCTTCATTTATTAATCCAGGCAAATGAGATTGAGAATAGACAGGCTACTTCCCTGGGAGAGTTCAAAGTTGATCATGTTAGAAGCCGAATGACAAGTACCCGACTCCGTACTTTCCACCTGTAAAGCAGATACGACCCCAATGAGTTGTGCAGTACTATATTGAAACTACATCTTTTGCACATTATCTATAAGAACAAAGCACCTGGGAATCAAGTTGATAATCTGAGGATGAAATATCTGCAGGAACCTGAAAAACAATGGAATAGAAATCACGCATCCATCGCTAAAACGAAACAAGATTAATGTAGATGGTCCCGGTTCAGATTCTTCTTTTCAGTGGAAAGTTTTTAGTATCCCATAATGAGAGAGAACTACTTACCACAATTGCGCTGATAGATATGTTGGAAAGAAGTTGCTTGATTACATCTTCAGTGGTATTGCCAAATTCACCTATATAAACAAATTGGGCTTATTTGCTTACGAAAGAAGGTTTAATTACAGAAATATCCTTGAGGTTTTACTCAAGTGAAAAAAAACAACCAACTTTCAAATTACAAAAGATACCCCTGAGGTGATTTTGTAATATCGAACGTTAGCTGGATTTACTAGTAATTAGGTTAAACGCCAAGGGTACTTTTGCGAAACGAAATCAATGCATATCAGCAGGCGATCTCAACAATGCATCTGAAAGTTACAATTCGTCAATCGAGCTCATCGGCCCTAAAGGTTTTGAAAGTGAATGAAAAAAGGTTGTACTCAGTTGAAACCAATAACTTCATAGCAAACAAGAAGATGCATACCTTACTAAAGTAATCGTGAGACAACTCAAAATACGTACTCCCTATTTCGTCTTTTGGAGGTTGCAATACATTCTTACAGAAATCACTTATTGAGTCGAATAAAATTGAGAGCTCGAGAGTTTTGATCGCCCTCGAATTTGATAATATTCTTGTCCCCTGACCAAATAAGATGTTGATATGCGTAAGGACGTAAATTTCTAAGAATAAAATGATGATGATACAATGCTTACTGAAAAAGAAAAAGCATGAAGCGATCACACACATGAAAATGGCAAATATTAATTTAACAATATAAGCATCAAAAATACGATCAAAGTGATGGGGTCGTATGAAATCATCATTATAGGCATGACCAAATAGGACCGGAACAAAGCACGATTTCGCTACCTGAAGATAAAAAAAACTGAATTAATTCTTCAAACAGTAGTCGAAAGAAACTCGATTACAAAAAAGCTACATGCATTTCTAGGCAAATATGATTCAAGAAATGTACCTTGATTGTGTTCAGATCCGTTATGTCGAGTTTTGCCTTTTCAGGATTCCTTTCCTCATGTATTGGATAGCAAACTTAACCTAAATAACCAAAAAAGAAAAATAGATGTTCAATTGAACAGGTTGCCAGACCAAGAGACGAGTCGATAATTTGGTCAACTTACAGTGAATTTCGGAAGACGAACTTTGTATGTATATCAACGAGTTCCATCATATAGTCCCCCAACCGATGGCGGATGGCCTACATAATCATTTGATGTACCGTGTACATATTCACTAAAATATTGAACTCAGAGGTGGTCACAAGTCACAACAGAATACATAAAAGCATCACGTACTTTTGTGAATTTGTTAGGAGCAGAAAAACACAATCAAACGGCAAAACCGTTTGCCCAAAAAGCACTAGCTTTTCCAATAAATAATCTCAATAATGAATAACCTTAAACCCTAATTAACAACTTATATAATAGTCTAAGACTCTAAGTAATACCAAAAATAAATAACTCTAAATACTAAAAAGATACTAAATATCTAGAATAATAATAAATAATAATAATACTAATAAAATATTGCTAAGTATCCAGTAGGTCTATTAATAGGCCTAAGCCCGTTCCCGACTCATATTCTGCTCTCTAACAACTCCATCCCCCTTCAAAACAACCTTGTCCTCAAGGTTGAAACTTGAAAATTGCTTCTGAAACGGAACAATGTCTACCCATGTCGCATCATCCGGCGATTGACCCAACCATTTGATCAACACTTGTTGTACCTCGTTGCCACCTTCAGACGAAATCCAACTATCCAGCACCGTTTTTGGTTCAAACTCGCCCACCACAAACTCCATTAGTCCCCTGCACAACGTCGGGTCTCCCTTTAGAACCACTGTACTTCCCTTCCAGACGAAGGACATCATCATGGTGTCCCAGTTGGTTCGGACCTCTCCTAGCGTCGCCAGCCATGCTACTCCAAGTATAACATCAACGCCTCCCAAATCAAACACGTAACAATCTGCCATAACTTCACAACTCGGTATGGTGATAGTAAGCTCGCGGCACACGCCCTCCGACTTTTGTCGTCTTCCATCTCCTAACCTTTTCATCTGCATAGTTCGCGGCCGTGACAATCCGGCCATCGAGAAAATTGAAAGCGCCCTATCCCTGTCGGTGTCTTCTTCTATATGTGGCTTAATCCCTTCCTTATAATCAGACTCTAGAAACTCCAACTGATTCAATCTCAAATTCTCCCATTCTTCGGCGACCATAACTCTTAATTGCTTCAAAGGACAGTCATGATTTGGAGTGTATGGTTTCTTGCAGCGAAAACAATGCCCCTTCGCACGAAGTTCAGCGAGCTCATGTGGCGAACGACGCGCAAACCTGGTCCGGGCTGTGGACTGCCCCGACACACCTGATTCTGTGGACTGGGGTTTGTCGATGCCCCTGGCGGGCTGCCCTGTGGCGGAACTACCCTGGTGATCGAAGTTTTGAGTGTTGTTGGGCCTGGTCGAGAAAGTCAGCCTCGAAAACGGGGTTGTACTTGGGGCCGACGGAAATACTTTGTTCGAAAGCCCGCCGGACTGCACTGCCAAGTTATCCTCCACATCCCTAGCCACCACATCCCTAGCCAACTCCGTCGCCATTACTGCCATTGGAACCTTCGATTCGGGGGCTGTATTGTGCAGTTCAAACTGTTGATTAGCGCGGACTAACCAACCGATAGGATCAGAGCCCTCAAATGACGGCAATTGTACCATCTGACCCGTTATGCGCCTCGATGTTGTGTCGATGTTTGCTGTTGTGTCTTTTTCACTTTTTTTGTTGGAAGACGATGTGTCTGTGTCATCCGGTCGTTTCAGCAACTTGCTCAATTCCGCTAAGGTTTTGGAAATCTCCCCCAGCCGCTGACTATGTGAATTCAGCACGGTCATCATCACCTCTTGTTCTTTCTCAATCTTGTTCAGTCTCTCCGTTGTCTCTGTTGCAGATCTCGTCATGTCGGCGGGAATGGGATCCGGCAGATCGGACCAATTGTTAGGAGCAGAAAAACACAATCAAACGGCAGAACCGTTTGCCCAAAAAGCACTAGCTTTTCCAATAAATAATCTCAATAATGAATAACCTTAAACCCTAATTAACAACTTATATAATAGTCTAAGACTCTATGTAATACCAAAAATAAATAACTCTAAATACTAAAAAGATACTAAATATCTAGAATAATAATAAATAATAATAATACTAATAAAATATTGCTAAGTATCCAGTAGGTCTATTAATAGGCCTAAGCCCGTTCCCGACTCATATTCTGCTCTCTAACAGAATTACTCACGGGAACTTGAGCTTTGAAAGAAAGAAGGAACTGCAGAATCTACATACCGATGCAAATACAAAGTTAGGCAAGCATGCAACTTTGAAACCAAGTACGACCAGACCCCATGAGTGCTCGGTTTTAAACTCTTGGAGTTCTCCCTTGTTTCAGAAAGTGATGTTTACCTAGGTGGCTACGAATTTGAACTTTTTTCATGGGCATGGATAAAAATTGATATCTTTCAGAGGCAAAGAAAACCAGTTTCTTATGAAAAGTGTAATGCTACAACTGATTATCTAATTCAATCCCACTTATAAAACAACAATAATGAAACCTCCCTTTTCCTTCCCACAACCACATGAAAACAAACACGCGCTTGAGAGCTCAAAACGAACATGTTTAGTCCAGACACATACTCTCGATGAAAATAAAATGTGCTCGGGACGCAGAAAGTATTAACATACCAAAGAATTATACGAATCACACAAATTCGAGAAATTGAAGGCGACTGATTAAAAAAAACTAAAAGTGGAAGGAGAAAAAGAGGGTTGGACCTGTGTTGCCGTTCATACAAGGGTCGGCTTCGAGATCGTCCCGGGTGAATTTTTTGGTGTAATCCGAGAGCTTTCAGAGATTTAGCGGGGGAGTGAAGCCGTGCAGATTGAGCGGGGAGTGAAGGATAAGAAGAAAGAACAGAGCAGATCTATTTTACCTTTACTTTTGGTAGGGATAATGTGTCAATTAATTAAATTAAAATACCTAATTAGTAGATAGATACAAGTTACGTTCATAAGGGGAGTGACACGTGACATCAATGCCCTTCTTTTTATATATATATATATATATACTAGTGGCGAATCGTCTTGCGAAGCAAGACGAACGCCCATGCGTCTCGATACAACCTTACTGCAAAACAATGTTGCAAAATGTTGCATGAAGATACAACTTTAGTGCAAAACAATGTTGCAAGATATTGCATGAAGAAATGAAAGCCTAAACAAAATGTGCTAGATATTACAACTATTAATATAGGGTATAGCAAGAGTAGAGGTCACAAGTTGAACCTAAGTTGCAAATTTAGTTTCAAAATGCAAACTTAGTTTCAAAATACAGAGCTTAAAAGCAAAAGTAGAGGACAAAAGTTTATCTTATTCTGCAAAGTTAGTTTCAAAATACAGAAGCTTTAGAGCACCGCATAGCAAGAAGTTCGGCTGGTAAGGAGCAGGCCTGTCGCATCGAACCCCACAAGCTTGTTGAAAAATAACATTCTAAATATACAAACGATTATCAAGCTTAATTCCAAACTGTAAAAAAGTATTCAGTTTATGGCACCATCCAAAATAACATTCAAAATATTGGGGAACAACTCTTGTAGTTCATTCAACCTGTCCTTTTTTTATTCTGGAACTTTATGTTGGGTTCTTAAACCTTGGTACATTGATAAAAGGAAGTTTAGAAAAAACCTGGATAAATAATACGAATATTATATTCAGCAGCAACCAGTAGTACAGATAACCATAATACAACTTATCAACGAAAGCAAAAAGGCATTTGCGATAAATTACAACAAGCACAAACTCAGTAATTATGCTCATATCAATACAAAAAAAAAGGTTGTTAATGCAAGGAAATTAAGCAACAATTGTGAATGCAATAACATAACGCATGAACGATAACAGAACACCACTTATGAGAACAAACATACAACTAATTTCAGCAATAACAACGATATTGAACGATAACAGAGCACAAATCACATGAGAAAAGCAAAAAAATAAATCTCAACAGTAGGGTCGGAGATGAAGATCTTACAATTGTCTTAGCCTGTGGGGTTCGATGCGACTCACTGCAAATAAAATCAAACATTATCTATAAATGTTTTTGGCAAAAGATAACTCATCCAAGAATAAGAAGTAGAAACACGTGTGGGAAGAAAATAAACCCAAATTAACCTTAGACATGACATTAGCGTCGATGATGACTTCAATTTTTTGAAGTATACATGAGACATTATGTTTAAAACTTAAAAAAAAACCTTTATTTTTAAATTATGAATTTGATATTTCGACATCTGAAAAAATTTACAAATAAAATAACAACTAAATATTGAAAAATGATAAATTGTTATTTTTGTGAGAATTTAAAAATTGTGAAAAAAATTCTAATTAAAAATCTATTTTGACATAGTATGTTTGCAAGCTTACTACTACAGAACTTCTTCCCAAGCTCTCTCACCAGCCTATGTTGAATCGTTCGGAAAGCATTCCTCAATTTGTAGGGGACAACAATCACAACACCTTTTTTCCCTCCAACAACATCAATCTGCCTACAGAGTATTTCAAAAATAAACAATATTAATACTAAGTTTGTTAGGAGGAAAAGTAACATATGACGAATAATAAAAAAAACCTACAAGGCAGAGTTGATGTACACAGGTCTTTCAAGTGCAAGTGAATATGGAGAATAATTAAGACCATTCAAAGCGAAAATACGACGCATGGTCTCAAGCCTGTAGACGGCGAGCCGATGGATGTGCGGATCATCATCAATCTCCTGCAGTTGACTGTCTCTGATCGGCGTCTTGCCGTTGGTTCCATTAAGACTCCTTCCGGCCTATATATCAACTGGGGATGAGGCGGCGGCAAACGTACAATGATGGAACTTCATGAAAAGAGAAAATGATAGTCAAGAAAAGCCTGAAAAGAGAAAAATGACTTCATGAAGCACAATGATCATATTAGGATTATTATCCACTCGCATTTCTATTTTTGGTTCTTTTTTATATTAACACCTAAAAATGTTATCGCATACTGTACTATATTCCCACAAGCTTTCACATAATGGTTTTGTAACACTGCAACACATTCTTGCATCAATAGTGATGGAACTTTCTAGCAAGAAACACACACATAGTATATCTAGGACAAATATGGAAACAATTATTTTCATAATGAATTTTGAGCATAGTTGGCGGATTTTGCAAGGGGAAGTTATATTACCGAATCATTAAACCCGTCATGGAGGTAATGATAGTACTCATAAGAGCCTTGGATTATAGAGACATGGCGACCAGATACTGTACACTGCACAGTCAATAATATAGAGGTATATTAATAGGTATCTAGTTACACAATACATAAAAACAAAGAATACAGACATGATTGTACGGTTAAAGACAACAAATAATTACCCCTGCTTGGAATACTATAATGAACGTCTTTGAGCAAAGAGGAACGTAATTTAAACGAGATCAATAATCGATCATAAATTCAGATCCAAGTAAACATAAGCGCCAACAAAAAAATATGAAGGATTGGATGAAATTGAATATCTACCGTTTGTATTTGATTTCGACATTTCTGTAATTAAGGACCTCATCTTTTGGATTCCAAATTTTCACCGACATCGCTATACAATAGCCCAAAAAGTTTTTTTTTTTTCAAACCTGTAAGGATAATACGACTTTCAAAACCATAAATCGAAAAGAGTGTAGGCTGACATACCTCACCACAGGCTGAGCTACCTAAAAATCAAACTCCAAATTCTTGAGAGAAATCGGAGGAAAAAACCCTAAATTTGCCCGAGAATAAAAGCGAGTAACGGGAAAAAAAATTACCGGATGAATCACAGGTACAAGAAAAGGGCGAGGACCTGAATCTGATTTGGAATTGCTTCGTTTTCATGGCTTTGCAGGAGAGAGAACGTGTTCTATGAGAACGAACGACGATATGAGGAATAATACATAGATTTTGTTATTTAGTTTTATGCTATGAATTATACGTGCCCTCTTGTGCTAATACGTGCTCTCCTCTAGTGCATTTCATTACACATATTATTTTTATTTTTAACATTAATTAATTAGTGTAATTTAGATACATGGGCATACATACATAATACATACACATTTTTAGAGCTAAAAGGTAAAGACGTGATTCATTGCCCTTAGCATTATATATATAATGATATATATATATATATATATATATATATATATATATATATATATATATAACTCAAAATGTAGATATGTAATAATCCAAATTTTTAATATAATAATTCAGTAATTAAAATAGGTCGTGTTAAATAATTATTTGGACTTCAATATTTATGGACTGGACTTCTAATTTAATAAAACGTATTTACCTTTTAATTGGGCTTCAACATTTTATAAACTTTTAATTTAATGGACTTTTCATAACATGTAAATACTTTTATTGGGCTGAAGTAATAATCGAGTTTATCGTTTGGGCTGCCATGACTTTTTAGTTTTATGAGCTAGTTGAATTATATTTTATTGGGCCAAACTAATTATTAAATTTAAATTAAAACACATAAATATAAAGAATGGGGATATGGTTTTCACGTTACGGGAATAGAGAGTGAGAGAGTGACGAACGATAAGAAAAAGAGAGGAGGCGGGCAGCGTGAAGGGGAGAGAGATCGGAACCACCGAGGAGGAAAGGAGGGGAATAGAGAGTGAGAGAGTGACGAACGATAAGAAAAAGAGAGGAGGCGGGCAGCGTGAAGGGGAGAGAGATCGGAACCACCGAGGAGGAAAGGAGGAGCCGACCGGAAGGGAGGAGCAAGGAGGAGGTGTCGACTTTCATAGGGTTTCTCGACTCTTAAGTCACGTTTCAATATTAATCAAGGCAAGTGGGTTTTTTTTAAGTGTCATATAGCTAGTTAAATTACACATTGGAATCTAGGGTTTGTCGTGATCAATTTATATTATGTTATTGTTGGCTCGATTATGGTTGATTGGTGTTATATATTTACATGATAGGAGAATCGTTACTGTGAATCATCAAGATATTTATAACATAGGGTATACATATAAAATGCAGTATGTGTTCGTATATGTATATATATACAACTGTGATTAGCTGCTGCTCAAAGCAGCAGCAATATATTGAGGGTATGTATTGATGGAGTTGTATACTTAATGTCTAGATTTAAGTATCGTAAACTCCCGGTCATATTATTTAACCTAATTAAATGAATAATCGTTTGCTTCTAATTATTTATAATTAAATAAATGCAAATATGGTTCTGGATTATATACATTGTATTTAGTATGGTGTGCGTCGTCACACGGAAGATCATACTACCAGTCACTCGTATATAATCAAACAGTAGCTCACGACCTAGATGGACAAGAACTAATCCATCGGCATAGTCGTTGTATGAGAGAGAAAATAATTGGTCTTGATTATTTTATCATACTTGTACACTTGGTGTATTGAGCGGATCGCCGGAGATTTATCGATTAGGATTGCCTTGGATAATCGATTTAAATCTCTGAGTATTTTATTCTTAATCTCTGATATTATTGCGGGTGTGTGCATTTAATATTAGTGACTTTGATTTTCCAAAGGAATTAATTGATTAGAATAACCGATCAATTACCGGTAAAGTTGGGTCACGGTATTTTATGTATGACATCCCGTGAATTCTTGATGGGAAAATGTGTCCTCGAAAGGGTTGATAATATCCCCGAGATGAGTTCATAAGGAATTATTATGTAAACCTCATGAGTGGATTTTTTCCGCATAATAATTAAAGTTGAATGGTACTAGTCTCGGATATAAGAGATGAATAAATTAATTAAGCAATAAATTAATTTTATTCATGGATATTTATATCTTAAACACATGGAATAAATAATACTACCGGAGAGAATATTATTTGATATAATATGGTGAATATTGGGAGTGCAATTATATTTATATAGTGGAATTAATCATATAATTAATATTAATGGATTAATAGATTTGGGCTTGAGCTCAATTTAATCATTAATATTGGAAGCCCAATATTCCACCTCCTTTAGATCCCCTACGTAGCCTATAAAAGCACTACATGGTCTTCTCTATTCTCATAACTTGAAGATCATAATTCTAGAGAGAGAAAGTAGAGAGAAGGAGATCCATAAGCTTGGAGGATCGTCGCCCACACGACGTTCAAGCTAGTGCAAGGAATACGTAGGAAGATCCGAAGGTCTTCAAACAATCTCGTTTCTCCGCACAACGAGATCAAAGGTAAAATCGATAAACACCCTCTATGATTTTACGTGAATTAAATCGTGATATATACATGAACGAAGATCCGGGATAACGACGAACTCCGCGGATGGGGATGGACCGCGAGGTCGACATCCCCGCGGAGGATCGAACCCTCGGCTGGGAGCCGAGGGGTGCGATCGAGCTAGGGCTCGATCGCGAGGCGCACGGGAGGAGCCCCGGATGGACGCCGGGGCATGCGATCGACCGTGAGAATCGATCGCCGGGCAGCCGCGGCTGGAGCCGCGGCGGGTTCGCCGCTGGGCGAACCGCCCTCCTCGAGGCGGTGGCGGTGAGTCGCCGGACTCACCGCCCGGGGCTGCCGGAGCAGCCCCAGCGATCGCATGTGCGATCGCGAGCCCCCCTTTCGCGGCGGGGGCTCGACTAGGGTTTCTAGCCGCGGGTTTTTCCCGCGGCGGTGATTCTCTCGTCGAGCTCCGGCGTCGTGAGGTGGTTCGCGTGTTTTCCGGCGATGGGATTTCGGTCGGGGTTACGTATTCCGCAATTCTGTTAACCCCGGGATATCGATTTCCAACATGTACGTGTGTATATATATACACATATATGTAACCTTTGTATCTATATGGGTAATTAATACATGCGTAGGTATGTGTGTAAGCATCCGTAAGTAAAACATATATAAATATATAATTCATATGTAATGTGCCTTGCTTGGATGTTTCTGATATGTAATAGCTAGGTACATATGTTTGAATATGTACAGATTTATGTGCTTCTAGCTGGTTATGTTAATTGTGTGATTTATGTGATGTGTGATTTATGTGCTTCTAGTTATGTTAATTGTGGGTGATACTGAATGTTTAGTGTTTAAATGTTAATTATTTGTTGTGATGATAATTGAGAAATGATTGTATTTAATTACTCGGTGTCGATCTTATGAATTATGTTGAATTGCTCATGATGTGCTGAGTCGTCTATTCATATAATTAGTTCATGCATACACGTAAGACTGCATATGCATTAGAAGTTCATTTCACGGTCAAAATATTAAAAAACGAAAGTTAACGTTAAAGTGAAGAAATGTTAGGCATCGTAAGGTACGTACTACCTTAAGCAGGGTGGCAACTAACCAATGTTAATGGCCTCAATGGCTAGAGAGTCGAAATGACCTCTAGACAGTGTGTGCAACCAATGTTAATGGCCTCAATGGCTAGAGAGTCGAGATGACCTCTAGACAGTGTGTGCAACCAATGTTAATGGCCTCAATGGCTAGAGTACGAAAGAGCCCTAGACAGGGTGTGCAACTAATTTAATGGCCTCAATGACTAGAGTGCGAGAGGGCCTCTAGATAGGGTGTGCAACTAATTTATGATGGCCACAATGGACTGGGGTAGCCTTACGATGTCAAGTGAACTCGAGTCAAATGTTAAAGCTATGTTACGAAAGTTAATGTTAAATAAAGTATTTAAATGTTCAAGTTAAGGTTTATGTTCTAAGTCTAAGTTAAGGGGTTACAATGCATTAAATGTTCAACGTTTAAGCTACGAACTAAGACGACAAGTGGAAAGATTAAAGCATATAGATTGCATGCCTACTTGCCAGTCAATGGACTGGCCCTTGTTGATATAAATGTTTTCAGGTGATACTATTTGATAAACTGGAGTAGTCGAGGATGCTGCACTGTGATTCGTACAATGTTTAATGAGTGAAACTATTTTTAGTATTTAACGTATGTGTTTTACAACTTTTACTATTTCCGCTGCAATTACTATTATTTAAATCTTTTTACCGTTGAAAATTGATTTCAATCGACGTAGAGTTTGAAAAATTGCATCTCACGCCCTTGTAATCTTTAAAAATTATTACTTGTATTTCTTTTATTTAATAAAATAAAACGGGGCGTGACAAGATAGGTAAGTTTTTTTATTTAAAAAAAAAATTCATCGGCTTTTAAGGATGAAATAAATGTAACTTTCGTTACAGTGAATTACTATAATTTTTTTAGGGGCGGAGGCATTTTAAGGCCAAAGCATAAGAGTATACAAGTTCTGAAGCCCCGTCCATAAAAATGTAAGTTAAGTAGGCCAATTTGAATGAAAAGACTTAAGTGCCCTCAAAAGTTATCTTTTCTCACAAAACAACAAATCGAATATTACAAATTAACAAAAAGAATATCAGAAAAATAAAGTTGCCCCACAAAATCAATTTTCGACGTTTGAAATTCACACGCACGACGAGCGCCGCCACAGTGAAACACCAGCCCCGACCGTTATCGTATCAACTATTCAACTCCGTCTCCGACGATCATCATTATGGCAAGCAGTGACAACATGGACAACCCAGACAATCGCGCTCAACCTCCGGTAAGTCCATAACCCTAGCTTTTGAACTTTCGATTATTCGAGCTTTGATGTTTGTAAATCATTCGATTGTAATTTGATATTGGTATATCCTTTCAAGATAGGGTTTTTGTTTCCGACATTTTAAAATGGTTAATGGTTTATTGCTCTCTGCAATTTTTTCGCATGCGGTTGTGTGTCAATTCTAGTAGACGACGGTTCAACCGTGAGTTTTATCACCGTGTATTATCACGGTAGAGTTTAAGACGGTGATATATCTCACGGGTGACGTACACCGTGTCTACTTACAGTCTTGTCGATTTACGACTATGATTCATCTCACGGTGTACATTTACCGTGTGTACTTACGGGGTCTTGTACGTGCACGATCCACGACAGTGTTTTATTTCACGGTGTATGTGTACTTACGGTCTTGTACGAGAAGGATCCACGACAGTGTTTTATTTCACGGTGTATGTGTACTTACGGTCTTGTACGAGCACGGTCTACGATAGTGTTTTATTTCACGGTGTATGTGTACTTACGGTCTTTTACGAGCACGGTCTACGACAGTGTTTTATTTCACGGTGTATGTGTACTTACGGTCTTTTACAAGCACGGTCTACGACAGTGTTTTATTTCACGGTGTATGTGTACTTACGGTCTTTTACGAGCACGATCCACGACAGTGTTTTATTTCACGGTGTATGTGTACTTACGGTCTTGTACGAGCACGGTCTACGACAGTGTTTTATTTCACGGTGTATGTGTACTTACGGTCTTTTACGAGCACGATCCACGACAGTGTTTTATTTCACGGTGTACAAACACCGTGTGTAATGTAAACCGTGGAAAAACATATTCACCATATGTTCAAGGTCGTGTGTAATGTACACCGTGGAAGAACACCGTTTTGTATATTCACAGTGAATTTACACCGTGATATTCTATATTTTTTTTCTTACGGTGTAATTTCACCGTGTCGTTATATTTCGCATCTTTTATCCTTTAATTCTTATTTATTTATTTCATATTTCAGTCTGGATTTGAATGGAAGAGACCAACCAATCTGTAGTCGGTCACTTTAAGCCTCAATTTGTATACTCGCTACGAAATTCCGGAACTGATCACGGAGACAATAAAAGATATCGGGGGTGATGCCGTCGCAGTTCGCGATTTTTTTGCGCTGCCTTACATGAAAAGTGTTCTGGGAATAAGATTTACTGCCAAATCAAATACTAATTTTTTGCACCACCTCGTATGTCGAGAGTTGTCAGGTCCGTCAATACCGGAGAAGGAGCATTGGTTCTACGTCGGTGGTAAGACTGCGAAAATCACACCCGCCGCTTATGGCATTGTAACGGGACTGAATTTCGGCATCTACGATGAATTTGACATCCATGCCACACCCCAGTCTGCTCCAGGTAGCTTAAATAAGCGACTATTCGGTGGGAAGCGTGTAAGAAGCAATGATCTACGCAAGTTATTTGCGGCCAAACAACTCTTCGATGGGGAACAACCTGCCTCGTTGGAGGATTACATTAAAGTCGCCAATCTCATCGTCTACTAGTCCTTCTTTCTTTGTCGATCCGCTGAAATGTATGTCGAGGACTGGGCATGTGCATTAGTGGATGAGCCGGAAAAGTGGCAGAGTTGTCCATGGGGCGCTTATTCCTACCAGGCTCTGAGCTACTACCTCGAAACAACAGCGATGGACCCTGAATTAGCAGAAAAAACTTCGTACCACGTCTATAGCCCCAGTTGGGCTTTTATAATTTGGATGTTCGAGTCCGTTCCGGATATCGGTCAGTTATGTGGTCAACGTGATCTGAATATGAAAGTGCCACGTTGTTTGATGTGGAGTACATCTACAACAAAGACTGATTGCGATGATCTTTTCTTCCAAGGAGAGGTACGTAACCATCTACTCCTACTTATATTTTGCTAGTAATAGTATTTGTTTCACGCGGTGGAATATTAATACTCTATGTTGATAAGTTTCAGATTGAAGTTGTTCATGAAACCTTAATTCCCACTGATGAAGAGAAAAATGAGCCGTGTTACCTTTCTGTACATGACAGACCATTTCATGTTGAGTACAATCGCCCAGTATGCAATGGTGGTAATGCAATCAAAGCCAAACAAAATCCGGAGAAGCAAAAACAAACCAAAAAGCCTTCTTCGAAAAAGCGTGCTGCAGCCACGGATATTGAAATGCCCGTTTCTAGATCACGCAGACAACGTGCTTCTGAGCAGAGTACTCCTGGTCCAAGTGGGCATGTGTGTTGTAGGCCTGTGTGTTGTTGGCGTACACTTTGTTGCCCGCATGAAGATGCTTCTGAGTTGGACAGACGACTGACTGGGCTTTTGAGGGCCAAATTGAGAGCCGAGCATGAACGGATTTTGTCTGATGAGGGATTGATTGCAGATTTTGCTGGATATATCTTTGAGCGGATTAAAGGCATCACTCCACAACAACTTCATGAGAGCGCGTCTCTGCATGAGTCGCCGGGAGATCTGCGTCGACCTGTATCGCTGATCACATCAGACAATAATACAGCGAGTGAGGCTGTCGGAGAAGCCGACGTCCAAAATTAGACAGTTGATGCCGTAGATGTCGAAAAAAACCACGTTCAACCGGAGCAAGATCCTGTTTCTGATACCGTCGAAGTCGGCCAAATATTCACAGTCCCTTTTTCTGATACCGTCGAAGTCGGCCAAACCACTGATCCCAACGACTTAGTGATGTCTATTGTTAGACAACTTTCAACAGATGAAGCCAGTGTCCTAGAACCGACACTAACTGCCGGAGAAGTCGAAGAAAACATTGACCTATCGCCAACAGTTGATACCGGGATGGTAGCTGATCCCACCGATCAGCTCACAGTGAATCCCACAGATGCGTGCGAACATGTTGGTAAGCCAATTGTTTCTCCCCGTAGGCTGAGAACTCGTAAGCCTGAAGCGGCGAAAAATGCTCCCCAAACTCCCAATGAAGGACTTGAAGTCGTTGGAAAAGCATATCGGTCGTTTCTGAGACCATCCAAACGGACCAAATCTTCTGTCAATTGTGTACATTTCCGTGGCACGCAAATTACCGTGAAATGGAAAACGTTTCTTGACATTGAAAACGTGGATTGGGACTTCGACGAAGAGGTAACCATTGCAAATTTAAGGTATATAGTAGTATAATTCAGAAATAAATTTTATATACTTACCAACTAGTATTTTTATATCAGGTGATAACTATCTTCTGCAGTTACATGGAGTTAAAAATGGAAAAGGAAAAGTGGCCTCAGGAATCCTTCGTAATTTTACCCCCAAACTATTTTGTAAGTTTTCACAAACTCCGTGGTATGAACTCAATAAAATCTAGCTCACTTATGACCTTATATATTTTCGTTGCACTTCTTCAGATGACCTTCAAACATGCTTACAACTCATTGAACAATCCAAATGGGGAACTCCCAGGCAGTTTAAGAGACGATTTCGAATGGTTCATATTTTCCCACGTAAGTAATACAATCATATACCCTAAATCACAAACTCTGAACACTAATTAAGCACTCATGATATCGTTTACTTATTGTATGTGAAGGCCGTCATGGTTTGTCATCTTCCGGGACATTGGGTCGTAGTTCGAATTTGTTTTGATGATTGGACTGTCGAGCTGTATGACTCGTTAGCTCATAACTATGAGCCTGGTGTGAACCCTCGCGCCCCTGAGTTCAAGTGTTTGTTGAAGGTCTTACCTCGAATGTTGGAGAAAACAGGTTACTGGGAAAGAAAAAGATTACCTGTGAAAACGGAAGACTTCAAGCTCAAGGTCATGCCAGCCGAAGTACAATTTGCCCAAGATGACAACCACTCTTGCGGTCCTTTCTGCACAATGTATTTGGAACGATTGCTCACCGACCCATCATTGTATCGTAACGCGGACGACATCGATATTAAAGCTGTCAGAAAAAACATAGCACTGAATATATTTTGGATGTCCTGCAAAGACATTGAACTCCCTTTTTAATTAAGGGATGGATAACAGTTGGTTTCGTTTTGGTTTGCAAGAGAGTAAACTTTTCATATACTGTATGCCGTTGTATGTATAAAAATTGTATCTAAAAAAAATTGTTGATCACCGTGTGCACTTACGGTATTGTATCATCACGAACCACGACTGTGATATATCTCACGGTGTAAATTTACCGTGTGTACTTTCGGTCGTGTATGTTCACGATTCACGACACTGTTTTAATAATGTCATCTATAAACATTTCACGGTATACCAATGCCCCGTAGCACGGTTTTACAATATACCG
Source organism: Euphrasia confusa (assembly GCA_954870475.1). Classification (NCBI taxonomy): domain Eukaryota; kingdom Viridiplantae; phylum Streptophyta; class Magnoliopsida; order Lamiales; family Orobanchaceae; genus Euphrasia; species Euphrasia confusa. The sequence continues at coordinate 19,784,527 of OX940963.1, read as the reverse complement.
TGATATACCAACGGCGACGGTTATTGTATTTGAATTTAAAGACGTCTTCACTCTCACATGGTGATCTCACGAGACGTCACCGTGATACAACAGCGTGTGGTTATCAAATCCATTCTAAAAATATTTGAAATTGAACGAGTTCTTTTTTTAGATGGCGTATTTTCGTTTCTAGGATTGGGGCGGGTTAGCCGATGCACGTGTACTTAAATATTAGTGGTGTCAGTTATCAGGACAGCTTTTGCAGGCGGGTATTCATCTTTTATTCTTTTATTTAAAATTCAAATTAAAACATCGGAAAATAAATGAGAGGGGGAAGCCGTTTTACGCACGGCTCAGTAAAACGTATATTGTGCACGGTCATTTAGTTTCACGGTTGTATACGCACGGTGATACATGGTCATCAATACATCTTCACCGTGGCTTGTTCAACCCGAAAAAAACGATTGACAATCGTTTGTATACACTTTTAAGGCGTCATTACCATCTACGGGTTCATATTTCAGGCATTGAGACGTATGGTATTTGAAATTAAAGACGTACGATGTGATTTGTATTAATGCATGTCAAAAATTTAAGAGATGTTTAGTTAAAATTGGTAACAATTTGGTGTACTCTCAAGTGTGATCATATTGCACATGGTATGTCAAATTTAATCGTTTGATGGATTATTGTGGATTTTTTCGGTTAAATATAATCATTTCCATAGAAAATTAACTTTGCTTAGGCATTTAGCCAAAAAGATTATTGCGATTGTGCAAGAATCACACGAAAACGTGAGTGTTCATACTCATACGGTGATCTCACGAGACGTCACCGTGATACAACACCGTGTGGTTATCAAATCAATTTTAAACATTTTTGAAATTGAACGAGTTCTTTTTTTAGATGGCGTATTTTCGTATTGGGGCGGGATAACCGATGCACGCGAAATATTAGTGGTGTCAGTTATCAGGACAACTTTTGCAGGCGGGTATAGTCATCCTTTATTCTTTTATTTAAAATTACTCGTTAAAACACCAGAAAATAAATGAGAGGATGCAAGACCTTTCGCACGGTCATTTAGTTTCACGGTTGTATCTGCACGGCGTTACATGGTCATCAATACATCTACACCGTGGCTTGTTCAACCCGCAAAAAAACGATCGTCAATCGTTTGTATACACTTTTAAGACGTCGTTACCATCAACGGGGTCATGTTTTAGGCTGTGAGACATATGGTATTTGAAATTAAAGACGTACGATGCGATTTGCATTAGTGCATGTCTCAAATTCAAGAGATGTGTAGTTCATTGGTAACAATTTACTCTCAAGTGTGATCATATTGCACATGGTATGTCAAGTTTAATCGTTTGATGGATTATTGTGGAATTTTTTAGGTTCAATATAATCAATTCCATAGGAAAGTAACTTTGCTTAAGCATTTTGCCAAAACGATTATCGCGATTGTGCAAGAATCACGTGAAAACGTCATTGTTCATACTTACACGGTAATGTCGTGAGACCTCACCGTGAGTCAGTACCGTGCGACGGTCAAATCAATGTATGTATGTAAACAGATACTTACGTGGCAGGGTTTTGTCAGTGAACAGAACATCTTTTGAAGCCGCAGGTTTATTCAACCTTTTTATTCATCTTTTAATATTTAATAAATTAAATTACCGGGATTCCCAAAAACCAAAAAAAAAAAAAAAAAGAGAGGACGGTTGCCTTTTGCCACGGTTCAATCACACGAACCTTGGCGCACGGTAATATCTTCAAACGCTAAAGTCACACGGTTACTCGTGCACGGTGCGAGAAGGTCGAAATATATTAACAAAGAAAAACAAGCACTAGTACAGTATTATAACGTAGACTACGTAGTGTAGTAGCTACGAAACCAGAAAAACATACTGTAAAAGCAAAAATAAAAACATACTATTCATAAACAAAACGCAGAAAGAAACATTCTTTGCATTCATGATTCATCATCCTCGCCATCTGCGTCATCGCCTTCATCAGTCGTTTCGTCCTTATCGTCTGCTTCATCGTCCATATCGTCCTCATCGTCCGAGAGCTCCACCACTTCCACCACCTTCTCAAACAGGATCTCTTCTACAACCTTAGATATGGTCGGCAGAAGGGGGTCTCCAGGGGCATTAGGATCGGAAAAGTTCCGAATCTCGAGACCATCTTTATTGTAGACATTGACAAAGTAAGGACCCAATTTCTTGGCGTAGTGAAAAACCAAAAAATAACCGAATTTAAGATGAGGAGCCGTGCAGAAATCGGTCCAGCCACGACGAAAGCACACGTAACCGTTGACCCAAGAGATTTCCACGGACCACGGGGCACGAGCGGTGGAAAATGAGGCGAGTGTCTCACAATCTCCAAGCAAAGTAGCCCTGCCTGCCAGATACTCATGTTCATGAGCAAAATCAGAAGGTAAACGACAAACTTCACGGAAATCAACGGTGTTCAGAACTTTGAAGAATCTACAAATCGGGATTGGGGTGGCCATTGAATATGAAATTTGATTTTATAAAAATTAGGGTTTTCAGCGTGGTACGGGGCTTATGTATACACGCCAAAAGTGGGTAGTTGAGGGGTTAATAAACTAATAAAGGTTTCACAATACAACGTGAGATACCAACGGCGACGGTGGGTAAGGGTTTTTATCAAGGGTTATCAGTGTCACATAGAACGTCACGGTAACCGTTACACGGTGAGGAAATCTACTGTAATAAACCCACGGCACAATGTGTTTAATGGGGGTGGTTGGGAATTGAGTGATTTCGTGAAACGATTTAAATCCGGCGACGATGTGACTCAGAACAGAGATGCATCAATTCCCTGAATTGAATGGTCATATGATATCATATCTGGACCATCAATGAGCGTATTTGGAAGTTGGGTTGGGTCGTGAGACGACTGAAATCCATAGTGTGGATCAGAACAGACACTCATCCTAAATTCTTTGAATTTCACGGTCATATCTAATTAATGGATATCGTGGTGGATGGGGGGTTATGTTTTCTATGTCATATATGAACATACCACGGCTTACGCACCGTGGGATACCAACGATGACGGAGGATTAGGTTTTTTATTATGTCACCTATAACATGTACGTACACGGTGTTAGAATGCACCGTGCTAACATCACGACGACCCATTCAGAGTTGTAGTCACATTACCAAAGTCACAGTGACCGCGACACGGTGATTTAATCAACCGTGAAATACCCACGGAGGCACAGTTCTAGGTTTTTATTTAAATAATAAATTAATTAATCGCAATGTGTTTAATGGGCGTAGTTTAGAGGTCAGTCGTTTCGTGAGTCGATTGAAAGCCGGCGGCGGGATCACTTTATTAGGTCTGAAAATTGAGCCTATAAATACGAACGAAAAAACCCTTTTTTTTTCTATACCCAATTTTTTCTCCATGTTTTCTGCGTTGTTTTTTTTCTTATGGAGCGGTTTTCACCACGCATCTTTCAAATTCATAGCTGAAGTCCTGTATCGAGATACTCGAGTTTCCAAAAGAAAACCTTCTTTTCCCTAGATCATCAATGACGAGGTACTCGAGTTTCCAAAACATCTCGAGTATCTTTGTTAGATATTGATCTGTTCAAGAGGAAAAAGAAACAGAAGGTTTTGAATTTCATCTCATCACTCATCTCACTATCGAGGATCAAGCGTTTCAAGTTCTAATTTTATAGATCCAGAGATTATATTCTGAGACGGGTGTGATGTCTTTTTTTTTTCTTTGTTCAGTCGAGTCTCTTTAAATAAGAAGTTGCTACTTTTCTATAAAGGGACGGTGCTTTAGGGTTTTGATCCATCAATTTTAATTCCCATTAGGGTTTTGATCCATCAATTGTAATACGACTAATTTTGATAGCGTTCTGGGTTTATGGTTTTGATCCATCAATTGTAATTCTCAATAGGGTTTTGATTCATCAATTGTAATAAGACTGTAATGATTTATCTCCGTGAATTATTTCACGTTATATAATCCCTTCACGTTGTAATTTTAATTCACGGTGTATTCTAAAACTGGATATCCTCGTCTACTATGCCATTTAAGATCTGTAACGGTGTTACAATCCACAATGTTTTAACCACGGCGACACATGAGGTTTTAGGGTTTTCTGCATGATACGGTTGCACGGTGTTATTAGCTACCGATGGAACCTCACGACGACACTGTTCTATGGGTTTTATATCCCAATTATGAGCGTTCCACGGTGTTACAATCCACCGTGATATATTCACGACGACACATTAGGTTTTAGGGTTTTCTACCTAATACCGTTGCACGGTGTTACAATCCACAGAGGGAACCCCACGGCGAAAATGTTCCATGGGTTTTATATCCCATTTATGAGAGTTCCACGGTGTTACAATCCACCGTGCCAAACCACGGCGACACATTAGGTTTTAGGATTTTCTACCTAATACCGTGGCTAACCGAGGGAACCCCACGACGACACAGTTCTAGGGTTTTATTTATTTTCTTAGTTAATTAATCGCAATGTATATAATGGGCGTAGTTGGGAGTTGAGTCGTTTCTGCAACGATTGAAATCCGGCGGTGGGATGACTCAGAACAGACTCATCAATTCCCTGAATTGAATGGTCATATAAAATTAATGGATAGGGATTGTTGGATGGGGTGATTTTATAATAATTTTATTAATACGAGTAATTAATAAGCATCGTGGACAGTTGAATCGTTTCGTGGAACGATTGAAATCCTGGTGGTTGGATGACTTAAAATTAGATCAGAATATAAGCCTATAAATACGAACGAAAGAAATCTATTTATCTATACCCATTAATACTCCATTTTTCTGTTTTATTCTTGTTATTCATGGAGCAGTTATCACCACTCTTTTTCGAATTTCACAGTTGCATTACTTTATCGAGATACTCGAGTTTCCAAAAGAAAACCATCTTCTTATCTTTCATGACCGGCCTCCATCTTCTTGACTCTCTTCAGACTGTGCAACTTGATGGGGATAGATCGGGATCTCTTCCGATCCGGTTATGTCTTCCGAGCTTCCCATTATTCATGTACAGGGTCAAGCGGCTTTTCAAGATGTATCTACTTTTCAATAGATAGTGTTCCGGTTATGTCTTCTGAGCTTCCCATTATTCATGTACAGGGTCAAGCGGCTTTTCAAGATGTATCTACTTTTCAATAGATAGTGTTCAGGGTTTTGATCCATCAATTTTTCACAATAGGTTTTAGGGTTTTGAACCATCAATCAATTGTTTACTGTACTTTTTCCTTAAATGTATCATTAAAAGATTTTAATATCACCGTCACTTATTAATCTTGCTAAAACCGTCACTCGGTTACTCATTAATATAGAAACCCTAAATCTATCAGTATACGTATTAATTATTAAGAGACGGCCGTAGTTGCCAGACGCGTTGGCGCTCCGCCTGGATTTCATTAATTAAAATTACAATATATATATATATATGCGTGTACTAATTTACTATTTATTTTACCGTGTACTATTACCGTGTTGAATACGGGTGTGTGTAACCGTGCATCGGTATAAGGTTATATGATATAGCATCTTGAATTATTGCACGGTGTATATTAATTCACGGTGTAATATTATTTCACTGTTTTATGTATTTTATATTGCAATTTTTTTTTCATACGACGGTGTTACAATCCACCGTGATCTAACCACGACGACACATTAGATTTTAAGGTTTTCTATCGAATACAGTTGCACGGTGTTACAATCCACCGTGGTAACCGCACGGCGACACAGTTCTAAGGTTTTATTTATTTTTTTAATTAATTAATCGCAATGTGTTTAATGGGTGTGGTTGGGAGTTGATGAGTCGTTTCGTGCAACGATTGAAATTCGGCGGTGGGATGACTCAGAACAGAGATGCATCAATTCCCTGAATTGAATGGTCATATCAAATTAATGGATAGCGTGTTTAATGGGGTAATTTTCTATAAATTTTAATTTTATTAATACTAGTAATTAATAAGTGTAGATGGCAGTTGAATCGTTTCGCGGAACGATTGAAATCCTGGTGGTTGGATGACTTAAATTAGATCAGAATATTAAGCCTATAAATATGAACGAAAGAACTCTATTTTTTTATACCCATTAATAATCCATTTTTCTGTTTTGTTCTGGTTTTTTCATGGAGCAGTACTTATCACCTCACTTTTTCGATTTTCATAGTTTCATTACTGTATCGAGATACTCGAGTTTCCAAAATAAAAGCATCATTCCCCTGAATTATCTTCCACCAGAGATGATTCGGGGTTTCGGCTGGAATGATTCGGGAACACCTGAGTTCCTTATCTCCGTCGAAATCACCAGTTAGGTCTTCCATCGCCGTTTCACTTCTGGTTGAGGCTAAAAAATCTGTCCTGCTGACCAGATGTCAAAAGAGGAGATTCACTGTGTGCTTTGTTATTCTTTTTGTTTGCTCATCTTTTTTGTATTACGTTGACCGATGGTGTTTAGGGTTTAGAGTTTTGATCCATCAATTGTTCTCAAGTTTTAGGGTTTAGAGTTTTGATTCATCAATTGTTCTCAATTATAAGATTTAAATTTATTTTAAATTTGTCCAATTTCATATTCTCAATCAAAATTATCACAGTCGCTTTTAATTATCGTGTACGATGCCACGATGCCCATTTATCGTGGCTAGTCACACGGCGTATGACTGTCGTTGATGGTCTCACGACGTATTGATACGAACCTCGTCGGGATAGAAAGATAGAAGATGAAAGAAGAACAAGAAAGATAAAAGATACCGGCGGAAGTCCCAAAACCTCTGAACCTGAAGTCGTGAAATCAATTAAGGACGGAACCCTAACCCCCAACACGAAATCGATGCAGCAACTCGGGGATGATGAAGACACACAAACGAGATTTGACTGGCTCGCTGATTCGTCGGTTGAACTCTTTTGGATAATCGGGAGAGAATTCGAACCCGAGAGAGATTTAATAAAACTCACAAAACATACTTTTTATTTATCAATTCATGGTTGGTTGTTCACAATGAAATAGAAAAGCCTTTAAATAGGCAAACGAAACCCTAAAAGCTGAAAATACGAAAATAACTTAATAAAAACGCTAAAACATCAAAATCCGCCGACGCTGCTGACTTTGTGAAGATGTCGGCCGACAATATAGGGTGTCGGCCGACACCAAGGCAAAATCTGCGCCCGCGGGTTTTCCTGCGAGCGCGGCCTCGATCCGCTGTCCAAACTCGTCGTTTTCTGAAGGTGTCGGCCGACAGGCCTTGGTGTCGGCCGACACCAAGCCAAAAGGCCGACCGAGCTCTTCGTCTTCGTCTCGACGTACGCCCGACTCTCGTTCCAACGTCTTCTTCGCCGTTCTGGTCAGAATATGATCACCTTGCCTAATCAACGGTCCTTGGATTGCATCATTCCCCTCCTCTTGAAGAGGATTTGTCCTCAAATCCACGTCGATGCCAGGGTCGAACACCAATCTCACGAACAAACTCGGAACGACATAATTCTGCAGCTCACACCCTCGATGTAGCGGAAAACTAGGAGATCTTTCTTCAGGGAAGTCATCATGAAATTCCTGAAAAGCAAAAGGGTGTAGAGACAATAAAATGTTAGTGTAGAACGTCGCATCCCCGCACAACACCACAGACGTCGGTTGTCCCTCTTTCGTTGCTTGTTCCACCATGGATAACTCCAATTGCGGAAGGTCCTCGGATTTCGTCAATTCCTCATCGTTGTCGGACTCCATCGAAGCCTCTCCCTCGGACTCTACCGAAACCTCCTCCTCGGACTCTACCGACTCCTCCGCGACGTCAAAATCCACCGAAACCGACGGTGTCGGTTCGTCGTACTTGTCAACGAGCTCCACCGAAGTCGAATGCTCCTCGGAATACACCAAGTCCGACTCTTCTTCGGACTCCACCACTACCTTCGGTTCTGGTTTCTCGCCTTCGTCATCAGACGCTACTTTCCCAGGCTTCAGTGCCGCTTGTATCTGCTCCCTCATTTGACGCCTAATATCACTCCAAAACTCGCCCCAACGCTCAGCGCTGGCCCTCCTCTCGTCGTCCCAACGCTCAGCTCTAGCCCTCCTTTCTTCGTCCAAACGCTCAGCTCTGGACCTCCTCTCTTCACGACGCTCCCGACTAAGCTCACGGGCTCGATGATAGCCACTCTGAACTTCTCGGTATCCGCTACCACCTCTTCGATTCCAGTCATCTTCACGATGAGCTCTCTCCTCTAAGGCGGTAGGTCGTGCATTCACCACCTTCATCTCCGGTGTAATCCTTCTTTCGAACCGTGCAGAAAAAGTATCCATGTCAGTTATCCTGCAAAAGTGTTAGAAACACAATAGAAAATTCCTCACCACTCTCGTGTATCACTCAATATGGTAAGTCACTCAATACGGTGTTCTCTCACTTTCTCTCTCTCAAGAATCGAACAATTCCCAATCTACCGGTCGAACTCAACTCCAACAAAATCCACGAAATGAAGAATAACTCTAAATTGTTGAACGAACGATGAACAACAATAAAAAGAATAATCGAAAACAAATAATTTTTTTTTTTAATAATTACTGTATGATGAACAGTAATTTTCGAAAAATAAGAAGAAAAGAAAAAGAACGAGGCTACGTATTCAGAAAATAAAGAACCCAAACCTGGGCTTGATGGAGTAGTATACTTAATGTCTAGATTTGAGTATTATGAACTCCTTGTACACTTTCATTTACCTATTAATAACGAACATTCATTTGCTTTTAATTATTGTTAATTAATATATGCAAATTATAGTCCTGGATTTTATACGTTGTAGTTAGTATGGTGTTGCATGGGCACACAGAAGATCATACTATCGGTTACTCGTATTTAATCAAACAGTTGCTCACGACCTAGATGGACACGGACCAATCCATCGGTATAGTCGTTGTGTGAGAGAGAAAATAATTTATCTTGATTATTTTATCACACTTGTACACTTGGTGTATTGGGCGGATCGCTTGAGATTTATTGATTAGGATTGCCTTGGATAATCAATTTAAATCTCAGAGTATTTTATTCTTAATCCCCGATAGAATTGCGGGTGTGTATATTTAGTATAAGTGACTTTGATTTTCCAAAGGAATTGACCGGTTTAATTATTAGGTCAATTACCGGTTAAGTTGGGTCACTATATTTTATATATGGCATGCCGTGAATTCTTGACGGGAGAGTGTATCCCGTAAGGGTTGATAATATCCCCGAGATGAGCTCATAAGGATTTATTATGTAAACCTCGCAAGTGGATTTGTTCCGCATAATAAATAAGGTTGAGTGGTACTATTCTCGGTTATAAGAGATGAATAAATTTATTAAGCAATAAATAAATTTTATTCATGGATATTTAAATCTTAAATACACGGAATAAATAATACTACCGGAGAAATATTATTCGATATAATATGGGTAAATATTGGGAGTGCAATTTTATTTATATAGTGGAAAATAAATAAAATTAATATTGATAAGGATTAATGGACTTGAGCATTGGGCTCAATTTAATCTTCAATATTAGAAGCCCAATATTACACCTCCTTTAGATCCCCTACGTAGCCTATAAAAGCACTACATGGCCTTCATAATTCATAAGACAAGAATATCATTTTTTGATAGTTCTAGAGAGTTGAAGGAGATCCATAGGAGTTCGATAGATCGTCGCCCACCCGACGTTCGAACGGAGTGCAAGGAATACGTGGGAAGATTCAAAGGTGTTTGATTTCGTTTCTCCGAACAACGAATCGAAGGTATAATATCTAAAACCCCCTCGATATTATTTCGGTTTTGGATTTATCGAGAATACCGTAGAACACAAGATCCGAAGGATCGAACCCGGATTAGACGAACGACCACGCGGTGGTGGCGAAGCCACCGGACCGCGTGGATCGCACGCCTAGGGTTCGGCGCGCGAAGGAGAACCCTCGGCCTCGGCCGAGGGGGCGATCGCTAGGCGCGATCGCCGGCGGTGGCGGGCTGGTGCCGCCACCTCCCCACCTCGACGGTGGGGGCTCCTCCACGGCGGGCAGCAGGTCGCCGGACCTGCTGCTGGGGGCTGCCGGATGCAGCCCCATCGAACGCCATGTTCGATCACACGAACCCCGGCTCGCGGGGGTTCGGCTGGGGGCGGGCTACGCGTCTTCGGGCGCGTGGTCTCCAAAGGCCGGACTCCGGCGGATGAGTCGGCGTTCATGTGATCTCCGGCGAAGGGTTTGATCGGGCTATGGTTTCCGCAATTTTAAATAGCCCGGGATATCGAATTCCAACAATTGGTATCAGAGAGTGGTTTACGTTCGCGGTATTTTCGATAAAATTGTTCTACCTTGCAGGGTTCCGACTATTATGGCTTAATTTATTATTCGTTTAATTTATTTTGTCATGTATGTTGGATTGATTAAACTCTCGGACATGTCGAGATTCGTTTTTGGTGGTGAATGCTTGTAATAGTAAAAATTCGGGGGTTGACCGAATTTAGGATTTATTATTACGTTCTACTTTTTCCGGAAAATGTATAGGGTCGATTTCATGTATAGAATCGATACCGGATAGTGTAAAATTTATTTTGTAATTTATTTTGCGTTGGATCGATGCTGAAACGACCGCCGGAGAAGACACGTGACGAAGGAGATGATCGAGAGGGTGAACGGGACAAGGATCGACCATCCCCATGGTCGATCCCATGAGGATCGATCGATCCATGCGTGGAGGCGCCGCCGGCAGTGGTGGTCGGCCACCTCCTAGGCGTGGGTCGAGGATGGCGCGGGGATCCCCACCCCGTGCTATCCCGGTCCGGAGATTTACTTTCCTAATTAGTTCGGATTTTTCCTATTTGAGTATTCCTATTTTTGGGAATTCTCATGGATTAGGAAAAGAATTAATTGGAATTAATTTTATTTCCTTATTCTATTATGGAAGTCTTCTAGAGTATTCCGAGTTCTACTTGGAATAGGATCCTAGAGATTTAATAGAATTGGAAAGGAATAAAAGTTAATTAAGGATTATTTTATTTCCTAATTGATTATTCCTATTTTATGGGAATTTTCATAGTAATGGAAATTAATTAATCTTGGAAAGTAGAAGAGTCCTAAATTATTTTATTTCCTTATTTCATTATGGAAATCATCTAGAATATTCCAAGTGGGTCTTGGATAGATTATTCTAGAGATTTAATGAAGTAGAAATGGAAAATAAAATAAATAAAAATATTAATAATATTTAATTTTATTTTTGATTTATTCGATTGACTTAATTTTTAATTAAGTATCTTTTGGATTTATTAAAAATAAATAGATTTAAATATTGGAAATTAATATTCTCGTCACATGGAGCATTCAAGAACGAAGACTAAAGACTAGAAGATGCGTACGGAGATGAAGTAAAGCCATAATAGTCGGAAAATAATATTCTAGTATTATTTTGACTATGTGATAATACTATGTGCTTTATTACATGTATGCATGCTATATGTGTTTACTTTTATGCACTAGATAGTGTATCCCTTTATTGTAAAAAGCTAAGTGGGAGAGGGTATGGAAACATACCCATGGTCTCCATTACTGCTCTCTTGGTGACTTTTATAAACTTTTGAAGTTTATATAGACAAGTTATTGGAGGAGAGTTCTTGTAATTCCTCTTACGAGAAACATTGATTAAGTTTATCAAACAATGCCTAATTTGTCTTTCCAAAGCTGATTTCAAGTCGACTCATTCTCACCCCGGGGAGTGGAATGGAGCCAGAGCCACTTGGTCATGTAGAGGACACAAATTAGAGGCAGTCGTACCATTCTTTGATAGATGGATCGATTGTCTGCTCGGCTCCCTCATTTATGAGAGATAGGGTTGTTCGCATGGTGAATCACTGGTTAGAAACCTCGAGTTTCACTTATGATTCTCCGCGTCTTGATTTACAAGATTGAATGGATCAAGTAATTGGGAGTCAATTATAAAAATCTCTTGGTGTAGTAAACGTCCACACCACGTGGCTTGCTATGCCGACGGATTTTGGATTAATTGATGTAGACAGTTGTAAGTAATTGTGAAGAGTTGTGAAGTTATCGTAAACGTCCACACCACGTGGCTTGCGGTAATGTAGCAATTCCAAGCGATTTGCTTTGGTGCTGAGTAATGGTTTACACTTAGATACGCCTTATAGTATTCCTCCCCACGAGGTTCCGCTATAAGTGATGTATGACCAAAGAAAATCTAATTGCTAAGTCGTTTGGGTGGGTAAACGTCCACACCACGTGGCTTGCCTTACCTGATGGGATTTTAGAGGCGATTAGTGATTTAATGATATTATTTAAGGGAGATAATATCGGATATTAAATTGTTTGTTTGTTTTATGTGCTTATAGGTTAAGAATGACTGTGACCCCACTTTGTGATATACTTAAGGATGAAAACTCACTGGTTCCATATAGTACTGATTGGAAAAGAAATCTAGACATTGTTCAAACTGTCAAGCTTTCTGAATCCACTGTTGTTCCAACTACGTTGAGACATGGTGTGGAAGCTAGGCAAGAGGTGTTTAACATACCCACGAAATCGTTCCTCAATGAGTCCCTTAAAAACGGCTCGGCGAAGGCGATTTTTGTGCGTAAGTTAAGAGAAACACGAGCTCTTGTGGCTAGGCTAAAAGAAAAGCGTGCAAAGAGACCCAGTGGTTTAAAACCACAGATTGGGGAAAGCAAGCGGTTCCGCAGATGCTTTCGATGCAAACAGTTTGGGCACTGGAGGTCTGATTGTCCTCTCATCAAAGGTACGCAATTTTCCTTAGTCACCGAAACATTATCAGTGGTGTTATCTACCAGCACCTGGTGTGTAGATACGGGGGCCACTGATCATGTCTGCAATTCATTGCAGGGGTTCCAGGAAACCCGGAGACTTAGAGAGGGAGAAATCGTGGTCTACATGGGCAATGCCGCGAGGGTGGCGGCTGTTGCAGTGGGAGACGTTCACTTACGCTTTAGTAGTGATAGGGTTTTAGTTTTACAAAATTGTCTTTATGTACCCAACTTTAGAAAGAATTTAATTTCGGTTTCTAAACTTATTATGAATGGATATTCTGTTTCTTTTGACCACTCCGTGATCATAAGAAGAAACAGTGAGATTATCTGTTCTGGTACATTGGTGGACGATTTGTATGTACTAAATCCTGAGTCTAACACGATGCAACTAACCGAGAGTAATAACACATCTACGAACACCAATAAGAGAAAGGAACCTTCTAGGATGAATCAATTATACTTGTGGCATCTAAGGCTAGGTCATATAAACTCAAATAGGCTTCAAAGGTTGAAAGCTGATGGTCTAATCAGCAATGTTGAAGGAGAGGACCTTCCAACCTGCGAATCCTGTTTAGAGGGTAAAATGACCAAGCGTCCTTTTTCTGGTAAAGGACGGAGGGCTGAACAAGTATTGGATTTGATTCACTCTGATGTATGCGGACCTATGTCTACTCAGGCAAGGGGAGGGTACGAGTATTTCATCACCTTTACTGATGATTACTCAAGGTATGGATATGTATACCTGATGCGCCACAAGAGTGATTCTTTTGACAAGTTCAAGGAATTCAAGGCTCTTGTGGAGAACCTTCGTGGTAAATCCATAAAATGCCTGCGATCTGATCGCGGAGGCGAGTACCTGTCTGGAGAATTCAAGGCATACTTGGTAGAGAATGGGATTGAATCCCAACTGACCTCACCATATACTCCTCAGCAGAATGGTGTGTCAGAAAGAAGGAATAGGACTCTTTGTGAGATGGTGCGATCAATGATGAGTTACTCGGATTTACCTGTTATGTTCTGGGGACTTGCCTTGGAAACAGCGGCGTACATTCTGAATAGGGTTCCGACCAAAACAGTGCCAACTACACCCATGGAATTGTGGAGTGGGCGTAAGCCTAGCTTGGGACACATTCGGATCTGGGGTTGTCCAGCACATGTGTTGCGACAAGGTGCTGATAAGTTAGAACCTAGATCGGAATTACGGCTGTTTGTAGGATACCCGAAAGGAACTAAAGGTGGCATGTTCTATAGTCCTACGGACCAGAAGATCGTTATAAGTACTAACGCTCGGTTCTTAGAGGAAGACTATATCATGGACCACAAGCCCAAGAGTGACCTAATACTTGATGAGTTAAGGGGAGACAAGGAAGACTTAGATACAGCCGAACCGAGTGTAGATACACCACTAGAACCTGCACCTAATACTGTCACTGTTAATACACCGGAACGCCGTCGTAGTGGGAGGGTTGTTAAACAACCAGATAGATGGATTGGACTGGGTGAGTCTTCGGACTCTGGACCTGGAGTTCATGAAATCGATCCCTGGACCTATGATGAGGCGGTACAAGATATAGATGCGTCTTCTTGGAAGAAAGCAATGAAATCCGAAATAGAATCTATGGATTCTAATAAAGTCTGGGATCTTGTAGAACCACCAAACGGCGTAAAGCCAATTGGGTGTAAATGTGTCTACAAGAGGAAGAGAGGATCTGACGGAAAGGTTGAAACCTTTAAAGCTCGGCTTGTTGCGAAAGGCTATACTCAGAAAGAAGGAATCGATTATGAGGAGACCTTTTTGCCGGTAGCCAAGATAAAGTCGATCCGGATTCTCTTATCCATAGCAGCTCATATGGATTATGAGGTGTGGCAAATGGATGTCAAGACAGCTTTCCTAAATGGAAGTCTTGACGAGACGATTTATATGAAACAGCCAGAAGGATTCATTGCTAAGGGGCGAGATCATCTAGTGTGCAAGCTTAATCGATCCATTTATGGATTGAAACAAGCCTCGAGATCGTGGAACCTGCGGTTTGATGAAGTAGTCCAATCTTTTGGATTCATTCAAAGCATGGACGAATCGTGTGTGTATTGGAAACGTGATGGAAAGAAGGTGGTGTTCCTCGTGCTTTATGTAGACGACATTCTTCTCATTGGCAACAGTGTAAAGATGTTATCAAACATAAAGGGATGGTTGTCTAGACAATTCGATATGAAAGATTTGGGAGAAGTCGGGCATGTTCTAGGGATCAAGGTTATAAGGGATCGCCGGAATAGAACATTGTACCTATCCCAGCAATCTTACATAGACACGATTCTGGCTCGTTTTAACATGCAAGATTCCAAGAAGGGTGAACTGCCCTTCAGTAAAGGAACTTATCTTTCTAAGGAGATGTGTCCTCGGACACAGAAGGAGAAAAATGAAATGAAAGCAGTTCCCTACGCTTCGGCTGTGGGAAGCTTAATGTATGCAATGTTATGCACGAGGCCTGATATCTGCTATGCAGTTGGCGTAGTAGCGAGATATCAGAGTAATCCTGGAAAGGCTCATTGGACTGCCGTAAAGAACATTTTCAAGTATTTGCAAAATACTAAAGATTATGTTCTGAGTTACGGGGCAGACAATCTGATTCCTTTGGGTTACACAGATTCGGATTTCCAAGCTGATAAGGACCGGCGTAAGTCGACATCAGGCTATGTGTACACTATGGGAGGTGGAGCCGTATCATGGAAGAGTGTTAAGCAAAAGTGCATTTCGGACTCTACCATGGAAGCTGAATATGTTGCAGCCTCAGAGGCAGCGAAAGAGTCAGTTTGGTTCCTTAATTTCCTCCAGGACTTAGATGTGATTCCGAGTTTGCCCAAGGCTATGACAATTTATTGTGATAATAGCGGTGCAGTGGCAAACAGTAAGGAACCACGGTCCCATAGTGCTATGAAACACATAGAGCGCAAGTACCACCTGATTCGAGACATCGTCAAGAGGGGCGATGCGATAGTCACCAAGATAGCTTCGGAGGACAACCTAGCGGACCCTTTTACCCAGATACTTCCTAAGGAAGTATATAACAAGCACTTGGAGGGTTTGGGAGTCAGAAGTTTGGAAGATAAGACTAGACCTTAGTATAAGTGGGAGATTGATGGAGTAGTATACTTAATGTCTAGATTTGAGTATTATGAACTCCTTGTACACTTTCATTTACCTATTAATAACGAACATTCATTTGCTTTTAATTATTGTTAATTAATATATGCAAATTATAGTCCTGGATTTTATACGTTGTAGTTAGTATGGTGTTGCATGGGCACACAGAAGATCATACTATCGGTTACTCGTATTTAATCAAACAGTTGCTCACGACCTAGATGGACACGGACCAATCCATCGGTATAGTCGTTGTGTGAGAGAGAAAATAATTTATCTTGATTATTTTATCACACTTGTACACTTGGTTTATTGGGCGGATCGCTTGAGATTTATTGATTAGGATTGCCTTGGATAATCAATTTAAATCTCAGAGTATTTTATTCTTAATCCCCGATAGAATTCCGGGTGTGTGTATTTAGTATAAGTGACTTTGATTTTCCAAAGGAATTGACCGGTTTAATTATTGGGTCAATTACCGGTTAAGTTGGGTCACTATATTTTATATATGGCATGCCGTGAATTCTTGACGGGACAGTGTATCCCGTAAGGGTTGATAATATCCCCGAGATGAGCTCATAAGGATTTATTATGTAAACCTCGCGAGTGGATTTGTTCCGCATAATAAATAAGGTTGAGTGGTACTATTCTCGGATATAAGAGATGAATAAATTTATTAAGCAATAAATAAATTTTATTCATGGATATTTAAATCTTAAATACACGGAATAAATAATACTACCGGAGAAATATTATTCGATATAATATGGGTAAATATTGGGAGTGCAATTTTATTTATATAGTGGAAAATAAATAAAATTAATATTGATAAGGATTAATGGACTTGAGCATTGGGCTCAATTTAATCTTCAATATTAGAAGCCCAATATTCCACCTCCTTTAGATCCCCTACGTAGCCTATAAAAGCACTACATGGCCTTCATAATTCATAAGACAAGAATATCATTTTTTGATAGTTCTAGAGAGTTGAAGGAGATCCATAGGAGTTCGATAGATCGTCGCCCACCCGACGTTCGAACGGAGTGCAAGGAATACGTGGGAAGATTCAAAGGTGTTTGATTTCGTTTCTCCGAACAACGAATCGAAGGTATAATATCTAAAACCCCCTCGATATTATTTCGGTTTTGGATTTATCGAGAATACCGTAGAACACAAGATCCGAAGGATCGAACCCGGATTAGACGAACGACCACGCGGTGGTGGCGAAGCCACCGGACCGCGTGGATCGCACGCCTAGGGTTCGGCGCGCGAAGGAGAACCCTCGACCTCGGCCGAGGGGGCGATCGCTAGGCGCGATCGCCGGCGGTGGCGGGCTGGTGCCGCCACCTCCCCACCTCGACGGTGGGGGCTCCTCCACGGCGGGCAGCAGGTCGCCGGACCTGCTGCTGGGGGCTGCCGGATGCAGCCCCATCGAACGCCATGTTCGATCACACGAACCCCGGCTCGCGGGGGTTCGGCTGGGGGCGGGCTACGCGTCTTCGGGCGCGTGGTCTCCAAAGGCCGGACTCCGGCGGATGAGTCGGCGTTCATGTGATCTCCGGCGAAGGGTTTGATCGGGCTATGGTTTCCGCAATTTTAAATAGCCCTGGATATCGAATTCCAACAGGGCTCTGATACCAAATGATACGAACCTCGTCGGGATAGAAAGATAGAAGATGAAAGAAGAACAAGAAAGATAAAAGATACCGGCGGAAGTCCCAAAACCTCTGAACCTGAAGTCGTGAAATCAATTAAGGACGAAACCCTAACCCCCAACACGAAATCGATGCAGCAACTCGGGGATGATGAAGACACACAAACGAGATTTGACTGGCTCGCTGATTCGTCGGTTGAACTCTTTTGGATAATCGGGAGAGAATTCGAACCCGAGAGAGATTTAATAAAACTCACAAAACATAGTTTTTATTTATCAATTCATGGTTGGTTGTTCACAATGAAATAGAAAAGCCTTTAAATAGGCAAACGAAACCCTAAAAGCTGAAAATACGAAAATAACTTAATAAAAACGCTAAAACATCAAAATCCGCCGACGCTGCTGACTTTGTGAAGATGTCGGCCGACAATATAGGGTGTCGGCCGACACCAAGGCAAAATCTGCGCCCGCGGGTTTTCCTGCGAGCGCGGCCTCGATCCGCTGTCCAAACTCGTCGTTTTCTGAAGGTGTCGGCCGACAGGCCTTGGTGTCGGCCGACACCAAGCCAAAAGGCCGACCGAGCTCTTCGTCTTCGTCTCGACGTACGCCCGACTCTCGTTCCGACGTCTTCTTCGCCGTTCTGGTCAGAATATGATCACCTTGCCTAATCAACGGTCCTTGGATTGCATCACGTATGATTATCGTTGATGGTCTCACGGAGTTGACTTATCGTGTATGCATCACGCTGTCCATTTATCGTGATTTGTCTCACGGCGTGCGACTATCGTGGATGAGCTCACGGTGTGCAATTATCTTATATGTTTTCACGATGTCAATTTATTGTGGATAGTCACACGGTCTCTATTTATCGTGGATGTCCTCACTGTGTCCATTTATCGTGGATGTTCTCACGATGTTCATTTATCGTAGATGGTCACACGGTCTCTCTTTATCGTGGATGAACTCACGGTGTGCGATTATCGTAGATGTCCTCACGGTGTCTATTCATCGTGGATGAACTCACGGCGTATGATAATCGTGAATGATGTCACGGTGTCTTATTATCGTGCATAGTCTAACTGCATACTTTAACCGTGGATAGTCTGAAATTATATTAAAATTTTATTATTAATTTTTAAAACAGAAATTCTCTTTTAAATTACCTATTCAGTTTATACTTCATTTATTAAACAGCGAGGGTAGTGTAGACTTTTTCTACCCAATTGCCTAATAAACTTCTACTTTTATGAACAAGTCCTCAGAACTTATTTATTTTATGAGGTGGTCCTGAATCCAGTATTCCCACATTTTTTTAATCTCATTTTATGATGATTCTTGATATTCAACCTCATGGACTCTTTAAAATAACATTTAATCAAATACTGACATCACATATTATATCATTTAATAATTTATTGTAAAATAATCAAAACATTTCTTAATCTTTTGGCTAATTGCACTAAGGCCCACATACAAATCTCAACCAAATATATGTAGTCAAGATATATAGAAATTAACCATCGTCATCAATATTTTGTTTAATTATAAAATTATGCATAACCATGAACAAAACATTTCCATTATCAAAATATATATATCCATCGAAACCTATTCTTGATCGATCGAGAAAGAAAGAAAAATGAGTTCCAAAGTTATTGCATTTCTTGTCGTTTTTTCCGCAACGTCTCTCCTCGTTTCCTCATGGGCTGCGGCAGCAAGGCTTCCGACTCAAACTACTCCCAATAATACTAGTAAGCTTTTTTTTTTTTTTTTTTTTTTTTTTTTTTTTTTTTTAATGTTGTTCGAATTGTATGCATGACTCATATTTCGGTTTCGTTCGATAACTTGAGGCTATAATTAAGTAGATTTATAGATATATTTTTGACGTGTTTCATTTAAGGAAAGTGTTCGATTGCTATCTATTGACTCTTAGGAGTGCAGAGAATAAAAAATGTGGACGAGGATTGCGACAAACTCGGATGTTGTGTTTTGCCCACCTATTGCGACGAATGCTGTGATCAAGATTGCGACATATATGGATGTTGTTTTATGTCGTGCGAACGATGCTGCAGCGATGTTCCTCTTCCTCTTCCTCCTCCGTCCGAGATTGTTGGTCACCGCCAAAACTGGCCGGCGGCTTTGTCCATTAATGTTTGAAAATCATATATGTTTGTTGTATTTTAATTATTTCTTCACACAATAAATGTTTTATAAGTCTCCCTTTGGAAATTTATGTAATGAATTAAATCTTGGAATTATTTTACACAATCATTTTTTATGAAACACGAAATGCGCGCGAAACTTTTGAAAAATTATGTAATGAATTAAATCTTAAAATCCCTGAATCCCTGACACTTGAAACATTTTTTTATATCGGTTGCGATTATCAGGGGCTGCTTGGCTGCCCTGAGTCGTTGAGCTTGCACCCTCTAATCGACCCTTAAAGAAGGTCTTCTTCTCATTTCATGGTGGTGTCTTCTTCTTCCATTGGTTCCCTTTGGATGATGAACCACTAGAGGGTTTGGGTTGTCTCCAGTTAGACTGAGTTGACTTTAATTACTAAAGCTACCCCTACTCTTATGCTGGATCTCAATCTTTATAGCCACATGAACCATGTCCTCCAATTCGACATAAGGCTGCAACTCTAATGCATTACGAATCTCCCAATTTAGTCCAGCTAGGAATCTAGCCATGGTCGCCTCCCTATCATCTTCAATATTGGCTCGAATCATAGCCACTTTCATCTCCTTGAAATACTCATCCACGCTCCTTGAACCCTGTCGTAGATTCTGCAACTTATTGTACAACTCCCGGTAGTAATGGGTAGGTACAAACCGTTTCCTTATAACAACCTTCATCTCGATCCATGTTTCTGTTGGAGTTGTGTACTTAATGTCTAGATTTAAGTGTCGGTGAACTCCCGGTCATAGCATTTAACTTAGTTAAATAATAAACAATTATTTGCATTTAATTATTATTAATTAAATTATGCAAAATATAGTCCTGGATTTTATACGTTGTAGTTAGTATGGTGTGTCGGGCCCACACAGAAGATCATACTATCGGTTACTCGTATTTAATCAAACAGTTGCTCACGACCTAGATGGACACGGACCAATCCATCGGTATAGTCGTTGTGTGAGAGAGAAAATAATTTATCTTAATTATTTTATCACACTTGTACACTTGGTGTATTGGGCGGATCGCTTGAGATTTATCAATTAGGATTGCCTTTGATAATTGATTTAAATCTCAGAGTATTTTATTCTTTATCCCCGATGCTATTGCGGGTGTGTATATTTAATATAAGAGACTTTGATTTTCCAAAGGAATTAACCGATTTAATTATTGGGTTAATTGCCGGTAAAATTGGGTCGCTATATTTTATATATGACATGCCGTGAATACTTGACGGAAAAGTGTATCCCGGAAGGGTTGATAATATCCCCGAGATGAGTTCATAAGGAATTATTGTGTAAACCTCATGAGTGGATTTGTTCCGCACAATAATTAAGGTTGAATGGTACTATTCTCGGATATAAGAGATGAATAAATTAATTAGCAATAAATTAATTTTATTCATGGATATTTAAATCTTAAATACACGGAATAAATAATACTACCGGAGAAATATTATTTGATATAATATGGTTTAATATTGGGAGTGCAATTAATTTATATAGTGGAAAATAAATTAATTAATATTGATAAGGATTAATAGACTTGGGCTTGAGCTCAATTTAATCATCAATATTGGAAGCCCAATATTCTACCTCTTTTTGATCCCCTACGTAGACTATAAAAGCACTACATGGCCTTCATAAATTAAAAACACATCATAAGACAAGAATATCATACTTGATATTTCTTGAGAGTTGAAGGAGATCCATAGGAGTTCGATAGATCGTCGCCCACACGACGTTCGGACGAGGTGCAAGGAATACGTAGGAAGATTCGAAGGTCTTCAACGTTTTGATTTCGTTTCTCCGCACAACGAATCGAGGTATAAAATCATAAACTCTCTTCTATGATTTTATGTGAATTATAATTGTGATATATACATGAACACACGATCCGGGAAAACGACGAACCTCGGGGACGGGGATTCGAGATCCCCGGCGAGGATCGAAGGTGGCGGTCGAACCCTAGGGTTCGGACCGCCGGGAGGCGCGGCTACGGGAACCCTCGGCTGGAGCCGAGGGGTGCGATCGATCCTCAGATCGATCGCGGGTCAGCTGCGGGGTGACTCGCAGCGACCCCGTGCAAGCTACGGGTTCGCCCGTAGCGGCTCGCACGGGGTGATCCCGTGCGCTAGGGCAGCGGGTCCGTGTACCCGCTGCGGGGCTGCTCGCAGCAGCCCGGGGATCGCTACGAGCGATCCCAGCGATCATCATGGAGATGATCGCGAGCCCCGTGCGGGGCTCGGCTGGGCGCGCGGGTTCGCCCGTGCGGTGCTCGGTCGAGCTCCGGTTCGTGCGGTGGTTCGCGGTTGGATCTCCGGTGATGGGATTTCGTTCGGGGTTATCGGTTCCGCAATTTTGTTTTTGATACCCCGGGATATCGATTTCCAGCAATTGGTATCAGAGCGATTGGTTTCGTGTTCATGTATATGTTCTATTATCGTTCTACCTTGCAGGGATTAGCGGCTATCATGGTTTAATTTTTCGTTAATTATTTTACCATGATTATTCGTTTATTAAATTCTCGGACATGTCGAGATTCGTTTTGTGTGGATGAATGTTTGTAATAGTAAAAATTCGGGGGTTGACCAAATTTAGGATTTATTATTACGTTCTATGTTTTCCGGAAAATGTATAGGGTCGATTTCATGTATAAAATCGATACCGGAATTGTAAATTTATTTCTTGTAATTTATTTACGTTGGATCGATGCCGAGACGACCGCCGGAGAACTCGTCTGACGAAGGAGAAGATGAGAGGGAGGACCGGGGATCGATCATGATGATCGATCCCATGAGGATCGATCGAAGGGGGCGTGGGGGCTGCCCGCGGGAACCCTCGGCCACGCCGGCCACCGGTGGTGGTGGCGCGTGGGCTGAAGTGGCGGCGGTGCTCCTTGCCGGCCGGCGATCAAGGTGGGGGGGCGCGGGGTCTTTGTGATCTCGTGTTCTCCTACCAAGATTCACTTTCCTAAATTAATTTGGTTTTCCTATTTGAGTGTTCTTCCTTTTGGAAACTCTCATGGATTAGGAAAAGAATTAATTGGAAATAATTTTATTCCTTATTGAGTATTCTCTTTTATGGGAACTCTCATGGATTAGGAAAAGAATTAATTAGGAATTAATTTATTTCCTATTTGATTATTCCTATTCTTGGAATTTTCATTAGATGGAAATTAATTAATTATGGAAAGTAGAAGTGTCCTAATTTATTTTATTTCCTTATTCTATTATAGAAGTCTTCTAGAATATTCAAGTTTTACTTGGATAGGATTCTAGAGATTTAATGGAATTAGATGAGAGAATAAATAAATAAAATATTACTAATATTTAATTTTATTTTTAATATATTCGATTGACTTAATTTTCGAATTAAGTAACATTTGGATTAATTAAAAATAAATAGATTTAAATATTGAGATTAATATTCTCGTCACATGGAGCATTCAAAAACGAAGACTGAAGACTAGAAGATGCATATGAAGATGGAATAAAGCCATGATAGTCGGAAAAATAATTTTCTAGCATTATTTTTTACTATGTGATACTATGTGCTTTATTGCTTGTATGCATGCTATATGTGTTTACTTTATGCACTAGATAGCGTATCCCTTTATTGTAAAAAGCTAAGTGGGAGAGGGGATGGAAACATTCCCATGTTCTCCATTGTTGTTCTCTTGGTAACTCTTATGGACTTTCGAAGTTCGTATAGACGAGTCATTGGAGGAGAATTCTTGTAATTCCTTTTGCAAGGAACATTGTGTTGGAGTTGTGTACTTAATGTCTAGATTTAAGTAACGGTAAACTCCCCGTCATAGCATTTAATCTATTAAATTAACGAACAATTGTTTTGCTTTTAATTACTTGATAATTAAATAAATGCAAACCATGGTTCTGGATTTTATACGTTGTAGTTAGTATGGTGTGCATGGGCACACAGAAGATCATACTATCGGTTACTCGTATTTAATCGAACAGTTGCTCACGACCTAGATGGACACGAACTAATCTATCGGTATAGTCGTTGTGTGAGAGAGAAAATAATTTATCTTAATTATTTTATCACACTTGTACACTTGGTGTATTGAGCGGATCGTTGAGATTCATCGATTAGGATTGCCGGCGATAATCGATTCGAGTCTCAGAGTATTTTATTCTTAATCCCCGATATTGTTGCGGGTGTGTATATTTAATATAAGTGACTTTGATTTACCAAAGGAATTAACCGATTTAATTATTGGGTTAATTACCGGTTAAGTTGGGTCACTATATTTTATATATGGCATGCCGTGAATGATTGACCGGACAGTGTATCCCGGAAGGGTTGATAATATCCCCGAGATGAGTTCAAAAGGAATTATTGTGTAAACCTCATGAGTGGATTCGTTCCGCACAATAATTAAGGTTGAATGGTACTAGTCTCGGATTCAAGAGATGAATATAAATTAATTAGCAATAAATTAATTTTATTCATGGATATTTAAATCTTAAATACACGGAATAAATAATACTACCGGAGAAATATTATTTGATATAATATGGTTTAATATTGGGAGTGCAATTAATTTATATAGTGGAAAATAAATTAATTAATATTAATGGGAGATTAATAGATTTGGGCTTGGGCTCAATTTAATCATTAATATTGGAAGCCCAATATTCCACCTCCTTTAGATCCCCTACGTAGCCTATAAAAGCACTACATGGTCTTCTCTTTTCTACACACATCATAACTTGAAGATCACAATTCTTCTAGAGAGAGAAAGTAGAGAGAGAGAGAAGAGGATCCATAAGCTTGGAGGATCGTCGCCCACCCGACGTTCAAGCTAGTGCAAGGAATACGTGGGAAGATCGTAAGGTCATCATCTTGATTCCGTTTCTCCGCACAACGAATCAAAAGGTAAAATCACATACTCTCTTCTATGATTTTATGTGGTTTAATTGTGATACATACATGAACGCACGATCCGGGTAAACGACGAACTTCGGGGACGGGGATTCGAGATCCCCGGCGAAGGTTCGAAGGACCCTCGGCTGGGAGCCGAGGGGTGCGATCGAGCCCTAGGGCATCGATCGCGGGGCCCACACGAGGACGCCCCGGCTGGACGCCGGGGCACGCGATCGACCGCGGGGTCGATCGCCGGGCGAGCCGCGGCTGGGCCGCGGCGGGTGCGCTGGGCGCACCGCCCTCCTCGGCGGCGGCGGTGAGTCGCCGGACTCACCGCCGGGGGCTGTTCGGAACAGCCCCACGGGGATGCGCGTGCATCCCCGGCGATCGCTAGGGTTAGCGATCGCGAGCCCCGTGCGGGGGCTCGGCTGGGCGCGCGGGTTCGTCCCGTGCGGTGCTCGGTCGAGCTCCGGCTCGTACGGTGGTTCGCGGTTTCATCTCCGGCGAGAGGTTTTCGGTCGGGTTATTATTTTCCGCAATTTTTTAATGGCCCGGGATACCGAATTCCAACAATTGGTATCAGAGCGTTTGGTTTCGTGTTCATGTATGTGTTCAATTGTGTTCTACCTTGCAGGGATTCCGACTATCATGGTTTAATTAATTGTTAATTATTGGTTTAATTAATTGCTATTTAATTTACCATGATTGTTCGTTTATTAAACTCTCGGACATGTCGAGATTCGTTTTGTGTGGATGAATGCTTGTAATAGTAAAAATTCGGGGGTTGACCGAATTTAGGATTTATTATTACGTTCTATGTTTTCCGGAAAGTGTATAGGGTCGATTTCATGTATAGAATCGATACCGGAATTGTAAATTTATTTCTTTTAATTTATTTACGTTGGATCGATGCCGAGACGACCGCCGGAGAACTCGTGTGACGAAGAAGACGAAGAGGACGAAGGACCGGGGGGTCGATCAACCCCATGATCGACCCCATGACCGAAGCCATGGGGAGGGGTCGATCGCCCCTCGGCTGGGGGCTGCCGCCGGCAAGGTGGTGGCCGGCCGGCTGGGGCGGCGGCGGCGGTGCCCTCTCCGGTGGTGGCGGCGGTCGGTGGTGGTGGTGGTGGTGCGGGGATCCCCAACCCGTGCTACTCCTAATCCTACCAAGATACTACTTACCTAATTGATTCAAGTTTTCCTATTTTGAGTATTCCTAAGTATGGGAACTCTCATGGAGATAGGAAAAGAATTAATTAATATTATTTATTTCCTTATTCTATTATAGAAGTCTTCTAGAATATTTCAAGTTCTACTTGGAATAGGAATCTAGAGATTTAATAGAATTAGATAGGAAAAGAATTAATATTATTTATTTCCTTATTCTATTATGGAAGTCTTCTAGAATATTTCAAGTTCTACTTGGAATAGGAATCTAGAGATTTAATAGAATTAGATAGGAAAATAATTAATTAATTTATTTCTATTTGATTATTCCTATTTTATGGGAATTTTCATGGACATGGAAATTAATTAATCTTGGAAAGTAGAAGAGTCCTAATTTATTTTATTTCCTTATTCTATTATAGAAGTCTTCTAGAATATTCCAAGTTTGACTTGGATAGATTATTCTAAAGATTTAATAGAATTAGATAGGAAAAATAAATAAATAAAAATATTAATAATATTTAATTTTATTTTTGATTTATTCGATTGACTTAATTTTCGAATTAAGTATCTTTTGGATTTATTAAAAATAAATAGATTTAAATATTGGGATTAATATTCTCGTCACATGGAGCATTCAAGAACGAAGACTGAAGACTAGAAGACGCATACGGAGATGGAATAAAGCCATGATAGTCGGAAAATAATTTTCTAGCTTATTTTGACTATGTGATATGTGCTTTATTACTTGTATGCATGCTTATGTGTTTAATTATGCATTAGATAGCGTATCCCTTTGTTATAAAAAGCTAAGTGGGAGCGGGGATGGAAACATTCCCATGGTCTCCATTACTGTTCTCTTGGTGACTCTTATGAACTTTTGAAGATCATATAGATGTGTCATTGGAGGAGAATTCTTGTAATTCCTCTTACGAGAAACATTGATTAAGTTTATCAAACAATGCCTAATTTGTCTTTCTGAAACTGACTTCAAGTCGACTCATTCTCACCCCGAGGAGTGGAATGGAGCCAAAGCCACTTGGTCATGTGGATGACACAAATTAGAGGCAGTCGTACCATTCTTTGATAGATGGATCGATTGTCTGCTCGGCTCCCTCATCTAATGAGAGATAGGGTTGTTCGCATGGTGAGTCACTGGTTAGAAACTTCGAGTTTCACTTATGATTCTCC
This sequence comes from Euphrasia confusa, assembly GCA_954870475.1. Lineage (NCBI taxonomy): Eukaryota > Viridiplantae > Streptophyta > Magnoliopsida > Lamiales > Orobanchaceae > Euphrasia > Euphrasia confusa. The sequence continues at coordinate 19,757,482 of OX940963.1, read as the reverse complement.
GCGTCTTGATTTACAAAATCGAATGCATCTTGTAATTGGGAGTCAATTATAAAAGTCTCTTAGTATAGTAAACGTCCACACAACGTGGCTTGCTATACTGACGGATTTTGGATTAATTGATGTAGAAAGTTGTAAGGAATTGTGAAGATTTGTGAAGTTGTCGTAAACGTCCACACAACGTGGCTTGCGGTGATGTAGCAATTCCAAACGATTTACTTTGGTGCTGAGTAATGGTTTACACTTAGATACGCTTTATAGTATTCCTCCCACCGAGGTTCCGCTATAAATGATGTATGACCAAAGCAAATCTAATTGCTAAATCATTTGGGTGGGTAAACGTCCACACACCGTGGCTTGCCTTACCTGATGGGATTTTAGATGTAATTAGTAATTTAATGATATTATTTGAGGGAGATAATATCGGATATTAAATTGATTGTTTGTTTAAATGTGCTTATAGGTTTAGAGAATAGCTATGAACCCACTTTCTATGATACTCAAGGAGCATAAGCTCACTGGCCCCAACTACATTGATTGGAAGAGAAATTTAGACATTGTCCTAACTTCTGAGGAGTACAAGTTCGTACTCCATGAAGTGTGCCCTGCTGAGCCCACGGCTGCCTCAACTGATGAGGAAAAACTAACATATCGGAAGTGGAAAAAGGCTGATGAAATGGCTAGGTGTTATATTTTGGCTTCCATGTCAAATGTACTCCAAACCCAACATGAGTCGATGGACACTGCCTATGATATGATGTTTAACCTCAAGGAGATGTTGGGGAGCAAGATCGTGCGGCAAGGCAAGAATCCATGAGAGTCCTCATGACAACTACTCAGTCTGAAGGAACGCCCGTAGGGGAGCACGTTCTTAAGATGATGGGTCTGTTGAATGAGCTTGAGATCCTAGGAGCTCAAATTGATGCTGAGACGCAAGTCGACATCATACTCCAGTCTCTGACCCCTAGTTTTGAGCAGTTTCGCATGAGTTATAATATGGGTAAACTATCTTATTCTCTTGCGCAACTCCTGACTGAACTGAAGGCGGCAGAGGGGATCTACAAGAAGGGCAAGTCTCAAGCGCTTGTAGCTACCAAGTCCAAAGGCTTTAAGCCTGGTGGAGGTAGGGGCAAGAGAAGGAAGCAAACCCGGAAACCCAGTGGTGTCAAGAGGACTGTACCACAAATGGGGGCTGCAAAGTCAAAGGGTAAGTGCTTCCGATGCAACAAGACGGGACACTGGAAGTCTGAATGTCCTCTCAAAGGTACGAAATCTTCTTTAGTCGTAAAAACATAGTCAGCGGTGTTATCTACCAGAATTCTGGTGTGTAGATATGGAACCACTGACGGTATGTGCATTTTTGAATGCAGGGGTTCCAGAAAACCCGGCGACTTAGAGAGGAAGAGTTCGAGTCTACACGGGCAAAGCTGTAGAGGAGGCAGCGGTTGCGGTGGAAGACATTTATCTGCTTTAGTAGTTAAATAGGATTTCATTTCAAAGTTATTGCATTATGTACCCCTTTATTTTAGAAAGAACGTTTTGTTCTGGATTTCTACTATTAATGAATGGATATTTTATTTCTTTAATCATTGGATGATTTTGATAAGAAATAATGGCATTATCTATTCTGGTACATTAGATAGCAATATATGAATGATAGATCCTAAGTCTACCCCAATGCAACAAACCGTTCTATAACTTGTTTTACTTGTTAGATATTTCTTTAATTAATCATTATACTTGTGAATTCTTATACTTAGTAGTATTTTCAAATAAGATTCAAATGGTCGAAATTGATTTGATCAATTATAGTTGAAGGAATGGACCTTCCGACCTAAGGATTGAATTTGAAGGATAATACGTCTAAGCAAACCTCCTTGTAAAAGGATAGAATTCAAACAAGTATTGGAAATGATTAGATATGCAGACATATGTGTATATTAGAAAGGTACGAGTAATTCTTTCAAGAATACTCAAGTGATGGATTAGAATGCTTGATGTGCCATAAAAGCAAAGTGTTTTGACTAGTCAATGGACACAAAGCGATTATGGGGAACCATCAAAGTATATCCATTAGAAGCCTGCGACTCGGTCGCGGAGGCCATCACCTATCTGAATAACACATAGCATAATCAAAGATTGGGATTCAATCCCAAAAGGGCGCGCCATACACTTACGTGTAGAGATGGTACGCTATAAATAAGAAATGGAAATCTAATAGTAAATAGAGCAAGTTGTTCGGAACTACCTATGTTCTATGGATATTCCTAGATACAACGGCATATTGAATATGGTTGTAGGATGTCCTAGATGAACAAAGTATTGTGTGTTCTATAGTACTATGAACCAGAGGGACGTCTCGTCCGGTTCATAGAGGAAGACTATTAGATGGACCACAAAGCCTGAACTGACGTAATACTTTGAAATGAGAAGAAGGACAAAAGACTAGGAACCAGCCAAACCGAGTAGAAGTACACCACATACTGCACCTATTGTTATTACTGTTATACACCGGGACGCCATTGCAGTGGGAGGTTGTTGGACAACCAGAGATATTCATAAGGCTAGAGGAGTTCGGACTCTGGATCTAGTAAAGATGAAATCGACCCCTAGCTTTGCATAAGGGCAGTACTAGATCTAAATGTGCCTGCTTGGAACAATAAGGATTATTGTTAAGAGGCTAGATCATTTAGAGTACAAGCTTAGTAAATCCATTTATGGATTGAAATAAAGCTATGAATCGTGGAACTTGCGAATTGATGGGATAGTCCATTTGATGGATTCATCAAAAGGCATAGACGAAAGGTGTATTGAAGACGTAATGGAAACAAGGTGGTGTTTCTCGGAGATTTTGTGTAGATAACATTTTATCATTGGCAACAATGTAAAAGTGTCATCAGACATAAAATAGTGGTTGTCTAAATAAATCGAGATATAAGATTGAGAAGAAGTTAGAGCTTGTTCTTAAGATCTTATGATCTAGAGATAAGAACATTGTACTTCTCCTAGACATCTTATACGATTAAGGTTTGTTTTAAACATGCATACTTCTGAGAAAGGTTATTGCCTTTCAGAGACAGAATATACATCTATCTAAAGGTTATGTGTTCGAACACATGAAGGAGATAGATGAGGACAAAGCAGTTTCCTATACTTCAAGTATGGAAAGCTTTATAGATGCAATGTTGTAAAACAAGAACCTGATATCAAACTATGCGGTTTGCGTAGTGGGAGGATATCAAAGTAATCTGGATAAGAGATGTTCGAATGCTGCAAGAATACTTTCATAGTACTGACTTGAGCAAGACAAAATCTTCTTAGATTACAGATTCTCAGATCCAAAAATCAGAGAAGGACCAGTGAAAGTCGATATCAGGCTATGTGTTCACTTTTAGAAAGAGGTGGAACCATGAAGTGAAAGAGTGATAAGCAGGACGCTTTTCAGACTCTCTCATAACCGAATAGCAGCCTCAGAGGCAGCGGAAGTTTTGGTTAGGTTCCGGGATAACCTCTTGACTTGGATATGACTCTTAGTTTACCAAAGGCTATTGAATAGCGGTGCATGGTGAACTAGAAGAGGTCATAAGTCAAAAGTGATGTTAACACATAGAGCAAGTACCACCTGATACGAGTCATCGTCAGGGGAGACGACGTAGTAGTCACCAAGATAACTTCAGAGCGGCAACCTAGATTGCTCACTCACATAGTACTTCTCGGAAGTACACTTTAAAGCACGTGATGAGTATGGGAACCGGGAGTTTGGAGGAAATGACTAGACCTTAGTACAAGTGGGAGATTGTTGGAGTTGTGTACTTAATGTCTAGATTTAAGTAACGGTAAACTCCCCGTCATAGCATTTAATCTATTAAATTAACGAACAATTGTTTTGCTTTTAATTACTTGATAATTAAATAAATGCAAACCATGGTTCTGGATTTTATACGTTGTAGTTAGTATGGTGTGCATGGGCACACAGAAGATCATACTATCGGTTACTCGTATTTAATCGAACAGTTGCTCACGACCTAGATGGACACGAACTAATCTATCGATATAGTCGTTGTGTGAGAGAGAAAATAATTTATCTTAATTATTTTATCACACTTGTACACTTGGTGTATTGAGCGGATCGTTGAGATTCATCGATTAGGATTGCCGGCGATAATCGATTCGAGTCTCAGAGTATTTTATTCTTAATCCCCGATATTGTTGCGGGTGTGTATATTTAATATAAGTGACTTTGATTTACCAAAGGAATTAACCGATTTAATTATTGGGTTAATTACCGGTTAAGTTGGGTCACTATATTTTATATATGGCATGCCGTGAATGATTGACCGGACAGTGTATCCCGGAAGGGTTGATAATATCCCCGAGATGAGTTCAAAAGGAATTATTGTGTAAACCTCATGAGTGGATTCGTTCCGCACAATAATTAAGGTTGAATGGTACTAGTCTCGGATTCAAGAGATGAATATAAATTAATTAGCAATAAATTAATTTTATTCATGGATATTTAAATCTTAAATACACGGAATAAATAATACTACCGGAGAAATATTATTTGATATAATATGGTTTAATATTGGGAGTGCAATTAATTTATATAGTGGAAAATAAATTAATTAATATTAATGGGAGATTAATAGATTTGGGCTTGGGCTCAATTTAATCATTAATATTGGAAGCCCAATATTCCACCTCCTTTAGATCCCCTACGTAGCCTATAAAAGCACTACATGGTCTTCTCTTTTCTACACACATCATAACTTGAAGATCACAATTCTTCTAGAGAGAGAAAGTAGAGAGAGAGAGAAGAGGATCCATAAGCTTGGAGGATCGTCGCCCACCCGACGTTCAAGCTAGTGCAAGGAATACGTGGGAAGATCGTAAGGTCATCATCTTGATTCCGTTTCTCCGCACAACGAATCAAAAGGTAAAATCACATACTCTCTTCTATGATTTTATGTGGTTTAATTGTGATACATACATGAACGCACGATCCGGGTAAACGACGAACTTCGGGGACGGGGATTCGAGATCCCCGGCGAAGGTTCGAAGGACCCTCGGCTGGGAGCCGAGGGGTGCGATCGAGCCCTAGGGCATCGATCGCGGGGCCCACACGAGGACGCCCCGGCTGGACGCCGGGGCACGCGATCGACCGCGGGGTCGATCGCCGGGCGAGCCGCGGCTGGGCCGCGGCGGGTGCGCTGGGCGCACCGCCCTCCTCGGCGGCGGCGGTGAGTCGCCGGACTCACCGCCGGGGGCTGTTCGGAACAGCCCCACGGGGATGCGCGTGCATCCCCGGCGATCGCTAGGGTTAGCGATCGCGAGCCCCGTGCGGGGGCTCGGCTGGGCGCGCGGGTTCGTCCCGTGCGGTGCTCGGTCGAGCTCCGGCTCGTACGGTGGTTCGCGGTTTCATCTCCGGCGAGAGGTTTTCGGTCGGGTTATTATTTTCCGCAATTTTTTAATGGCCCGGGATACCGAATTCCAACACATTGATCAAGTTTATCAAACAATGTCTAATTTGTCCTTCTGAAGCTGACTTCAAGTCGACTCATTCTCACCCCGGGGAGTGGAATGGAGCCAAAGCCACTTGGTCATGTGGATGACACAAATTAGAGACCTTCGTACCATTCTTCGATAGATGGATCGATTGTCTGCTCGGCTCCATCATTTATGAGAGATAGGGTTGTTCGCATGGTGAATCACTGGTTAGAAACTTCGAGTTTCACTTATGATTCTCCGCGTCTTGATTTACAAAAATCGAATGGGTTCTTGTAATTGGGAGTCAATTGTAAAAGTCTCTTGGTGTAGTAAACGTCCACACCACGTGGCTTGCTATACTAACAGATTTTTGATTAATTGATGTAGACAGTTATAAGGAATTGTGAAGAGTTGTGAAGTTGTCGTAAATATCCACACCACGTGGCTTGCGGTGATGTAGTAATTGATGGAGTTGTATTCTAAATGTCTAGTTTAGTGCAAATACGGAAATCCTTATCTATACCTTAATTCGAGTTATGATTCAAGCATGATTGCATTTAATGCAATAGTCCTTGATGTATACGTTGTAGACAGTATGGCGTGAGGAGACACGCGGAAGATCATACTGTTGGTTACTCGTATACTATCGAACAGTAGCTCACGACTTAGATGGACAGGGACAATTCATCGGTACGTCGTAGTGTGACTGGTAGATAGTCGGTCTTGACTATCATGTTACACTCGTACACTTGGTGTATTGAGCAGGACCACGGGAGGGCGTTCTATTTGTACTAATCGGAGTAATCAAACCAGACCTCAGATATTACGGATATGTGAGTTCTTAATCCCTATATAATTATAGGTGCGTGTGTCCAATGCTCGATTCTTTGATGTGCCAATGAGTGAGACTAATTGATTAGTCAATACTCTCGGTAGATTGGGAATCGGTATTGTACACACGGCATGCTATAGATTATAGACAGGAAACCGTGTCCCATTTATTGGGTTGATGATGTCCCCGAGATGAGCTCATAAAGTTTATCATGTAAACCCTGCAGGTGGATTTACTCCGCATGATAATAAGGATGAGTGGTACTAGTCTCGGATAATAAGAAATGAATTAATTTAATTATTAGTAATTAAAATTAATTCGTGGACATGCGATATCTTAAACACGGGGAAATGTCACATATGTAATACGGTGGGAAAATTATTGACGGAATAATTTGAATTAATTAATTGGGAAATCAATTATAATTTTATAGTGGAATTAATTATAATTAAAATTGTAGAATTTAATTAAGGTTTTCCTTTTGGGACACCAAGTTAATTAAATTACAATTTAAGCCTAATTAATTAATTGCCTAGAGGTCCTCTAGTGTAGCCTATATAAACCCCTCCCCCCTCTCTCTCTCTCTCTAACCTACGTTTCGCCGCTATAATTAATTTTGCAGAGAAAATTAATTGCTAGCGCAATTATTTTTTCCTCTGCTTAATTAATTCAGATTAGCGCAAGAAACATTCTTTAGAAAATAATTGCTAGCGCAATTATATTTCTGAGACAGAAATTCTCTGTAGAAATTAATTTGCTAGCGCAAATATATTTCTGAGACAGAGAAATATATTCACGGTGGTTGAGAAGGGAAGAGACGGGGAGCTCCAAGCGGATCGATGCCCACACATCGTCTGGAGTAAGAGGGCTAGGACATACGCTAGAAGTCTCGAGGTCTCTGTCAATTCGGCTTCTCCGAATCACGCGACAAAGGTATGGAATCGAAACCCTCTTCCGCACTCGTTTCGATTCGATCTCGTACGTAATCATACAACGAACCTCTGATCGAGTTCCGGGATCGTGGTTGGTGTTCCTAGATCACTGTGGGGTCGCTGACTTCCAGAACGGTGGTCGGAATCGGAAAATCCGACCAGAAACGGACCTGGAACAGCAGCGTCGCGCTGCTGTTCGCGACGATGTCGTCCGACAGGTTTTCCTGTCGGCCGACAAGGGCATGTCGGACGACACCAGATGGTGTCGGACGACAGAGAGGCCATCAGCCTCTTGGTTTTGCGCGGTTGTGCCTCGGGCATGATGGCTGGGCGTAAACCGGGTATGGGGCTTCGTGGTGAGCACACTAGGCACGCTGGAGGTCGACTTGGCGTGTCCGGATGTTCGAATGGTCGAACGGACTCGTCCCGGATAGTCGATTTCCAACAATTGGTATCAGAGCCAGGTTTATCGGTTTGTTGTATTGTTCGTACGATTTACCTTGCAGGTTGAACCCGATTATTATGGTCAACATTATGGGATGTTGTGTTAATATTTGTTGTGGTTTGATTAAACTCTCGGGCTTGTCGAGATTGTTTTTGTTTTGAAAACGTTGCTTGTTTGTAATAGATAAAAACGACGGGTTGAGTCGTTAGGTTTATTTATTTTTCGTTGTATCCGGGACATGTATAGGGTCGATCACCTTGTATAGGATCGATGCCGGATTTAGTAAGTTTATTCTTGTAATTTTTCTTACTAATTTTGGTGGATCGAGACGAGACCAAAACCCGGAGAAACGAGGATCGAGAAGAACGAACCGGCAACGGGCAGCCATCGAACACACCCCGTGTTCGTGACGGGCAGCAGCGGGGCTGGGGTTCGTTCGACCCCACGGACGACTCAGCGAGGCTCGAGACGAGGCTTCAGTGGGAGGAGTTCGTCTCTTGACCCTCGAGCGAGTCGGTGGTGGACCGAGATCGAGACGAGCAACGAGATGAAGTTCCAAGAGACGTGCATTGGAGAATACTTAAGGCCATAATAATCGGGGCCACGTTAATTGCTTTTTATGTGATTTACGTGCTTTTTATTATGCTTAATTATTTTATGCATGTTATCCCTCAATCGTAAAATACTAAGTGGGAGAGGGATTGGAAACAATCCCGCGGTCTCCATTCTCTGTTTTGAATGTGATGTGTATTGACTTACGAGTTGGCTTTAGTGTCATCCTCCCTATCGGATAAAGTCGATACACGGATATCACTGGATCAAAATTCGAAATTAATTCCACTTATAGAATTTAATAATTATATTTTTCAAAAGCAATGCCTAATTTGTTTTTTCAAAGACTAATTTCAAGTCGACTCATTCTCACCCCGGGGAGTGGAATGGAGCCAGAGCCACTTGGTTATGTCAATGACACAAATTAGAGACTTTCGAGTCATTCGATGACTAGATTGATTGTCTGATTGGCTCCCTCACCTAGTGAGAGATAGGGCTCAATTGCATGATTGATCGCTGGTTAGAAACTTCGAGTTTCACTTACGAGATATGAAGCTTTGATTAATAAATTGTGAAATTTAATAAATGTAAGAGTCAATTAACAAAGTTGTTTATTTTAGTAAACGTCCACAAGAACGTGGCTTGCTAAATGGAAATGGTACTTTGGGTTAATTAAGATTCTATGACATTTAAATAAGCGAGATTCAATTAATAAAGTTGTTTGTTTTAGTAACCGTCCACAAGAACGTGGCTTGCTAAATGGAAACGGAACTTTAGGATTAATTGAGGCTCGACAGTTATAGAAAGTCGTGGAGGGCCGCATGTCAACGTAAACGTCCACAAGAACGTGGCTTGCGGTGGACATGTAGTTCCCGAGCGGTGGACTTAGTACTGAGAAATGGTATACACTTAGGTACGCTTTATAGTATCCTCCCCATCGGAGTCACTGCTATGATGATGTACGACCGAAGTGAAATCCAATCATAAAATCATTTGGACTGGTAAACGTCCACAAGAACGTGGCTTGCTATGTCTGATGGGATTTTGGAAATGATTGGTAGTTTAATGATATCACTTGAGGGAAATGATATCGAATTAAACTCATTGTTTGTTTTATATGGTATTATTCCCATTAAAAGTCAACAAACTCACTGAACCTGTTTGTATGGATTAAAGAAGAAACTTGGACATTGTCCTAACTGCAGAGGAGTACAAATATGTACTCCAAGTCAATTGACCTGCTGAACCAAATGATGCTTCCACTCCTGAGGAAAGGAAGCTCATGGAAATGGATTAAGGCTCTGAGATGACGCGGAGCTACATTATGGCTTTCATGTCAAATGTACTGCGACATCTGGATCAAGCCATGACCATTACCTATGATATGATGCTTAACCTCAAGAAGTTTATCAGGACAGGACAACCGGACAAAATGAGACGAGGCAACTCATGACAGCCATCATGTCGGAAAGAATGCCCGTAAGGGATCACGTTCTTAGAATGATGGGCTATCTTAATGAGATAGAGATTCTGGGAGAAATTATCGATGGGGTAACCCAAGTCGATATTGTGCTCCAGTCTCTGCCGAGAAGTTTTGAGCAGTTCCGCCTAAACTATAATATGAATAAGAGGTCTTATTCATTGGCGGAACTCCTGGTTGAACTTAAAAGCGGCTGAGGGAATCTTTAAGGGCTCTCAAAGCACTTGTGGCTGAGAAATTGGCTCTTCCTAGGCCTTCGGGCGGCAAAAGGAAGAAGAAGCAAATACGGAAACCCAGTGGGCCTAATATATCTGGACCACGGAATGGGACAAGCAAGCCCAAGGGGCAAGTGCTTCCGTTGTAAGCAGTTTGGATACTGGGAGTTTTAATTGTCCTCTCAAGCAACAAGAAGTTGACTCTTCCTTAGTCACTGAAACATGTTTAGTGGTGTTATCCACCAGTACCTGGTGTGTGGATACGGGAACCACTAATCATGTTTGCACCTAAATGCGGGGGTTCCAGGAAACCCGGAGACTTAGAAAGGAAGAAGTTATAACCTACATGGGCAATACTGTTAAGGTAACAGCCGTTGCAGTGGGAGATGTTAAATGTTTTAACGGTAGGATTTTAGTTCAAATAAATTGTCTTTATGTACCGGCATTTAGAAAGAAATTTCATTTCTGATTTCTAAATTGGCTTAGAATGGATATTCCGTTTCTTTGGACAGTTTCGTACTTTTCAGAGTAGGAAACGGGGATATTATCTATTCTGGTACATTGATAGACAATTTAATACTAAATCCGTGTTCTTCCACGATGCAACAGACCGGAGCTAATAACACATTGTCGAACCCCAATAAGAGTAAAGATCTTTCTAGGATGAATCAAATGTACTTATGGCATCTTAGGCTAAATCATTTTAACTTAAGTACGATTCAAAGGATGAAAGCTGATGTACCACTCAGCTAGGTTGAAGGAAAGGACCTTCCAACCTTCGAATCATACTTGGATGTTTTAATGACCGAGCAACCCTTTACGGTTAAAGGGAAAAGATCCAAGAAAGTACTAGAGTTGATTCGCTCTGATTTATGCAAACCTCTTTGAGGAGTAAGGCATACTTATCAGGAAATGGGATTAACTCCCAACAGACTACACCATTTATGCCTCGGCAAAATAATGTGTTGTAAAGAAGGAATAGAACTCTTATAGATATGGGAAAATAGACAATAAGTTATTCGGAGTTACCTAATTCGTTTTTGGGATATGGCTTGAAAACAACGGCGTTTATCCTGAACTTGATTCCTTTGGAAACTTATACTGATAATCGGCTGTTTATAGGATACCCTAAGAAAACGAATTGAGATATGTAATATAGTCCAAAGGACCAGATGTTCATTGATTGCATCAATGTTCGGTTCCTAGACATGGACTATATATATGCAAGATCACAAGCCCAAGAGTAGAGTAATACTTAATGTGCTTAGAAGGGTTGATCAAGACTTAGAACCAGCCTAACTGAGTAGTTCACTACTGTAATATTTAGTCACTAAAGATACACCGGAGCGTCGTCGTAGTGGGAGGGTTGTTAGACAACCCGACAGGTTCATGTTTATAGGAGAGTCTTCGGACTTGTTACCTAGAGAACATTAAGCCGACCCCTGGATCTATGACGAGTCGCTGAAAGATCAAGATGCTCAGTCTTGGTAAATCGAAAAGAGCCAAGAACATTCGGTAAGCAAGCTTAATCAATCTTAGGATTGAAGGAAGCTTCAAGATCTTGGACACATGCGGACCTATGAGAAAATCCATTTAATGGATTCATTCAAGGCATGTTTAGGTCCTGAGTGTAATAAAGAAGTGACATAAAAGATGTGGTGTTTTCTCATTCTTTATGTAGACGACATCCTTCTAAATTGGCAACAATATGAAAGATGTTATGGGACATAAAGGGATGGTTGTCCGAGTAATTCAATGTACGAGACTTAGGAGAAGTCGGGAATGTTCTTGGGATCAAAGTAATAAATGATCGCCAGAAAAGAACATAGAACTTATCTCGAGCCTCATACATAAATACAATTATTACTCGTTGCAGCATACAGAATTCCAAGAAAGGTCTTCACCTTTTAGATGTGGAATTCATCTATCTAAAGTTTTGTGTCCGACACAATAAAGGAGATAGAAGAAGATTAAGCAGTTCCCTGCACCTTAATGGTGGGAAGCTTAATGTATGTAATGCTATGCACGAGACTGATATCTACTATGCCGTGGGCATGGAGGTGAGATATCATAGTAATTCTGGAAAGGATCACTCGACTGATGTAAAGAACATGTTTAGGATCCTGCAGAGGACCAGAAATTATGTTCTGAGTTACAAAGCAGTCAAGTTGTTTCCTTTGGATTACATAGAATTGGATTTCCAAATCAAACAGGGACAGTCGAAAGTCGAAGTCAGGCTATGTGTTCTCACTGTGAAGTGGAGCAGTCACATGGAAGAATGTAAAGCAGCGATGCATTACGGACTCTACCATGGAAACTGAAAGGATAACGGCCTCTGAGGCAGTTAAAAGGTCAGTGTGGCTCCAGATTTTCCTAAGGGACTTAGATGTGGTTTCTAGTTCACCCAAAGCTATTTTGAATAGCGGTATTGGAAAACTTGAAATGCCACGAGTCCACAGTAGGAGATAACACGTAGAGCGCAAGTACCACCTGATTCGAGAGATCGTCTAGTAAGACGATGAAGTTGTCACCTAGATAGCATCGAGAGGATTGCCTTGTAAAACCCGTTCACAGAGGCACTTCCAGCGAAAGCGTTGGGTAGGCGTGATGAGGTAATGGGAATCTGATGTTTGGGAGAGGGCGACTAGACTTTTAGTATAAGTGGGAGATTGGTGGAGTTGTATTCTAAATGTCTAGTTTAGTGCAAATACGGAACTCCTTATCTATACCATAATTCGAGATATGATTCAAGCATGATTGCATTTAATGCAATAGTCCTTGATGTATACGTTGTAGACAGTATGGCGTGAGGAGACACGCGGAAGATCATACTGTTGGTTACTCGTATACTATCGAACAGTAGCTCACGACTTAGATGGACAGGGACAATCCATCGGTACGTCGTAGTGTGACTGGTAGATAGTCGGTCTTGACTATCATGTTACACTCGTACACTTGGTGTATTGAGCAGTACCACGGGAGGGCGTTCGATTTGTACTAATCGGGGTAATCGAACCAGACCTCAGATATTACGGATATGTGAGTTCTTAATCCCTATATAATTATAGGTGCGTGTGTCCAATGCTCGGTTCTTTGATGTGCCAATGAGTGAGACTAATTGATTAGTCAATACTCTCGGTAGATTGGGAATCGGTATTGTACACACGGCATGCTATAGATTATAGACAGGAAACCGTGTCCCATTTATTGGGTTGATGATGTCCCCGAGATGAGCTCATAAAGTTTATCATGTAAACCCTGCAGGTGGATTTACTCCGCATGATAATAAGGATGAGTGGTACTAGTCTCGGATAATAAGAAATGAATTAATTTAATTATTAGTAATTAAAATTAATTCGTGGACATGCGATATCTTAAACACGGGGAAATGTCACATATGTAATACAGTGGGAAAATTATTGACGGAATAATTTGAATTAATTAATTGGGAAATCAATTATAATTTTATAGTGGAATTAATTATAATTAAAAAATTGTAGAATTTAATTAAGGTTTTCCTTTTGGGACACCAAGTTAATTAAATTACAATTTAAGCCTAATTAATTAATTGCCTAGAGGTCCTCTAGTGTAGCCTATATAAACCCCTCCCCCCCTCTCTCTCTAACCTACGTTTCGCCGCTATAATTAATTCTGCAGAGAAAATTAATTGCTAGCGCAATTATTTTTTCTCTGCTTAATTAATTCAGATTAGCGCAAGAAACATTCTGTAGAAATTAATTTGCTAGCGCAAATATATTTCTGAGACAGAGAAATATATTCACGGTGGTTGAGAAGGGAAGAGACGGGGAGCTCCAAGCGGATCGATGCCCACACATCGACTGGGCGTGTCCGGATGTTCGAATGGTCGAACGGACTCGTCCCGGATAGTCGATTTCCAAAAGTAATTCCAAACAGTTTACTTTGGTGCTGAGTAATGGTTTACACTTAGATACGCGTTATAGTATCCTTCCCCACGAAGTTACGCTATAATCGATGTATGACCAAAGAAAATCTAATTGCAAAATCATTTGGGTGGGTAAACGTCCACACCACGTGGCTTGCCTTACCTGATGGGATTTTAGACGTAATTAGTAATTTAATGATATTATTTGAGGGAGATAATATCGGATATTAAATTGATTGTTTGTTTAAATGTGCTCATAGGTTTAGAGAATAGCTATGAATCCACTTTCTGTGATACTCAAGGAGCATAAACTCACTGGTCCCAATTACGTTGATTGGAAGAGAAATTTGGACATTGTCCTGACTTCTGAAGAGTACAAGTTTGTACTCTATGAAGCATGTCCTGCTGAGCCCACTGATGCCTCAACTAATGAGGAAAAGGAAGCATATCGGAAGTGGAAAAAGGCTGATGAAATGGCTAGGTGTTATATTTTGGCTTCAATGTCAAATGTACTCCAAACCCAACATCAGTCGATGGACACTGCCGAGGATATGTTGTACAACCTCAAAGAAATGTTTGGAGAGCAAGATCGTGCGGCAAGGTAAGAAGCCATGAGAGTCCTTATGACAACTACTCAGTCTGAAGGAACGCCCGTAGGGGAGCACGTTCTTAAGATGATGAGTCTGTTGAATGAACTTGAGATCCTAGGAGCTCAAATTGATGCTGAGACGCAAGTCGACATCATACTCCAGTCTCTGACCCCTAGTTTTGAGCAGTTTCGCATGAGCTATAATATGGGTAAACTATCTTATACTCTTGCGCAACTCCTGACTGAACTAAAGGCGGCAGAGGGGATCTACAAGAAGGGCAAGTCTCAAGCACTTGTAGCTACCAAGTCCAAAAGCTTGAAAGCTGTTGGAGGTAGGAACAAGAAAAGGAAGCAAGCCTGGAAACCCAGTGGTGCCAAGAGGAGTGGACCACGAGTGGGGGCTGCAAAGCCAAGGGGCAAGTGCTTCCGATGCAATAAGTCTGGACACTGGAAGTCTGAATGTCCTCTCAAAGGTATGAATTTTTCTTTAGTCGTAAAAACATAGTCAGCAGTATTATCTACCAGAATTCTGGTGTGTAGATATGGAACCACTGACGGTATGTGCATTTTGAATGCAGGGGTTCCAGAAAACCCAGCGACTTAGAGAAGAAGAGTTCGAGTCTACACGGGCAAAAGCTGTAGAGGAGGCAGCGGTTGCGGTGGAAGACATTTATCTGCTTTAGTAGTTAAATAGGATTTCATTTCAAGTTTATTGCATTATGTACCCTTTATTTTAGAAAGAACGTTTTGTTCTGGATTTCTATTATTTATGAATGGATATTTTATTTCTTTAATCATGTTGATGATTTTGATAAGAAATAATGGTATTATCTATTCTGGTACATTAGGTAGCAATAATGTGAATGATGAATCCTTAGTCTACCACGATGCAACAAACCGTTTATAACTTGTTTCTTTCTTATTAGATATATTTCTTGTTAAATCATTATACTTGTGAATTCTTATACTTAGTAGTATTTATTCAAATATGATTCAAAAGGTCGAAATTGATCAATTATAGTTGAAGGAATGGATCTTCCGACCTAAGAATTGAATTTGGAAGATGATACAACTAAGCATGCCTTTCTGTTTAGAAAGTAGAATTCGGACAAGTATTGAGAATGATCAATGATATATGCAGTCATATGTGTAAAATGCGAGTCATTCTTTAAGAATACTCGAAGATGGATTAGAATACTTGATGTGCCATAAAAGCAAAGTGTTGTTAAGTCACAAAGCAATTATGGGGAACCTTCAAAGTATACACTACTAGAATCTGCCAAATAGACATCGGTTATTAACCGATGTCTAATGTTTTCCCGACTGATGTGTAGCGAGGAGATGTCTATAGTAGGCCTACTATAGACATCAGTATATAAATGATGTTTGTATCCGTAATAGATATCAGTTAATAGAAATCCGACCGATGTGGTTTAATGTAAGCACATCTGTCATTACTCGATGCAGAATTCATCGAAAATAGTCGATATCTAAAGTACCGCTTTAACATCAGTTATTTGTTCAAAAACCGATTTCCAGAAACTCTTTAATATCACTTACAGTTTTACAACTGATTTCCCTAAAAGTATTAAAATCGATTTGTTTTTTATATTATTGTTTTACCAGCTTTAAGCGATTACAATTTATAAATGATAATATTCAATAAAATCCCAACATTTTCATAAATAAAATCTGAATATATCGAAACAATTCCAAAATATTTCAAATCAATTTCAAAATATTTCAAATCCGAAAATATTTAACAAACATATATAAAAAGATCACGGACTACGATTCTTCTTCTTTAGGACAACGCTTGAAAAATCTCATCGATGTCGAGCTCTTACTGATTTGATGCACGTCTCTCGTCCACATAAGCTTCTTCATGTGCAGACATTTGACGACGCGACCTCTCGGCCAAGCTCCTGCATATATGTACAAGTATACAAAAATTAGTAAATATCATTTATAATGGAGATTAAACAGACCGAGGAACATAATAGTAGTTCGAATAACATTATATAATCCAAACTTACTAATAAATATAAATTAATCGAAACTTACTAATTGCAGTAATCTGGAGGAAAGGAATTAAGGAGTACCTCCTAAGCCAATACACAAATAAATAAATGAAAATTCTAGTCGTTAACTAACCAGTTCAACTATAAAAACATATGCAAATGCAACTGAGCATACAAATGCAGCAGAGCTCAACAACCCAGACCCTACATGAGCACAATGGAATCAAATCAAATATCGAGCTATATCAATTGCCAATACCCTCTCTTATCTATATATTCTTACCAGTTGGAACAATGCCATCAACAACAACCTCGAGCCCAACTTTCTGACGAACGTCCATCCCTTTTGGTTTTGCATATTCATAGAAACCTTTGTACCTGGTTTGAAATCAAAAGAACTTATGAGATATATGTAAGTTCAAGAAACAGAACATGCAAAAGTAGTGACCCCACTTGTGGTTCTTCAAATCAATTTTGTATGGGCGTTTAGTTTAATGTTTCTATTCTCCTGATAAGAAAACAAAACCTCTTTTTAAAAATACCATAATGGATCAAGCGAAATAGAGTGAAGCATAAACACAATCAAGTGACTACATTTCCCATTTAGATTTTAGAATTAGACATATACATTCATGTTTTTAATGCAGGTGAAACTCATACTCTGAAAACTCATACGACGAAACTCATACTCTGAAAAGAGATTCCCAGAAATCAAACACAATCAACAAACTAACCTTCCAAAGAACAAATATTTCTAACCACTGGTGAATAAACAGACAAAAAAAGGTCCAACTGTTCGGTTAAAGAGCATCGGAAATAGTTTAACAAAACCTGATCTGGATCAGCAGGGTAAGTACACAGGGTATACTTATCACTATTCACATTCGCAATCCGAAGAACCTTATCCCCTTGGACTTTTCGTATGGCAACAATGGTATCTTGCCTGATTGCCATAGGAAACACAGAGTAACCTTCATAGTCTATATGCTCTCCAATCAAATTCACCCTCCCTACAAACAATTCAAATTCAAAAGCAAATAAAAAATCAATCTTGAATTAGTAGCCCAAAAGGCAAACAGGTGGTACACATACGATACCTGGAGATAGGGCATAGATACCAGGGGCATGGCCAAAGAAGTCAATGAATTTCGACTTCAAATTGTTGAATCAGAGCTCCGCTTCTTGGAGCTGCGACCCAGTTCCGTACACGGGAGTCGAAAATCACATACCTGAAGAAATATCTTGACTTGAACCGAAATTCTTGAAACCGCTGTGATTTTGAAGGATGAACACCAACACCGGTAAAGGAACTTAGTAGTAGACCCAATTTCTCGATTTTACGAACGCCGGCCGGTTAGGGTTTGCTTTAGGATTCACGAACACCGGCCGGTTAGGGTTTGCTTTAGGATTCACGAACGCCAACCGAAAGAGGAAGAACGAACTTGAATTACAGAACGGGAGTTGAAGATTTTTGCTTTAGGGCTAAGATTTAGGGCGAAGGAGATTGAAGGTGAAGTTTTTGGTTTTGAGAGAAAGAAAAAGACGAGCGGGTACTTTGCAAAATTTTCAGATTATTTTTAAAATTGAGAGTGTTGAAAACATTTATAAAAATGTGAGTGGGATACTAATTAATTTTAGAATTTTTTTATAAAAACATTTAACATCGGTTTTATGATTTTATTTTAAGAACTGATGTTTGAAAAAATTGTCAATTTCAAAACTACACTTTTAACATCAGTTGCACAAATACATGATCTTTATAGTTCATTTGCACAAATACATGATGTTTATAGTTCATGACATATCAATATTTCTTTGACTGATGTTACTAATATCAAGCACATCTGTTGCATAACTGAATGATGTTAAAGATGTGATGTCTATTTGACAGATTCTAGTAGTGATATCCATTGGAAGCCTGCGACTTAGTCGCGGAGGCCATCACATACCACATAGCATAATCAAAGATTGGGATTAAGTCTCAAATGACTTCACCATACACTTACGTGTAGAGATGGTGTGTCGGAAATAAGAAATAGGAATCTAATATTAAAATAACAAGTTGTTCGGAACTACCTATGTTCTGTGGATATTTCTAGATACAACCGCACATTCAATGTGGTTGTAGGATATCCTAGGTGAACAAAAGGATTGTGTTCTATAGTACTATGAACCAGAAGGACATTTCATCCGGTTCTTAGAGGAAGACTATTAGATGAACCAAAAAGCCTGAACTGATGTAATACCTTGGAATGAGGAAAAGGACAAAGACTAGGAACCAGCCAAAACCGAGTAGTAGTACACCACTAACTGCACCTACTGTTATTACTATTATACACCGGGACGCCGTTGCAGTGGGAGGTTGTTGAACAACTAGAGATGATCATAAGACTAGAAGAGTTTTGAACTCTGGATCTAGTAGAGATGAAATCGATCCCTAACTCTGCATAAAGGGGCGGTACTAAATGTGCCTACTTGGATAGCAATAAATATTATTGTTAAGAGGCAAGATCATTTAGAAGTACAAGCTTAGTAAATCCATTTATGGATTGAAACAAAGCTATAAGTCGTGGAACTTGCGAATTGATGGGATAGTCCATTTGATGGATTCATCAAAAAGCATAGACGAAAGGTGTATTGGAGATGTAATGGAAACAAGGTGGTGTTTCTCGGAGATTTTATGTAGATAACATTTTATCATTGGCAACAATGTAAAGATATTGTCAGACATAAGATTATGGTTGTCTAAATAAATCGGGACATAAGATTGAGTAGAAGTTAGAGCATGTTCTTAAGGTCTATTGATCTAAGAATAAGAACATTGTACTTCTCCTAGATATCTTATACGATTATGGTTTGTTTTAAACATGCATAATTCTGAGAAAGGTTATTGCCTTTCAGAAACAGAAAACATCTGTCTAAAGGTATGTGTTTCGAACACATAAATGAGATAGATGATACAAAACAGTTTCCTACACCTTGTGTGGAAAGCTTAATGAATGCAAATGTTGAAAAACAAGAACCTGATATCAACTATGCGGTTTGCGTAGTGGGAGGATATAAAAGTAATCTGAACAAGAGATTTTCGGATGCTGTAATAGTACTTGCGAAGTACCGGATTACTAGGCAAGACGAAATCTTCTTGGATTACATACTCTTAGATTTTAAATCAAAGAAGGACCAGTGTAAGTCGATATCAGGCTATGTGTTCACTTTTAGAAAGAGGTGGAACCATAACCGAATAGCAGCCTCAGAGGCAGCGGAAGTTTTGGTTAGGTTCCGGGATAACCTCTTGACTTGGATATGACTCTTAGTTTACCAAAGGCTATTGGATAGCGGTGCATGGTAAACTGGAAGAAGTCATAAGTCAAAAAAATGATGATAACACATAGAGCAAGTACCACCTGATTCGAGTCATCGTCTAGGGAGACGAGGCAGTAGTCACCAAGATAACTTCAGAGCGGCAACCTAGATTGCTCATTCACATAGTACTTCTGGGAAGTATAACTTAAGCACGTGATGAGTATGGGAGTCGGGAGTTTGGAGGAAATGACTAGACCTTAGTACAAGTGGGAGATTGTTGGAGTTGTGTACTTAATGTCTAGATTTAAGTAACGGTAAACTCCCGGTCATAGCATTTAATCTATTAAATTAATAAACAATTGTTTGCATTTAATTATTGATAATTAAATATATGCAAAATATAGTCCTGGATTCTATACGTTGTAGTTAGTATGGTGTGCGGGCCCACACAGAAGATCATACTATCGGTTACTCGTATTTAATCAAACAGTTGCTCATGACCTAGATGGACACGGACCAATCCACCAGTATAGTCGTTGTGTGAGAGAGAAAATAATTTATCTTAATTATTTTATCACACTTGTACACTTGGTGTATTGGGCGGATCGCTTGAGATTTATCAATTAGGATTGCCTTTGATAATTGATTTAAATCTCAGAGTATTTTATTCTTAATCCCCGATGCTATTGCGGGTGTGTATATTTAATATAAGAGACTTTGATTTTCCAAAGGAATTAACCGATTTAATTATTGGGTTAATTGCCGGTAAAATTGGGTCGTTATATTTTATATATGACATGCCGTGAATACTTGACGGAAAAGTGTATCCCGGAAGGGTTGATAATATCCCCGAGATGAGTTCATAAGGAATTATTGTGTAAACCTCATGAGTGAATTTGTTCCGCACAATAATTAAGGTTGAATGGTACTATTCTCGGATATAAGAGATGAATAAATTAATTAGCAATAAATTAATTTTATTCATGGATATTTAAATCTTAAATACACGGAATAAATAATACTACCGGAGAAATATTATTTGATATAATATGGTTTAATATTGGGAGTGCAATTAATTTATATAGTGGAAAATAAATAAATTAATATTGATAAGGATTAATAGACTTGGGCTTGGGCTCAATTTAATCATCAATATTGGAAGCCCAATATTCCACCTCCTTTTGATCCCATACGTAGCCTATAAAAGCACTACATGGCCTTCATAAATTAAAAACACATCATAAGACAAGAATATCATACTTGATATTTCTTGAGAGTTGAAGGAGATCCATAGGAGTTCAATAGATCGTCGCCCACAGGACGTTCGGACGAGGTGCAAGGAATACGTAGGAAGATTCGAAGGTCTTCAACGTTTTGATTTCGTTTCTCCGCACAACGAATCGAGGTATAAAATCATAAACTCTCTTCTATGATTTTATGTGAATTATAATTGTGATATATACATGAACACACGATCCGGGAAAACGACGAACCTCGGGGACGGGGATTCAAGATCCCCGGCGAGGATCGAAGGTGGCGGTCGAACCCTAGGGTTCGAACCGCCGGGAGGCGCGGCTACGGGAACCCTCGGCTGGAGCCGAGGGGTGCGATCGATCCTCGGATCGATCGCGGGTCAGCTGCGGGGTGACTCGCAGCGACCCCGTGCAAGCTACGGGTTCGCCCGTAGCGGCTCGCACGGGGTGATCCCGTGCGCTAGGGCAGCGGGTCCGTGTACCCGCTGCGGGGCTGCTCGCAGCAGCCCGGGGATCGCTACGAGCGATCCCAGCGATCATCATGGAGATGATCGCGAGCCCCGTGCGGGGGCTCGGCTGGGCGCGCGGGTTCGCCCGTGCGGTGCTCGGTCGAGCTCCGGTTCGTGCGGTTGGATCTCCGGTGATGGGATTTCGGTCGGGGTTATCGGTTCCGCAATTTATTTATTTTTTTTATACCCCGGGATATCGATTTCCAGCAGTTTCTATAGGCTGTTCACGGTTTCGTCTCCTACTGATCACCAACTAATCCCACCAAACCAGTGCATAATCGGGGAACTCTATTGCAGCTATCTTCACCTTCTTAAGATCCGAATAATTATGGTAGTTAAACATAAGCTCTACCTTTCTTTCCCACTCTAGATACAACTTTGGGTCGTTCTTCCTTAGAAACGAGGGAATTGTTGGAGTTGTGTACTTAATGTCTAGATTTAAGTAAAGGAAACTCACGATCCATTGCCACTAATCTATTTAACTAAATAAACAATTATTTGCATTTAATTATTTATAATTAAATATATGCAAATTATAGTCCTGGATTTTATACGTTGTAGTTAGTATGGTGTGTCGGGCCCACACAGAAGATCATACTATCGGTTACTCGTATTTAATCGAACAGTTGCTCACGACCTAGATGGACACGGACCAATCCATCGGTATAGTCGTTGTGTGAGAGAGAAAATAATTTATCTTAATTATTTTATCACACTTGTACACTTGGTGTATTGAGCGGATCGTTGAGATTCATCGATTAGGATTGCCGGCGATAATCGATTCGAGTCTCAGTGTATTTTATTCTTAATCCCCGATATTATTGCGGGTGTGTATATTTAATATAAGTGACTTTGATTTACCAAAGGAATTAACCGATTTAATTATTGGGTTAATTACCGGTTAAGTTGGGTTACTATATTTTATATATGGCATGCCGTGAATACTTGACGGGAAAGTGTATCCCGTAAGGGTTGATAATATCCCCGAGATGAGTTCATAAGGAATTATTATGTAAACCCTGCAGGTGGACTTGTTCCGCATAATAATTAAGGTTGAATGGTACTAGTCTCGGATATAAGAGATGAATAAATTAATTAGCAATAAATTAATTTTATTCATGGATATTTATATCTTAAATACACGGAATAAATAATACTACCGGAGAAATATTATTTGATATAATATGGTTTAATATTGGGAGTGCAATTAATTTTATATAGTGGAAAATAGAATTAATTAATATTGATAAGGATTAATGGACTTGAGCATTGGGCTCAATTTAATCTTCAATATTGGAAGCCCAATATTCCACCTCCTTTAGATCCCCTACGTAGCCTATAAAAGCACTACATGGTCTTCTCTATTCTCATAACTTGAAGATCACAATTCTAGAGAGAGAAAGTAGAGAGGAGGATCCATGGAGTTCGGTAGATCGTCGCCCACACGACGTTCGGGCTAGTGCAAGGAATACGTGGGAAGATCTCAAGGTCATCATAAGATCTCGTTTCTCCGCACAACGAATCGAAAGGTGAATTAAATTTCCGCAATTTAATTCATGTATATATTGAAATCAATTATCGAAAAACAAGATCCAAGAGTCTAACCCGGATTAGACGAACGATCACGCGGTGGTGGCGAAGCCACCGGACCGCGGGATCGCCCGCTAGGGTTTGGCGGCGCGCGGAGGAAAGGAACCCTCGGCTGGGCCGAGGGCTCGCTATCGATCACGGGGATCGATCGCCGGGGGCGCGGGCTGGTGCCGCACCCCACCCGCCGTGAAGGCGGGGCTCCTCCAGGCGGCGGCGAGTCGCCGGACTCGCCGCGGGGGCTGCTGGGCAGCCCCATCGATCATGATGATCGCACGCGATCATCGATCGCGTGAACCCCGTCTCGCGGGGGTTCGGCTGGGGGCGGGCCGCGTGCCTTCGGGTGCGTGGTCTCCAAAGGCTGGACTCCGGCGGATGAGTCGGCGTTCATGTGATCTCCGGCGAAGGGTTTGATCGGAGTTGTCATGTTCCGCAATTCCGGCAACTCCGGGATATCGAATTCTAACAATTGGTATCAGAGCGTACGGTTACGTTTTTCGTTAATTGTTTCGATAATCGATTCTCGATATATATGGCCATAGATTAATTTAATTTGTTAAATTATTGTGCTATATTATGTTCTACGTCTATGTTTTTCTCTCTCGTATGAATTGTGTTTGTCGGAGAAATTAATTATTAAAATCGAAAGAGGGTTTTTTCGGACGAATCGAACCTAAATCGATCGACCGCGGCATGCTGGGCTCGAAGGGGCTATGCGGGCTGCTGGAAGCGGGCTGAACGCAGCTGGGCGTGTCGGCGTAAGCCACCAGTGGAGGTGGTTCGCCGGCAGCCGGCGGCAGCGTTAGGTTCGCGGCATCGGCTTCGGTTCGCGGCTTCGGCTTCGGATCGTGGGCTGCTGGTGCGCCAAGGCTCGGAGCTGTTGGTGCTGGGCTGCTCGACTTGGTGATCACCATCGCTTGATGGCTCGCCGGAAGTCGGCGGCAGTCGGCGGCGCGGCTACGAGCGCGCAGCCATCGAAGTCGTGATTCGTCTTCACGGCGGCGGCAGGCATGGCTGGACGCGTGATGCGTGGGCTGTGACGTGGTAGATGGCATGTGTCGTCAATGGTGATGACATGCCGGAAATCGACCAAGGTGCACAGGCTTCCCGAAGATGACGATCGAATTCTTCACGCGCTCTTTAAATTTACAAAGGTGTCGTCCGACATCTTCCATGTAGTAGGCCGACACCAAGGTGGCGAAGTGGGTTCGATTTTTATGACCGGAATTTATTTCGGTTCGTCCCGGTAAATCCGATCATTCCGGAAATAATTTAATCTTTCTAATTTATTTAATTTAATTTTGGAATTAATTCAAATTCTATTTGGATTATATTTCTTAATTATGGAATTAAATAATGGAATTAGATGGAGAGTTAAATTAGAAAGAAAATCCTAGTTTCTCTAGATATCCTATACCTACTTGGATTAGAAGTCTTAAGAAGAATCAAAATTCGATTTTGGTTAGGATTCTTGAGATCTAATCTAAATAGGATTGAGAAATTATTAAAATATTGATTTTATTTAATTTAAGTATTTTATTTAAAATCATTAGATTAATTCAAAATTTATTTTGGATTGGAAAATCTTGGATTTTATTTAGAATAGAATTAAATATGGAAATCAATGGATTTTAATAATATTGATTTTATTTAATTTAAGTATTTTATTTAAAATCATTAGATTAATTCAAAATTTATTTTGGATTGGAAAATCTTGGATTTTATTTAGAATAGAATTAAATATGGAAATCGATGGATTTTAATGGAATTGATTTTATTTAATTTAAGTATTTTATTTAAAATCATTAGATTAATTCAAAATTTATTTTGAATTGGATAATCTTGGATTTTATTTAAAATAGAATTAAATATGGAAATCAATGGAATTGATTTTATTTAATTGGAGCAAAATTAAATATGAGAATCAAAGAATTTTTCCGTCGCTCGGCAAAGTATTCAAGACGTAGAATGGAGGCTCAAGACAAGCATGCTAGAATTCATCAAGGTACGAATAGTCGAGAAATAATTTTACTTGAGTAATTATTTGATTATTTGTGAACGTACTTGCATGAAATGTATGTTTGTTATTATGCTTATGTGTATTTAATTATGCATTAGATAGCGTATCCCTTTGTTATAAAAAGCTAAGTGGGAGAGGGTATGGAAACATATCCATGGTCTCCATTGCTGTTCTCTTGGTGACTTTTATGGACTTTTGAAGTTCGTATAGATAAGTCATTGGAGGAGAATTCTTGTAATTCCTCTTACGAGAAACATTGATTAAGTCTATCAAACAATGCCTAATTTGTCTTTCCAAAACTGACTTCAAGTCGACTCATTCTCACCCCGGGGAGTGGAATGGAGCCAAAGCCACTTGGTCATGTCGAGGACACAAATTAGAGGCAGTCGTACCATCTTTTTGAAGGTGGATCGATTGTCTGCTCGGCTCCCTCATTTATGAGAGATAGGGTCGTTCGCATGGTGAATCACTGGTTAGAAACTTTGAGTTTCACTTATGATTCTCCGCGTCTTGATTTACAAGATTAAATGATTCAAGTAATTGGGAGTCAATTGTAAAAGTCTTTTGGTGTAGTAAACGTCCACACGAACGTGGCTTGCTACATTGAATGGGATTTTGGAACGATTGATGTAGACAGTTATAGAAGGGAGTAAAGGAGCGTATGTTAACGTAAACGTCCACACGAACGTGGCTTGCGGTGAATATACGTGTCCCAAACAATCTTCTTAGATACTGAGTAATGGTTTACACTTAGGTACGCTTTATAGTATTCTTCCCAACGAAGTAACGCTATAATTGATGTACGACCGAAGCAAATCTAATTGCTAAATCATTTGGATAGGTAAACGTCCACACGAACGTGGCTTGCCATATCTTATGGGATTTTAGAGGTGATTAGTGGTTTAATGATATTATTTGAGGGAGATAATATCGGAGATTAAATCGATTGTTTGTTGTTATATGTGCTCATAGATTAGGAAATGGCTTTGAACCCACTTTCTGTGATACGTAAGGATTTTAAACTCACTGGTTCCTAAATGTAATGATTGGAATAGAGATCTAGACATTACCCAAACTGTTGAAGAGTTCAAGGTTGTACTCACTGAGCTTTGTCCTTCCGAGCCTATTGACATAGGCGGCTAGACAAGAAGCGATGAGGATACTCATAAAGGCCAGTCACTTCGAGGAAACGCTTAAAAACGTTTTTGAGATGATTGACCTTTTAGACGAGTTGAGACGGAAATCGCAAGCTCTTGTAGCCAATGCCAAAGGTTTCGAACCTAAGGGCAAGATCGGGGAAAAAGGAAAAGCAAGCAAAGAAACCCAGTGGTCCTTAGCAACTTGGACCACTAGATGGGGCGAGAAAGCCATGAGGCAAGTGTTCTCGATGCAAACAGTCTGGGTACTGGAAGTCTGATTATCCTCTCAAAAGTACGAAATTTTCTTTAGTCGAGAAACATAGTCGGTGGTATTATCTACCGGAACCTGGTGTGTAGATATAGAACCACTGACGGTATGTGCATTCTAAATGCAAGGGTTCCAGGAAACCCAACGACTTAGAAAAGAAGAAATCGTAGTCTACATGGGCAATGCTGTAGAGGAGGCAGCAGTTGCAGTGGAGGACATTTTATAGGATTTCATTTTGGGTTATTGCTTTTATGTACCTTTCATATTAGAAAGAACTTTGTTCTAGATTTCTAATAAATGGATATTTTATTTCTTTTAATCATTTTATGGTTATAAGAAGAAATAATGCTATTATCTATTTTGGTACATTGACTAGCAATATATAAATGATGAATCCTGAGTCCACCACGATGCAACGAACCGTAGTATGAAACTCGTTTTACTAATAAGAGATTTCTTTATCAATTATACTTGTGGATTCTTATGCTGAGTCATGTTTATTCAAATAAGAAGTTCAAAGGTCGAAAATTGATATTTGATCAATTAAGTTGAGGGAGTGGACCTTCCGACCTAAGAATCTAATTTGGAAGATAATATGACTAAGCAATCCTTTATGGATATAAGATGTAAGATCCGGACAAGTATAAGAATTGATTGACTCTGATGTATGCAGACATATGCCTACTCAGACAATAAGGTACGAGTACTTCATTTTATGATTACTCGAAAAATGGATTAGAATACCTGATGTGCCACAAAAGCAAGTGTTTTGACAAGTCAATGGACACTAAGCAATTGTGGAGAGCCATCAAGGTATATCCATTTGTAGCCTGCGATTTGATCGCGGAGGCAAGTACCTGTCTGAGGAATGCATGGCATACTGATCAGAGGTTGGGATGATCCCAAATGACTACACCATACACTTTTTGTGTAGAAATGGTGTGTCGTAAACAAGAAATGGAACTCTTATAGAAATAGTAAAAGCATGAGTTATACGGAACTACCTATGTTCTATGGATATGTCTAGAAACAACAGCGCATTCAAATGCGGTTGTAGAATATCCTGGAAGAACAAAAGATGTGTGTTCAATGAAAGACTATATGATGAACCACAAAGCCCAAGGTGACGTAATACTTTGAAATGAGAGAGAAAGATTAAGACTTAGAACCAGCCGAACCGAGTAGCGGTACACCACTAACTGCACCTACTGTTATCACTGTTTATACACCGGAATGCCATCGTAGTGGGAGGTTGTGGGACAACCGGAGATATTCATAAGACTAGGAGAGTCTTCGGACTCTGGACCTAGTATACATGAAATCGATCCCTGGATCTACATGAAGGCCGTACTAGATCTAAATGTGCCTTCTTGGAGAGCAATAAGGATTATTGCTAAGAGGCGAGATCATTTAGAGTACAATCTTAGTTGATCCATTTATGGATTGAAACAAAGCATTTAGTTCGTGGTACTTGCAAATTGATGAGATAGTCCATTTTATGGATTCATCAAAAGCATAGACGAATCGTGTGTATGGGAAACGTGATGGAAACAAGGTGGTGTTTCTCGGAGGTTTTATGTAGATGACATTTTATCATTGGTAACAATGTTGTCAGACATAAAATGATGGTTGTCTAGAAAAATCGATATATGAGATGAAGAAGAAGTTAGAGCATGTTCTTAAGATCTAGGATCTCAAGAAAAGAACATTGTACTTCTCCTGGACATCTTACATATATATGATTATGGTTCGTTTTAACATGCATGATTCCGAGAAAGGTTCGTTACCTTTCAGAGACGGAATGCATCTATCTAAATGTGTTTTGGAACACAAAAGGAGATAGAAGCAATGAAAGCAGTTTCCTACACTTTGAGTGTGGAAAGCTTAATAAATGCAATGTTGAAAAACGAGAACCTGATATCGGCTATGCGGTGAGCATAGTGGGAGGATATCAAGGTAATCCTGGAAAGGAATATTCGACTGCCGTAAAAGTACTTTCGAAGTACTGTTCTAGACTACGAAGCAGACGAGCATTTCCTTTGGATTACATTCTCTTAGATTTCTAATCAAATGAGGACCGGTGTAAGTCGATATCAGGCTATGTGTTTCACTATTGAAGGAGAAGGAGTTTTAACATGAAAGAGTGATAAGCACGATGCTTTTCGGACTCTGCCATGGGTAACCAAATAGCGGCCTCAGAGGCAGCGGAAGTTTTGGTATAACTCCGGGATAATCTCTGGGACTTAGAGGTGATTCTTAATTTGCCAAAGGCTATGTGAATAGCGGTGCAATGGCAAATGGTAAGAAATCACAAGTCCATAAGTGTAAGATAACACATAGTGCAAGTACCACCTGATACGAGTCATCGTCGAGGGAGACGACGCTGTAGTCACCAAGATAACTTCAGAGCGGCAACCTAGAGTGCTCATTCACATAGTACTTCTTGGAAGTACAACTTAAGCACGTGATGAGTATGGGAGTCGGGAGTTTGGAGGAAATGACTAGACCTTAGTACAAGTGGGAGATTGTTGGAGTTGTGTACTTAATGTCTAGATTTAAGTAAAGGAAACTCACGATCCATTGCCACTAATCTATTTAACTAAATAAACAATTATTTGCATTTAATTATTTATAATTAAATATATGCAAATTATAGTCCTGGATTTTATACGTTGTAGTTAGTATGGTGTGTCGGGCCCACACAGAAGATCATACTATCGGTTACTCGTATTTAATCGAACAGTTGCTCACGACCTAGATGGACACGGACCAATCCATCGGTATAGTCGTTGTGTGAGAGAGAAAATAATTTATCTTAATTATTTTATCACACAATTATTTATCTTAATTATTTCAAAAGATATTTTAACAATACCAAAAACAATATAATTATTCAATTTTAGTTACTAATTTTTAAACAATTTAATATATACAAATTATTAAACAAATTAATTTTTAAATCACTAAACCATTTTCAATTAATATAATTGCTAAACTCTTTAAAAATAGTTAAATACATTGAATAGCAAAAAAAATTCAAACTCAAGTCACAATACTTAAATCACCATGTTTACAATAAAAGTACAGTATACATTTGCATTTTCGATCAAAAAAATAAAAGTACAGTATGAAACTGAATCTAGAATATAAAATATAACCAAGCAAAATACAACTCGTCAACTCTCACTCCCATCCTTGCTGAATTTTTTTTAGATGTGATATTTGTAAGGGTGAAGACATAGAGCAAATTATACTTCCATTGATTGACGAGTTTGGACCGTGGACATTTCCTTGTAGCACATTAGGATCATCAACTACAAATTCTCTGCTAACACAAAAATAAACCAAAACAAGAAAAATGAAAATGAGTAAAAGACTAATGGGAACATGTCAACATGAGTATCAAAAATAGCCGTATAACAAAAGAACATCATTAAAGCTCAAGCAATTGCCAAGAGACAAACAAAAAATAGCAATATAACAAAAGAACTTAACGAGATTCCATCTCAACCTACAACATTAATCGAGTTTCACAAGTCATCATCGATATACATACAGATGAAAACAAATACTCGAAATTCAAAAATCAATTCGAACCCAAAATTTCAGTTCACCTCATATCCGATCATAAACATAACATATTATCGAGCTTCCCCTTTCGAAAATAAAAATACAGAGTGTTATTTCATTTAATTGACACTCTCCAAAAACAATATGAAAGCATAAATCATGAATACGTTAATTTTTGTATCGTGTGTATACCACACGATACATAACATTCACAATCAGGTTTCTCCTTATATATATTTCTGAAACACAATCAATATTATTCCCCATTGCAAGATATGATCCATTAAAATCATAAAATGTAAAAGACATGATTAAAATACTGACCATTATTTTCTTGGCGACCATTATTTTCTTGGCCTCTAGATGAATTGAATTGCTATTTTACTTCAATGGCAAACTCTTGCGCACTTCTATCGACAACCACAAAGACCCATGACCAGATCTACGACAATTCTAAGAGAGATCAAATTGAATTAAATTCTAAATGAATTAAAACTTACCAATCAAATTTCAGATACACGGTGCCATTTTTTAATTACATCTCGCCCCAATCGATCGATTACACTGTTTTCTCCCACATCATGGTCGAGTTCAACAACTACGAATTATTGTTCCTCGGAAAAATATCATAGACGACCTGTCAATATCCGTAATTGACGATATTCATCGTGTGTAGATTTTCATTTTTGATGGATGATCTTAGATTTGCTAGATTTTTAGAATTGAGAAGAAAGGTAGGAAGAGATCGAAGAGAGACGCAACTGAAAAAAAATACTTAAATTAATAAATCACAAATATAGTGAGGAGTGGGGAGACTTCATTGTGTGAGTGGGAAAGTGTGAAGTCTTTTACGGTTTAGTACATTTTATTTTATTTATTAAAACTTATTTTTGTTACAAAATTAAATTGTCACCTATTCAAATTTCGTTTCTCATAAGTTGGTTTTAAAGACAAAAAATAAGTTTGTAGTAAATAGATTTGTCTCTAAATTAGTTTTTTCTTGTAGTGTTTTAATTATTTTAATTAAATATATGCAAATTATAGTCCTAGATTATATACGTTGTAGTTAGTATGGTGTGCGACGTCACACGGAAGATCATACTATCGGTCACTCGTATATAAATCGAACAGTAGCAAACGACCTAGAAGGACAAGGACCAATCCATCGGTATAGTCGTTGTATGAGAGAGAAAATAATTTTTCTTAATTATTTTGTCATACTTGTACACTTGGTGTATTGGGCGGATCGCTTGAGATTTATCGAAGGATCATACTATTGGTACTATCGGTTATTCGTATATTATCGAACATTAGCTCATGACTTAGATGGACAGGTACCCTCCATCGGTATGTCGTAGTGTGACTGGTAAATAGTCGGTCTTGACTATTATGTTACACTTGTACATAAGGTGTATTGAGCAAGACCACAGTAGGGCGTTGGATTTAAACTAATCTAGATAATTGAACTAAACCTCGGGCATTACGGATATGTCACTTCTTAATCCCTATATAATTATAGGTGCGTGTGTTCAATATTAGTTTATTTGACTTACCAATGAGTGAGACTATGTTAGTCAATATTCTCGGTAAATTGAGAATCGATATTTTACACATGGTACGCTATAGATTATAGAAAGGAAAACTTGTCCTATTTGTTAGGTTGATGATGTCCCCGAGACAAGCTCATAAAGTTTATCATGTAAACCTTGCAGGTGAATTTATTCTGCATGATAATAAGTGTCAAGTTGGGCCAATAACACCTTAAAATTTCTTGTTAAGGTTGTCCAACATATATGTGAGCTTTATTTGTCAACCGATGTGGGATACTTAACACGCCCCCTCACGAGTAGACTCGGTTTTGTCGGCTCTACTCGTGGACACAGTGCTATCTTTGGGCAAGCCGAGAAATTTCATCGGCTGGGGAACCCATCATCGTGTTGGGCCCGCTCTGATACCATGTCAAAGTTGGGCCAATAACACCTTAAAAGACCTTGTTAAGGTGTTAAGGTTGTCCAACATATATGTGAGCTTTAGGACCTTTTGCCAACCGATGTGGGATACTTAACAATAAAGTTGGGTGGCACTAGCCTCGGATAATAAGAAATGAATTAATTTAATTATTATCAATTAAAATTAATTCATGGACATTCGATATCTTAAACACGAGGAATAATCACGCATGTAATGTAAAGGAAATATTATTTTTGAAATAATATAAATTAATTTTTGGGAAATCAATTATAATTATTTAGTAGAATTAATTATAATTATAATAGTATTTAGTTGTGGTTTTTCGAAAGGGAATCAAAGTCAATTGAAATTACAATTTAAGCCTAGAAATTAATTTGACTATAGGTCCCTAGTGTAGCCTATATAAACCCCAACCCCCTCCTACTCTTAAACCTATAATACCCAACATTTTATTTTCTCTCTTGAGAAATAAAAACACGAGACAAGGTGAGGAACAAGGAATTGGGGAAGCTCCAGCGGATAGTTTCCCACACAACGGCTGGAACGCAAGGGCTAGGACATACACTAGAAGACTTCGAGGTTTCAACAATACGGCAATCCAAAAGGTATGAGAATCGAAACCCCCTTCCACATAGTTTTGATTTGATTCGCATATAAATGTACAACGGACCAACGATTGCGTTCCGGGAATGGTACTTGATATTCTTCGACTAGTGGGGGGTCAAGGACCTCAAGATCGGTGGTCGGACGGAGAAAAAATCGGTCAGAACAGCCTCGGAACAGCAACATCGTGCTGCTATTCGCAACGGGAAGCGACCGCTGCCCAGGGCCTTTCCAGCGACCGCTGGTCGCGCAGCGCCCGCTGCCCGAGACAGACCAGCGGCTATTTCGCACGATCACGCCTCGTGCGCGATGGCTGAACGTGAATCGGCCAAAGGGCTTCTGTAGGAAATTGACATCCCGAAGTCGTCGGAAAACACGGAAAAATAACTCTGGTCGAAATCTCGATCGCCGGAACCCACCACGTCGCCGCCACGGGGAGCCGGTCGGACCAACAACCCTCGGCTGTTCGCAGCAACCGCACAGGATGCCTCGCAGCAGCCCGTAGCGAGTCCCAGACGCATCTCGCTGCAGCGAGTCTGCTGCGGGAACCCGCAGCTCGCTGCGAGCCCGTCCGGATGATCGAACGTCCATCTCGATCGAGTCTCGGCCCAGTCGAGACTATTACCCTCGGTTCCCGTCCAGCCGAGTCGTCGAGTCGCCGGTGGTCTGGCGGTCCGCGACCGCCACCGCTCGGCTCGACCTCGTTTTGAGTCCCGTCCCTCGGGATCCTTGTTCTCGGTATTTTTACGATAATTATCTTTTAAGGTCATAAGACGTAAAGAATTATTACCTTGTTTCTCGTTTGCCGGAAAATCGAGATTGATGACCTTGACAACATCCAAAGTAATCCTATCAACAAGCTCTGAACGCCGTGTGAGCGACGATCGTTCAAGGCCTTTATGATCTTCTTAATCTCTACTTTCTCTCTCGAGAATGTGAGTTGTGATTTCATGTATGAAGACTTATGAGAATAGAGTAGCATATATGTTGTATTTATAGGCTACCATTGGGACCTTAAGAAGGTGGAATTTTAGGTTTCGCATGGATTAATTAAATTAGGCCGAAGCTCAAGTCTATTAATTAATCCATGAATTATATTATAACTCTACTATATTAATATAATTGCACTCCCAAGATTAAACCATATTATATCAAATAATATTTTCCATTTAGCATTATTTTATTTCATGTGTTTAAGATTTAAATGTCATGAATTAATTTAATTTATTGCTAATTAAATTTATTCATCTCTTTAATTTTCGAGAATAGTACTACTCGACTTTATTATCATGGAGATCAAATTCACTTCGAAGGTTTACATAATAATCTTTATGATTTCATGTCGGAGACATTATCAATTTTTATCGCCGCAGTGGCGGACCCACATAGAGTTGAGGGTGGGCCTTGGCCCCCACTGAGATTTAAAAAAAAATGCATGTATGTTATAAACTCAAGAGAATTGAGAGAGAATAATATAGTAGAAAGAGAGACAATATGAGAAGAGAATAGAATTGTTATTTCATTCCTATGGGGAGACCCCTTTATATAGGATACAAAGTAGAGTTTCTGTCTTGTTCACCAAGAAAGGGTAAACTAGTCATTCACTAATTAATAATATTCATAACACTCCCCCTTGAATGACTATTTACAGTATTGCTGCCTCGTTAAAACCTTGTCAGAAAAACCTAGTGGGACAAAACCTCGACGAAGGAAAAAGAGTACATCGTTCTCCCCCTGATTGTAATCACCGAAGATCTTTGACTTTTGAAAATAGTTATTGATGATCAATCCATCTCATTAAAACTTGTAACTAATAAAACCATATAGGAAAAAACTTAGTTATTCAAATATACATTTTGGTCTTAAGGACACAACCTTCGAATTGGCGAGTTTCACATTCATTTGTATTATTGTATATATTTCGTTCTTCTGGGACATGCCTTTACCAGACATCTATTGACTAGAGCATTCGCAATTGCTATATGATACGAACCTCGTTGGGATACGAAGGATAGAAGATGAACGAAGAAGAAATTGAGAAAAGATACCGGCGGAAGTCCTAAAACCTCTGAATCTGATTCGTGAAATAATCTAAGGACGGAACCCTAGACCCCAACACGCGATCGACGCAGCAACTCGGGGATGAGGAAGACACACGAACGAAGGGTGGATCGCTTCGTTGATTCGTCGGTTGAATTCTTTGTATAATCGGGTAGAATTCGAACCCAAGAGAGATTTTAATAAAACTCACAAAACATAATTTTTATTTATCAAATCATCAAAGTTGTTTTAAAATAAAGTCTCACAAAGCCTTTATATAGGCAAACCTAAAAAGTGAAGGAAAAGGGATGTCTTGGGCAAAAAGTCACGCCCAAAAAGGAAAAGGAATAAAAATCCCGCACACCAAAGAGTCCAGCCGCAATTTTGGGATTTCTGCCTATCCCGCATATCATCCCGAGGTTAGTGCAAAGGGCCTGGGTCGATCCTCGGGTTGATCCTCGGGTTACCCAGAATTGGGATTTTCCACAGAATTGGGATTTCTGCCTATCCCGCATATCATCCCGAGGTTAGTGCAAAGGCCTGGGTCGATCCTCGGGTTCCACAGAATTTTGGCCACATAATTGGTGCGTTCCCGGCACTCTCTCGACTCTCTTTCCGCCGTCTTCTTCGTCGTTCTAGCTTGTAATCGAGCTTCTACGTCGGTTGCCGAACCTTGGATTGCATCATTCCCCTTCTCTTCAAGAGGATTTTTCCTCAAATCCAAGTCGATGCCAGGGTCGAACACCACTCTCACGAACAAGCTTGGAACTACGTTAGTCTGCAGCTCACACCCTTGATGTAGTGGAACACCAGGAGATTTATCGTCAATGAAGACGTCATGAATTTCCTGCAAAACATAAGGAGTAGAAGTGTGTAGAGAGAATAAAACGTTAGTGGTAATCATCTCCTTCTTGCTCAACATCACCAACGTCGGTTGCCCCTCTTTCTCTGCTTGTTTCACCATGGGTAACTCCAATGGGGGAAGGTCCTCGGATTTCATCAATTCCGCCTTGCTGTCAGACTCCACCGCCTCTTCTGCGACGTCGGAATCCACCGAAACCTCCTCCTCGGACTCTACCGAAGCCTCCTTCTCGGACTCCATCGAAGTCGAATCTTCCTCGGTTGACACCGAAATCGACTCTTCTTCAGACTCCACCAAAGCCAACGGTCCTGGTATCTCGCCGTTTTCATCGGCCTCTACTTTCCCAGACTTCTGTGACGCTTGTACCCATTCTCCTACCTGACGCTTAAGATCGTTCCAACACTCGGCCAAACGCTCAGCTCTGGCCCTCCTCTCGTCGTCCAAACGCTCAGCTCTGGACCTCCTCTCATCACGAAACTCTCGACTACGGTCACGGACTCGATGATGGTCATTCTGAACTTCTCGGTATCTGCTGCCACCTCTTCGATTCCATACGTCATCATGATGAGCTCTCTCCTCTAAGGCGGTGAGTCGCTCATTCACCACCTTCATCTTCGATGCAAGCATCCTTTCGAACCGGGTAGTCGCCTTCTCCATGATGAGCTTAGCTTGGGTATGGTTCATGTCAGTTATCCTGCAAAAGTGTTAGAAACACAATAGAAAATTCCTCACCACTCTCGTGTATCACTCAATATGGTAAGTCACTCACGCTCGTACTCCTCTCACTTTTTTTCTCTCTCAAGAAACGAACTCTCCCAATCTTCGAACTCAACTCCAACAAAAATCCACGAACGAAGAATAACTTTAAATTGTTGAACGAACGATGAACAACAATAAAAAGAATAATCGAGAATAAATAATAATAATAATTTTTTTTTTTAAATAATTACTGTATGAACAGTAATTTTCGGAAATAAAATAATAAATTTTTATTATTTTTTTTTTATCAAGAAAGAAGAAAGAAACGAAGAATAAAGAAGAAAACACGAAGGAAAGAAAGAAAAACGAAACGAGGTTACGTATAAATTTTGAACCCGAACCTGGGCTCTGATACCAAATGATACGAACCCTGGCTCTGATACCAAATGATAAGAACCTCGTTGGGATACGAAGGATAGAAGATGAACGAAGAAGAAATTGAGAAAAGATACCGGCGGAAGTCCCAAAACCTCTGAATCTGATTCGTGAAATAATCTAAGGACGGAACCCTAGACCCCAACACGCGATCGACGCAGCAACTCGGGGATGAGGAAGACACACGAACGAAGGGTGGATCGCTTCGTTGATTCGTCGGTTGAATTCTTTGTATAATCGGGTAGAATTCGAACCCAAGAGAGATTTTAATAAAACTCACAAAACATAATTTTTATTTATCAAATCATCAAAGTTGTTTTAAAATAAAGTCTCACAAAGCCTTTATATAGGCAAACCTAAAAAGTGAAGGAAAAGGGATGTCTTGGGCAAAAAGTCACGCCCAAAAAGGAAAAGGAATAAAAATCCCGCACACCAAAGAGTCCAGCCGCAATTTTGGGATTTCTGCCTATCCCGCATATCATCCCGAGGTTAGTGCAAAGGGCCTGGGTCGATCCTCGGGTTGATCCTCGGGTTACCCAGAATTGGGATTTTCCACAGAATTGGGATTTCTGCCTATCCCGCATATCATCCCGAGGTTAGTGCAAAGGCCTGGGTCGATCCTCGGGTTCCACAGAATTTTGGCCACATAATTGGTGCGTTCCCGGCACTCTCTCGACTCTCTTTCCGCCGTCTTCTTCGTCGTTCTAGCTTGTAATCGAGCTTCTACGTCGGTTGCCGAACCTTGGATTGCATCACTATAACCGGCCGGTAACTCTTCTGGAGTATTTTAGAT
The DNA here is from genome assembly GCA_954870475.1 of Euphrasia confusa. Classification (NCBI taxonomy): domain Eukaryota; kingdom Viridiplantae; phylum Streptophyta; class Magnoliopsida; order Lamiales; family Orobanchaceae; genus Euphrasia; species Euphrasia confusa. The sequence goes on along the minus strand of OX940963.1, from coordinate 19,719,976 downwards.
GCGTCTAGTTGAAGGTACCGGTATACCGATCCGATCGATATAGCGTGTGTGCGGAAGCGTGTAAAGCGATAGATCTACTATGCCATGATCTTAGTGCACACAAATATGTATAGACACACATATTTATATATATATATATTCATCCAATATATATATATAGAGAGAGAGAGATATCAACGAATTCTTACATTTGATAATGAATGGATTCGTTGATGTTGATTAAGGTGGTGTTGAGTCGATTGAACCACCTTAATGGATCAGCAACTTGAAGCTCTCCTTGTGAATGACCTCGTCACTCCTTTGGATCGTCCGGATGTTGAAGCCGCACAAATGGCCCGGCCTCTACGTGTTGCACACGAACCCGGATAATGAACACCTTGCTTGCTTGAGAATTGATCTCCAAGATCACCTCTTTTTTCTCTATTTGAGTGGAATTTCGTGGCTAATGTTGTGATGTGATGAAAATCTGATTTTCATCCATATAATGGCCTCATTATTCACCACATTACTCCCCTTTGTAACCTACAACATAATGGGCATTATAATGCACCATTAACATGCAAAAGGGGTTACAAAGGAGGTGAAAGGTCATGCCACATACACATGCCACTATGCATTGTATGTGGTCCCACTTGCTTGTGTGGCATGCCATGTCACACTATGTGACATGCATCCATGCAAGCCATGCATCCCATGCATGTGTATTAAATCCACGTAAATATTGATTCTAAATCAATATATTTATCAAGCAATGTATATCAATATCGAGCTCGTGTGTGACCCTGTAGGTATGATTTTATCGATCAATATTATATTGTTCCCAACAATTAATATTATCGAATAATCATTTAACATCCATAGACGACCTTATGACTTTATCGATTGCACACGTAGGATCGAAGGACATATCCCAACAATCTCCCACTTGGCCTTCAGAGCCAGTGTGCTGCCAATTTCCTGTTGTCACTTTATGTCTAAGTTTGAACTTGAGGCAAGACTCGAGTCATCCTCAATCGGTTCAAACCTTTCTTGGACTTTGAGACAGATTCTAAAACCAGATTTATCACTATGATACGAATCTGGACGTGGCCACGTATTTTCCACAGTCTCGACTCTCCAAGTGGCCTGTAAGACATGTATCCCATTATAAAATGGAGGACAATCCCATCTTGTCAATCCAAGCTCTCCCACTTGCTTCCTGATATACCCAATAACAAGTTTTATAACCTCCTTTTACGAAAGGCGTTTACTTGTATCAAAGTACACCATTTCACAATGGAATCACTCTGGACTACTCAGGTCAGAGGAAATTGCTCGACAGTCAATGAAATAGTATTATGACTCGAAATCTTAAATACTATTCCAGTCGGGTCTGTTCGATCATTAGCTCCCAACTAATATCTATGTAATTGTACTTGATGTCCCACATCACTAGCCCATGAAGCGGCGCTATAGTACACATTACAAACTAGTTCATTGTATTATCGGTTTGTCCGTACTCGATTATACGAACCAGGAACAACTATATGATTCAAGTATATCAGTTCAACCATTGGGACTTCATTATGCGGTAAGTCGACCTCATAACCCAATTGATATCACTTAATCATTTGGACAATTCATATAAATTAAATCATATTTATATGAAGAAATATGTATTATACATATGAGTGAATGTTTACCAAATCTCCAAAAGTATCTAATACTGTAATAGAAATCACAACCCATCTCTAAGATGTCTGATCTCTATTTCAGTCGTGAAAGCCTCAAGCTTAAACTGCTGGAGAGGTTTAGAAAACGGGTTTGCAACCTTATCAAAAGTTGCAACATTATTTTCTCGATGTCTCCACAAAACTATCTCCCATATAATGTGGAACTTCCTGAGCAGCAGTTTTAGACTTGTGGTGCTTCCTAACTCATTGGCTTGCGCAATAACTCTACTATAAATAGAGAGCTATCGGATGGGCTGAGCTAGTTACGCCACCTAGTTCATTCAAGAACTTTCAAATCCTAACTGCCAACATTACTGCATCCAATGCAATACTGTGCTCAGCTTCTGTAGTTTAATCAGCTATATTGCATTGCATGGAACTATTCCAGCAAATATCACCTCTAACCAGACAAAAGATATAACCAGATTAAAATCGGAAATTATCTTAGTCTGTTTTGAAGTTAGCATTCAAACAGCTTGTTAATATCAACTATTTTTGTCTTCCAAAGACAACAAAATATTCTTTAGTCCATCTAAGGTACATAAGAATATTCTTGGCCGCAGTCTAATGCGCCTCACCTAGGTTTCCTTGAAACAGAATCGTCATGCTCAAAGCATACGATACGTCCTGTCGTGTACATATCATGGCGTACATTATAGACCCTATTGCCGAAGCATAAGGAATGTTTTACATCCTCTTTTGCTCATCAAGTACCGTAGGGCCTTGCATCTTGCTAAGTGATGTGCCATGACTCATTGGAATGAGACCCCTTTTGGCATCTTTCATTCTGAACTTATCAACCGCCTTATCAATATAGGTCACTTGACTAAGTTCAAACATCCTTTTCGATTTGTTCCGACAAATATTGATGCCCAATATGTACTGTGCTTCTCCAAGATCCTTCATTAAAAACCATCTTCCAAGCCATTCTTTAACAGAATTAAGCATAGGAATATTGTTTCCAATAAGGAGTATGTCATCGACATACAACACAATGAATACAACGTAACTCCCACTGATCTTCTTGTAAAACAAGACTCTTTCGAGTTCCTCTGAAATCCAAATCCCGATATGGATTCATTGAACTGAAGATTCCAACTCCGAGATGCTTGCTTTAATCCATTAAGATCTATTAAGCTTGCATACTCTCTCAGCCTGATTAGGATCGATAAAACCCTCTGGTTGTGTCGTAAACACATCCTATTCTAGAATCCCATTCAAGAAGGCGGTTTTAACATCCATTTGCCATATCTCATAATCATAATGAGCAACAATGGCTAAGAGAATCCGAATGGCTTTGATCATAGCAACTGGTGAAAAGCTTTCATCATAATCCACTTTGTGAATTTGATTAAATCCTTTTGCCACCAACCTTGCTTTGAAAACACTAGGTTTTCCATCCATGTCTGTTTTTATCTTGTAAATCCATTTGCATCCAATGGGCCTAGCCCCTTTAAGCAAATCGACCAAGTTCCAAACTTGATTTTCAAACATCAATTCCATTTCGGATTTCATGGCACCCTGCCATTTCTCGGAATTTGGACTCGTCATAACTTGGGTATAGGTCGAAGGTTCATTGCTTTCTAAAAGCATGATTTCATAGTTCTCGTTTGCCAGAATACCTAAGTATCTGTCAGGTTGAGTTCTAATCCTTTCGGACCTTCGAGGGTTAGGTGTGGTTTCCAAAACCACTGAAGTACTCTCGACCAAGTCTTGAGTATCCATATCAGTTTGTTCTACTTGAACCTCGTTCAAGACAACTGAGCTCCCACTGACTTTCTAGGAAAGATTACTCTTTTCAAGAAAATTACTATCTCGAGCAACAAAATATTGTTCTCAGATAGATCGTAGAATTTGTACCCTCGTGTTTCTTATGGATACCATAAAGAAACTTTTATCCCATTTGAGTTCAAGCTCTACAGAGATAAATCTCGTCAGAGAAGCTTTTAGAACCTCAAATTTTGATGAAAACAATTTAGGGACCCTCCCTTTCCATACCTAGTATGGTGTCTTATCAACAACTTTTGACAGCGTCTTATGCAGTGTATAAGTTGAAGTTAAGAATTGTGTGTTCCCAAAAGAGACCAGTAGTTCATTTATACCTCTCGTCGAATGGTCGAACTATATCTAATATAGTTTGTTTTCTCTTTTCCGAAACATAACCTTCATGTGCTTGTGAACTGATAGGTTCCACATACATCAGTATGGATCATCCCTAATTAATCACTCACATGTTCTCCTTTCTCCAAGAAAGATGACATTGTTATCTTTGTCCATCAAACATCATTTACATGTATCAAATGACTCCAAGTCAAATGATTCTAGAATGCCTTCTAAAAGAAGATTCGTTACATGTTTAGATTTTGATCCAATCAACAATGTTACAGTTATGTCTCATTGAGACTTATTCGATTCGGCCTTTGGTGTTAATGTTATATATGATTTGTTGAGTTTAAAGTATACATAAATAATGTAATAATCGTATCAAAACAAAGAATAGTTCACAATTAAAATAGTTATCAAACTATTTAAATAGTGAAAAACTAATCCATCAGTATCCAATACTGAACCAATATTCATTGTTTATTGAAGGTACGAAAAATACATAGTTATAATACTTAAAACAAAGCCCTAAGGCAAAACAATATCATATGATCATACGGCTAATGCAGCGACATTCGCTCCATTTATCGCCCATAGATCGACATCTCTATTCACCAAACTTATACTTCTATGTAGTTCCTTCACATGCAAATGTGAGAACCACATTTGGCATCCAATACCCAAGAAGTAGAATTTGTGAAGTTTAATGTCTATAAAATTAATACCTGAAGATGAAGCAACCCCGTTCTTCACATCTTCATTGAACTTTGGGCAAATTCAATTATTCCCAATAATTGAGTCTCAATCAAATTTCCCATTCAAAATTATCTCAATATCAAAACGTGATAAATCGTAAGTGAAAAATCGAAGTTTTCTAACCAGCGATATTATCATGCAATTGAAGCCCTATCTCTCATAAAATAGGAGGGAGCCAACCAGACAATCAACTAACGCCATCCCATGGCTCGAAAGTCTCTAATTTGTGTCATTGATGAACTAAGTGTTTTGGATTAAATCACTCCCCGAGGTGAAAATAATCCTAACTTTAGAATCCATCACATGAAAGACAAATCAGACATTTGTTTTTAAATTGAATAAAATATGAAATTTTATATGTTTGCAAGTAGTGTCCAACACTTTTGCAGTAGACGCATTGAGATTCCCTAGGAACCCTAGTAGCCTTCTTGCCCATGCTCTTTTGAATACCCTATCCCATATCATAAGAATTTCCCTCTTAGGGTCCTTCTCTATCGCCGGCTCAGAACCTTGAGCATCCCGTGGAGCTCACGAAGCGATTTCTTCAAACCCTTCATATGAAAAATTTAGCCTAAAGGCATTATAACCATCATGAGATTGAAGTATGAAATCGGTTGCCAACTAATCATCATAGGAAAAATCTAGGCGGTCACTTGAAGCAAATAATCCAATCATTTGTTGCACATGTGATCCCATAGATTTCTATTTTTTCCAGCCTAGCTGAAGCGATGACCCTGGTCATACCGAACCGCTCAATCATAGTCTGTTCTCCGAACATGCTATTGAGTTGTTCAATGATATCATAGGAATTGGTAATCTAACACATTCTCTTTGTATTCGTATTTGAGGACCATCCTCAAATTACGTTGTAAATCAAGAAAATTTGTGTTGTTCAATTTTTTCACAATCAAGAATTGAACCAAACTTGAATTGAGTTGATATTTGACATGATAAACTACAAAAGAAAGATCACTAAAGTATGTAAACATCCACAAAGCGGTAAACAAATAAGGTTGTCTAACAAGTTACTTATTTATTCCATTTTGTTCAATCGATATCTAATATCGTTGTTCCCTTGAACAAAACGATCCCAAGACCCTCATCTTGAGAATCCTTAAGCCGACTGAGTCCGCACTTAAGAAAACCAAGATAGGTAGACATCCCATGTCAATGACATCTAATGTCATTCTCGGTCTATAAGAATCACATTCTTATCTCATGTCTCGATAGCCACGCCTGCAGTGGATCTATCGATGAGAAAACCAAACTCACGTGTAAGGGTCTAACCCTTACTCCCACTATCCCAAGATAACAAGTAGTACCCCGCTGAGGCGGACCTACCAACTTATGATCGAGGGCTTCATGAGTGTGATGTTTTGGACAAGACATTATACTCATTATTTTGGGAACTTGCATGCATAGGTGTTTATATGTGAGTTGAACATTTATAACATAAAACATCCTATAACTAGCAAAGCAATTACATACGTAATCGAAAGGCCCCTAGAGCCTTACAACTCTTAAAAGAAAAGAATAAAAGCAACAATAAAGGCCTTGGACATCTTCTGGACTGGTCCGCGCCCGCCATTTCAGTTCCGCGCCCGCCGATTGAGGTCAATATTAGTCCGTACCCATAAAACCACGAACGGCGCTCGCCGTTTCACAAACGGCGGTCGCCGAACACCACCGGCGGTCGCCGTTTCCAAAACGGCGCCCGCCGAAAGGGTAAAAACCAATCTGACCCAAAATCAGCATTTTGATGGTCGTCGTTTCCAAAACGACGGTCGTCAAATCAAAACGACGGTCGTCAAATAAAAACGACAGTCGTCGTTTTTCTCTGACAGCCCCGGTTTTGCCCGTTTTGCTTCGTTTCTTCTCGTTTTCGCCGGAGAGCCGATATCCAATGTCGATCCATGGATTTAATCCATAGCTTACACATTGAACAATACATTTTTGAATAGAAAAAACCTATCTATTACAAAAGATTCCAAGGGACGCAGCCCTCCAAAACTATGGCCAATCGTACGTAAAAAACGACAATTTCATTCACCCGACCACTAACGGTGGCCGGCCTTATATCTAATCACATAATCACAATAAACATATAATCCAATTATGTTGATTTAAACTTCTTTTGTCCAACACAAAAGTGTGCACGAGCCCTAGGCTCTGATACCAATTGAAGGTACCGGTATACCGATCCGATCGATATAGCGTGTGTGCGGAAGCGTGTAAAGCGATAGATCTACTATGCCATGATCTTAGTGCACACAAATATGTATAGACACACATATTTATATATATATATATATTCATCCAATATATATATATATATAGAGAGAGAGATATCAACGAATTCTTACATTTGATAATGAATGGATTCGTTGATGTTGATTAAGGTGGTGTTGAGTCGATTGAACCACCTTAATGGATCAGCAACTTGAAGCTCTCCTTGTGAATGACCTCGTCACTCCTTTGGATCGTCCGAATGTTGAAGCCGCACAAATGGCCCGGCCTCTACGTGTTGCACACGAACCCGGATAATGAACACCTTGCTTGCTTGAGAATTGATCTCCATGCATGTGTATTAAATCCACGTAAATATTGATTCTAAATCAATATATTTATCAAGCAATGTATATCAATATCGAGCTCGTGTGTGACCCTGTAGGTATGATTTTATCGATCAATATTATATTGTTCCCAACAATTAATATTATCGAATAATCATTTAACATCCATAGACGACCTTATGACTTTATCGATTGCACACGTAGGATCGAAGGACATATCCCAACACTAGTGTACAATATACATTTCTTGACAATAACGTGAACTTCAATTCACAATCATTTGAACTTCAAGTTCAATATCTCAATTTATCTCGAAAATAAACTTATATGGAACATTCTGATGTCCTCATTATTTGATGTCCTCATTATTATCGAGTGATGTACATGCCTCGTTAAAAACCTTGTTATAAAACCTTGTAGGAAAAAATACTCGAGGAAAAGAGTACATGACATTCACATTTATATTGTGGTGATTGTCTCGTTAAAACCTTTAACTAAGAAAACCCTGTGGGAAAAACGTAGTAGAGGGAAAAAGAGTGCAATCATTGGTCTTTGGGACCAATCACTAGTCTTCGGGACCTTATATTCAATATCATTTTTGTCCATATGTAATATGATATTTTACATGTTCTGATTTTCATTTCCTTGCATATCAGGAATTTTAAAATCCATCAAGGATTTTCATTTATGTATCTTTCTAGTGACTTTTAGATGGTCAGATCATACATTCGATGCATATATCTATCGTTGTTGCTACCAGAAGTATAAGGTAGCGGAACTTAATGTCATCCTTAAAAATATCGAGTTTCTGCGAAAAACTCTTGAGCAACAAATATCGCCTTTATATCTCACCACATCATTACTCGTTTTTCTTACGAACACCCACGTATATCCTTCTGGGATAATATTTTGAGGTGTGTACTATAGATTCAAAATATATATCTTTATTTAGCGAGTCATGCTCAACCTCAATTGCTCGTTTCTGTTTTCTTGAGTGCTGCTGGCACACTATTATAGATATGAGTTTTGGATCCAAATTTTCTAGAGCAACTCTTAAGGTAAATATGTCGTTGACGACTTTTTATTTTTCCATTTGATGACAATTCAATATATCAACCAAATCTTTAATCATTTCCCAAAATATTTAATTTGGTTGTTCCGCAATCCCATGATTTTTTATTATCATGTGCACATGCTTTTTCAATGGGATTTTCATCTAACTCTCTTCATGAGATTTTGAGGGTGACTAAATTTTATTACCGCGGATTTATTTTATATCTTGAGATCGATCTGCTACGCTTCAGGCGTATATTAGAATCAACATTTGAGTTGACCTCTTTGGTATTTGAACTCTTATAGTTCATTTATCACAAATATATGTGATTTTGTCACACCTTTATTAATTTGGAAGATTACTTGCTGAATATTGTAAGTCACTTATTTTAATGAACTTCAGGTTAAATTGATTGGTGCGTGAATCTAAAATTAAAGATCGTTTTCATTTAATGAAATTTCTCGGCATTTATATCTTTTATATTCTTATCTCCCCCTAATGCCGAGAAATGATCTTTGTTAAATATGCAAATCAGCGTAATTTCTATAAACCGATCTTCTGGATCGTGGGCTCGAGATATACCTTATTTTCTACTATGCCCGTTCATAAACATTCACTTTAGTGGTGATATAAATATAAGTTGCATATTTCAAATAAATTCGCAGATGGAAATGTTTGATTCATTTCCACGCACAATCATGATATGCATCATTTTCATGTTTAAGTACATTTGTAGTACTCGTGCGGATAATTAGTAAAACTCTTCCGGAGATAATTAGTAAAGCTCTTCTGCAACCCACTCTTAACATGCCATCATTTGCATAGCAATATATATCTTTACCAATAATCGTTCGGGATCAAAATATTAGGTTTTACCAATGATCCTTCGGGGATCAAAATAAATCTCAATATATAATTTTCTCTGAAACTATATTTAATTGGAATCGAGTTTTTCGATATTCCATGAGTACCACATAATAAGATACATTTTTTCTCGATTTTCAAAATATATCCTTCAAGGATAATTTATATGTAATCAAGTTTCAACAAGAACAATCGAATTTGGCGTTTCACTATGAGTATAATGAGATGTAACTTTATTAAAAAAACATTTAATGTTTTGAACTTTACTTCTTCGGGAGCGATCAATAAAAATATATTCTTTCAATAATATTATTTCTTATGAATATCAATATCGATTTACAATATTTACAGTTTAATTGCTACACATAAGCAATTTGATTTTATATTTATGCGGTAATATTTTATAATGATGTTCTTCAAGAACATTTAAAATTTGATTTTGATATTTAATCATGAATATCATATTATAATGTTCTTCGGGAACATTTAAAACTTATTGCTACTACGGGAGTAAATTAATTTGATATTTCCAAACTTATTGCTACTACGGGAGCAATTTAATTTGGTATTTATCGAATAATATCAAATCATGATTTTCTTCCTGAATGATCAATATAATATTTTTAACCGGAGTATATGTTCTTCAGGAACAGTCATTTTAATTGATATATTAAAAATAATTGATTTGATAATACTTCGGGAATATCAAATTTTCACAGGGATTCAAACTCATGTGACTATCTCAATATTCAAGCAAATAACTATCGAACTATTCAACAAGGTTTGGATTAACTTTTCTTAAAGTTTCACCCACTTTGGAATTAAGAAAATACCTCAATTGATTCATGGGTCGAGTTCGCACATACATGACTTGACCACGAAAGACTCGCACGATATTCTTCAGGAACATTTAATTTTGATATTTCTTCATGAATATCATATCATGTTCTTCAGGAACATTTATTTTTGTTATTTCTTCGGGATTATAATATCATACCACAATGTTCTTCAGAAACATTAAAATTTTAATTGATTTACTAGGCATAACTAATTTGATATTGTTTCAAGAATATCATATTATAATGTTCTTTAGGAACTTAATCATAATTAATTTGATATTACTTCAAAAATATCAAATTATAATGTTCTTCAGGAACATTAGACATTTACCTTGCTTCAAGATGAGCAATTTATGAAGAAATTCATTAATATCAGATTACAATGTTCTTCGGAAACATTTCATATTACTTCAAATATGTCAGATTATAATGTTCTTTGGGAACATATGATATTACTTCAGGAATATCAGATTATAATGTTCTTCGGGAACATATGATATTAAGAAGAAGGGAGGAGAAATAGATATAATTATAATTATTAATGAATATAAACAAACATATAAATTCTTGACTTGGAGTTCGGATCCTGGGTGAGTAGAACTTCGATAAAGAACGATGTTAAGCTTTTGCGCTGATAACGTGTTATAAACTCAAGATAATTGAGAGAGAATAATATAGTAGAAAGAGAGACAATATGATAAGAGAATATAATTTTTATTTCATTCATATGGGGAGACCCTTTTATATAGAATACAAAGTAGAGTTTCTGTCTTGTTCACCAAGAAATAGTAATCTATTCATTCACTAATTAATAATATTTATAACAATGTATATATATTTAGTCATTCCATTTGTTGTTTCGTATCAGGGTCCTACCACCGGCCCCCATTGAGTCTTCTTAAAAAAGTTTTGTACAGTATATATAATTGTTAAAAATATATAGAATATATATTGAATGTAATCTTTATTTAAGATGAAAATATATTGTTAAAAATACTATTAAATTGAATTAAATATAGAATGTAAATTTATTCAAGTAGAAAAATTATTGTTAATATAGTACTATTTCGGTTTTTATCTAAAAATATGCTTATCTTTGAAATTTATAAATAAAAATATAAAAAATGTTTATAAAATAGTACTCCTATATAAAATATTTTTTTATTACTTTGATTTTTTAATTAAATCAAAATTAGCAAGACTTTAAATTAAAGAGGGGTTATCACTTGCATTACTAAGTCTAATTAGTTATACTGAATTTTAATTTTAAACTTAAATTATAAATTGTGAGTTATTAAATATTTTTATAATATTGACATGATCTCCAATTAATATATTTATTTTTTAAATATATAAAATAAATGTTATGTAAAAAACTGCTTAATTTAGTAAAATAAAGTAAAAGGGTGAAATTGAGTACTTTTTAAAATGCAAATAAATGAGTTTTCATGTTTAGATACATTAAGTAAATATTAAAAATTTGAAGAGAAAATAATAATTTTTAAAAATTAAAAATGAAGTGTGTTAATTTTTTTACAAGAGTAGTATATGTGAAAAAAAAAATAGGCCCCCACTCATCTGAATTTCTGGGTCCGCCCCACTTATCGGGACACATTTTCCCTTCAAGAATTCACGACATGTCATACGGATAACACAGTGACCCAATTACCGATAATCGACCAAAGTACAATTTAGTCTCTTCCATTGGCTAGTCAAAGTCACTAATGTTAATCGTACACACCCGTATCGGAGATTAAGAATATAATGCATGAGATTTAATTCGATTACTAATAAGATAATCTTAATTCAATAATCTCAAGCAGTCCGTTCAAGCGGTCCGCTCAATACACAAAGTATACAAGTAAAACATAGTAATAGTTAAGACAAATTATTTATAGTTAATATACACAAAAGTGAACACAAACGCACTAACAAACTTTACGAATAACGAACAAAACTATGACACTTCAAAATTAAATCTAATTAAAATCAAATAACAATAAATTTATATTTTAACAAATTATAATAATATTTATAATTGTAATATTTATAAATTATTAATTTAGAGTTTTAATGAGATCTTATATTTATAAAAGGGATTTTCAAAAAATTATTATTATATTATATTCTCGAATTTGATAAAATTTTTTAACGGCCCGAGACCAGACGATTTTATTATATTAAAAAAATTATAAATTTATCGAGTATTAACTTATAGATTGTCGTACCCCATTTTCTCAGCCCATATCGTCCAGATTATGGCCCAAATTCATCCCGACCCGTACCGTGTCCACTTAACAGGTACGTGGCGAAATCTCGCCAACGACCACCTGCTATCACTACGGTACATAAACCTAACATAATCCAACGTCCCGGAAGAGAAGTCCTCGCCCCCGCAGTACGAACTGATCGCGTCATGGTCACCCCGTTGACCGGGGATCCTCTCTCCGCAGTATGAACGTGGCCTCCAGTACTCAAGAAGTGTCTCCACGGAGATAGAGAAAAGTTGGTCGCATGAATCGGAGGTTTGGAGTCGATTCTCGGCTTGTCCCGGAGCAAATTTGTTGAAGAGGATAAGTCGCTGACGAACCGCTTGGGAGGCCATCCGCCCGAGGAAAATCCGATCAGAGGTAAAGTGGGGAATATCTTCGAAAGGGGCGTTACGGGAATTTCCCCCTACCAGAGAGGGTATTCCGTACAAGCTAATTAGTGAGAAAAGCCCATGTAATTTAAGCCCAAGTCCATGATTGAAAACCCTAATTCTTGTACTATAAATAGTGGAAACTTTCCATTTGTAAGACAGGTGCACATTTCCCAAGAAATATACTGAGACTTCAATACTAAAGCTTTTGTGAATCTTTCCTTATTTGTTCTCTCAATCCCCTATATATCAACGTGTTCGCGGGGGAGTTCTTATTAGAATTTTCTGCCCGTAAACAATTCACGCTAGAAGGAGGGGTGATCCTCGGGCGTTGAGCGAACAACTTAGGAAGATGTTGGGACTGTTAGAGGTTGGTGACCCGAGTGCCGCAGGAGTAGGGGAGTCTGCGAGCAGGAATGCGCGCGATAACGGGAAATCCCCCGTGGTTGAGGGAGAATCGGAAGTCCAACTACAATTGACCAGCGAAGAACACCGCCAGTGGACTATGATCGAGAAACTGAGAGCCGAGCAGCGTGAGCTCGCGGAGAAACAGAGAGTCATCGCGGAGAAGTTAAACGAGGAAAAGAAGAAGGCGAATGTCCTAGAAAATGAAATACCGGACCTTAACGTCGAACACTTTCAGTCTCCGGAGGAGATAAAACGGACTATCCAAAAGTTAAAAGAACGTTCTCGGATCCTGAAAGGGAAAGGGCCGCCGAAGACACCGGAGGTAGAAGGGCGGCGCCTAGACGTTGATTTTGATGAAGAGGCCACACAAACAGACAATATGCGAGTGACCATGAAGAAAACTGGGGGACGTAATGTCCGGATGCCAAACAGAGATAGAGCCCAAGTTCTGATTGACCTGGATTTAGACCGCCGTTTAAGAGAAATGGAGAAGAAAATCTCTCATCCGGATAGCGATCCGAAGAAGCGATCAGCTTTGATTGAACCACTAACTTTGCGAGTAGAAAGGGCTCGTGCCCAACTTGATATTGCTCCGCTCCTGTCCTTGACTTATGATGGAAGATCGGACCCCGAGGTCCACATGAACAAATACAATATATACATGGTTGGGCGAGGTGCCACAGATGAGACCAAATGCAAACTCTTTCCGCTGACACTGGGAGATGCGGCCCACCACTGGTATACAGGACTCCCGCACAGATCGATCGACAGTTTTGGAGAGATAGGAGAGGCATTCATTTCATATTTCGCCTCGAGAGTTAGATGTCCGGAAGGACGGCAACGCCTGATGGGAGTTAAACAGCGGATTGACGAATCAGACGAGGAGTATGTAGAACGCATCGAGACGATTGTGATGCAAGGAAAACAGGTCGGAGAGGAAGTTCTGGTGCACGCCGCGGTGAGCGGTCTAAAGGCTACTTCAGAACTTTTCAAACCAATGATGAAGGATTACCCTCGAACGTACACCGAATTCCGACGATGGGCCGGTGAGGAGATCGCGCAACAGCGGATCTACGCCCAGCGCTTGAAAGATTTGGAGCCCGGGAGGGGCAACAAAGAAGCCGTGGAAAAGAAGGATTGGTCGAAGAAGCCCGGAGGGTATAAAGGATACCAAGGCCTCAAGAAGAACGATTCGGGGAATCACAAGGCCGAGGACGAAAATCTGTTGGGGAGGAGTCCTGGAGCAATACTGCAAATTTTCATGGAGAATCAGATAAACGCCCTTTTTCCCCCGAAACCTTTGTACACGCCTCCGGACAAGAGAAACCCCCGGAAGTGGTGCGCTTTCCACGAGGACATTGGACATACAACCGACGAATGCAGAGATTTGATCACCCAACTTCGGCGGCTGTTTGACGAGGGGAAACTAGGACCACTTTTGCGGGCACCAAAGAGAGGTCGTGATCACAATCAAGGTGATCACCGAGACCACAGACCCCACCAACAGCCCAGGTTGGAAGGGCCACCGAACAGAAATTTGCTGCCCCCGCCCCCACCTGCGGGCGGGGCCCAACAAAATGAGTTTCCGCCGGATCTGAATGGAGGAAGAGTTAATATGATCGGGGGTTTGACCCCCATCATTCATAAATCCAAGCGGCAAAAGAAAGAAGAATTGCGGAGATGGGAGGGCATAAATTCTGTAATTCCTTTTAAGGAACCGACTATAGCCAAGGGAACGATTATCACATTTACTGATCGAGATCGAGAGGGTATCATGTACCCAAAAGAGGATGCGTTGGTCATCACGACCAAAATCCTGGGCGTCGAGGTCGCGATCGAGGGTAAACCCGCAGCTCACCCGGCGATCGAACCCTAGGTTCGATCGCCCCCTCGGCTCCAGCCGAGGGTTCAGCCCGCGACGCTGCCGGACGGGAGGGCTGGGGTTCATCCGCCGTGGCTCCAGCCCACGGCGAACCCCGGTGGTCGACCCCACGCCCCGGCGTCCAGCCGGGGCTCATCCTCTTCGTCCGCGCGCTCCCGGCGGTTGAACCCTAGGTTCGACCGCCTCTATCGATCCTCGCCGGGGATCTCGAATCCCCATCCCCGAGGATCGTCGTTTATCCGGATCGTGTGTTCATGTATTTACTACGATTAATTCACACGAAATCATAAAAGAGGGTTTATGATTTATTACCTTTGATTCGTTGTACGGAGAAACGAATTAACGCGTTGATGACCTTGCGATCTTCCCACGTATTCCTTGCACCTCGTTCGAACGTCGTGTGGGCGACGATCTATCGAACTCCTATGGATCTTCCTCACTCTCAAAACTTTATGATTGGCGTAGGTTAATCAATTGTGTTATGAAAAGTGAAGACCATGTAGTGCTTATATAGGCTACGTAGGGGATCATAAGGAGAATAAATATTGGGCTTCTAAATATTGAAGATTAAATTGGGTCCAACCCAAATCCATTAATCCTTATCAATATTAAATTTTATTTATTTACCACTATATAAATAAAATTGCACTCCCAATATTATTCCATATTATATCAAATAATATTTCTCCGGTAGTATTATATATTCCGTGTATTTAAGATTTAAATATCCATGAATAAATTTATTTATTGCTCAATAAATATTATTCATCTCTTATATCCGAGACTAGTACCATTCAACCTTAATTATTATGCGGATTAAATCCACCTGCAGGGTTTACATAATAATTCCTTATGAACTCATCTCGGGGATATTATCAACCCTTACGGGATACACTTTCCCGTCAAGTATTCACGGCATGCCATATATAAAATATAGTGACCCAACTTAACCGGTAATTAACCCAATTATCAAACCGGTTAATTCCTTTGGTAAATCAAAGTCACTTATATTAAATATACACACCCGCAATAGTTTCGGGGATTAAGAATAAAATACACTGAGACTCGAATCGATTATCGCCGGCAATCCTAATCGATGAATCTCAAGCTGATCCGCCCAATACACCAAGTGTACAAGTGTGATAAAATAATTAAGATAAATTATTTTCTCTCTCACACAACGACTATACCGATGGATTAGTTCGTGTCCATCTAGGTCGTGAGCAACTGTTCGATTAAATACGAGTAACCGATAGTATGATCTTCTGTGTGCCCATGCAACACCATACTAACTACAACGTATAAAATCCAGAACTATATTTTGCATAATTAATTAAATGCAAATAATTGTTTATTAATTAAATAGATTAAATGCTATGATCGGGAGTATACCGTTACTTAAATCTAGACATTAAGTACACAACTCCAACAATCTCCCACTTGTACTAAGGTCTAGTCATTTCCTCCAAACTCCCGGTTCCCATACTCATCACGTGCTTAAGGTGTACTTCCGAGTACTATGTGAGTGAGCATTCTAGGTTGCCGCTCTGAAGTTATCTTGGTGACTACTACGTCGTCTCTCTGACGATGATTCGTATCAGGTGGTACTTGCTCTATGTGTTATCATCATCTTTTGAACTTATGACTTCTTCCAGTTTACCATGCACCGCTATGTACATAGCCTTTGGTGAACCAAGAGTCATATCCAAGTTCAGAGGTCATTCCGAAACCTAACCAAAACTTCCTCTGCCTCTGAGGCTGCTATTCGGTTTCTTAGGTTCCACCTTTTCTAAAAATGAACACATAGCCTGATATCGACTTACACTGGTCCTTTCTCTGATTTTTATCTGAGAAAGCGTAATCTAAGAAGATTTCGTATTGCCAGTAATCCTGTACTTCCAAGTACTTTTACAGCATTCGAATATTTCTTATCCAGATTACTTTGATATCCTCCCACTATGCTAACCGCATAGTTGATATCAGGTTCTTGTTTTATAACACCGCATTTACAAAGCCCTTTACACTCGAAGTGTAAGAATCTGCTTTGTCCATATTTATCTCCTTCATGTGTTCAAGACACATACCTTAGATAGATGCATTCTGTTCTCGAAAAGCAATAACCTTTCTCAGAATTGTGCATGCTTAAAACAAACCATAATCGTATAAGATATCTAAAGAGAAGTACAAATGTTCTTATCTAGAGATCGAAAGATTTCTAAGAACATTGATCCAACTTCATCTTAATCTTATATCTCGATTTACTTAGACAACCTCTATTTTATGTCTGATAATGCTTTTACATTGTTGCCAATGATGAAGTGTTATCTACACAAAATTCCGAGAAACACCACCTTGTTTCCATTACGTCTTTAATACACCTTTTATTGTCTATGCCTTTTGATGAATCCATATAATGGACTATCTCATCAATTCGCAAGTTCCACAATTTCCAGCTTTGTGATAATCCAGAAATGGATTCACTAAGCTTGTACCTCTAAATGGTCTTGCCTCTTAACAATATCATTGCTTTCCAAGTAGGCACATTTAGATTAGTACTGCCCCTTATGCAGAACTAGGGATCGATTTCATGTCTACTAGATCCAGAGTTTAAAACTCCTCCAGTCTTATGAACATCTCTGGTTGCTTAACAACCTCCCACTGCAACGGCGTTCCGGTGTATAACAGTAATAACATTAGGTGCAGTTAGTGGTGTACTACTACTCGGTTAGGCTGGTTCTCAGTCTACTCTTTCCTCTTTATAAGGTACTTTGTCAATTAGGGCATTGTAGTTCATCCAATAGTCTTCCTCTAAGAACCGGGCGAAGACACCCTTCTGGTTCGTAGTACTATTGAACATACAATTACTTGTTCTTCTAGAATATTCTACAATTACATCGAATGTGTCATTGTATCCAGAAATATCCATAGAACATAGGTAGTTCCGAACAAACTTGTCCTTTTACTATTAAAATCCTATTTCTTATTCCTGACACACCATGTCTACACATCAGTGTATGGTGCAGTCGTTTGAGACTTAATCTCAACCTTTGATTTATGCTATGTGTTATTTAGATAGGTGATAGCCTCCGCGAACAAGTCGCAGGCTTTCAATGGATATACTTTGAGGGTTCCCCATAATGGTTTTTATGGCACAACAAGTAGTCTAATCCATTTTCGAGTATTCTTGAAAGAATGACTCGTACTTTCTCCAATCACACATACCGCATTAATCATCAATCATTTTCTATACTTGTCCGAATTCCATCCTTTACCCAGAAAGGTTGATTTAGTTGTATCACCTTTCAAGATTGATTCTTAGGTCGGGAGGTCCATTCCTCCAACTATAACTGATCAAATCAATTTCGACCTTCTGAATCCCTTTTGAATAGATACTACCAAGTTCAAGAATTCACAAGTATAATGATCGATAAAGAAATACATCCAATAAGTAAAATAGGTTATAACGGTTTGTTGCATCGTGGTAGACTAAGGATTCATATATTGCTATCTAATGTACCATAATAGATATCGCCATTATTTCTTGTCTAAATCATCAAGTGATTAAAGAAATAAAATATCCATTAATAATAGAAATCCAGAACGAAAGTTCTTTCTAAAATAAAAAGTACAAAGCAATAAACTTGAAATGAAATCCTATAACTATCAAACAGATAGATAAATGTCTTCCACTGCAACCGCTGCTTCCTCAACAGCTTTGCCCATGTGGACTCGAACTTTTCTTCTCTAAGTCGCTGGGTTTTCTGGAACCCCTGCATTTAGAATGCACATACCGTCAGTGGTTCCATATCTACACACCAGAATTCTGGTAGATAATACCGCTGACTATGTTTTACGACTAAAGAAAATTCGTACCTTTGAGAGGACAAGATGTAGACCCCCAGTACTCAGACTGCTTTCCTTGGGGATGTTTGCCAGAAGGCTTCTTTATCCCTCCCTTTGGTCCAAGTCCCTTAGGACCACCGGACCCCCTTGTCCTCTTCTCCTTTCCTTTGCCTTTAGGTTCGAAACCTTTGGCTTTGACTATAAGAGCTCGCGATTGTTTCAACTCGTCTAAAAGATCCATCATCTCAAAAACATGATCAAGTGTTTCATCGAAGTAACAGATCTTTATGAGTATCCTCATCGCCTCTTTTCTAGCGTTCTCATCATGTCCAAACAGCAACTTGAGTTTGAGCATGACATCATGATTAGCGGCTAATGCACGAGCACTACCCCACTTTTCAAAGTCAAAAATCTCCTCCTCAGTTGAGTTAATGGTGAGTCCAGGAGGACAAGTTTCACCGAGTACATCTTTGTACTCCTTTGCAGTCTGAGCAAAGTCTAACTCTTCTTTCCATTCAATACAGTATGGAACCAGTGCGTTAATTTCCTCAAGTATCAACAAAAGTGGATTCATAGCAATTCTCTAAACCTATAAGCACATTTAAACAAACAATTAATTTAATATCCGACGTTATCTCCCTGGAATAACATCATTAAATTACTAATCACATCTAAAATCCCATCAGGTAAGGCAAGCCACGTGGTGTGGACGTTTACCCACCCAAATGATTTTAGCAATTAGATTTTCTTTGGTCATACATCGCTTATAGCGGAACCTCGTGGGGAGGAATACTATAAGGCGTATCTAAGTGTAAACCATTACTCAGTACCAAAGTAAATTACTTGGAATCGCTACATCACCGCAAGCCACGTGGTGTGGACGTTTACGATAACTTCACAACTCTTCATAATTACTTACAACTGTCTACATCAATTAATCCAAAGTCCGTCAGCATAGCAAGCCACGTGGTGTGGACGTTTACTACACTAAGAGACTTTTATAATTGACTCCCAATTACTTGATCCATTTAATCTCGTAAATCAAGACGTGGAGAATCATAAGTGAAACTCGAAGTTTCTAACCAGTGATTCGCCATGCGAACGACCCTATCTCTCATAAATGAGGGAGCCGAGCAGACAAGCGACCCATCTATCAAAGAATGGCACGGAAGTCTCTAATTTGTGTCCTCTACATGACCAAGTGGCTCTGGCTCCATTCCACTCCCCGGGGTGAGAATGAGTCGACTTGAAGTCAGTTTCAGAAAGACAAATTAGGCATTGTTTGATAAATTTGATCAATGTTTCTTGTAAAAGGAATTACAAGAATTCTCCTCCAATGACTCGTCTATACGAACTTCGAAAGTCCATAAGAGTCACCAAGAGAACAGCAATGGAGACCATGGGAATGTTTCCATCCCCTCTCCCACTTAGCTTTTTATAATAATAGGGATACGCTATCTAGTGCATAAAAATAAACACATATAGCATGCATACAAGCAATAAAGCACATAGTATCACATAGTCAAAATAATGCTAGAAAATTATTTTCCGACTATCATGGCTTTATCCCATCTCCGTACGCATCTTCTAGTCTTCAGTCTTCGTTCTTGAATGCTCCATGTGACGAGAATATTAATCTCTAATATTTAAATCTATTTATTTTCAATTAATCCAAAAGTTACTTAATTTGAAAATTAAGTCAATCGAATATATCAAAAATAAAATTAAATATTATTAATATTTTTATTTATTTATTTTCCTATCTAGTTCTATTAAATCTCTAGAATCATCTATCCAAATAAAATTTGGAATACTCTAGAAGATATCTATAATAGAACAAGGAAAAATAAATTAGGACTTACTACTTTCCAAATTTATTTTTATTCCTAATCCATGAATATTCCCAAGAGTAGGAATAATCAAATAGGAAAAATAAATTTAGTACTAAATTAATTAAATTTCTAATCTATGAATATTTCCATGAAGGAAATAAATCAATAGAAAATAAAATTAATTTAAATTAATTCTTTTCCTAAACCAAATAGGAAAAATCCGAATTAATTTGGAAAGTGGATCTTGGTAGGAATAGCATGAGATTAGGAGATCCCACGCCATCCCCACCGTCGACCTCCACCGCCCGGGACCACCACCACAGCCGCCCCCAGCCCACGCGCCACCACCACCGGTGGCCGGCGTGGCTAGAAGCCCTAGCGGGCAGCCCCCGGGATGGGGTCGATCGATCCTCATGGGGATCGATCATGGGGATGATCGACCCCCCCGGTTTTTCGTCCTCTTCGTCTTCGTCACACGTCTTCGTCTTCCGGCGATCGTCTCAACATCGAACCAACGTAATAAAATTACAAGAATTAAATTACAATTATCCGGTATCGATTCTATACATGAAATCGACCCTATACATTTTCCGGAAAAACAAAGAACGTAATAATAAATCCTAAATTCGGTCAACCCCCGAATTTTTACTATTACAAACATTCATCCACACAAAACGAATCTCGACATGTCCGAGAGTTTAATAATCATGATAATTAATTAATAAACAATAATTAATTAAATCCAACCATGATAGCCGGAGATCCTGCAAGGTAGAACAATAATCGAGCATATACATGAACACGAAACCAAACGCTCTGATACCATTTGTTGGAAATCGATATCCCGGGCTATTAAAATTTGCGGAAAAATAACCCGAACGAAATCCTTCATCGCCGGAGATTGGATCCCCGACTCATCCGCAGGAGTCCGACCTTTGGAGACTACGCGCCCGAAAACACGCAGCCCGCCCCCAGCCGATTTTCTCCCGCGAGTCGGATCCATGAACGCGAACCACCGCACGACCCGAGGCCCGACCGAATACTCAGCGAGGCCCGAAGGCCGCGAGCACTCAGCCGAGCCCCCGCACGGGGCTCGCGATCATCTCGCGATGATCGCTGGGGATGCACGAGGCATCCCCGGGGCTGCTCGTAGCAGCCCCGCAGCGAGCTCACGGGCTCGCTGCTCGCGGGGGGTTCGATCCTCCCCGCATCGCCGCTGCGGGAAACCCCGCAGCTTGATACGAGGCGCTGCGGGTAAACCCGCAGCTCACCCGGCGATCGAACCCTAGGTTCGATCGCCCCCTCGGCTCCAGCCGAGGGTTCAGCCCGCGACGCTGCCGGACGGGAGGGCTGGGGTTCATCCGCCGTGGCTCCAGCCCACGGCGAACCCCGGTGGTCGACCCCACGCCCCGGCGTCCAGCCGGGGCTCATCCTCTTCGTCCGCGCGCTCCCGGCGGTTGAACCCTAGGTTCGACCGCCTCTATCGATCCTCGCCGGGGATCTCGAATCCCCATCCCCGAGGATCGTCGTTTATCCGGATCGTGTGTTCATGTATTTACTACGATTAATTCACACGAAATCATAAAAGAGGGTTTATGATTTATTACCTTTGATTCGTTGTACGGAGAAACGAATTAACGCGTTGATGACCTTGCGATCTTCCCACGTATTCCTTGCACCTCGTTCGAACGTCGTGTGGGCGACGATCTATCGAACTCCTATGGATCTTCCTCACTCTCAAAACTTTATGATTGGCGTAGGTTAATCAATTGTGTTATGAAAAGTGAAGACCATGTAGTGCTTATATAGGCTACGTAGGGGATCATAAGGAGAATAAATATTGGGCTTCTAAATATTGAAGATTAAATTGGGTCCAACCCAAATCCATTAATCCTTATCAATATTAAATTTTATTTATTTACCACTATATAAATAAAATTGCACTCCCAATATTATTCCATATTATATCAAATAATATTTCTCCGGTAGTATTATATATTCCGTGTATTTAAGATTTAAATATCCATGAATAAATTTATTTATTGCTCAATAAATATTATTCATCTCTTATATCCGAGACTAGTACCATTCAACCTTAATTATTATGCGGATTAAATCCACCTGCAGGGTTTACATAATAATTCCTTATGAACTCATCTCGGGGATATTATCAACCCTTACGGGATACACTTTCCCGTCAAGCATTCACGGCATGCCATATATAAAATATAGTGACCCAACTTAACCGGTAATTAACCCAATTATCAAACCGGTTAATTCCTTTGGTAAATCAAAGTCACTTATATTAAATATACACACCCGCAATAGTTTCGGGGATTAAGAATAAAATACACTGAGACTCGAATCGATTATCGCCGGCAATCCTAATCGATGAATCTCAAGCTGATCCACCCAATACACCAAGTGTACAAGTGTGATAAAATAATTAAGATAAATTATTTTCTCTCTCACACAACGACTATACCGATGGATTAGTTCGTGTCCATCTAGGTCGTGAGCAACTGTTCGATTAAATACGAGTAACCGATAGTATGATCTTCTGTGTGCCCATGCAACACCATACTAACTACAACGTATAAAATCCAGAACTATATTTTGCATAATTAATTAAATGCAAATAATTGTTTATTAATTAAATAGATTAAATGCTATGATCGGGAGTATACCGTTACTTAAATCTAGACATTAAGTACACAACTCCAACACCCTCTCAATTCACCGCGGTCGACGAACTAGAAAGAGTAGGGCTAGACCCGGATCGTCCGGATTTGGAGGTTTTCATAGGATCTAAGATCCCAGAGAGGCTGAAGGGGGAACTGATAGACTTCCTGAGAGAAAACACGGACGCATTCGCGTGGTCGCACAAAGATATGGTCGGGATAAGTCCCGAACATGCTTGCCATCATTTGAAAATTGATCCGGATAGAAAACCCGTGGCGCAAAAGAGGAGAAAGATGGGCCCCGAAAAATACGCCGCGCTCGCGGAAGAAGTAAAAAAGTTAGTTGACAACGACCTCGTGACCGAGGCATCAGAGGAGCCCCAGTGGGTCGCGAACGTAGTTTTGGTGAAGAAATCCAACAACGCATGGAGGCTGTGCATCGATTTCACCGACCTAAATAAAGCTTGTCCGAAGGATTATTTCCCTCTCCCGCACATCGACCATTTGATTGATAGTGTGGCCGGACACGCGATCTTTTCAAATTGCGATTGCTATGCGGGATATCATCAAATTCCTATGGCCGCCGAGGATATGGAGTGTACATCTTTCTAGACTGATAAGGGCATCTTGTGTTGGAAGCGAATGCCATTCGGACTAATAAACGCGGGAGCGACCTATCAACGGTTGGTCAACAAAATGTTCGCCGAACAGATCGGGGACACGATGGAAGTATACGTGGACGATATCATCATTAAGAGTAAGAGCGAGGAAGACCACGTGACCGACCTGGCCACGGCTTTCGCCATTTTAAAAGTTTACAACATGAAGCTGAATCCGAAGAAATGCCATTTCGGGGTGTACGCCACGAAATTCTTGGGGCATATCGTCCATCAGAGGGGAATAGAGGCAAACCCCGAGAAAATCAACGCGATCATAAATCTGAGAGAGCCTAAATGCCTAAGGGACGTGCAAAAATTGACAGGTTGCCTGGCCACTCTGAGCAGATTCATTCCCCGGTTGGGGGACAAGAGCCGGCCCTTCTTTAAAGCCATCAAAAATCAAAAATTCCAGTGGGGAAAAGAAAGCCAAGAAGCGTTCGAGAGGTTGAAAGAACACTTGAAAGATCCCAAGATTCTATCCAAACCCGTGTCCGGAGAAAAGCTCTTTTTATATCTGGCAGCATCCGAACACGCTCTGAGCTCGGTACTCGTCCGAGCAGAGGGTCAGGCCCACCAGCCCATATACTTTGTCAGCCAAGCACTCCACGACGCGGAGACCAGATACCCCCCTTTAGAGAAGTTAGCATATGCTCTGGTTATGAGTGTTCGGAAACTCCGACCTTATTTTTTCGACCACCCAGTAGAAGTCTTAACCACCATGCCTCTAAGGAAGGTTCTGCAAAGGCCCGACACGAGTGGCAGACTTTTAAAATGGAGTTTAGAAGTTGGACAGTATGACATAACTTACGCCCCCCGCACCGCGATCAAGGGACAAGTTCTGGCCGATTTCATCGTCGAGTTAACCTTCCCAAAGACTGCCCCCACGAGCGATTTCCCACCGTGGAAACTGTATGTAGACGGGTCATCGAACAGTTCCCACGCTGGGGCTGGAATAGCGTTAATTGGGCCCGAGGGGCAATCTTTCGCGCACGCGATCAAATTTGAATTCCCAGCGACCAACAACGAGGCGGAATACGAGGCTTTAATCGCAGGATTGAACTTAACGCTGGCAGTAGGGGCGCAGCACGTTCACATATTCATGGATTCCCTATTGGTGGTAAACCAAATCAAAGGCGAATACGAGACAAGGTGTGATAGGATGGAGAAATATTACGAACACGTTTTGGCCCTTTGCGAGAAATTCCCCAGGATTTTCATCGAGCAGATCCCCCGGGAACAAAATTCACAGGCGGATGCCCTGTCGAAATTAGCCTCATCCGAGGGAATAGCGGACATTACGAACGTGATAATAACAAGCCAAGCGAGCTCGGCCATAGAGGAGAAACAGGACCTGATGATAATCGACCCGGGAGAAAATCGGATGGATCCAATAAAGGCATACTTAACAACCGGAGAACAGCCCGAGGACAAAGTGGAGGCCCGACAATTGAGGATCCGATCGGCCAGATATACTTTAATTGGAGGCGTTTTGTACCGGCGAAGCATGTTCTTACCGCTTTTGAAATGCATAACGCCCCTGGAGGGACAAAGGGTTTTCAGTGAAGTACATGACGGAGTATGCGGGAACCACGCGGGTGGACAGTCACTGGCACATAAAACTGCCCGCCAGGGCTATTATTGGCCTACGCTAAGGAAGGACGCGATTCGCTACGCAAGAAAGTGTCATCGATGCCAGATCACCGCTCCTATCATCCGAACACAGCCGGAATACCTTAACTCAATTTATAGCCCGTGGTCGTTTGCCTCATGGGGGATCGACCATATCGGCCCTTTGCCAACGGGGCCGGGAGGGGTAAAGCACGCAGTAGTGGCCGTGGATTACTTTACCAAGTGGGCCGAGGCAGAACCACTAAAGACAATCGATCAGAAAGCCATCATTCGTTTCCTTTGGAAAAACATCATCTGTCGATTTGGGATCCCCCATACGATCACATCAGGTAACGGGAAGCCGTTCGATGGACAGGAGATAATGGAATTTTTTGATAAATGGAAGATCAAAAAAGCTTTTTCTACACCCTATCACCCCCAGACAAACGGACAAGTGGAAGCAGTCAATAAAATTCTGAAGCATACTATCAAAGCCAGAATCGAAGAAAGACAAGGGAGATGGGCGGCGGAACTGCCCGATGTGTTATGGTCGTATAGAACGACCAGCAAGGCTGCCACGGGGGAAACCCCATTTGCTTTGGCGTATGGGGCGGAGGCTGTGATTCCATCTGAAATCGAAATTCCTAGCTACAAAACATCCCAGGAAATGAACGATAACAACGACAAGGCTATGCGGCTAGAGTTAGATTTCTTGGAGGAAAGGAGATTAAATTCTGTTCACAGGAACGCAGCATCAAAGCAGAAAGCGGAGAGATTCTTTAACTCCAAAGTGAAGATCCGGAAATTCATGCCGAGGGATTTGGTTTTGAAGAGGCTAATGGGCCCGAGCACTGGGGCATTGGGCCCGAACTGGGAGGGGCCAATGCGAGTCAGAAAACACATACAAAACGGCGCCTACGAACTCGAACACCTGAATGGGGTAGCAGACCAATATCTTTGGAACGCTTCGCACCTAAAGAAATATTTCCAGTAAATTCGAACACTATGATGTAATGATTGGGTACGAGAATGTTTAAGCAAGTTCGAGAAATAAAAGTTCTTTTTGTAATCTGACCGCAAAACTATTTGAAAAGAAGGATAAATCCTTAATCTTTGGAGGTCGCCGAGCCGGACAGGCAATGGACTGTCCGGTCACTCGGGCGACAAAAAGAAAGAAATCCAGAAAAGGATAAGGATAAATCCTTAATCTTTGGAGGTCGCCGAGTCGGACAGGCAATGGACTGTTCGGTCACTCGGGCGACAAAAAGAAAGAAATCCGGAAAAAGATAAGGATAAATCCTTAATCTTGGGAGGTCGCCGAGCCGGACAGGCAATGGACTGTCCGGTCACTCGGGCGACAAAAAGAAAGAAATCCGGAAAAAGATAAGGATAAATCCTTAATCTTTGGAGGTCGCCGAGCCGGACAGGCAATGGACTGTCCGGTCACTCGGGCGACAAAAAGAAAGAAATCCGGAAAAAGATAAGGATAAATCCTTAATCTTGGGAGGTCGCCGAGCCGGACAGGCAATGGACTGTCCGGTCACTCGGGCGACAAAAAGAAAGAAATCCGGAAAAAGATAAGGATAAATCCTTAATCTTTGGAGGTCGCCGAGCCGGACAGGCAATGGACTGTCCGGTCACTCGGGCGACAAAAAGAAAGAAATCCGGAAAAAGATAAGGATAAATCCTTAATCTTGGGAGGTCGCCGAGCCGAACAGGCAATGGACTGTCCGGTCACTCGGGCGACAAAAAGAAAGAAATCCGGAAAAAGATAAGGATAAATCCTTAATCTTTGGAGGTCGCCGAGGCGGACAGGCAATGGACTGTCCGGTCACTCGGGCGACAAGAATAAAGAAATTCGGAAAAAGATAAAGGATACATCCTTAATCTTTGGAGGTCGTCGAGGCGGACAGGCAATGGACTGTCCGGTCACTCGGGCGACAAGAATAAAGAATCCAGAAAATACCTTCAGGCCGAACAGACTGTTGAGTCCTGGAAAAACGCTTATCAAAAATTGTCGGTCGTAGGGGCGAATACTCGGTGCGATCAGTGTTAATTATTTTTTACGTTCATTTGTTCACGCTTGTTTTAGTGTGCGCTACCTTATGAGCACCACAAGTAGGTTGATAAGATAAAACAGTACAAACAGGAAAGAAAAGGAGATTTTCATTCATAGGAAGCCTCCGGACAGAGCCGGGATTACAAAAGATAAATCGGAAAATAAAAGCAGAAAAAGCGGAGAATCTCTAGTGGAGACCCGGGTCGACCAGTTGGAACTCCGAGTCAAACACCCAGACAAAGAACCCCTCGTTCGACTGGTAGAGGAAGCGGACATGCCATCCATGGCGGATGCGCCATTCCCTCACAAAGTCCTCCCAGCCCGATCCGAACACGGTAAAGTAGCCCCGGCGGTGCTTCAGCTCGAACATCCAGAGCCTCCCGCCCACATCGTTCATGAGAACGAAGTAGCCCAGACGAACATCCACGGCCTCGGTGAAAACGGGCGGCAGAGGAAGTTTCTTGCGGTGCCACAGGCCGGAGAAGAGCAGGTCGACGCGACAAGAACCGTCGGATCTCACGAGCACACGAGCCATGATATAGTGAGGAAGATTATTTGTTTTGGACTTAAGAGAAATCGGAGTGAGAATGGATTGAGAAAATGCTACATATTTATAGGCATAGCTCGCCTACCGTTACTTGGGGAAGCGGAATCGACACCTTTTTTCTGAAAGGACTTGTCAAAAATCTGAACCGACGCAAACAGCATCTGTCAGAAACACAGTGCCTCGTTTGGCGTAATACTCACCTGAAAAGTCGCGCCGTTTTTCTCACGCGCATTAAGAATGATTGGACGCTTGAGATTTTACTAGCGATCAGCGTTTTCGCGAGATAAGAAGGGCTGAAAGGTTAGAAAGTTTAGAATTTTGAAACCTGGACACTGGGGCATTTCGGTTAGCGTTGTGGTCGCGGACCGAAATAAACGATCTCACGAAGATTTTAGTGAATAATAAATAACCCGATGAAGCGACCTTTGGTCCAATAAAAAGACAGTTAATTAGTGCAGGTCACGAAATACAAGATAAGCTATGTCTGAGAATACGAAATACGCAATAAATAATGTTTAAAGAACATGAGTACGAAATGAACAAGGTTTGAAAGTAAGTATTTTAAGCAGTGTGCTCGGAGGCATCCATATTCTCGGCTTCAACGGCATCTCCCAAGGTCTCTCCGATCTTCGGCCCGCTCTCCCCCCCGACTAGAATTTGATTTTTGAGAGGACGGCATAACTGATTTTTGTTCGGCCACCATGCGAGGTCGAGGCCCATGTCTTCGCTCAAATCCAGTGCCTCGATGGGGAGATCCGGGTGAATTTCATTGTCTTTAACGAACTTTTTGAAGCTAACCATCAAGGCATCGATTTTCTGGCCGCTCTGAATCAAATCCCGCAAACAGTCGAAGAAGGCGCAACAGTAAATCCAATCTCCGTAAGTGGCCAGGTTGGTGGCAAGATTCTTTTCCCTCTCCACATCAGCTACACGATACGCTGCCACTTCCTCCTCCAACACTTTGATCGCCTCATTCTTCTCCTTCAAGCTGGCCAAAGCGGAGTCCTCGGCCTGTGTCTTCTCGACTAACTCGGCCCTTACAGAATCCAGCTCGCGTTGCACTTCCCGGAAATTCTCCTCATGCTCCCTCTCTCTCTTGACGGAGGCCTCAATCTCTGCTCTCAACCCGACCACAATCCCCTCCAACTTAGCCACCTCGGAGCTAGCGGCTTTGGCTTTCTCCTCTAAGTTCTTGGTTTTCTCGGTCTCCAAGCGGTGAAGCTCTTTCATCTGAGCGATCACGACCATCATTTTTTCATACTCCTCTTTGAGGGAAGAAGGAGTTGCCTCGGGCACCTGAGATGAACTTTCAATAGCCCCCAATAGAGAGTACACCAGGAAGGAGAGCCTTGATGCGGCGATCATAGTAAGGTAGCCCGCTTCCTTGGGGTGTTGGCGAACATACTCCGGGTGCTTACACCAGTCGCGGGGGACGTTATCAATTGATTTTTTGATATGGTCGGGCAGATTATCCAGCGAGGGAACAGATTTAGCCGAGTCAAAGGACTTCAGGAAATCCGAGAAATCGGTGTCCCCCGGCCTGAATCTGCGAATAAAAAGCGGATCTCAGGAAATTTGGGAAAACACTTAAAGAAATAAATAAAGGATTAAGATAAAGAACGATCAAGGATCACTCACGTGGCCGAAAACTTCGAACTGCTCGCCACATGAGTGGCGGGAGTGAACGCAAGGGTAACAGTCTCAGGGTTCACCCTATTGAGAATTTCCGGATCCTTCTCGATCCTTGGAGGAGAAATCATCGTGTGCCCGGGGGTTTCATCTCGCGGTGTCTCGAAATCATCCTCGAATATCGGTAAAGAGGATTTTTCCCCTTCTACCCGGGGATGTTTTTCCGCGGAGGGAGAACGATCTCCCCGGTTTTTTCTTTTCCTAGCTAATTTCTCCGGCGCCACGCCCACCACGCCGGCCACCGTCTCTTTTTTCTTCTCCTCCTTTGTATTTTTCTTCCGGATCAGGAGCGAGGATAATCGGGCATTCATATCTTCCGAACTGGCTCCCGTCGGAGGGTACTTGTAGCGAGGATACCTGCGAACTGCAAGATTTCAAACACAAAAGTTATATCCGCTCGAGAAACACGGATGCGACGAATTATGGAGCAGCCTACTACAACAAAAGGGCGCGGACTCACTAATGTACTCGCTTTCAGCGTTTTGAGGGATACTAACAAAACGCGAGGAGCGGATGCGGTCAGCGCTTATCCACTGGCCGAACATCAACTAGTCTTCGGGCATGCCCAAAATCCTTACCAAAACCACCAAAAAATCCCAACTCAAATCGGCCAAAAGCGGGGGTTGGGGTCCTAGAAAGGATAAAGAAACGATCGGAAAAAATATAACCAGAATGAAGTATTACTAAAGGAAACACAAAAATTTTCACTAACGGGTGCGGGGGATCTGATACTCAGCGCTCAGTCGATAGTTGATCGAATTCCACGCTCCGCTCACAAAAAACCATTCGTTCCACCATGACTCTCTTTTCTCCGGCAGGTCCCAGATAATACTTTGACGAGATTTTAAGTAGTGGTCACCACTATTTCTCACCGATTGGCGGGTCAGTAAGGAGACAAATTCCACGGGAAGCAGTCCTCTGTATAAACCGTAATGACCGAAGAGAGTGGAGAGAGAGATTAACAAAAGCCAAGAGTTTGGCGTTAGTTTCATAGGAGCAACACCCCACTCGAGGACTGCCCGGGCAAGGGTATCGTGTATAGGAAAGCGCAGGCCACTCCTCATCATGTCATAGTTCACGGCGACCATCCCCTCGGGAGGGCGATTAGCCCGATCAAATTTGTTCGGACAATGAAGGTGAACGTCAGAAGGGATCTCCCACTTGACCCTCTGTGATTGAAGGTCTTCATCAACCGCTCTACTCACCCGGGCTCCCGCGTTGAACGCGCTGGGGGGTGGCTCCTCGGTCGGGAGATCTGTGCGGGCCACGGGCACATAAGGGTGGTCGGCCAGATAAGCGTCATAAGAGAATTCGGTCGGGGGACATCGGAAACCTGCGACCAGTTTTGCGAACAGTTCAAAGTCCGGGTGCACCACCTCCGAGAACCAATCGTTCTTTTCATCGCTGGTTAAAGGGTACGGATCCATCAAGTTTGTAGCCGGAAACTTTTTAGGTAACGCGAGCAGTTCCGAGGATAAGGGCGATAAAGCTCTCGGGATGTCCATGAACGTGGGGAGAATCACATTCCGGATATAATCAGAATCGTATTCAGGAGTAGATGTTTCGCTAGACATCGACCATGGAGAAAACCCTCAGCAACAGTGCGGACAGGAGGACGTATTTCAAGATTTCGAAATTAAAAGAGTCCGCGCCCCGAGCTAGAATCTAAAATAAAGAAACAATAAAGGTAGATAATGCGTACCCGGACAAGAGAGGTCAGGAGCAGAGATCAGATCGCGCAACACTTTCGAGAGAGCCAAAAGTGTTTATGGGCACCCCACCTCTAGTATATATAGAGAGGATAGAGGGCGGTAAAATCTCCCAAAATTCAAATTTCAAATTTTCTGACAGCCGAAAGGACGTTTACACATGTTCCGAGGCGCCAACCCTTTGGATCTACGAACCCAAGATCGAGGGAATTTAAGCCGGCCGTTTAATGGGCAGAAACGTTCCACTTTCCTTCCGGGCATAACATTTCAACTCCGTAAAATACTTATCCCCGGGGGGCATTTGTCGTACCCCATTTTCTCAGCCCATATCGTCCAGATTATGGCCCAAATTCATCCCGGCCCGTACTGTGTCCACTAAACAGGTACGTGGCGAAATCTCGCCAACGACCACCTGCGATCACTACGGTACATAAACCTAACATAATCCAACGTCCCGGAAGAGAAGTCCTCGCCCCCACAGTACGAACTGATCGCGTCATGGTCACCCCATTGACCGGGGATCCTCGCTCCGCAGTATGAACGTGGCCTCCAGTACTCAAGAAGTGTCTCCACGGAGATAGAGAAAAGTTGGTCGCATGAATCGGAGGTTTGGAGTCGATTCTCGGCTTGTCCTGGAGCAAATTTGTTGAAGAGGATAAGTCGCTGACGAACCGCTTGGGAGGCCATCCGCCCGAGGAAAATCCGATCAGGGGTAAAGTGGGGAATATCTTCGAAAGGGGCGTTACGGGAATTTCCCCCTACCAGAGAGGGTATTCCGTACAAGCTAATTAGTGAGAAAAGCCCATGTAATTTAAGCCCAAGTCCATGATTGAAAACCCTAATTCTTGTACTATAAATAGTGGAAATTTCCATTTGTAAGACAGGTGCACATTTCCCAAGAAATATACCGAGACTTCAATACTAAAGCTTTTGTGAATCTTTCCTTATTTGTTCTCTCAATCCCCTAAATATCAACGTGTTCGCGGGGGAGTTCTTATTAGAATTTTCTGCCCGTAAACATAGATGTGTTTACGTAAGTTGAATGATAGCATCACTCAAATTGTTAATTTATCAATTTTATTTTAGACAAAGAGTCATGACATTTGAGTGTAGAGTTATGCTGATAATTGTGAATGTTGATTTTGGCGACAACATATTTCGTGTTTAGTTTGTTTGTTTCTGGTTTCAGGGTTGAAGTTTAAGATTCCGTTGTCAAGAGCTGGAGTCGCCGATTTTGAGGACATGCATCAAAACCGGCGAACGGCGAATGTGAAATCCAGTGGCAGGCGACTTGAGCCTTTCCATGCGAACCCAGCGAATGGCGACTAGAGTCGCTGGTTTTTGCTCTTGCCTCAAAACCAGCGACTGGCGTCTCTCCTTTCCTCAAACCCGGCGACTAGCGACTGTGTCCCTTTGGACACGAATCCGGCGACAGGCGACGCGAGCGATCCATCACATGAAATCGGCGACAAGCGACGCGAACTATCCATCCTTCAATCCGGCGAATCATAAACCAGCGACTATGTCTTCATGTTTTGGATTCGGCCACCTTGTCTTTCAACCTCAATAAATATCGACGACTATGAAGACGATGAAATTCCGAAGCTTCAATACTTAGAGTATTTCACAAGAAATTGAAGATGAAGAATTGAGATCGACGGAGTCAAGATCTATTTGAAGTATGAAATTGAATTTGAAGAAATTGAAGATTCAAGATTCGAAGATTCAAGAATCAAAGATTCAAGATTCCAAGATTCAAGAATCCAAGTTTCTGAAGTGATGTCATCCATGAAATTGTGATGTCAGCCAAGCATGTAACCAATCAGAATGTGCCACGTCAAAGCTTTACATGTGCGGCTCACTTATATATACCCATGGATTTTCGTGCCATCACTTGAAGATTTTGAGAGAACGAAATCTGATTTTTAGAATCGTATCCTATAGCTTTCAGCTTAGAGTTTGTGTAGTTGCTTTTGCACTGTGCGCCAGCTGTAGAGTTAGGAGATTTAACTCTAGGTGCACTTGTGCTAGATTACTCGTGAGTGGGAGTGTTGCGACACTCGGGAAACTTCTTATAATCATTTTGCCTACCATACTCCTTGTAATAGTTTCGTTTTATTTTCAATGAAATGAAATATATTACATATGCTTTGTCTTCATAAACTCTATATCTACTTTGTGAGATTCATCGACTGAAGCTGTTGACGTTTGAGTTTAAAACCAATTTCGCGAAAAGTTGATATCCTACGTCGAAGACGTAATTTCAATAATTAAATGAATAAAATTCATATATGTTTGATATATTAATTTGTGTTATATGCCAATAATTTGATTAAATTTGCGTTTACATTATAAATTAATTAAAAGAATAAATAATAGTAAAAATTATAATTTTTTTATTAATTAATAGTAAAAAAAGTAAAATTTATATATATTCTTTGATTATTTTCTTTGATTTGTTTTGGTAAATTTCATTATTTAATATTTTTTTATTATATACAGACTGAAAATAAATTTAAATAATTTTCATTTTTTTTTGTTTTTCATTTTCAAAATAATTTACAATGACAACTACTCTATGGGACTTCTAGATCTATTATTAAGATTTTGTTTTGATAATTGTGAAATTCTCTCCTTATCTCGTCCGTATCCTTCGCTTGAATACACCAAACACATTCTTACAGTAATCACAAATCGAATTCGGATTCTCACAAATCAGACACCTCTCCTCAGCCACCCAAAGCAAAGCAAAGGTAATCTTTCTTTCCTAACCTTCCACACAACACTCGCACACAAAATATACGAAACCATCATCTCCGATCACCACTTCGTCTCCACTAACCACCTCCGAAAACCTCATATCCCTGTCCTAAAACCCTTTCTCTGGACCCGCTGCAGCCTCGTCGTCGAAGCTTCGTATCCAATCCAGCCTGAGAAGCTCCATCACGCCTACGTCTTGTCTGCCGGAGAATATGAAGCCGCCGACATCAGCCACCGCCTGAGATCCGCCGCCGCAGATGCCGATCCCCTCTACTCTCTCTCTCTTTCGCGGAGATGGAAGATTTAGGGCTGAGGAGTGATGATTCTTGTGATTAAGAAGAAGATGGGCCTCTTTTATTATGCATTGGCCCAATAAACCGCAACCCAAATACCCTAAGCACAAATAGTTTCAGCTCATTAACCATTCTGATTTCAAAATGGTTAAAATAAATTACTACAGTACTATTCTGTAACTTTTAACGACTATTTTGAAAAAAAATACTATAAATTGACGATTTAGTTTATCTTTAACTATTTTAAACTATTTCTATAATTCTATGTTAACTATTTCGAAAAAATACCCTGGTTTTACAATTTAGTTTATCTGAAGTAAACTCTCATTTTAGTTTAAACATTTAAGAATCAAACCACTTCATCTTTCGAAAAGAAGAGTGGTGCGTTATATTATATGAATAAAATCATGTGATAATTTTGTAATGTTATAATTATGTGATGCACATATGTTAGAATTCTTATTCTATTTTTACCTTCAGGTTAGAAGTCTTATGGTGAAGTATGAATTTTAACAAATTTTGAATCATCTTATAGCATCTCATGTATCAAGTATCTTCGAGTTTTATTCTATTGTTTCATTCAGGTCCATCGTTTAAGGAGACAAAAGTAAGGGAAATGATGGTTGTTGCCAAAATCGACCTTACCAATATCTTTGTGTCAAAATTGTGTGAGCTCCCTCTAATCGGTTTTCCAGCTTCCTCGAACCTTGGATTACTCCATGTCAACAATTCTAGTAATAGGCGACGACAGCGACAACAACAGAAGCTCAACTGCACAGCGCCCTTCGTCACAGGGGACGATTTAGCCTCGACATCTACTATTACACCTAGTAAATTTCTTGAACCAAAACTCATTGATCGATTTTATGCATCAATTAGTCGAATAACTCATACTCATTCTATCCCTTAACATAGTGCATAGAGAAAATTGCATATAGATTAAGAAAAAATGTTTTTTTTTTGTATTTTATAATATAAAGTAGGGTATAATAAGTATTGATATGTACTTAATAAAGTAGTTAGTTGAAAAAGTAGTGTTATAAGGGTAAATAAATGTGTATTGAGAGAATAAAGTTGTGAAAATACATTCCATTTATGGAATGTGTACTGTTTTAAGGGATAACCAAAAAAAGTAAAGTATGCATTGTTGTAAGGGATGGAAGAAGTAGTAATTGATTAAGATCTGTTTTTATTTGTGTTGAGCAGCAAAAGCAGGGTGGGCAGAGTTTGGTGAGAAGGTGTCGGGTGAGTGGGATGGATATGGGGCCGATTTCACTGTGGAGGGGAAGCCTATTGAACTACCAGAGTCGGTTGTGCCGGAGGCTTACAGGGAATGGGATGTCAAGGTTTTCGACTGGCAAACTCAATGCCCCACCACCACCCATCAACAACAATCATCATCATCTTCGTCTCTATTTTACAAAACCATAAGACTCCTCCCCACCGTCGGATGCGAAGCCGATGCCGCCACCACCTACACCATCTTGGAGAGGAATTCAGACCTCTCTCGTGCCTTTGCTTATCACTCTGCCACTGGATCTTATGTATCACTATGGCCCCACTTTAACAAATCAGCAATAGAGTTGGAGCATTGCTTGATTGATCCATTAAACAAAGAGTCACGAGTCAGGATCATTCAAGTCCTCGACTCACATCAGCAACAAGAATTATGGAAATTGGAATTGAAAAGTATTAGTGTGTTTGTGGAGCAATGGTACGGTCCCTTCAGGAACGGGGAACAACTCGGAGGATGTGGCTTGCGTGAATCCGCGTTTGCCACAACCCAACCCCTTGAAGCTTCTCAAGTTTCCGGAACAGATTGTGTTTGGGAAGGCCTAACTGCGGTTGCCACATTTTCTAACTCTCAAAGCCACATGCTTGAGCTAGGTGATGAACGTGCATTCAAGTCAACTAGAAGAGATGATGAGGGTCTTATATTGCTCCCGAAGAATCTTTGGTGCTCAGTGAAGAGATTAGAGGACAACACAACAAGCTGTGAAGTGGGATGGTTGTTGGACCAAGGACGACGAGCCATCACTTCAAAATGCACTTTTTCAAGCTCCTCTACAATCATGGTCAAGGTATGATACATGTATATTAAATGTGAACTGAACTGAACTATTTAAATAATAATAATAAAATGTATTATACATTATTAGTATTATTTTAAAAAAAATTATGATCATTAACTAAATCGTATACATGCAATTATTTATTTTAATTATTTTTTCATATTTTTTTTAAATAAACTGAATCCAACTGTGGAAACAAATCGTCAAGAATATGACCAAAGTATTATTATAAGTATTCTACTTGCTGAAATAATTGTGTTGCTGCAGGAGATTGCATTGACATGCCAAAATGTTACTACAAAATTGTACTAGTACCAAGCAAGTTTTGGGATTGGAAAGTTGCCGCATGGAGTATATATATAACTCAAGTCCACACAATATCTATGTAGACTCGGGTTCACACCTTATGAAGATTTTATTATTGATAAATGAAAACTTGTATTATTCGTATTGAAAAATTCAATAATGCTTTCACTAGTAAATGTTTCTTCATTGTATAATTTAGATTCAGTAATATTATGCTTTCACTCAAGAATTTAAGTAGTCTAATTGTAACAGGTGATGTTAATCATCCTTCCTTGAAAGACCAAGGATCGAACCCTTGTTCTTCAAATTTTAATGAACCCTTGTTCTTCAAATTTTAATTTTTC
Source organism: Euphrasia confusa (assembly GCA_954870475.1). NCBI lineage: Eukaryota > Viridiplantae > Streptophyta > Magnoliopsida > Lamiales > Orobanchaceae > Euphrasia > Euphrasia confusa. Next base: position 19,682,742 of record OX940963.1, on the reverse strand, counting down.
ATATATTTTTTTAACAGTGAACCAGTGACAACTGACAATACATTTTACTAAGCTCAAAGCAGGCTAGAAAGATTAATTAAAGAAACTACTTGTTTTGAAATATAATTCTTTCATAATTTTAAGGGATAATTGTAGGCTAGTAGCTGATCTATAATCACTTTTGTACTTTGGTTACTCACCTTGCAATTAGTACACCCGACTAGCTGAACTATGACGAAATTGCATTTTCATTTGAAAAGGGGCGGTTTCCGGGAACACGTGACTTGCACGTGACGAGTATTTATTTTCTATCGGCTGAGAGAGGGCAATCTCGACATTTCCCCTTATTAATAAATCAAGATAAATAAATAATAATATAATATTAATAAAAATGATGAAAGAGAGAGAGAAATTGATAGAAGCTGGGCAAACGAATCTTCATCCACTTCGTCTTCTTCAATAAACAGCAACAGCAATAACAGTAGCAACAACAATATGTTTCTGAAACAAGCCAACCGAAATTCCCACAAGATCTCCAAGCCCATCCGAAAACCCCTCCCTCTCCCGATCGAACCCGCCCCCCAATTCCCGCCGCCCAATCGAGGCCCGCCGTCTCAATCGCACCAGCCGGCGGTCTACAACATCAACAAGAACGACTTCGAGACGTCGTTCAGAAGCTCACCGGATCCCCCGCCCACGAACGCCAGCAGACCCCCCCGCCGCCCCAGACTCACCCGCGACCGCCGAGCTCTCGCCTGCAGAGGATCCGACCCCCTCCCCTCTCCCAGATTGGAAACCGCCCCGCTCAAATCTCCCAGATCCACCATCACCACCGCCCTCCCCAATTCGAATCCGGCCAAAGGTCGCCTCACGCGCCGCCGTTCCCGCACGCGCGCCCCGCCGCGGCCGAGCCGCCGGCCTCCGCTTACATGAGGTAAAAGGTTTTGGTTTTTGTGTACGGCATTATTGCAAGGGTGGGTTTGCTAGGGGAGGTAAAAGGTTTTGGTTTTGGTGTTGTTCTCCGTCGGACCCGCCTTCGGCCAAGGCTCACCACCGTGAATCCCTTCGATGATGTATGATGATGCTGAAACATTTTCGATAAGCCACCGCCTCGCTGGAGAATGATTTAGCGTCGTCATCAAAATAGATCTAGATCTTGAAAATTGCAGATTGTTTTTAATAAAAGATGAATTTAGATTTTCGAAATTGAAATATATATACTCCTCAGGTTGTTTATATATGTAGATTGTGCATATCTTGTTAATTAATACATTTATTTGTAAGGATCTCTATTTTTATTTTTATTTCAATTCATTATGTATTAGAGGATGATGGATGAAGATGATAAGATTGATCTATTTATAAAAGATAATAAAGGTATTTTACATATACTGATTTATTAAATAGGTAAAATGAATACAGGGGTATTCATGTACTTTCCCTCCTCAGTAAGCTGAAAACGCGATACCTGGCAGAGAGAATCACGTGCAATGCACGTGTCACCGGAAAACGCCACTTTTTGCATGAAAGTGCAAATTCGTCAAAGTTCAGCTAGTCGGGTGTACAGATTACAAGGTGAGTAACCAAAGTACAAAAGTGCCTATAGTTCAGCTACTAACCTACAATTATCCCTAATTTTAATAAACCTCTTATGTAAAAATGTAATAAATATAAATATACACATGTGAACAACAATTTCTTGCATGGTGATTTTTCCGAAGAGGTGTGTATGAAAATTCCTCTCAAGGTTTCGCGAAGCATGGAGAGACACTTGTATGCAAACTACATAAGTCGATATATGGCCTACGATAAGCTTCAAGAAAGTAGTATCACAAGTTCACTCAACCTTGATTGACGTTGGTTTTAGGGAATCTCGAGTAGATCATTCTTTGTTCATTTTCAAGAGAAATGGTACTTTTGTGGCAGCACTAATTTACGTTGATGACATTATTTTAGTGAAAAACGACAACAGTAAAATTGTGAGTGTAAAGAAACACTTGGGCACATTATTAAGCATCAAAGATTTGAGACCCTTAGACTAGGTTTATCGGCGCCCACAAGGGCACCACCTAGATTAAAAATAAAATAAATAACAAAATTGAAAATGATGGACTCTCTCTCTCTCTCCTGGCCCAAAGTCTATTTTGGTGTTATATATCCGCCCAAGTGGCTCATATGTTTTAATTAATGTAATCAATTGGGTTATGACAAATGTCACAACCCTATTGGTTCTTTTTTTTTAAATAAATTATTATATATATTTTAAATTATATTTATAAAAATATTAAAATTCATAATTTTTCACGCTTTACAAATAGAGACTAATATTGATATAGTTTTATTAAAAAAAATTATACTATAATTTATAGAAAAAAAAATCTAATTTTTTAAGAGTTAGAATTTTTTTTAATGCTGAGATGAAAAAATAAAACTAAAAAATAAATTGATTATAATTTGCACACAAGAAATCTATTTTTTTAAGAATTATAATTTTTTTTCATGTTAAAGTGAAAAAATAAAAAATTTTAAAAAAAATAAAACTAATTATATTATTATTACAAATATATAAAAAAATGGATGATTATTAGTTGGGGTGGTCATTGATAAACTTAAAAAACAGAGAATGATTAGGTTGGTGATAGAGCTGGGAAATTTAGTCTGGTCTGATGGGCCGGCCCAGCCAGCCCGACCAATGGGTCAGGCTGGGCCATAGAATTAGCAGCCCAAAACAACTCGGGCCTATTTGGCTCTGCCCGATGAGCTGGTGGGCCAAATGGGATAAATCCGAGTTTGGCCCGATTGACTGGACTGGCCCAATTTTTATAAATTTTAATATTTTTTATTAATATAATACTGTTTTAATTACTTATTTTAACTATTATTAAAGTTATTTTTATTATTTTTGTACAAATTTGTTTATATTTATTAATATAAATTTTATTATACAATTATTTTATAGTTTTAATAAGTTTAATAATATATTTAAATTAAATATATTAATTTTTAATAATTAATATTTATTTTATTATTTTTAAAATATCGGGCCAAAATGGCCCGGTGGCCCGGTAGCCCATCATGGGCTGGGCTAGGCTCATAAATCTCAGGGCCGAATTTTTCGGGTCGGGCTGGGCTGGGCCCAAAATAGTGAGGTGTGTTGGAAATCGATATCTTGAGTTATCAAAATTGCGGAACCGATAACCCAAACGAAATCCCGTCGCCGGAAACCACACGAGCACGCCACGCGGACCGGGGCTCAACCGAACGCACGACGCACCTGAAGGTAGGGGTGAGCATCGGTCGGTTTGGTCTCCGACCGAATCAAATTACTTTAAGCAATTTAAAAACCAAACTAATTCGGTCGGTCACCGAACCGACTAAATTAAATTAAAACCAATAAAAAACCAAACCAAAAAATTCGGTTCGGTTTCGGTTAATAACCGATAACCAAAATTAAATAAAACAATAGTACAAAATTAAAAATCATGTCATGAATTCGTAATGTCAAAATTCAAAATTCCAAAAACTTAATTCATAATAATACTTTTTATTATGATATATTAATAATAATTGAAAGTAGTAAAAAATTGAGGAAATGCATTGACTAATAGACCTTAAAGACTCACACTCATCCATTTATTTATAATATTATATATATATATATATATATATATATATATATATATATATATATAATATTTCGGTTTTCGATTATTCGATCGGTTATATCCGATCGGTTATATTCGTAAAATAACCGAACCGAACCGAAAACCGATATTTCTAAATTTTAAAATCATATTCAAACCGATAACTAAATAACCGAACCGAAATACATATTTCGGTTTGGTTCGATCGGTTATCCAGGTTATAACCGAATAATGCTCACCCTTACCCGAAAGTACGCCGCGGCCCATCCGAGCCCCCGCGAGGGAGGGCTCGCGATCGATGCAATTGATCGCCTTGTGCGATCGATGGGGCTGCAGCGAGCAGCCCCGCGGTGAGTCCAGCGACTCACCGCCGGCGGAGGAGGGGGCGACTCGCCCAGCGAGCCGCGGTGGCACCAGCCCGCCACCCCAGCGATCGAGCGTGAGCTCGATCGCACCCCCGGCGTCCAGCTGGGGTCCTTTGCTTCGTGCGATCCCCAACGGGGCGATCGTCGGTGGTCCGGCGGTCCTAGACCGCCACCACGCGTTAGTCCCTTGTTCCGGGGTTCGTACCTCGGATCTTGGTTCTACAGTATTTTCAATATTTTACGATTAAAATCATAAAGGGAGTTTTACGATTTATACCTCGTTCTCGTTGTCCGGAAAAACGAAGAACTTCGATGACCTTGAAGTCTTCCCACGTATTCCTTGCACTAGCTCGAACGTCGGGGTGGACGACGATCCTCCGAGCTCTATGGATCTCCTTCAACTCTCTAGAACTATCAACTATTGATATTCTTGTCTTAATATGAAGGTAATGTAGTGATTAAATTGAGCCCAAGCCCAAATCCTTTAATCGTTACTATTATTAATTATATTTAACTCCACTATATAAATATAATTGCACTCCCAATATTAAACCATATTTTATCAAATAATATTCTTCCGGTAGTATTATTTATTCCGAATGTTTAAGATATAAATATCCATGAATAAATTATACTCCCTCCATCCAAAGACAGTTGTCATACTTTCCTTTTCGGGGTGTCCAACAATAGTTGACACACTCCAAAAAAGGAAATAATTATTCTAACTTTTTCATTTTAATATACAATTTTATTCTACTTTACCCCACCTACTTTTTAAACTTTACTCACAACTACTTTACTTTTTACTTTTAAAATATATTTTTACCTTTTACTTTTCAATTAAAAAATACAAAAATAACAATTTTCTTAAACTCCGTGTCCAGCAAAGTATGACATCTATTAATGGCCGGAGGGAGTATTAATTGCTTAATAAATTTATTCATCTCTTATATTCGAGAATAGTACCACTCAACTTTATTATTATGCGGGAACAAATCCACTGCTCAAATGCACGAATGCACTGCCTGAGCGCAACAAACATGCGGCAAAACACGCCCTGGTCGGTCGTCTGAATTTCATACTAAGTCCCGGGATTATGTTCTCTCAGCATGTACATATATGACGGGAGCCTCTGATACGATCCCTGATAGTCGCCGTACGCTATTTCAAGCGTCAGGTTCCTCGTCCGTAGGGCGAAGTTGTAGCTGATGTGAACTCCGTACAATCTCCTCAAATCATCAACCATATCTTTCGGCTTCAGTTCCCGATTGCCGACTAACTGGCGTGCAAAGAAAGTAGGCGCAACTCTGCTCGACACCTGTCGATCCGCAGTCCGCCCCAAATGGTTACGACAAGTATGATTCAAGTTCAGCTTCGTAATCCTCCAAAGGGTGTTATCGGAACCCGCGGAACACAATTTGAACGTGCATATTTCACGCCCCATCTTGCAAACGAACGTCACCCGTTCAGTGCTCGAGCGAGCAGTTTTGCACTCTACGTTATTCTCCATGTGATACATCCCCACCATCACCTTCAGATCATGTTTCTTTCGGAACGTTGCTTGACTGCCATCTGACCGTAAATCGGTTATGGTTCGACAGAACGCAACGAAACAGCGGGGTCAAACGTCGGCAGTGGAATGATCCAATTGCACAGTGGATTATTCTGTGCATTCTGAGAAGCTTCGGCTTGCTCGTTGCCTCCCGCATGAGAACTCGAGGACATATTACGGCGCGACATGATCTTTTTAACCACGCCCGGCTGTCTAATCCATTCGGTCCACTCCGTGGTCAACGATTCCAAGAGATCGGACTGACAGGCTTCTTCTTCGTCCTCGGAAATGTACCGCCTCATTCTCGTTCTCGTTCTCAAACGGTACCGCCTCGTTCTCGTTCTCTGACGGTACGCCCCGATCGCGGTTTTCTTCTCCGATATTCACCTTCGGCGCAGCTCGTTGTCCCTCTACTTCGACGACGAACACAAAGCATTCAGCCCTTTGCTCGTCTAACATGCGGGACACGTCTTCGTCGCAAAGCATAGGAGCTCGCACGCTTCTCATGTCATAGCCTCGGGTATAACAATACAACGAATAATCAACACTGGGCGGAGGGCGCAAAACCGCACCAATCCGACTCACGAGAGAGTCGAGTGTAATTTCTTCCCTACGAAAGAAGAGACACATATCTACTCTGTCAACGTAGCCCTCTCGATCCCAACGACCACCGTAACGTACCGTGATTCGTTGATTCGACATCTACAATTACAAAACACTGTTGAATTCAGTTAGGGAACCCAAAATATCCATCCAAACGCATAAACAAAGCCATAATTAGACAATTTTAAAAAATGAAAAAACGGGGTTTGTACACGGTCACTACACGGTCACGTGACCGTGTAGTGAGGCACCGTGTAACCAGAACACGGTAACCGGAATAACCCGTGTAATGCGAGAACCGTGTAACCGAGCAACCGGTTAATCTTCATAAGTACACGGTGGCTATACGGTCTCAGAGACCCACCGTGTACTTTCGATTTTTTGACAGAAAATCGGAAAAAAAAAACAGAAACGCCGCTTTTCGACGTACCTTTCGGCCGGCGAACTCGGCTGCCCTTCCCACGTATATTCAGACGTCTCTTGTTGTAGAGGGGCACTACAAAAAAATCGCGGGATCCCTACGGCCATTCCCGTAGGGATTCCCGTAGGGAAGCCATTCCCCTACGGCATCCCCTACGGGATTTTGACGTAGGGGTTCTCTCGTAGGGAACTTTATCCCTACGGGAAATACGCGCCGTAGGGGAGATCCCCTACGGGATTCCCGTAAGGGAGGTCGTAGGGGATAGGTTTCCCCCGCCCCTTCTCCCCCGTAGGCCGGGCCTACGTCGACGCCGTAAGGGAGGACGTAGGGATGTCCCCTACGGGGGACCCCGTAGGGAAGCCTCAGAGGTGATCCCCTACGGCAAACGCCGTAGGGGTTAAAGGCTGCCTATCCCCTACGGGAGTAGCCGTAGGGGAATCATAGCGTGACATCCCTACGGGCTGAGCCGTAGGGGCCATACAAATGCAATCCCTACGGCGTTTGCCGTAGGGATTCTGCTGTTTTTTTGGCAGGGCAATTTCTGTTTTTATTGCCCAAACTTGCACACAAAACCGAATACAATCCAAATACAATCCAATTCAAACCTGCTACTCAAATTCTACACAAACACAATATGAAAATCATTCAAATCAACACAATAAACAAACATCCAAAATCAATCCAAAGTATCCAAAAACATTCAAAAACATCTAAAATATCAAGTTAACAAAATAAGGATAACAACACACTATGTGTACTAATCAAGGAGGTGGAGGTGGTCGACGTAGAAGCTCCTCTCGTAAACGCTGCTCCATCTCTCTCATGCTCTCAGCGAACCCCCTCTGTAGCTCTTCACGATCAGCAGCACGCTCAGCCTCTCGCTCCCGAGCAAGACGTTCCTCGGTCTCTTTTTGCTTCTGCTCGAACTCCTCTCTCAAAGCCTGTCTGAAGCGCTCCTCCGACTCTGACGGGCCAGACGAGGAGGACACAGAAAATGAGGAGGAAGAGCTGCTGAAGACCTGAAGCAGACGGAAGAGTAAATAAACAATTAAACTCGTTGATTTTAAGAATAAACAAACAATTAAAATCGATACCTTCGCTAAAGCGCCCGTTCCGAAGATCCTATTCTTCTTCTTCGGGGCGACGCTCAGGTAAACCTCGTCCACGTCGGGCTCCTCCTGCGTAGAGGCTCGACGCTCCTCAAGAGCCTGCTCCACCGAAGTCTAAAAGAAATCTTTAATTAGTCAAGAATAATTTAAACATAAAATTTAGAAAAACTCAAATTGTTAAAGTTATAAACTTACAATGAGCTGATGTGCTCGCTGAGATGTCGGGGTCCCGTCCTTCTTCACGTGCAGACGTTTTGCAACGTCCAGAGCCGTCGCAGGTCGACCTAACTCCTGAGCCTTCAAAATATAAAAACATGTATAATTAAAGAACAAATATAATTTAAAATATGAAAACATAATTAATTTATAAACTTACAATGTCACGGGCATATCTGACGCCCGATCGGGATCCTCCAGCGGCCTTTGAAATGCCGGTGCCCGGCCCATCGGGCTCACTCATCCGATTCTTCGTGTTACGCTCAGACCTCTCTTTATAGTCATCTGAGTCGAAGATCACCAACCACCTCTTCCACACTTCATCGGGCACACACTTCGGCTTTGTCTGATCGGCCCTCCACTTCTTACGCCACTCGCTCACGCGGCTGCTGTACCTCCTCATCAGCACTCCTCTGAAATGTTTATAGATCACAGCATCACTGAACCTGCTCCTATCCCAAGAAAAGCGCTTCTTCAAAACAGACAAAATAAATACAGTTAGTAAAATCAAACATATGTGTAGAAGAATAAAGTATCAACACACGTACCTTAAACTCGGTCCAATAAATGTCCTGATGGACCTTAGGGACCTTAGCAAGAGTGTATCCATCTGGGTGGATACGAGCCTCAATGATCTCTCGGAGCTCGGCTGCAATGTTCGCATTATTGCGAGCTATAAAACTGCATTAAAAAGATTAGATTAACAAAAGACAAAATCAATAGTTACTGAAATTCAAATAAAATTAAACTTACGTGTTTCCCTCTGGCCAAATCTCGACAGGAGGAGGGGGAGCAGCTGAAGAGGATGCATCTGCACTCGGAGGAGTAGCAGCAGGAGTCAGCTCAGCAGTAGGAGTCGCTGGAACACTCCCTGAAGAAGGAGTCGCTGGAACACTCCCTGAAGAAGGAGACTGCATGAAGGTGTCGTCATCGCCATCACGATCACTCAGTCTACGAACACCTCTACCTCCACCTCCACCTCCAACTCTACGTTTACCTCGACCCGCCATCTGCATATACAAAAACAACAATAATATTAATTTACAAACATATTTAACAACAATATTACACATCATTCCAATATTACCTGAGGATGACACTATATTATCATCATCCTCATCAAACGATCCTAGATCATCACTATCATCATTTAGTGCATCAGCATCTTCGTGCATTTCAGTGTCTTCTTGATTGATATTTGGATTTGTTAACAAAAGCAATGCATCGTCTGCTTGTACCGGGACGTGATCATCAATTATTTCTTCTTGAAAAGAGTCTGACAAATGTTCAATATATTCTATGGAAGCCCTTGGTTTTATCTTATATGTTGCCCACCAATCTTTATTCTCTCTACGAGTACTCGGGTAAGCTGAGTAATAAACTTGCTCAGCTTGTGATGCCAGAACGAATGGCTCGTAGCCTCTGAAACGTCGATTGTGATTGATATCGACCAGTCTGTATCGCCGATCTAGTCTCGTGCCTGCTGGTGTAGGGTCAAACCATTCACATTTGAACATCAAGACTTTATTTTGAAGCATTCCCGTGTAGTCGAGATATAAAACTTCGTTTAGAAGTCCATAGTAGTCATCATCTTCAGATGAGTAGCTACTTCCTCGAATACAAACACCCATATTTGACGACGTTCTGTTAGACCCATATTCAACAGTGTGAAACTTATATCCATTGACCTTGCAACCGGGATATACTGTCACGAAAGCAGATGGCCCTATTGCTAAATTTCGAATGTCTTCGTTTACAACATTGTTTGACGGGTCTTCAGCCTACACATTTGAACAATGAACAATTTAACTAGTAATTGAAGTTTATTCTTTGAAAATGTAATAAGTTACAAACTCACATATTCTTTAAACCAGCGGGAAAATTCTTTGTCTAGTCTTTCATTGAGCCTCGCATCTGAGATTCTCGGGTCCTGTTGCTTCACCATCTCTGTGTATATACTTTTACACACATAGACATAGTAAATATTAATAAGTTAGTAGTGAAAGATCATAATGATTAATACTTCAGGTGCGATTTGTAGTTTGAAACTTACTTTACATACTCTTCGACTTCAGGGCTATTCAACAACACATAGATTGTAGCTGCATCGAGCTCTTTCGTGGTTAGAAACCTTTTTTGTGCTCCCCCAAAAGGTTCTCCCCGTTGTATGAAGCATGAAAGTCGATCGCCATGATGAGTACCTACTTCAATGTCATTATTTGTTTCATTTCTGCCCAAACTGTTAATCCTGGTAGGCACGTGATCTTCAAAATAGAATGACATGAATGTAGCAGTCTCTTCAATCAGATAAGCATTCGCGATCGAACCCTCTACTCTAGCCTTGTTTCTTACATTGTTTTTCAACTTTCGAAGGTACCTCTCGAATGGATACATCCATCTGTATTGAACTGGACCACCAATTTTGGCTTCGTGTGGCAGGTGAACAGGTAAATGCTCCATCGAATCGAAGAAGCTCGGGGGAAAGATCCTTTCCAAATTGCACAATATTATCGGGATTTCGCGCTCCAATCTGATCATATCATGAGTGCCTATCGACCTAGAGCACAGTTCTTTAAAGAACAAACTCAACTCTGTTAGCGCCTTCCAAACTGGTTGCGGTAGCAAATCACGAAAAGCAATTGGAATCAATCTCTGCATAAATACGTGACAATCATGACTTTTCATGCCGATCAGTCTTAAACCAATCATGTCGACACATCGCCCAAGATTACTTGCATACCCATCCGGGAATTTTAGTCCCTTCAACCATTCGCACAACTGTGTTTTGGAAGCTTTATCCAAACAGTAACACGCTGCAGGAAATTTTCCAGTTACAGGATTTTTTTGTAACTCAGGTCGTCTGCAATAATCATTTAACTCCTCTCTCGATTTCGGCGTGTCTTTCGTTTTTCCCTTCACATTCATGACTGTATTAAAGACATTATCAAAAACATTTTTCTCAATGTGCATTACATCAAGATTATGTCGAATGAGATTAGTGCTCCAATACGGTAAATCCCAGAAGATGCTTCTTTTCTTCCAACCGGTAGTCTTGAAAATATTAGCATTAACTAGAGCTGCATCTGGTTCAGTCACTTTCAAAAGACCTAGTCGATCAATCTCGGCAAGAATTTCAGTCCCGGATCGCGGAGCAGGGGGGGTAGTAGTGACAACTTTGTTTTTCCTAAAATTTACCTTATTCCTTCGGAAAGGGTGATCGGCTTCAAGAAACTTCCGGTGGTTATCAAACCACGATTGTTTTCCACTGCATCGTAAGCTGAACGCTTCAGAACGTTCCATACAGTAGGGACATGCTTCTTTACCTGCAGTACTTCTACCCGATAACATCGAGTAAGCTGGGAAATCACTAATTGTCCACAACAATGCAGCACGAAGCATGAAATTTTGTTTCCTAGATATGTCATAGGATGCAACACCATTTTCCCACAAATTAAGCAATTCAGCTATCAATGGCTGTAGGAACACGTCAATTTTGTCCTTCGAGTTTTTTGGTCCTGGGATCAATACGGTTAAAAACATGTACTGGTCTTTCATGCACATATGCGGTGGCAAATTGTAAGGTGTGAGTATTACGGGCCATGAAGAGTACTGTTGACCAAAACTTCCAAACGGTTGAAACCCATCGGTACATAAACCTAATCTGACATTTCGAGAATCAGCTGCGAAGTCTGGATGTTCTTGGTTGAAATGCTTCCAAGCCATTGAATCTGATGGATGATGCATAATATCGTCTTTGACAACATGTTCGGCATGCCATCTCATGTCCGCAGCTGTGGCATTAGATGCATACAAACGCTGCAAACGGGGCGTCAAAGGAAAATAATGCATTCTCTTGTACGGTGTGCTTGTCTTCTTCCGTTTGTTACTGGTCGTGTTCACTGGTTTGAATCGCGGATGATCACAAATCTTACAACTCTTTCTGTCACGGTCTTCGCTTCCCCAGTATATCATACAGTTATTGATACACGTGTCAATTTTCTCAACTGGTAAACCCATGCCTCGAAGTAGTTTCTTGCTCTTGTAGAAGTTTTCAGTTACCAAGTTACCAGCGGGCAACAGTTCTTTGATCAACGATCCGTATAGGTCGTAACCTTTCTCTGAGATGTGACACTCGGACTTTATATTCATCGTTCTAGCAACAAAAGACAACTTCGAATGCGTCTCACATCCTTTGTACAATGGGTCATTCGCTGCTTTCAACATATCATAAAATCTTTGAGCCTCTGGATTGGGTGGTTCCTCAACTATTTCAGACTGATTGAATGAAGGACCAGCAGCATCACGGATCATATCGATGTATGGATTTGGATCGGCCGGAATGTTTGATTGGCTTCGAACAGGGATCACATTCTGATTCTGAACGTGTTCATAAAGATGGCCTTCGCCGTGGAATAGCCATGTGTAATAACCCGGAACAAACCCATGTTTCAGCAGATGCTGCGTGATTGTCTCAATGTCCAAGTAATTAATATTGCTACACCTCTTTCGACTACAAGGACATTTCAACTTATCACCGTCTCTCCATTCAGCATTTATTCTTGCAAACTCAATGAATGACTCTACTCCATCAATATATTCCTTAGACAGATAACCGCCAACCCTCCGTTTGTAAATCCAATTACGATCAGAGTTCATTCTATAGAATTAAAACGATAATTTTTAAACAAAATAAACAATCATACACATTTAAGAAAGTATACTAAACAATCATACACATTTAAAAAAGTTAATGAGATAATTTTTAAACAAAATAAACAATCATACACATTTAAGAAAGTATACTAAACAATCATACACATTTAAAAAAGTTAATGAGATTTTGACATGAATTCGACAGCACATATGCGTTGTAATTGCTTTATTGGTAAGGGTCCTATCCCATTCAAGAATGTGATATGATGTTCTTTGTTAGTTAGTGTCTCGAATGGACTTAAAAAATTTGGCAGCACTTCCCTACAGTTCTCTAAGTACATGTGTTTCAATGTACCCGAGAACGTAGAGAAATAACTAACCAAATCTTAAAATAAGTCCATAATCGAAACACATATCAACTAACAAAGAACATCATAATCACATTCTCAAACTGTCCAAAAATGGGACAATTCAAGATTCAATATCGAATGGTAAGTTCGATATTAAATCTCAAACGGGTCTAAGCTCTTAATTCATGTAAATCAAAACATTACGATTACTTCAAAAAATAAAAACAAATAATGAAAACATTACTATTACTTCAAAAAATCAAAACATTACTACTACTTCAAAAAATGGGACACTATCATTTTAAAATTATAAGTTTCAAAATTTCAAAACATAACTTACATTTCCAATAACTTACACTTTCAAAAAATAACTTACACTTTCACAAAATAAGTTACACTTTCTATTTTAATTACAAAAACTAAAAGAGAGGGAGAGTAGTTAATTTACCTCAAACAAATGGTCTAAGAATAAGTGACAAAGATCCCGTGAATACCAACTGCCTCGTTCGATCGACTCAACCTCGTTCGGCTCGCTCGATCTTTAAAATCTTGTTTTCTACCAACAAACCCCAAAATCGAAAATATATCGAAACTTCAATTAAATTATCTCAACATTTACTTATTAAACCGGCTGACAACAGCCCAAAACAATTAAACCCCAAAAATTATTCAAGATCGAAATTCAAAAAAACCCTAAATTTTGAAATTTATCAAACTTCATATCCAAAATCAAGATAATACATACTCCTCTACTCTAGCACAATCAATAACAATAATACGAAATACATTCTACCCAAAAAATAGATTTTCGGAACAAACCCTAATTTTTTTGAAATTGAAAAACCAAACAAATTAAAAGACAAAAATCGGAATCAAACCTTAGTAGTGAGGATAATCGAATGGGTTGAGGTCCTTCTTGCTTGAATTCGCCGGTGGAAGATGGAAATCGCCGGAAATCGCCGGACCCGTCGTCGCCCCTTTTCTGAGATTGTGAAAAACGCGAATGAAAAGGGTTCTGTAATCTGTTCTGATATACGCGGAATCCCTACGGCTACCCCTACGGCTCGTCGCCGTAGGCCATAAGTAAGTATTTAAAACGATGACGTTTTAATAATCCCCTACGGGGACTTTCCCGTAAGGGTCCCCTACGGGGATTGCCGTAGTGGGAATTAATAATGCCCGTAGGGCATAAGTCAGCTTCATAAAACGGTGCCGTTTAATAATCCCCTACGGGGAATTGCCGTAAGCCACCCCTACGGGATATCAGCCGTAGGGTTCCCTTACGGGGTATTGCCGTAGGGGTCCTCAATTATAATCCCCTACGGGGAATACGCCGTAGGGTTTAATGGCCTACGGGTCTCCCGTAGGGGACCCCGTAGTACGTATTGGAGGGAAATTAGGCGCGCCAAAGCGCGCGCTTCCCCCTACGGGTAACCCCTACGGGATTCACCCCTACGGCTACAGCCGTAGTAGTGCCCGTAGGGATCATTTATACAGAATTCCCCGTAGGGGATCCCGTAGGGGAGGCCTACGGCAAATTTCCCGTAGGGGATCCGCGGTTTTTTTGTAGTGGGGGTTTTTTGTGAGAGAGAGAATTGAGTTTTTTTTTAATAGGTTTAGGGTTTGAGGGGAGGTAGGGGAAGAAGATATGCATTCATGCATGCAATAAACACCCCACCAATCCTCAAATCTGATTTTCAATTGATACCGTGAGTCCCACTTTTTGTTTTTTTGATTTTTTAAGGTTTTAAAAGGTTTTTAAATGGTTTTTTTAATTATTATTTGAGAGAAATTAAAAGTAAAAGTAAAAAGGACTTTTTCAATTGAAAGTGTTTAGTTTTTGTGTAGTTTTATAAAGGGTGTCAAAATAAATAGACTTGCTACGTTTGTTCATAAAAAGTAGTATTTCCACTTTTTATTGTGTAGTGTATAATAGAGTTTTGTTATAATAAAAAGTGTATACTGGACCTATTTACTCTTATTAAGTTATTAGAGAATAAATACACCATTAAAAGATGCTCTAAACTGGAAGGCATCTCTCAAAATACCGCCAAAAGACCTCAACATTATATGTTGAAAGTGATTTTAATTATTTAAAAATATGTGGTCACATACTCCTCTCGTCCCATTATTTTATTCATATTTCACATTTCAGTTTGTTATAATAGTACGGAGCAGTAGTTGTTATCTTTAGACGTCCTACTCCCAAGAAAATCGAAATAGCCAAACCACTCATTTCTCTGTCATTGCTGATGATGTTCCCTCAACCGAACCCTCACATTAAACCCTCCCGCCATGTACGCCGTCAACAGAGGAACAAAAACCGGCTCCTCCGAACTAACCGGCTCCATCTCAAACCGGCTGAGAACCGACGCCACCACGTGCTTCATTTGAACGTACGCCATCTCTTTCCCGAGGCACACCCTCGGCCCCGCCTGAAAAACCGGGAACTTATACGGACTCACACTCTTCACAAACCCATCCTCATCCAACCACCGGTCCGGTCTGAACTCCATCCGGTCCTCTCCCCATATCTTCTCCATCCTCCCCATCCCGTACTGAAAGTAAGTCACCCGATCTCCTCTCCCTACTCGAGTCCCATCCGGCAACTCGTCGTCCCTCGCCGCGTGCTTCGAGTCCCACACCACCGGCGGGTACAGCCTCATTGACTCGTTCAAACACGCCTTCACGAAATCCATACCCCTAAGATCGTCGTACCCGATTCCCCCTCCCCGGACAACCTCGACAACCTCGTCCACAACGCGTTTCTCGATCTCCCGGTGCCACGTCAGCAGCCAGAACAGCCACGTCAGCGCGGAGGAGGTCGTGTCCCTCCCCGCCATCACGAAACTGATCACCATGTCCCGGACCACCTCGTCTTCGACCCCGGCCTTCAAGAATCTCGAGAGGAGATCGTTTCCTCCTTCCTCCATGATCATCTTCTCCCTCTTCTCCCGGATCATCTCGTCCACCCATCCGTGGACGAGCTTCACCGACTCCTTCAGATCTCTCTCGCTTCCCACGTTCATAAATCTCTTCGCTCTCCAGAAGCCCTGCACCGGCTCAGCCCCGCGCATCGCGCAGATCCGCGAGGCGGAGTCGAACGCGGCCGAGAGGTCCGGGGAGACGGGGTCCACCGTCCCGAGAGAGACCCTGCAGTCACAAGGGCGGATCCAGAATCAAAATTGAGGGAGGGCTAAAGGTTTTAAGTAAATTATTTTTTAACTTGTTTACTAATAATAATAGTAAAATATAAGTGGTGACATAGTTTATATTATATTTTTCAAAAGCTAAGTAAAATGAAAAATATGATAAAAAATTGAAAAAATTGAAAGAAAAAAAAAAAAAGTGGGCTACCCACATGAACTACCGAAGATAATTAAACATATTTACCTGCAGACGGTGTCGAAGGCGAAACCCCGCAGTACCTCCTGCATGTCCACCACGGAATCGTCTCGAGCCGCGTGCTCGAGGACGGGGATCAATCGATTTTGGACCTCATCTTCCACGACTTTTAAAAGGAAGTCTCGCAATGACTTGGCACTGAACTCGTGGCTGGCTAACTTTCGCTGCGTGCTCCATGCATTCCCGTCGACGTTGAATATCCCGAGGCCGAGGAAGTCGCCGAGGAGATCGGTGAAGGGTTTGCCTTTGGGGAAGTTGGGGAAGTTGGATTTGAGGATGTACTCGACGTTTTTTGGGTTGGCGGTGACTATGGTGCGGGGTGCGCCGAGGCGGTGGATCACGATCGTCTGCGTTGCGGAGTTGGATAGGAGGTCCGTGTACCAGCTCAATAACCGGTGTTTGTTCTCGTAGAAGGAAACGAGGCACCCGAGCTTTGGAAAGCAGCGATGGAGGAAGGAAGAGAATAAGATGAGGAAACACATTGTGAAGGGAAGGGCAAGAGTGAGAGGTGTAAACATCATGGTTGAGGGAAGTGATCGGTTATTGTTATTGGACTTCGAGTGAAGAGGGAAATTGAGTTTTGTGTGTTATATAGACACGTAGAGGCATGTGATGATATTGATATTTTAGACACGTGCGTGTGTGTGTTTTGTGTTTTTATTTTTCTTCCTTTTTAGTCACGTGTTTCCCGAGGGAAAAAAAATGAATTGCGGGCGGGGTAGAATGGACATTGTGCGTAAATGGATTTGAGCTGCTGTTGTGTGGACTACGCGCGTCATGAAAAAGGCAGCTGGCCACATGGGTTCTTTGAGTAGTTGTTGGGACATCAGGACATGTCGACAACGAGACCGGTATTGATCGATTCGCTTCAATACATTCAAAATTTTCAAATTAATAAGTATAAAATGTACTACTTTCTTTCCAAATAACAAATAAAGTGTTACTTTCTTTCCAAATAACAAATAAAGTGTCACGACGACTATACCACCAAAAAACGAAAAAGAGTAATAAAATATAAGGTCTTTTAATTTTCATAATTATAATATATTTTCAATGATTTTGGGTTCATAATTAAGGTATCAGATTTTATATGTTTTTTTTATTATTTAGGGTAGTTATATATTAATAATTAAATATTAGAGCAATATTTCATAATTCCAATGACTTATTTACCCTTTATCTACTCAATGAAAAAAATATTTTAAAATTAAAAAGGGTAATTATGGTATTTATCCTTAAATTATAATTAAAAAAATTAAGTTATTTAATTGTAAAGAAAAAATAATAGATTTTTTTTGTAATTTACAAAATAATGTGACCATTAAAAAATAATAGGAGTATATAAAATAATTTTAAAATACATATTTTATTTTTAAATATATCATATCTATTCTTTATTAGCAAAAAGATGATTGACATTTGACACAATTTAAAAAGGCGTGCACCTAATACACATTAATTTTCATTAAAGTGGTAAAATAATATATATATATATATATATATATATATATATATATATATATATTAATGAAAAATTCAACAATAAATAAAATAATATAAATATTTTTATATATTATTATAATTAAATAAAATTTTATTGATAATAATGATAATAATTAATACAAAATAATTGAAAAAATAATTAATTAATATAGATTGAGATATTTTATGATAATAATTCTTGTCCAGATAATTAATTAAAAAATATCAAATTTTATTGATGCCCACATATTTTATTGAATTATTATTATTATTTAAATACATTTTATTATAAGTTGTGATATTATATTTTAAAATATATTAAACGAAAAATTAATAAACAAATATGAACATTTTAATTTATTTGAAAATTAAATTTTAAGAATTAAACCATTTGTTTGAAAATATGTACACAAATTTTGGAATTTAAAAGTATTTTTTAACTTCAGAGGTAAAAGTGTAATTTTATAAAATTTTAAATTTTGTTGTTAAGCATAAAACAAAGTTGTTTCAATTAGAACGACGTCGTTTTTGAAGTATTTTTCAAAAATCAAACATCAATTTCAATCGATGAATTCTCACATGTTTTTCAACGGATTTTAGATATTTCAAGTGTTTCTTTGGATCCTCGTCGTGTCATCAAGCGCATGTGATGTCCAATTTCTATTATAATTGGATGGAAGAGATTTGCTCAAACTATGATGATTGTAGGGTTTTTACGAGCTCAAGTAAGGGCAGTCTAGCTATATGAGTATGATGTGTGTTGAATTGATCACTTTACGCTTAGATCTCATAAGTCATAACTGTATTGCAACTTTTTTCAATCGCATTGAGAGAGTAAATAAGATTTTACCACCTTGTATGTAGACCAAATTTTTAATCGATTGAATTGAAGTACCTAAAATCCTAGTTCGTTTTATGTTCATAAATACATTTAGGATTGTGTGATCATTAGTTCGTTGATTTCCAATTCGTTTTTAGTCATTGTTGAAGCTTTAAGCTCTCGTTAAAACTTTTGAGTGGGTAGTTTGATTGAATGTTTTGTCTTGAGCGAATCTTCAAAATAAATAAATAAAAATGAATTGAAATTGGACGCTGAAGTACCGATATTACGCTCGTCTCTAGTGTTGATTTTATGTTCGTTTTAGTGTATTTTGTACATAGTTGTGTTCGATTATTGAGGGATGACATATGATTGTGTTGACGAGGTTAACGCGTGGTGTAGTCGAGTTTCCATGTCCAAATGTAGGAAAAACGAGGCTAAAACGGAATGATGAGCCGAACTGAAATGCAGCAAAGTCGTGCATTAAACTGATTTCGCTCCTTCGAATATTCTAGGCTCGTGACATATATGAATACTGATTACGGAGAATTTTGAATTGAGGCAATCGAAATTAGAAAAAAAAAAATATGACGAGTTTCGAAAAGCTGCGCGCGAGAGAAAGCGTTGCATATAGGAAGCGCCCCAAAATATATTTAAATTTTGAATGGCAAGGATTAAATGGCGCATATTGGAGGATCGAGCACCGCGCAGATGGATTGAGATGCAGTGAAATTGTTGACCAAGCATTGACCGAGGTTATAATTATTAACCTTTGACCGAGGTTAAAATTGTAATTTCACCTCCGATTTCACTCCAATTTTCCGCGGGAAATCGATGGAGAGCAGTTATTTCACCGAGGGAGCTATAAATAAGAGGGGAGCAGCTCATTTAAAGGACTTTTGACATCTACACACAATTGGGAGCAATTTAGAGAGAGAAATAGAGAATTTAGTGAGAAAAAGCTCTTCTTCCCCAAATTGAAGCATTCATTGAAGACAAATTCGAGCTCAATTAAGTACGACAGAGTCGAGACTTTTTCGACCTCATTACCTTAACTATTTCTTCTCTCTTTTCTCCTTATTGTTTTGTAATATTTTTCATGCTTGAATTGTGGAATTTATGTTGTAAACTACTTTGCTTTGTGAACTTTGTATTGAATGAGGATGATTGAGCTTGGATTTAAGATTTACATGTTGATTGAGATGCTTTACATGGCTTTTGTTGGCTAAATATTGAGTAGGAGATGAAACTTAGAATATGCTCATAATGTGTTTGATAAAATACTCAAATGAACAAAACTTAGTTTCAAGTGTAATTATTTGAACTACAATTGATTCTAATCACATATAGCGGGATTAATTATATAAGGTCTGTCGTGTGGGATTTTTCTTCTCTAGGTTCGGTTATTAAATTTAAATGCTAAAGGTTTAAGGGACAATAGTCATATGTATTCATTACAGTGCTACACTCGGGAATTAAATGATTAGGCACCAACTGCTCGGGGCTATTCTTTCCACATATCAATTTCTTGAACTTAGACACTACAAAGGATCGACTCTAGAGAAGAGATCCTTTGGGATATTTTTGATTTTTGAGCATTAGATCATTCATATTGCGGTGCTACGTTGATTTAATCTTCGTTTTTTTCTAATTAATTTGATACATCTCGTACTTGAGTTTGCTTCATTACTTGTTATTACCCTTGAATCTTGAGAAATTGAATTGAACACAATTACGAAAACCCCTCACTCTAGTTCTTTTTCAGATTGATATTTCGAGTGGTCGAATATAACGAAGTCTCGAGTTTGAAGCGAGATAAAAACACTTCTCTTTTCTTTGAAATCGAAAAGTGCTTCTTCAGACGCAACTTAGGAGGAAGTTGCGGTCGCTGTGTTTGGACCGTGACTACGGAGATGAGCTTTGGAATTTGGTGATCAAGTAAAAGATAGAGAGAAAATTTTTTCAAATTTTTCTAGACAAGCTAGAAACGAGAAAAACTCAATTGCGTTTTGTAAACCTTTCATAGTCGATTATTTAATTTTAGCGAGATCAGCAGCGGCGATTTTAGACATAACTCTAATTAACGGGCAATCAACTTAAATCTTGTTGTTCGTGCTTGTATTTTCTCGTAGGTGTTTTATCGTTTCTTGGCGACATATTTGAGCAAAAATCCTATCAAATATGAAATTTGGAGGCGAACAAAAGAGTATAATTTTTCTTCCTCCATGCCTTTGATATAGAATAAAAAACAAAGAAGAGAAAATGAGTTAGCATAAAACTTCTTTTTATTCATTGAGAGTACTCCATCATAACATCATATATAGTGTGTATTTATAATTATGTTTAGTTATAGATTTGGGTAGTCACGATTAAACTCTTTTTTGTTGTATCAAGATTGAGGAAAGGATAGGTCTCATATCTGACATTGCAACTCCCAAAAAGAGTTCTCGCACCCACAGGACTAGTTTCTGAAGTAAACCCCGGAAGAACGTCCACAGCAAGCGCCAAGCAGCTCGTGCAACTCTTCTTGTTTAGATCCATACTGCATTGGGCCATCCCGTATATCGTCCTATTTTCCTTTTTCGCGAATCTTGTCCCAAAGGAAAACAACTTTTCGTTTCGAGTAGCTTGTTTGGATAGATCGCCCAACAAGGATCGAGCCGTCGCATTAAATCCCTTGGCATCGGTCGCGTTGTCCACGTTATAGAGGCCGATTTCGTTCTTCGTGTCGATTTCTCCGAAGAAATTGTAATCCGAGTACTTCAAAGAGCAGTAGTCGTACCAAACGAATGCATTTGTCTTGTTGCAACGTTGGGTGATCTTGCATCTCGCATCGTAGAGACAAAAGTCGCAGTAGTCAGCCGAAACATCGCCTCGACAGAGGCCGAGTGCATAGGCCTGGCCCTTGTTGGCTTTCCAGAACCCATGGTTTCTGGGTGCCTTAATTTGCGTAGATATCATCCAAGAGGTTCTTCACATCCGTCGGGTTTGTGAGGGTTTGGGAATCGTCCGAACATATTTTGTAGAGTTGGTCACTCTCTTGGGCAGTGGCAGTGGTGAGAGAGACTAAAATGGAGATGATGAGGACAAGGAAGTGAGCCATGGTAATTTGTTTTGGGTGATTTATTGTAAGGTTGTTGGGCAGGTACAATACAATCTTTATAGGCGTACTATTTTTTTCAGCGTGATCGAAAAAGAATCTCAAATTTTCTAATGTAGAATAATGAAATGCTACATCATGCCTGATGAGTCCTTATGCCTTAGTTTATGTTAGGCCGATATTCCTTTTTTCAAAACACGTTTTTTGTGAAGTTTGATTACGTTTTGTTTTTATTTATGTTACACAATTACAAACACTAGACTAACATCTGCATAACCGTCAGTCTATTGAGACATGCTAAATTGTTATTTGTAACGGTTTGTTTTAATTTGTACTTTTGCGTGCTTTTAAGACTATAAGTACACAATTTAACATTTTAATAAAATAATTATTTTACAATTATAATTTTTATATTTTATTCACGCCTCACAACTTAGTTCTATTTTAATTTTTTCATATTATTTATTAATTAAATATTTTTTTTGTTATATTTAAAAAAGTTATATTTTAAGACTCAATGTTTAATATTTTTTACACTTTTCAACTTCGCTGAATTTTCGTTGTTGTTTAGTATTTCATGTTTTAAAAAATTACACTTTGCAATATGGTTGTCGTTGGACCGAAATATTCCTTAAAATGTTCTATTCATATGCTTTTCCGTGATTTTTTTTAAAAAAAAATATTTTTTTAATTAAATAATTATTTTTAATAATAAATTAAAAATTAAAATTAAAAATAGACGATCTTCATCTTCTTCAATTTGAGTAAAATCATAAACCCCAAATCTATTTCATTTGTTTCTGTCACGCCCCATTTTATTTTATTAAATAAGTAAATAATAAATATTAATTTCGTAAAGAAACCAAGGGCGGAGGATTTAAAACTTAGACGTCCACGTCGACATTTGAAATTCCAACGGTAAAAAGCTTTTAAATAAGTAAATGCAGCGGAAAATAAATATAGTTTTGAGCACGTGCGACACGCACTAAAATAATTTAACTTATTAATTACATGTACGAATCACGGCGCAACATCCTCGACTACTCCGGTTAATCATAGTATCACCTGAAAATATTTATATCAACAAGGGTCAGTCCACTGACCGGCAAGTAGGCATGCAATCTATATGCTTTAATCTTTCCACTTATCGTCTTAGTTTGTATTTTAAATTGACGTTGAACTTTAATGCAATGCAACTTCTAACTTAAAATTTAGACTTAGAACTTTAGCTTTAACTTGAAACGTTTACGTAACTTTTCTTTAATATTAACGTTCATATCATTTCTTTCACGTTTAGACGCGAGCTCACTTGACATCGTAAGGGCTACCCCAGTCCATTGAGGCCATTCATTCGTTAGTTGCACACCCTGTCTAGAGGCCCTTTCGACGCTCTAGCCATTGAGGTCATTAAAGGTTAGTTGCACACCCTGGTCTAGATGCCCTTTCGACGCTCTAGCCATTGAGGCCATTAAAGTTAGTGTCACCCTGCTTAAGGTAGGTCCTTACGATGCCCGACATTTCGTTTACTTTAACATTTAACTTTCGTTCTTTAGTATTTTGACCGTGAAATGGATTTCTAATGCATATGCACCCTTACGTGTATGCATGAACTAATGATATGTATGAAATTCACTTCATAATAGCCAACATAAGCGTAACAAACAATCATAAATAAACATAAGTAAGATACAATCGTCATAGAATATCATAAATAAATATAAGTAAGATACAATCGTCATAGAACGACATCAAGATACACACAAAGCTGAATACCACAAACTCTCAAACAAACAAACACCACAATTAACATTCAAAACATACAACTACACTTTCCAGATCATACAAAACGATACACTGACTTTAAACTATTAAAGGTATGATATATGCACACATATATTTGGGTACGTACTACTATTTAGATATTTACATATATGGTTGTTTCCTGTTAGCATTCATTCACCATCTCTCACACACATTTAGATATAAACAAATATGCAGACACCACCTTTTACACATTCATATATACTAGGCACACATTTGTAAATACACATAGGTCCTTATATATATAAGCACTGAAATTGTGTATTTTGTACTTGGTTCTACCTAGAACAGAGTTGTAAAGGGTAGAGTACAAAGACTTAACACAATTTGGAGATTTTAAAGAAAACTCTTTTGTAAAACTTGTAAAGGGTGGAACCACTTACAAACACATCTACAAAATTCTAGCGAATCTTGTAGAAAGGTCAACATGACCAAAAACTAAGTCTATGTAGAACTAATCTAGCGACTCGTACTACCAAGACTAAACTGACAATAGAACCGGAGCTTTCTAGCGAAGTCTCTCGGTCTACAATTTTTCTCTCTCTAGAAAATGTCTAATCAATTCGTAAATAGTGAATTCCAACAACCCGGTATTTATAGGAGTCGAAAATTAGAGTTTCCGGAATTCACGCTTAATGGGCCGAGCCCAAAGCATCTTCATGGAATATTCGAGATTCCATTTCAGTTGTACTTGACGAACCCAGCTCTACGCACTGCCACACTAACGTGTCTTCGTGCATCGAGCTCGTGGCGGGCATAGCTGGTTTACTTAGCGTTTTTCATCGGACTATAATTCTTCTAGCGAAGTCTTCTAGTCGCACCCACAGCTGGCTTCATTCCTTAGCAGTCATTCGTCCAGCCGTATGTATAGCTATGCTTGCACCGCGTCCGTCAAGGTGTTATCACGGTAAGACCTCGTAGTGCGTTGATGAACTCGCAATTCTCTCTGATCCACGTTGAACCACGTTGATAGAATAGCACGCTCCATGCTGACGCACTGATGCAACTCCATGTTGTTTGTAGAGGCTAAGTCTGCTTGTTCCATGCTGATGAACCGTGGTCACGCGTTGAGTCACTTGTTAATTCCACAGTTCAACCAGCTCGTTCTATGAAGACCTAGCAGACTTGTGTGAATTAATGAAAGGAAAACATACAAACATAAAACATGAAGTGTTGGAGTTGTGTACTTAATGTCTAGATTTAAGTAACGGTAAACTCCCGGTCATAGCATTTAATCTATTTAATTAATAAACAATTGTTTGCATTTAATTATTGATAATTAAATATATGCAAAATATAGTCTTGGATTCTATACGTTGTAGTTAGTATGGTGTGCGGGCCCACACAGAAGATCATACTATCGGTTACTCATATTTAATCAAACAGTTGCTCACGACCTAGATGGACACGGACCAATCCATCGGTATAGTCGTTGTGTGAGAGAGAAAATAATTTGTCTTAATTATTTTATCACACTTGTACACTTGGTGTATTGGGCGGATCGCTTGAGATTTATCGATTAGGATTGCCTTAGATAATCGATTCAAGTCTCAGAGTATTTTATTCTTAATCCCCGATACTATTGCGGGTGTGTATATTTAATATATGTGACTTTGATTTTCTAAAGGAATTAACCGATTTAATTATTGGGTTAATTACCGGTTGAGTTGGGTCACTATATTTTATATATGACATGCCGTGAATACTTGACGGGAAAGTGTATCCCGTAAGGGTTGATAATATCCCCGAGATGAGTTCATAAGGAATTATTGTGTAAACCTCATGAGTGGATTCGTTCCGCACAATAATTAAGGTTGAATGGTACTAGTCTTGGATTCAAGAGATGAATAAATTAATTAGCAATAAATTAATTTTATTCATGGATATTTAAATCTTATATACACAGAATAAATAATACTACCGGAGAAATATTATTTGATATAATATGGTTTAATATTAGGAGTGCAATTAATTTATATAGTGGAAAATAAATTAATTAATATTAATGGGAGATTAATAGATTTGGGCTTGGGCTCAATTTAATCATTAATATTGGAAGCCCAATATTCCACCTCCTTTAGATCCCCTACGTAGCCTATAAAAGCACTACATGGTCTTCTCTATTCTACACACATCATAACTTGAAGATCATAATTCTTCTAGAGAGAGAAAGTAGAGAGAGAGAGAAGAGGATCCATAAGCTTGGAAGATCGTCGCCCACCCGACGTTCAAGCTAGTGCAAGGAATACGTGGGAAGATCGTAAGGTCATCAATTGAATTCGTTTCTCCGCACAACGAATCGAAAGGTAAAATCACATACTCTCTTCTATGATTTTATGTGAATATGATTGTGATACACACATGAACGCACGATCCGGGAAAACGACGAACTTCGGGGACGGGGATTCGAGATCCCCGGCGAAGGTTGAAGGAGCCCTCGGCTGGGAGCCGAGGGGGTGCGGTCGAGCCCTAGGGCTTCGACCGCGACGGCACGCGGAGGAAACCCCGGCTGGGAGCCGGGGTGGGCGATCGACCGTGGTGGTCGATCGCCGGGCAGCCACGGCTGGAGCCGCGGCGGGTTCTCCGCTGGGCGAACCGCCCTCCTCGGGCGGTGGCGGTGAGTCGCCGGACTCACCGCCCGGGGCTGCCGGAGCAGCCCCAGCGATCGCATCCGTGCGATCGCGAACCCCACAGAGGGGTTCAGCTAGGGTTTAGCCGCGGGTTCATCCCGCGGCGATGGTCTTGTCGAGCCCGGTTCTTCGTGGCGTTCGTGATCGGTTTCCGGCGATGGGATTTCGGTCGGGGTTATCGGTTCCGCAATTTTTGATACCCCGGGATATCGATTTCCAACAATTGGTATCAGAGCGTTTGGTTTCGTGTTCATGTATGTGTTCAATTTCTTGGAGTTGTGTACTTAATGTCTAGATTTAAGTAACGGTAAACTCCCGGTCATAGCATTTAATCTATTAAATTAATAAACAATTGTTTGCTTTTAATTATTATTAATTAATTATGCAAAATATAGTCCTGGATTTTATACGTTGTAGTTAGTATGGTGTTGCATGGGCACACAGAAGATCATACTATCGGTTACTCGTATTTAATCAAACAGTTGCTCACGACCTAGATGGACATGGACCAATCCATCGGTATAGTCGTTGTGTGAGAGAGAAAATAATTTATCTTAATTATTTTATCACACTTGTACACTTGGTGTATTGGGCGGATCGCTTGAGATTTATTGATTAGGATTGCCTTGGATAATCAATTTAAATCTCAGAGTATTTTATTCTTAATCCCCGATACTATTGCGGGTGTATATATTTAATATTAGAGACTTTGATTTTCCAAAGGATTAACCGATTTAATTATTGGGTTAATTACCGGTTAAGTTGGGTCGCTATATTTTATATATGACATGCCGTGAATACTTGACGGGAAAGTGTATCCCGGAAGGGTTGATAATATCCCCGAGATGAGTTCATAAGGAATTATTGTGTAAACCTCATGAGTGGATTTGTTCCGCACAATAATTAAGGTTGAATGATACTAGTCTCGGATACAAGAGATGAATATAATTTATTGAGCAATAAATAAATTTATTCATGGATATTTAAATCTTAAATACACGGAATAAATAATACTACCGGAGAAATATTATTTGATATAATATGGTTTAATATTGGGAGTGCAATTAATTTATATAGTGGAAAATAAATTAATTAATATTGATAAGGATTAATGGACTTGAGCATTGGGCTCAATTTAATCTTCAATATTAGAAGCCCAATATTCCACCTCCTTATGATCCCCTACGTAGCCTATAAAAGCACTACATGGCCTTCATAATTCAAGACTTTGGGAGATGACAAGAATATCAATACTTGATAATTCTAGAGAGTTGAAGGAGATCCATAGGAGTTCGATAGATCGTCGCCCACACGACGTTCGAACGAGGTGCAAGGAATACGTAGGAAGATCTCAAGGTCATCAACGTTTAATTCGTTTCTCCGCACAACGAATTGAGGTAACATAATCTAAAACCCCCTCTTTGATTATGTGTTCGTTAATCGTGATATATACAAGAACAAGACGATCCGGGAAAACATCGAGACCGGGATACGGGGATTCGAGATCCCCGTCGGAATCGAGAGGTGCGGCCGAACCCTAGGGTTCGGACCGCCATGACGCGCGGCGAAGGGGCGCACGATCGACCTAGGGTCGATCGTCCGGGATGCCGTGGGCTGGTGCCACGGCGGATCCCAGCCGCCATCGCCGGCGGCGCGTCGGATGCAAAGCCCTCGGCCGAAGCCGAGGGGCGATCGAGCCCGTGAGCTCGATCGCGGGTCGCTGCGGGGATGACCCGCAGCTGCCTCGTGCGCGCTACGGGAGTTCCCGTAGCAGAGGCGCACGGGGCTGATCCCATGCGAGCAGCGAGTCAGCGACTCGCTGCGGGGGCTGCTGCGAGCAGCCCCGGGGATCGCTACGAGCGATCCCAGCGATCGCTACGAGAGCGATCGCGAGCCTCGTGCGGGGGCTCGGCTGGGCGTGCGGGTTTCCCCGTGCGGTGCTCGGTCGAGCCTCGGGTCGTACGGTGGTTCGCGTTCGCGGTCTCCGGCGATAGGGTTTCGGTCGGGTTATCGGTTCCGCAATTTTTTGATAGCCCGGGACATCGAATCCCAGCAATTGGTATCAGAGCGTTTGGTTTCGTGTTCATGTATGTGTTCAATTGTGTTCTACCTTGCAGGGATTCCGACTATCATGGTTTAAATTAATTGTTAATTATTCGTTTAATTAATTGCTATTTAATTTTGCCATGATTATTCGTTATTAAACTCTCGGACATGTCGAGATTCGTTTTGTGTGGATGAATGCTTGTAATAGTAAAAATTCGGGGGTTGACCGAATTTAGGATTTATTATTAAGTTCTATGTTTTCCGGAAAATGTATAGGGTCGATTTCATGTATAGAATCGATACCGGATAGTGTAATTTAAATTCTTGTAATTTATTTACGTTGGATCGATGCCGAGACGACCGCCGGAGAACACATGTGACGAAGGAGATGTTGGAGTTGTGTACTTAATGTCTAGATTTAAGTAACGGTAAACTCCCGATCATAGCATTTAATCTATTTAATTAATAAACAATTATTTGCATTTAATTATATGCAAATCATGGTTCTGGATTTTATACGTTGTAGTTAGTATGGTGCTGCATGGGCGCACAGAAGATCATACTATCGGTTACTCGTATTTAATCGAACAGTTGCTCACGACCTAGATGGACACGAACTAATCCATCGGTATAGTCGTTGTGTGAGGGAGAAAATAATTTATCTTAATTATTTTATCACACTTGTACACTTGGTGTATTGGGCGGATCGATCGAGACTCATCAATTAGGATTGCTCGGCGATAATTGATTTGAGGCTCGGAGTATTTTATTCTTAATCCCTGAAATAATTGCGGGTGTGTATATTTAATATAAGTGACTTTGATTTACCAAAGGAATTAACCGGTTTGATAATTGGGTTAATTACCGGTTAAGTTGGGTCACTATATTTTATATATGGCATGCCGTGAATTCTTGAAGGAGCAGTGTATCCCGTAAGGGTTGATAATATCCCCGAGATGAGTTCATAAGGAATTATTGTGTAAACCTCATGAGTGGATTCGTTCCGCACAATAATTAAGGTTGAATGGTACTAGTCTCGGATTCAAGAGATGAATATAATTTATTGGGCAATAAATAAATTTATTCATGGATATTTAAATCTTAAATACACGGAATAAATAATACTAAGATGGAGAAATATTATTTGATATAATATGGAATAATATTGGGAGTGCAATTTTATTTATATAGTGGAAATTAAATAAAATTAATATTAATTGATAAGAATTAATAGATTTGGGTTGGACCCAATTTAATTTTCAATATTGAAGCCCAATATTTATTCTCCTTATGATCCCCTTCGTAGCCTATATAAGCACTACATGGTCTTCACTTGAGAGAACTAAGAAAACCTACGTTACGCCAATCATAAAGTTCTGAGAGTGAGGAAGATCCATAGGAATCCGATAGATCGTCGCCCACACGACGTTCGGACGAGGTGCAAGGAATACGCGGGAAGATCGCAAGGTCGTCAACCGAATTCGTTTCTCCGTACAACGATTCTAGGTAATAATCGAGAACCCCCTTCTATGATTATTTGTGCGTTGAATAATTGTGATGTATACATGAATACGCGATCCGGGAAAACGACGAACCTCGGGGACGGGGATTCGAGATCCCCGGCGAGGATCGAGGGAGGCGGTCAAACCCTAGGGTTCGGACCGCCCCATCGCGCGACAACGGCGTGCCCCGGCTGGACGCCGGGGACACACGATCGACTCCGGTCGATCGCCGGGGTGCCACGGGCTGGTGCCGTGGCGGACCCCAGCCGCCGTCGTCGGAGGCGCGAAGCCCTCGGCTGGAGCCGAGGGGCGATCGAGCCTGTGAGCTCGATCGCGGGTCGCTGCGGGGATAACCCGCAGCCGCCTCGTGCGCGCTACGGGGTTTCCCGTAGCGGATGCGCACGGGGCTGACCCCGTGCGAGCAGCGAGTCATCGCGACTCGCTGCGGGCTGCTACGAGCAGCCCCGGGGATGCCTCGCGCATCCCCAGCGATCGTCCGTAGACGATCGCGAACCCCTCGCGGGGGTTCGGCTGGGCACACGGGGCCTTCGGGTCTCGTTGGCGTTCGGTCGGGCCCCGGGTCGTGAGGTGGTTCGCGTTCGTGGATCCGACTCGCGGGAGAAAATCGGCTGGGGGCGGGCTGCGTGTTTTCGGGCGCGTAGTCTCCAAAGGTCGGACTCCTGCGGATGAGTCGGGGATCCAATCTCCGGCGATGAAGGATTTCGTTCGGGTTATTTTTCCGCAAATTTTAATAGCCCGGGATATCGATTTCCAGCAGGAGAAGACGTGAGGGAGGATCGGGGATCGATTGGATCGATCCCATGATGAGATCGATCGATGGCATGGGCGAGGGGCTCGATCGCCCCTGCCGCGGGCTGCCGCCGGTTCGGTGGCTGGCCGGCGTGGCTGGGCGGCGGTGCTCCTCCCCGGGGGTCGGTCGGTCGAAGGTGGGGTGGCGTGGGGTCTCCCGATCTCATGCTACTCCTACCAAGATACTACTTTCCTAATTAATTCGGTTTTCCTAATTGAGTTTTCCTTTTTTTGGGAATTCTCATGGATTAGGAAAAGAATTAATTGGAATTAATTTTATTTCCTTATTCTATTATGGAAGTCTTCTAGAGTATTCCGAGTTCTACTTGGAATAGGATCCTAGAGATTTAATAGAATTGGAAAGGAATAAAAGTTAATTTAGGATTGATTTATTTCCTAATTGATTATTCCTATTTTATGGGAATTTTCATAGTAATGGAAATTAATTAATCTTGGAAAGTAGAAGAGTCCTAATTTATTTTATTTCCTTATTCTATTATAGGAGTCTTCTAGAATATTCCAAGTTTTACTTGGATAGATTATTCTAGAGATTTAATAGAATTAGATAGGAAAATAAATAAATAAAAATATTAATAGTATTTAATTTTATTTTTGATTTATTCGATTGACTTAATTTTCGAATTAAGTATCTTTTGGATTTATTAAAAATAAATAGATTTAAATATTGGGATTAATATTCTCGTCACATGGAGCATTCAAGAACGAAGACTGAAGACTAGAAGATGCATATGAAGAAGGAGTAAAGCCATGATAGTCGGGAAAATAATTTCCTAGCATTATTTGACTATGTGATATGTGCTTTATTACTTGCATGCTTATGTGTTTAATTATGCATTAGATAGCGTATCCCTTTGTTATAAAAAGCTAAGTGGGAGAGGGGATGGAAACATTCCCGTGGTCTCCATTACTGTTCTCTTGGTGACATTTATGAGCTTTCGAAGTTCATATAGATATGTCATTGGAGGAGAATTCCTGTAATTCCTTTTACAAGAAACATTGATCAAGTTTATCAAACAATGCCTAATTTGTCTTTCTGAAACTGACTTCAAGTCGACTCATTCTCACCCCGGGGAGTGGAATGGAGCCAAAGCCACTTGGTCATGTGGATGACACAAATTGGAGACCTTCGTACCATTCTTTGATAGATGGGTCGATTGTCTGCTCGGCTCCCTCATTTATGAGAGATAGGGTCGTTCGCATGGTGAATCACTGGTTAGAAACTTCGAGTTTCACTTATGATTCTCCGCATCTTGATCTACGAGAATCGAATGGATCTTGTAACTGGGAGTCAATTATAAAAGTCTCTTAGTGTAGTAAACGTCCACACCACGTGGCTTGCTATACTGACGGATTTTGGATTAATTGATGTAGACAGTTGTAAGTAATTGTGAAGAGTTGTGAAATTATCGTAAACGTCCACACCACGTGGCTTGCGGTGATGTAGCAATTCCAAACAATGTACTTTGGTGCTGAGTAATGGTTTACACTTAGATACGCGTTATAGTATTCTTCCCCACGAAGTCACGCTATAATCGATGTATGACCAAAGAAAATCTAATTGCTAAATCATTTAGGTGGGTAAACGTCCACACCACGTGGCTTGCCTTACCTGATGGGATTTTAGATGTAATTAGTAATTTAATGATATTATTTGAGGGAGATAATATCGGACATTAAATTAATTGTTTGTTTAAATGTGCTTATAGGTTTAGAAAATAGCTATGAACCCACTTTCTGTGATACTCAAGGAGCATAAGCTCACTGGTCCCAATTACATTGATTGGAAGAGAAATTTAGACATTGTCCTGACTTCTGAGGAGTACAAGTTTGTACTCCATGAAGTGTGCCCTGCCGAGCCCACGGCTGCCTCAACTGATGAGGAAAAACTGGCATATCGGAAGTGGAAAAAGGCTGATGAAATGGCTAGGTGTTATATTTTGGCTTCCATGTCAAATGTACTCCAAACCCAACATGAGCCAATGGACACTGCCTATGATATGATGTTTAACCTCAAGGAGATGTTTGGGGAGCAAGATCGTGCGGCTAGGCAAGAAGCCATGAGAGTCCTCATGTCGACTACTCAGTCTGAAGGAACGCCCGCTGGGGAGCACGTTCTTAAGATGATGAGTTTGTTGAATGAACTTGAGGTCCTAGGAGCTTCTATTGATGCTGAGACGCAAGTCGACATCATACTCCAGTCTCTGACCCCTAGTTTTGAGCAGTTTCGTATGAGCTATAATATGGGTAAACTATCTTATACTCTTGCGCAACTCCTGACTGAACTGAAGGCGGCAGAGGGGATCTACAAGAAGGGCAAGTCTCAAGCGCTTGTAGCTACCAAGTCCAAGGGCTCGAAGCCTGTTGGAGGTAGGGGCAAGAAAAGGAAGCAAGCCTGGAAACCCAGTGGTGCCAAGAGGCATGGACCACGAGTGGGGGCTAGTAAGCCAAGGGGCAAGTGCTTCCGATGCAACAAGTCTGGACACTGGAAGTCTGAATGTCCTCTCAAAGGTACGAATTTTTCTTTAGTCGTAAAAACATAGTCAGCGGTATTATCTACCAGAATTCTGGTGTGTAGATATGGAACCACTGACGGTATGTGCATTCTTGAATGCAGGGGTTCCAGAAAACCCGGCGACTTAGAGAAGAAGAGTTCGAGTCTACATGGGCGAAGCTGTTGGGGTAGCAGCGGTTGCAGTGGAAGACATTTATCTGCTTTCAGTAGTTTTAGGATTTCATTTCAAGTTATTGCTTTATGTACCCCTTATTTTGAAAAGAACTTTTGTTCTGGATTTTCTTTATTAATGAATGGATATTTATTTCTTTAATCATTCAGTGATTTAGATAAGAAATAATGGTGTTATCTATTCTGGTACATTAGATAGCAATATATGAATGATAAATCCTTAGTCTACCACGATGCAACAATCCGTTATGTATAACTTGTTTTACTTATTAGATGTATTTCTTTATTAATCATTATACTCGTGAATTCTTATACTTAGTAGTATTTATTCAAATAAAGATTCAAAAGGTCGAAATTGATTCAATCAATTATAGTTGAAGGAATGGACCTTCCGACCTAAGAATTGAATTTGGAAGATAATACAGCTAAGCATACCTTTCGGTAAAGGATGGAATTCAGACAAGTATTAAGAATGATCAATGATATGTGTAATGAGCGAGTAGTTCTTTTAAGAATACTCGAAGATGGATTAGAATGCTTGATGTACCATAAAAGCGAAGTGTTTTAGTCACAAAGCAATTATGGGGAACCTTCAAAGTATATCCATTGGAAGCCTGCGACTTAGTCGCGGAGGCTACCACATAACACAATCAAAGATTGAGATTAAGTCTCAAATGACTACACCATACACTTACGTGTAGAGATGGTGAGTCAGGAAGAAATAGAATTCTAATAGTAAAAGGACAAGTTGTTCGGAACTACCTATGTTCTATGGATATTCCTGGAGACAACGGCATATTCAATATGGTTGTAGGATATCCTAGATGAACAAAGTGTTGTGTGTTCTATAGTACTATGAACCAGAAGGACGTGTAACGCCCGGTTCTTAGAGAAAGACTATTAGAGGAGCCACAAAGCCCGAACTGACGCAGTACCTTGGAATGAGAAAAAGGAAAGACTAGGAACCAGCCAAACCGAGTAGAGGTACACCACATTGCTGGAAATCGATATCCCGGGCTATTAAAATTTGCGGAAAATAATAACCCGACCGAAATACTCGATCGCCGGAGACCGAACCGCGAACCCCACGTGACCCGAGGCCCGACCGAGCACCACCACGGGCGAACCCGCGGCACCCAGCCGAGCCCCCACGAGGGCTCGCGATTGCTCCCGTAGCAATCGCTGGGGATGCACGAGGCATCCCCGGGGCTGCTCGTAGCAGCCCCGCAGCGAGCCCACGGCTCGCTGCCCAGCGGGGCCTAGCCCCCGCATGCATCCGCTGCGGGCGAACCCGCAGCACGTACGGGGTCGCTGCGGGTGACCCCGCAGCTTACCCGCGATCGATCCTAGGATCGATCGCACCCCTCGGCTTCGGCCGAGGGTTTCTCCTAGCCGCCCCGCACCGGCGGTCCGAACCCTAGGGTTCGACCACCACCTTCGATCCTCGCCGGGGATCTCGAATCCCCGTCCCCGAGGTTCTTCGTTTTCCCGGATCGTGCGTTCACGTATATGCCACAATTAATTCACATAAATTCACACGAAGGAGTTTATGATTGTACCTTTGATTCGTTGTGCGGAGAAACGAAATCAAGTTGAAGACCTTTTGGATCTTCCCACGTATTCCTTGCACTCCGTTCGAACGTCGGGTGGGCGACGATCTATCGAACTCCTATGGATCTCCTTCAACTCTATAGAATATCAAGTATGATAATCTTGTCTTATGATTTATGAAGGCCATGTAGTGCTTTTATAGGCTACGTAGGGGATCTAAAGGAGGTGGAATATTGGGCTTCCAATATTGAAGATTAAATTGAGCCCACTGCCCAAGTCCATTAATCCTTATCAATATTAATTAATTTATTTTCCACTATATAAATTAATTGCACTCCCAATATTAAACCATATTATATCAAATAATATTTCTCCGGTAGTATTATTTATTCCGTGTATTTAAGATTTAAATATCCATGAATAAAATTAATTTATTGCTAATTAATTTATTCATCTCTTTAATCCGAGACTAGTACCATTCAACCTTAATTATTGTGCGGAACGAATCCACTCATGAGGTTTACACAATAATTCCTTATGAACTCATCTCGGGGATATTATCAACCCTTCCGGGATACACTGTCCGGTCAATCATTCACGGCATGCCATATATAAAATATAGTGACCCAACTTAACCGGTAATTAACCCAATAATTAAATCGGTTAATTCCTTTGGTAAATCAAAGTCACTTATATTAAATATACACACCCGCAACAATATCGGGGATTAAGAATAAAATACACTGAGACTCGAATCGATTATCGCCGGCAATCCTAATCGATGAATCTCAACGATCCGCTCAATACACCAAGTGTACAAGTGTGATAAAATAATTAAGACAAATTATTTTCTCTCTCACACAACGACTATACCGATGGATTGGTCCGGGTCCATCTAGGTCGTGAGCCACTGTTTGATTAAATACGAGTAACCGATAGTATGATCTTCTGTGTGGGCCCGACACACCATACTAACTACAACGTATAAAATCTAGGACTATGATTTGCATATATTTAATTAATAATAATTAAAAGCAAACAATTGTTTATTAATTAAATAGATTAAATGCTATGACGGGGAGTTTACCGTTACTTAAATCTAGACATTAAGTACACAACTCCAACAATCTCCCACTTGTACTAAGGTCTAGTCATTTCCTCCAAACTCCCGGTTCCCATACTCATCACGTGCTTAAGGTGTACTTCCGAGAAGTACTATGTGAGTGAGCAATCTAGGTTGCCGCTCTGAAGTTATCTTGGTGACTACTACGTCGTCTCCCTTGACGATGACTCGTATCAGGTGGTACTTGCTCTATGTGTTAACATCACTTTTGACTTATGACTTCTTCCAGTTCACCGTGCACCGCTATCCAATAGCCTTTGGTAAACTAAGAGTCATATCCAAGTCAAGAGGTTATCCCGGAACCTAACCTAAACTTCCGCTGCCTCTGAGGCTGCTATTCGGTTATGAGAGAGTCCGAGAAGCGTCCTGCTTATCACTCTTTTATTTCATGGTTCCACCTCTTTCTAAAAGTGAACACATAGCCTGATATCGACTTACACTGGTCCTTCTTTGATTTTTGGATCTGAGAATTTGTAATCAAAGAAGATTTCGTCTTGCTTAATAATTCAGTACTTTGCAAGTACTATTACAGCATCCGAAAATCTCTTGTCTAGATTACCTTGATATCCTCCCACTACGCAAACCGCATAGTTGATATCAGGTTCTTGTTTTACAACATTGCATCTATAAAGCTTTCCATACTTAGTGTAGGAAACTGCTTTGTCTTCATCCATCTCCTTCATGTGTTCGAAACACATACCCTTTAGATAGATGAATATTCTGTCTCTGAAAGGCAATAACCTTTCTCAGAAGTATGCATGTTAAAAACCAAACCATAATCGTATAAGGTATCTAGGAGAAGTACAATGTTCTTATCGTTAGAACGAACGATCTTAAGAACACGCTCTAACTTCTACTCAATCTTATATCTCGATTTATTTAGACAACCATTATTTTATGTCTGACAACATTTTTACATTGTTGCCAATGATAAAATGTTATCTACATAATATCTCTGAGAAACACCACCTTGTTTCCATTACGTCTTCAATACACCTTTCGTCTATGCCTTTTGATGAATCCATCAAATGGATTTTCTCATCAATTCGCAAGTTCCACGATTTATAGCTTTGTTACTATCCATAAATGGATTTACTAAGCTTGTACTCTAAATGATCTAGCCTCTTAACAATAAACCTTATTGTTCCAAGCAGGCACATTTAGATCTAGTACCGCCCTTATGCAGAGCTAGGGGTCGATTTCATCTTTACTAGATCCAGAGTCCGAACTCCTCTAGTCTTATGAATATCTCTGGTTGTCCGACAACCTCCCACTGCAATGGCGTCCCGGTGTATAACAGTAATAACAATAGGTGCAGTATGTGGTGTACTTCTACTCGGTTTGGCTGGTTCCTAGTCTTTTGCCCTTTTTCTCATTCCAAGGTATTACGTCAATTTTAGGCTTTGTGGTTCATCTGATAGTCTTCCTCTATGAACCGGACGATAGACGTCCCTCTGGTTCGTAGTACTATAGAACACACAATACTTCGTTCATCTAGGATATCCCACAACCATATTCAATATGCCGTTGTATCTAGGAATATCCATAGAACATAGGTAGTTCCGAACAACTCGTTCTTTTACTATCAGATTTCTATTTCTTTACAACGCACCATCTCTACACGTAAGTGTATGGCGCGGCCCTTTGGAATTGAATCCCAATCTTTGATTACGCTATGTGTTATTCAGATAGGTGATGGCCTCCGCGACTGAGCCGCAGGCTTCTAATGGATATACTTTGATGGTTCCCCATAATAGCTTTGTGTCCATTGACTAGTCAAAACACTTTGCTTTTATGGCACATCAAGTATTCTAATCCATCATCGAGTATTCTTGAAAGAATTACTCGTACCTTTCTAATTTACACATATGTCTGCATATCTAATCATTTCCAATACTTGTCTGAATTCTATCCTTTATCCAGAAAGGTTTGCTTAGACGTATTATCCTCCAAATTCAATCCTTAGGTCGGAAGGTCCATTCCTTCAACTATAATTGATCAAATCAATTTCGACCATTTGAATCTTATTTGAAAAATACTACTAAGTATAAGAATTCACAAGTATAATGATTAATGAAGAAATATCTAACAAGTAAAACAAGTTATAGAACGGTTCGTTGCATCGGGGTAGACTTAGGATCTATCATTCACATATTGCCATCTAATGTACAAGAATAGATAATGCCATTATTTCTTATCAAAATCATCCAATGATTAAAGAAATAAAATATCCATGCATAAATGATAGAAATCCAGAACAAAACGTTCTTTCTAAAATAAAGGGTACATTAAGCAATAACTTTGAAATGAAATCCTATTTAACTACTAAAGCAGATAAATGTCTTCCACCGCAACCGCTGCCTCCTCTACAGCTTTTGCCCGTGTAGACTCGAACTCTTCTTCTCTAAGTCGCCGGGTTTTCTGGAACCCCTGCATTCAAAAATGCACATACCGTCAGTGGTTCCATATCTACACACCAGAATTCTGGTAGATAATACCGCTGACTATGTTTTACGACTAAAGAAAAATTCGTACCTTTGAGAGGACATTCAGACTTCCAGTGTCCAGACTTGTTACATCGGAAGCACTTGCCCTTTGGCTTTGCAGCCCCCACTCGTGGTACAGTCTTCTTGACACCACTGGGTTTCCAGGCTTGCTTCCTCCTCTTGCCCCTACCTCCACCAGGCTTAAAGCCTTTGGACTTGGTAGCTACAAGCGCTTGAGACTTGCCCTTCTTGTAGATCCCCTCTGCCGCCTTTAGTTCAGTCAGGAGTTGCGCAAGAGAATAAGATAGTTTACCCATATTATAGCTCATGCGAAACTGCTCAAAACTAGGGGTCAGAGACTGGAGTATGATGTCGACTTGCGTCTCAGCATCAATTTGAGCTCCTAGGATCTCAAGCTCATTCAACAGACCCATCATCTTAAGAACGTGCTCCCCTACGGGCGTTCCTTCAGACTGAGTAGTTGTCATGAGGACTCTCATGGCTTCTTGCCTTGCCGCACGATCTTGCTCCCCAAACATCTC
Source organism: Euphrasia confusa (assembly GCA_954870475.1). Taxonomy (NCBI): domain Eukaryota; kingdom Viridiplantae; phylum Streptophyta; class Magnoliopsida; order Lamiales; family Orobanchaceae; genus Euphrasia; species Euphrasia confusa. The sequence continues at coordinate 19,643,828 of OX940963.1, read as the reverse complement.
CTTGAGGTTAAACATCATATCATAGGCAGTGTCCATCGACTCATGTTGGGTTTGGAGTACATTTGACATGGAAGCCAAAATATAACACCTAGCCATTTCATCAGCCTTTTTCCACTTTCGATATGTCAGTTTTGTTGGAGTTGTGTACTTAATGTCTAGATTTAAGTATCGGTAAACTCCCTGTCATAGCATTTAACCTATTTAATTAATAAACAATTATTTGCATTTAATTAATTATGCAAAATATAGTTCTGGATTTTATACGTTGTAGTTAGTATGGTGTTGCACGGGCACACAGAAGATCATACTATCGGTTACTCGTATTTAATCGAACAGTTGCTCACGACCTAGATGGACACGAACTAATCCATCGGTATAGTCGTTGTGTGAGAGAGAAAATAATTTATCTTAATTATTTTATCACACTTGTACACTTGGTGTATTGGGCGGATCAGCTTGAGATTCATCGATTAGGATTGCCGGCGATAATCGATTTGAGTCTCAGTGTATTTTATTCTTAATCCCCGATATTATTGCGGGTGTGTATATTTAATATAAGTGACTTTGATTTACCAAAGGAATTAACCGATTTAATTATTGGGTTAATTACCGGTTAAGTTGGGTCACTATATTTTATATACGACATGCCGTGAATACTTGACGGGAAAGTGTATCCCGTAAGGGTTGATAATATCCCCGAGATGAGTTCATAAGGAATTATTATGTAAACCCTGCAGGTGGATTTAATCCGCATAATAATTAAGGTTGAATGGTACTAGTCTCGGATATAAGAGATGAATAATATTTATTGAGCAATAAATAAATTTATTCATGGATATTTAAATCTTAAATACACGGAATATATAATACTACCGGAGAAATATTATTTGATATAATATGGAATAATATTGGGAGTGCAATTTTATTTATATAGTGGAAAATAAATAAAATTAATATTGATAAGAATTAATGGATTTGGGTTGGACCCAATTTAATTTTCAATATTGAAGCCCAATATTTATTCTCCTTATGATCCCCTACGTAGCCTATATAAGCACTGCATGGTCTTCACTTTTCATAACACAATTAATTGACCTACGCCAATCATAAAGTCTTGAGAGTGAGGAAGATCCATAGGAGTTCGATAGATCGTCGCCCACACGACGTTCGAACGAGGTGCAAGGAATACGTGGGAAGATCGCAAGGTCATCAAAGGTGTTTGATTTCGTTTCTCCGCACAACGAATCGAAGGTAAAAATCATAAACCCTCTTTTATGTTTTTGTGTGATTAATCGTAGTATATACATGAACACACGATCCGGATAAATGTACGAACTTCGGGGACGGGGATTCGAGATCCCCGGCGAAGATCGAAGAACCCTCGACTTGGAGTCGAGGAGGCGATCGAACCCTAGGGTTCGATCGCGGCGCGCGGACGAGGAAGCCCCGGCTGGACCGCCGGGGCAAGCGATCGACCTTGAGTCGATCGCGGGGAGACCGCCGTGGGCTGGTGCCACGGCAGCTGGTCCCCCCAGCCACCTCGACCGGCGGCCAGGCGCGACGGAGGAGCCCCGGCTGGAGCCGGGGCATGCGATCGACCGTGAGGTCGATCGCGGGGAAAGCCGCGGCTGGAGCCGCGGCGGGTCAGCTGGAGGCTGACCGCCCCTCCTCCGGCGATGGTGGTGAGTCGCCGGACTCACCACCGGGGGCTGCTGGGCAGCCCCGGCGATCGCGGCGTGCGATCGCGAGCCCCCTCGCGGCGGGGGCTCGGCTAGGGTTTTGCCGCGGCTTGTCCGCGGTGGAGCTCTCGTCGGGCCCGGTTCCGTCGTACGGTGGTTCGCGTTCGTGGACCTGACTCGTGGGAGAAAATCGGCTGGGGGCGGGCTGCGTGTCTTCGGGCGCGTAGTCTCCAAAGGTCGGACTCCTGCGGATGAGTCGGGGATCCAATCTCCGGCGATGAAGGATTTCGTTCGGGTTATTTTTCCGCAAATTTTAATAGCCCGGGATATCGATTTCCAACAAATGGTATCAGAGAGTTTGGTTTCGTGTTCATGTATATGCTCGATTATTGTTCTACCTTGCAGGATCTCCGGCTATCATGGTTGGATTTAATTAATTATTGTTTATTAATTAATTATCATGATTATTAAACTCTCGGACATGTCGAGATTCGTTTTGTGTGGATGAATGTTTGTAATAATAAAAATTCGGGGGTTGACCGAATTTAGGATTTATTATTACGTTTTTTTTGTTTTTCCGGAAAATGTATAGGGTCGATTTCATGTATAGAATCGATACCGGATAATTGTAATTTAATTCTTGTAATTTTAATTACGTTGGTTCGATGTTGAGACGATCGCCGGAAGACGAAGAACATGTGACGAAGGAGAAGACGTGAGGGAGGACCGGGGATCGATTGGATCGATCCCATGATGAGATCGATCGATGGCATGGGCGAGGGGCTCGATCGCCCCTGCCGCGGGCTGCCGCCGGTTCGGTGGTTGGCCGGCGTGGCTGGGCGGCGGTGCTCCTCCCCGTGGGCCGGTTGGTCGAAGGTGGGGTGGCGTGGGGTCTCCCGATCTCATGCTACTCCTACCAAGATCCACTTTCCCAAATTAATTCGGATTTTTCCTATTTGAGTACTTTCTTTTTGGAAACTCTCATGGTTTAGGAAAAGAATTAATTTAAATTAATTTTATTTTCTATTGATTTATTTCCTTCATGGAAATATTCATAGATTAGAAATTTAATTAATTTAGTACTAAATTTATTTTTCCTATTTGATTATTCCTACTCATGGGAGTATTCATGGATTAGGAATAAAAATAAATTTGGAAAGTAGTAAGTCCTAATTTATTTTTCCTTGTTCTATTATAGATATCTTCTAGAGTATTCCAAATTTTATTTGGATAGATTATTCTAGAGATTTAATAGAACTAGATAGGAAAATAAATAAATAAAAATATTAATAATATTTAATTTTATTTTTGATATATTCGATTGACTTAATTTTCGAATTAAGTAACTTTTGGATTAATTGAAAATAAATAGATTTAAATATTAGAGATTAATATTCTCGTCACATGGAGCATTCAAGAACGAAGACTGAAGACTAGAAGATGCGTACGAAGATGGGATAAAGCCATGATAGTCGGAAAATAATTTTCTAGCATTATTTTGACTATGTGATACTATGTGCTTTATTGCTTGTATGCATGCTATATGTGTTTATTTTATGCACTAGATAGCGTATCCCTATTATTATAAAAAGCTAAGTGGGAGAGGGGATGGAAACATTCCCATGGTCTCCATTGCTGTTCTCTTGGTGACTCTTGTGGACTTTCGAAGTTCGTATAGACGAGTCATTGGAGGAGAATTCTTGTAATTCCTTTTACAAGAAACATTGATCAAATTTATCAAACAATGCCTAATTTGTCTTTCTGAAACTGACTTCAAGTCGACTCATTCTCACCCCGGGGAGTGGAATGGAGCCAGAGCCACTTGGTCATGTAGAGGACACAAATTAGAGACTTCCGTGCCATTCTTTGATAGATGGGTCGCTTGTCTGCTCGGCTCCCTCATTTATGAGAGATAGGGTCGTTCGCATGGCGAATCACTGGTTAGAAACTTCGAGTTTCACTTATGATTCTCCACGTCTTGATTTACGAGATTAAATGGATCAAGTAATTGGGAGTCAATTATAAAAGTCTCTTAGTGTAGTAAACGTCCACACCACGTGGCTTGCTGCACTGACGGATTTTGGATTAATTGATGTAGACAGTTGTAAGGAATTATGAAGAGTTGTGAAGTTGTCGTAAACGTCCACACCACGTGGCTTGCGGTAATGTAGCAATTCCAAACGATTCACTTTGGTGCTGAGTAATGGTTTACACTTAGATACGCCTTATAGTATTCCTCCCCACGAGGTTCCGCTATAAGCGATGTATGACCAAAGAAAATCTAATTGCTAAATCATTTGGGTGGGTAAACGTCCACACCACGTGGCTTGCCTTACCTGATGGGATTTTAGATGTGATTAGTAATTTAATGATGTTATTCCAGGGAGATAACGTCGGATATTAAATTAATTGTTTGTTTAAATGTGCTTATAGGTTTAGAAAATTGCTATGGATCCACTTAAGTTAATACTTGAGGAATTTAACGCACTGGTTCCATACTGTATTGAATGGAAAGAAGAGTTAGACATTGCTCAGACTGCAAAAGAGTACAAAGACGTACTCAGTGAAACTTGTCCTCCTGGACTCAGCATTAACTCAACTGAGGAGGAGATTTTTGACTTTGAAAAGTGGGGTAGTGCTCGTGCATTAGCCGCTAATCATGATGTCATGCTCAAACTCAAGTTGCTGTTTGGACATGATGAGAACGCTAGAAAAGAGGCGATGAGGATACTCGTAAAGATCTGTTACTTCGATGAAACACTTGATCATGTTTTTGAGATGATGGATCTTTTGGACGAGTTGAAACAATCGCAAGCTCTTATAGTCAAAGCCAAAGGTTTCGAACCTAAAGGCAAAGGAAAGGAGAAGAAGACAAGGGGTTCCGGTGGTCCTAAAGGACTTGGACCAAAGGGTGGGATAAAGAAGCCTTCGGGCAAACATCCCCAAGGGAAGCAGTCTGAGTACTGGGGGTCTACATCTTGTCCTCTCAAAGGTACGAATTTTTCTTTAGTCGTAAAACATAGTCAGCGGTATTATCTACCAGAATTCTGGTGTGTAGATATGGAACCACTGACGGTATGTGCATTCTAAATGCAGGGGTTCCAGAAAACCCAGCGACTTAGAGAAGAAAAGTTCGAGTCCACATGGGCGAAGCTGTTGAGGAAGCAGCGGTTGCAGTGGAAGACATTTATCTGTTTAGGATTTCATTTCAAGTTTATTGCTTTGTACCTTTTATTTTAGAAAGAACTTTTGTTCTGGATTTCTATTATTAATGGATATTTTATTTCTTTAATCACTTTGATGGAGTAGTATACTTAATGTCTAGATTTGAGTATTCTGAACTCTGTATGCACTTTCATTTACCTATTAATTACAGACATTCATTTGCTTTTAATTATTGTTAATTAAATAAATGCAAATTATAGTTCTGGATTTTATACGTTGTAGTTAGTATGGTGTGTCGGGCCCACACAGAAGATCATACTATCGGTTACTCGTATTTAATCAAACAGTTGCTCACGACCTAGGTGGACACGAACTAGTCCATCGGTATAGTCGTTGTGTGAGAGAGAAAATAATTTGTCTTAATTATTGACACTTGTACACTTGGTGTATTGAGCGGATCGATCGAGACTCATCAATTAGGATTGCTCGGCGATAATTGATTTGAGACTCGGAGTATTTTATTCTTAATCCCTGAAATAATTGCGGGTGTGTATATTTAATATAAGTGACTTTGATTTACCAAAGGAATTAACCGGTTTGATAATTGGGTTAATTACCGGTTAAGTTGGGTCAATATATTTTATATATGGCATGCCGTGAATTCTTGAAGGGGCAGTGTATCCCGTAAGGGTTGATAATATCCCCGAGATGAGCTCATAAGGATTTATTATGTAAACCTCGCGAGTGGACTTGTTCCGCATAATAAATAAGGTTGAGTGGTACTAGTCTCGGATATAAGAGATGAATAAATTTATTAAGCAATAAATAAATTTTATTCATGGATATTTAAATCTTAAATACACGGAATAAATAATACTAAGTTGGAGAAATATTATTTGATATAATATGAATAATATTGGGAGTGCAATTTTATTTATATAGTGGAAAATAAATAAAATTAATATTGATAAGAATTAATGGATTTGGGTTGGACCCAATTTAATTTTCAATATTGAAGCCCAATATTTATTCTCCTTTTGATCCCCTTCGTAGCCTATAAAAGCACTAAGTGGTCTTCACTTTACTAACCTACGTTACGCCAACAATAAAGTTCTGAGAGTGAAGAGGATCCACAAGTTCGATAGCTCGTCGCCCACCCGACGTTCGAACAAGTGCAAGGAATACGCGGGAAGGTCACGAGGTCGTCGATTTCGTTTCTCCGAACAACGAATCGTAGGTACAATTCTCAACCCCCTTGTTAATTGTTCGATTTGGTTTTATCGAGAATACCGTAGGACGAAGATCCGAAATAAGAAACCATGAACGGGGGACGATCGCGTGGTGGTGGCGAAGCCACCGGACCACAGGCGATCGCCCGGGCTAGGGTTTCGCGGGGATGGGGGCGAACCCTCGGCTGGGCCGAGGGTGTGCGATCGACCACGAGGGTCGATCGCTGGGCACGGGCTGGAGCCGTGCCCTACCCCGCCGTGAAGGCGGGGGCCTCCTGGTGGTGGCGGGTCGCCGGACCCGCCGCTGGGGCTGTCGGAACAGCCCCACCCCGATCGATCGCCGGCGCGCGATCGATCCCTCGATCGTGTGAACCCCGACTCGCGGGGGTTCGGGTGGGGGCGGGCTGTGCGTCTTCGGATGCATGGTCTCCAAAGCCCGGACTCCGGCGGATGAGTCGGTGTTCGTATGATCTCCGGCGAAAGGTTCGTTCGGGTTGTCGGTTCCGCATTTTTTGATAACCCGGGATAGCGAATTCCAACACACTTGATGATTTAGACAAGGAATAATGGCGATATCTATTATGGTACATTAGATAGCAATATATGAATGATAAATCCTTAGTCTACCACGATGCAACAAACCGTTATAACTTATTTTACTTATTGGATGTATTTCTTTATCGATCATTGTATTTGTGAATTCTTGAACTTGGTAGTGTCTATTCAAAAGGGATTCAGAAGGTCGAAATTGATTTGATCAATTATAGTTGGAGGAATGGACTTCCCGACCTAAGAATCGATCTTGAAAGATGAGACAACTAAGTTAACTTTTCTAAAGGATAGGAATTCGGACAAATATAGAAAATGATCAAAGATGATATATGCAGACATATGTGTAATTAGAGAAGTACGAGTCATTCTTTAAAGAATACTCGAAGGTGGATTAGAATACTTGATGTGCCATAAAAGCAGAGTGTTTTCAACACAAAGCCATTATGGGGATCCTTCAAAGTATATCTATTGGAAGCCTGCGACTAGTTCGCGGAGGCTATCGCCTATCTAAATAACACATAGCATAAATCAAAGGTTGAGATTAAGTCTCAAACGACTGCACCATACACTGATGTGTAGACATGGTGTGTCAGGAATAAGAAATGGGATTCTAATAGTAAAAGGACAAGTTTGATCGGAACTACCTATGTTCTATGAATTTTCTGGATACAACGGCATATTGAATGTAGTTGTGGAAAATCCTAGAAGAACGAGTAATTGTATGTTCAAAAGTACTACGAACCAGAAGGGTGTCTTCGCCCGGTTCTTAGAGGAAGACTATTGGATGAACTACAATGCCCTAATTGACAAAGTACCTTATAAAGAGGAAAGAGTAGACTGAGAACCAGCCTAACCGAGTAGTAGTACACCACTAACTGCACCTAATGTTATTACTGTTATACACCGGAACGCCATTGCAGTGGGAGGTTGTTAAGCAACCGGAGATGTTCATAAGACTGGAGGAGTTTTAAACTCTGGATCTAGTAGACATGAAATCGATCCCTAGTTCTGCATAGGGGGCAGTACTAATCTAAATGTGCCTACTTGGAAAGCAATGATATTGTTAAGAGGCAAGACCATTTAGAGGTACAAGCTTAGTGAATTCATTTATGGATTATCACAAAGCTGGAAATTGTGGAACTTGCGAATTGATGAGATAGTCCATTATATGGATTCATCAAAAGGCATAGACAATAAAAGGTATATTAGAAACGTAATGGAAACAAGGTGGTGTTTCTCGGAATTTTGTGTAGATAACACTTTATCGTTGGCAACAGTGTAAAAGTGTTGTCAGACATAAAATAGAGGTTGTCTAAGTAAATCGAGATATAAGATTAAGATGAAGTTGGATCAATGTTCTTAGAAATCTTTCGATCTCTAGATAAGAACACTTGTATTTCTCTTAAGATATCTTATACGATTATGGTTTGTTTTAAACATGCACAATTCTGAGAAAGGTTATTGCCTTACTAGAGCGGAATACATCTGTCTAAAGGTATGTGTCTCGAACACATGAAGGAGATAGATATAGACAAAGCAGTTACCTACACTTCGAGTGTGGAGAGCTTTGTAAATGCGGTGTTATAAAACAAGAACCTGATATCAACTATGCGGTTAGCGTAGTGGGAGGATATCAAAGTAATCTGGATAAGAAATATTCGAATGCTGTAAAAGTACTTGGAAGTACAGGATTACAGGCAATACGAAATCTTCTTAGATTACGCTTTCTCAGATAAAAATCAGAGAAAGGACCAGTGTAAGTCGATATCAGGCTATGTGTTCACTTTTAGAAGAGGTGGAACCTAAGGAAGAAAGAGTGATAAGCGTGAAGCTTCTCGGACTCTATCATAAACCGAATAGCAGCCTCAGAGGCAGCGGAAGTTTTTCCGGAAATTGTATAGGGTCGATTTCGTGTATAGAATCGATACCGGAATTGTAATTTAGATTTTTGTAAATTTATTTTGCGATTGGATCGAATCAAAGACCGCCGGAGAAGACGAAGTGACGAGAGGGAGAGGGCAAGGGATCGATTGGATCGATCCCCATGGACGCCCGATCGAGGGCGTGGCGCGGGGCGGCTGTTGCCCTAGCCGCGGCTGCCACCGGTTTCGGTGGTTGGCGGCGTGGCTGGGCGGCGGTGGTCCTCCCCGTGGCTGGCCGGTCGATCGAAGGTGGGGGTGGTTCGGGGTTCCCCAACCCGGGCTACTCCTACCGGAAATATACTTTCCTAATTAATTCGTTTCCTATTTTGATTATTTCTTTATGGAATACTCTAGAAAAATAGAGAAAGAATTAATTTAGTACTAAATTTATTTTTCCTATTTGATTATTCCTACTCATGGGAATATTCATGGATTAGGAATAAAATAAATTTGGAAAATTATAAGAGTCCTAAATTATTTTATTTCTTTATTTCATTATGGATATCGTCTAGAATATTCCAAGAGGATCTTGGATAGATTATTCTAGAGATTTAATGAAGTAGAAAAAGAAAATAAAATAAATAAAAATATTAATAATATTTAATTTTATTTTTGATATATTCAATTGACTTAATTTTCGAATTAAGTAACTTTTGGATTAATTGAAAATAAATAGATTTAAATATTGGAGATTAATATCCTCGTCACATGGAGCATTCAAGAAACGAAGACTAAAGACTAGAAGATGCGTACGGGGATGTGATGAAGCCATAATAGTCGGAAAATAATATTCTAGTAATTATTTTGACTATGTGATAATACTATGTGCTTTATTACATGTATGCATGCTATATGTGTTTACTTTTATGCACTAGATAGCGTATCCCTTTATTATAAAAAGCTAAGTGGGAGAGGGTATGTAAACATACCCATGGTCTCCATCGCTGCTCTCTTGGTGACTTTTATAAACTTTTGAAGTTTATATAGATAGGTCATTAGAGGAGAGTTCTTGTAATTCCTTTTATGAGAAACATTGATTAAGTTTATCAAACAGTGCCTAATTTGTCTTTCCAAAGCTGATTTCAAGTCGACTCATTCTCACCCCGGGGAGTGGAATGGAGCCAAAGCCACTTGGTCATGTAGGGACACAAATTAGAGACTTTCGTGCCATACTTTTATAGATGGGTCGTTTGTCTGCTCGGCTCCCTCATTTATGAGAGATAGGGTCGTTCGCATGGTGAATCACTGGTTAGAAACTTCGAGTTTCACTTATGATTCTCCACGTCTTGATTTACGAGATTGAATGGATCAAGTAATTGGGAGTCAATTATAAAAGTCTCTTAGTTGGTAAACGTCCACACCACGTGGCTTGCTATACTGACGGACTTTGGATTAATTGATGTAGACAGTTGTAAGTAATTACGAAGAGTTGTGAAGTTATCGTAAACGTCCACACCACGTGGCTTGCGGTGATGTAGCGATTCCAAGTAATTTACTTTGGTACTGAGTGATGGTTTACACTTAGATACGCGTTATAGTATCCCTCCCCACGAGGTTACGCTATGATTGATGTATGACCAAATAAAATCTAATTGCTAAATCGTTTGGGTGGGTAAACGTCCACACCACGTGGCTTGCCTTACCTGATGGGATTTTAGATGTGATTAGTGATTTAATGATATTATTTGAGGGAGATAATATCGGATATTAAATTGTTTGTTTGTTTTATGTGCTTATAGGTTAGGAATGACTGTGACCCCACTTTGTGATATACTTAAAGATGAAAACTCACCGGTTCCATATGGTGATGATTGGAAAAGAAATCTGGACATTGTCCAGACTGTTGAGCTTTCTGAATCCACTATTGGTCCAACTACGTTGAGACATGGTGTGGAAGCTAGGCAAGAGGTGTTTAACATACCCACGGAATCGTTCCTCAATGAGTCCCTTAAAACCGGCTTAGCGAAGGCGATTTTTGTGCGTAAGTTAAGAGAAACACGAGCTCTTGTGGCTAGGCTAAAAGAAAAGCGTGCAAAGAGACCCAGTGGTTTAAAACCACGGATTGGGGAAGGCAAGCCTTTGGGCAAGTGCTTTCGATGCAAGCAGTTTGGGCACTGGAGGTCTGATTGTCCTCTCATCAAAAGTACGAAACCTTCTTTAGTCATAAAACATAGTCAGTGGTATTATCTGCCGGAACCTGGTGTGTAGATATAGAACCACTGACGGTATGTGCATTCTAAATGCAAGGGTTCCAGGAAACCCGACGACTTAGAAAAGAAGAAATCGTAGTCTACATGGGCAATGCTGTAAAGGAGGCAACAGTTGCAGTGGAGGACATTTTATAGGATTTCATTTTGGGTTATTGCTTTTATGTACCTTTCAAATTAGAAAGAACTTTGTTCTGGATTTCTAATAAATGGATATTTTATTTCTTTTAATCATTTGATGATTATAAAGAGAAATAATGGTATTATCTATTTTGGTACATTAGCTAGCAATATATAAATGATGAATCCTGAGTCCATCACAATGCAACGAACCGTTCTTTATATAACTCGTTTTACTAATAAGAGATTTCTTTATTTAATCATTTATACTTGTGGATTCTTATGCTAAGTCATATTTATTCAAATGAGAAGTTCAAGGGTCGAAAATTGATTGTAAGATCAATTAAGTTGAAGGAGTGGACCTTCCGACCTAAGAATCTAATTTGGAAGATAATACGACAAAGCAATCCTTTATGGATATAAGGTATAAGATCCGGACAAGTATTAGAATTGATTAACTCTGATGTATGCAGACCTTTGTCTACTCAGACAATAAGATACGAGTACTTCATTTTATGATTACTCGAAAAATGGATTAGCATACCTGATGTGCCACAAAAGCAAAGTGTTTTGACAAGTCAATGGACACAAAGCTATTGTGGGGAACCATCATGGTATATCCATTGAAAGCCTGCGATCTAATCGCGGAGGCAAGTGCATGTCTTAGGAATGCATGGCATACTGATCAGAGATTGGGATTTGATCCCAAATGACTACACCAAACACTCTTGTGTAGGAATGGTGTGTCAAAAAAATTAAGAAATGGAACTCTTATGGAAATAGTAAAGGCATGAGTTATACGGAACTACCTATGTTCTATGGATATGTCTGGAAACAACGGCGCATTCAAATGCAGTTGTAGAATATCCTAAAAGAACAAAAGATGTGTGTTCAAATAGTACTATGAACCAGAAGGACGTTATAAGTTCTAACGCCCGGTTCTTAGAGGAAGACTATTAGATGAACCACAAGCCCAAAAGTGACATAATACTTGATGAGTTGAGAGGTAACGAGGAAGACCTGGATACAGCTGAACCGAGTATAGATACACCACTAGAACCTGCACCTAATACTGTCACTGTTAATACACCGGAACGCCGTCGTAGTGGGAGGGTTGTTAAACAACCAGATAGATGGATTGGACTGGGTGAGTCTTCGGACTCTGGACCTGGAGTTCATGAAATCGATCCCTGGACCTATGATGAGGCGGTACAAGATATAGATGCGTCTTCTTGGAAGAAAGCAATGAAATCCGAAATAGAATCTCTGGATTCTAATAAAGTCTGGGATCTTGTAGAACCACCAAGCGGCGTGAAGCCAATTGGGTGTAAATGGGTCTACAAGAGAAGGAGAGGATCTGACGGAAAGGTTGAAACCTTTAAAGCTAGGCTTGTTGCGAAAGGATATACTCAGAAAGAGGGAATCGATTATGAGGAGACCTTCTCGCCGGTAGCCAAGATAAAGTCGATCCGGATTCTCTTATCCATAGCAGCTCATATGGATTATGAGGTGTGGCAAATGGATGTCAAGACAGCTTTCCTTAATGGAAGTCTTGACGAGACAAACATCCAGAAGAATTCATTGCTAAGGGGCGAGATCATCTAGTGTGCAAGCTTAATCGATCCATTTATGGATTGAAACAAGCCTCGAGTTCGTGGTACTTGCAAATTGATGAGATAGTCCATTTTATGGATTCATCAAAGCATAGACGAATCGTGTGTATGGGAAACGTGATGGAAACAAGGTGGTGTTTCTCGGGTTTTATGTAGATAACATTTTATCATTGGCAACAATGTAAAGATGTAATCAGACATGAAATGATGGTTGTCTGGATAAATCATTATGAAAGATATAGGAAGAAGTTGGACCTGTTCTTGAGATCTTGGATCTCTAGGAGAGAACATTGTACTTCTCCTGGACATCTTACATATATATGATTGTGGTTCGTTTTAACATGCAAGATTCCCAGAAAGGTTCGTTACCTTTCAGATACGGAATGCATCTATCTAAGGATATGTGTTTTGGAACACAGAAGGAGATAGAAGCAATGAAAGCAGTTTCCTACACTTTAAGTGTGGAAAGCTCGATGAATGCATTGTTGAAAACAAGAACCTGATATCGGCTATGCGGTTAGCATAGTGGGAGGATATCAAGGTAATCCTGGAAAGGAATACTTGACTGCTGTAATGAACATTTTAAGTACTTTCGAAGTACTGGAAACTATGTTCTGGATTACGGAGCAGACAAACATTTCCTTTGGATTACATTCTCTTAGATTTCTAATCGAATAAGGACCGGTGTAAGTCGTTATCAGGCTATGTGTTTCACTATTAAAGGAGGAGGAGTTTTAACATGGAAGAGTGATAAGCACGATGCTTTTCGGACTCTCCCATGGGTAACCAAATAGCGGCCTCAGAGGCAGCGGAAGTTTTGGTATAGCTCCGGTATTACCTCTGGGACTTGGATGTGATTCTTAGTTTACCAAAGGCTATGTAAATAGCGGTGCAGTGGCAAACTTTAAGAAATCACGAGTCCATGAGTGTAAGACAACACATAGAGCAAGTACCACCTGATACGAGTCATCGTCAGAGGGACGATGCAGTAGTCACCAAGATAGCTTCAGAGCGGCAACCTAGATTGCTCATTCACATGGTACTTCTTGGAAGTACAACTTAAGCACGTGATGAGTATGGGAGTCGGGAGTTTGGAAGATATGACTAGACCTTAGTATAAGTGGGAGATTGATGGAGTAGTATACTTAATGTCTAGATTTGAGTATTCTGAACTCTGTATGCACTTTCATTTACCTATTAATTACAGACATTCATTTGCTTTTAATTATTGTTAATTAAATAAATGCAAATTATAGTTCTGGATTTTATACGTTGTAGTTAGTATGGTGTGTCGGGCCCACACAGAAGATCATACTATCGGTTACTCGTATTTAATCAAACAGTTGCTCACGACCTAGGTGGACACGAACTAGTCCATCGGTATAGTCGTTGTGTGAGAGAGAAAATAATTTGTCTTAATTATTTTATCACACTTGTACACTTGGTGTATTGAGCGGATCGATCGAGACTCATCAATTAGGATTGCTCGGCGATAATTGATTTGAGACTCGGAGTATTTTATTCTTAATCCCTGAAATAATTGCGGGTGTGTATATTTAATATAAGTGACTTTGATTTACCAAAGGAATTAACCGGTTTGATAATTGGGTTAATTACCGGTTAAGTTGGGTCAATATATTTTATATATGGCATGCCGTGAATTCTTGAAGGGGCAGTGTATCCCGTAAGGGTTGATAATATCCCCGAGATGAGCTCATAAGGATTTATTATGTAAACCTCGCGAGTGGACTTGTTCCGCATAATAAATAAGGTTGAGTGGTACTAGTCTCGGATATAAGAGATGAATAAATTTATTAAGCAATAAATAAATTTTATTCATGGATATTTAAATCTTAAATACACGGAATAAATAATACTAAGTTGGAGAAATATTATTTGATATAATATGAATAATATTGGGAGTGCAATTTTATTTATATAGTGGAAAATAAATAAAATTAATATTGATAAGAATTAATGGATTTGGGTTGGACCCAATTTAATTTTCAATATTGAAGCCCAATATTTATTCTCCTTTTGATCCCCTTCGTAGCCTATAAAAGCACTACGTGGTCTTCACTTTACTAACCTACGTTACGCCAACAATAAAGTTCTGAGAGTGAAGAGGATCCACAAGTTCGATAGCTCGTCGCCCACCCGACGTTCGAACAAGTGCAAGGAATACGCGGGAAGGTCACGAGGTCGTCGATTTCGTTTCTCCGAACAACGAATCGTAGGTACAATTCTCAACCCCCTTGTTAATTGTTCGATTTGGTTTTATCGAGAATACCGTAGGACGAAGATCCGAAATAAGAAACCATGAACGGGGGACGATCGCGTGGTGGTGGCGAAGCCACCGGACCACAGGCGATCGCCCGGGCTAGGGTTTCGCGGGGATGGGGGCGAACCCTCGGCTGGGCCGAGGGTGTGCGATCGACCACGAGGGTCGATCGCTGGGCACGGGCTGGAGCCGTGCCCTACCCCGCCGTGAAGGCGGGGGCCTCCTGGTGGTGGCGGGTCGCCGGACCCGCCGCTGGGGCTGTCGGAACAGCCCCACCCCGATCGATCGCCGGCGCGCGATCGATCCCTCGATCGTGTGAACCCCGACTCGCGGGGGTTCGGGTGGGGGCGGGCTGTGCGTCTTCGGATGCATGGTCTCCAAAGCCCGGACTCCGGCGGATGAGTCGGTGTTCGTATGATCTCCGGCGAAAGGTTCGTTCGGGTTGTCGGTTCCGCATTTTTTGATAACCCGGGATAGCGAATTCCAACACACTTGATGATTTAGACAAGGAATAATGGCGATATCTATTATGGTACATTAGATAGCAATATATGAATGATAAATCCTTAGTCTACCACGATGCAACAAACCGTTATAACTTATTTTACTTATTGGATGTATTTCTTTATCGATCATTGTATTTGTGAATTCTTGAACTTGGTAGTGTCTATTCAAAAGGGATTCAGAAGGTCGAAATTGATTTGATCAATTATAGTTGGAGGAATGGACTTCCCGACCTAAGAATCGATCTTGAAAGATGAGACAACTAAGTTAACTTTTCTAAAGGATAGGAATTCAGACAAATATAGAAAATGATCAAAGATGATATATGCAGACATATGTGTAATTAGAGAAGTACGAGTCATTCTTTAAAGAATACTCGAAGGTGGATTAGAATACTTGATGTGCCATAAAAGCAGAGTGTTTTCAACACAAAGCCATTATGGGGATCCTTCAAAGTATATCTATTGGAAGCCTGCGACTAGTTCGCGGAGGCTATCGCCTATCTAAATAACACATAGCATAAATCAAAGGTTGAGATTAAGTCTCAAACGACTGCACCATACACTGATGTGTAGACATGGTGTGTCAGGAATAAGAAATGGGATTCTAATAGTAAAAGGACAAGTTTGATCGGAACTACCTATGTTCTATGAATTTTCTGGATACAACGGCATATTGAATGTAGTTGTGGAAAATCCTAGAAGAACGAGTAATTGTATGTTCAAAAGTACTACGAACCAGAAGGGTGTCTTCGCCCGGTTCTTAGAGGAAGACTATTGGATGAACTACAATGCCCTAATTGACAAAGTACCTTATAAAGAGGAAAGAGTAGACTGAGAACCAGCCTAACCGAGTAGTAGTACACCACTAACTGCACCTAATGTTATTACTGTTATACACCGGAACGCCATTGCAGTGGGAGGTTGTTAAGCAACCGGAGATGTTCATAAGACTGGAGGAGTTTTAAACTCTGGATCTAGTAGACATGAAATCGATCCCTAGTTCTGCATAGGGGGCAGTACTAATCTAAATGTGCCTACTTGGAAAGCAATGATATTGTTAAGAGGCAAGACCATTTAGAGGTACAAGCTTAGTGAATTCATTTATGGATTATCACAAAGCTGGAAATTGTGGAACTTGCGAATTGATGAGATAGTCCATTATATGGATTCATCAAAAGGCATAGACAATAAAAGGTATATTAGAAACGTAATGGAAACAAGGTGGTGTTTCTCGGAATTTTGTGTAGATAACACTTTATCGTTGGCAACAGTGTAAAAGTGTTGTCAGACATAAAATAGAGGTTGTCTAAGTAAATCGAGATATAAGATTAAGATGAAGTTGGATCAATGTTCTTAGAAATCTTTCGATCTCTAGATAAGAACACTTGTATTTCTCTTAAGATATCTTATACGATTATGGTTTGTTTTAAACATGCACAATTCTGAGAAAGGTTATTGCCTTACTAGAGCGGAATACATCTGTCTAAAGGTATGTGTCTCGAACACATGAAGGAGATAGATATAGACAAAGCAGTTACCTACACTTCGAGTGTGGAGAGCTTTGTAAATGCGGTGTTATAAAACAAGAACCTGATATCAACTATGCGGTTAGCGTAGTGGGAGGATATCAAAGTAATCTGGATAAGAAATATTCGAATGCTGTAAAAGTACTTGGAAGTACAGGATTACAGGCAATACGAAATCTTCTTAGATTACGCTTTCTCAGATAAAAATCAGAGAAAGGACCAGTGTAAGTCGATATCAGGCTATGTGTTCACTTTTAGAAGAGGTGGAACCTAAGGAAGAAAGAGTGATAAGCGTGAAGCTTCTCGGACTCTATCATAAACCGAATAGCAGCCTCAGAGGCAGCGGAAGTTTTGGTTAGGTTCCGGAAAGACCTCTAAACTTGGATATGACTCTTGGTTCACCAAAGGCTATGTACATAGCGGTGCATGGTAAACTGGAAGAAGTCATAAGTTCAAAAGATGATGATAACACATAGAGCAAGTACCACCTGATGCGAATCATCGTCAGAGAGACGACGCAGTAGTCACCAAGATAACTTCAGAGCGGCAACCTAGATTACTCATTCACATAATACTTCTGGGAAGTATAACTTAAGCACGTGATGAGTATGGGAGTCGGGAGTTTGGAGGAAATGACTAGACCTTAGTACAAGTGGGAGATTGTTGGAGTTGTGTACTTAATGTCTAGATTTAAGTATCGGTAAACTCCCTGTCATAGCATTTAACCTATTTAATTAATAAACAATTATTTGCATTTAATTAATTATGCAAAATATAGTTCTGGATTTTATACGTTGTAGTTAGTATGGTGTTGCATGGGCACACAGAAGATCATACTATCGGTTACTCGTATTTAATCGAACAGTTGCTCACGACCTAGATGGACACGAACTAATCCATCGGTATAGTCGTTGTGTGAGAGAGAAAATAATTTATCTTAATTATTTTATCACACTTGTACACTTGGTGTATTGGGCGGATCAGCTTGAGATTCATCGATTAGGATTGCCGGCGATAATCGATTTGAGTCTCAGTGTATTTTATTCTTAATCCCCGATATTATTGCGGGTGTGTATATTTAATATAAGTGACTTTGATTTACCAAAGGAATTAACCGATTTAATTATTGGGTTAATTACCGGTTAAGTTGGGTCACTATATTTTATATACGACATGCCGTGAATACTTGACGGGAAAGTGTATCCCGTAAGGGTTGATAATATCCCCGAGATGAGTTCATAAGGAATTATTATGTAAACCCTGCAGGTGGATTTAATCCGCATAATAATTAAGGTTGAATGGTACTAGTCTCGGATATAAGAGATGAATAATATTTATTGAGCAATAAATAAATTTATTCATGGATATTTAAATCTTAAATACACGGAATATATAATACTACCGGAGAAATATTATTTGATATAATATGGAATAATATTGGGAGTGCAATTTTATTTATATAGTGGAAAATAAATAAAATTAATATTGATAAGAATTAATGGATTTGGGTTGGACCCAATTTAATTTTCAATATTGAAGCCCAATATTTATTCTCCTTATGATCCCCTACGTAGCCTATATAAGCACTGCATGGTCTTCACTTTTCATAACACAATTAATTGACCTACGCCAATCATAAAGTCTTGAGAGTGAGGAAGATCCATAGGAGTTCGATAGATCGTCGCCCACACGACGTTCGAA
The DNA here is from genome assembly GCA_954870475.1 of Euphrasia confusa. NCBI lineage: Eukaryota > Viridiplantae > Streptophyta > Magnoliopsida > Lamiales > Orobanchaceae > Euphrasia > Euphrasia confusa. Next base: position 19,625,327 of record OX940963.1, on the reverse strand, counting down.
CGAGGTGCAAGGAATACGTGGGAAGATCGCAAGGTCATCAAAGGTGTTTGATTTCGTTTCTCCGCAAAACGAATCTAAGGTAAAAATCATAAACCCTCTTTTATGTTTTTGTGTGATTAATCGTAGTATATACATGAACACACGATCCGGATAAACGTACGAACTTCGGGGACGGGGATTCGAGATCCCCGGCGAAGATCGAAGAACCCTCGGCTTGGAGCCGAGGAGGCGATCGAACCCTAGGGTTCGATCGCGGCGCGCGGACGAGGAAGCCCCGGCTGGACCGCCGGGGCAAGCGATCGACCTTGAGTCGATCGCGGGGAGACCGCCGTGGGCTGGTGCCACGGCAGCTGGTCCCCCCAGCCACCTCGACCGGCGGCCAGGCGCGACGGAGGAGCCCCGGCTGGAGCCGGGGCATGCGATCGACCGTGAGGTCGATCGAGGGGAAAGCCGCGGCTGGAGCCGCGGCGGGTCAGCTGGAGGCTGACCGCCCCTCCTCCGGCGATGGTGGTGAGTCGCCGGACTCACCACCGGGGGCTGCTGGGCAGCCCCGGCGATCGCGGCGTGCGATCGCGAGCCCCCTCGCGGAGGGGGCTCGGCTAGGGTTTTGCCGCGGCTTGTCCGCGGTGGAGCTCTCGTCGGGCCCGGTTCCGTCGTACGGTGGTTCGCGTTCGTGGACCTGACTCGTGGGAGAAAATCGGCTGGGGGCGGGCTGCGTGTCTTCGGACGCGTAGTCTCCAAAGGTCGGACTCCTGCGGATGAGTCGGGGATCCAATCTCCGGCGATGAAGGATTTCGTTCGGGTTATTTTTCCGCAAATTTTAATAGCCCGGGATATCGATTTCCAACAAGTTTTTCCTCATCAGTTGAGGCAGCCGTGGGCTCAGCAGGGCACACTTCATGGAGTACAAACTTGTACTCCTCCGAAGTTAGGACAATGTCTAAATTTCTCTTCCAATCAATATAGTTGGGGCCAGTGAGCTTATGCTCCTTGAGTATCATAGAAAGTGGGTTCATAGCTATTCTCTAAACCTATAAGCACATTTAAACAAACAATTAATTTAATATCCGATATTATCTCCCTCAAATAATATCATTAAATCACTAATCACATCTAAAATCCCATCAGATAAGGCAAGCCACGATAGTGTGGACGTTTACCCATCCAAATGATTTAGCAATTAGATTTGCTTTGGTCGTACATCACTATAGCGTTACTTCGATGGGAAGAATACTATAGAGCGTACCTAAGTGTAAACCATTACTCAGTATCTAAGAAGATTGTTTGGGACTCGTATATTACCGCAAGCCACGATAGTGTGGACGTTTACGCTAATACATGATCCTTCACTTTCTTCTATAACTGTCTACATCAATCGATCCAAAATCCCATTCAATGCAGCAAGCCACGATAGTGTGGACGTTTACTACACCAAAAGATTTTTACAATTGACATCCAATTACTTGAGGCATTCGATTTCATATATCAAGACGCGGAGAATCATAAGTGAAACTCGAAGTTTCTAACCAGTGATTCACCATGCGAACAACCCTATCTCTCATAAAATGAGGGAGCCGAGCAGATAAACGATCCATCTTTAAAAGAATGGTACGAATATCTCTAATTTGTGTCATCCACATGTCCAAGTGGCTTTGGCTCCATTCCACTCCCCGGGGTGAGAATGAGTCGACTTGAAGTCAGTTTCAGAAAGACAAATTAGGCATTGTTTGATAAACTTAATCAATGTCTCTTGTAAAAGGAATTACAAGAATTCTCCTCCAATGACACATCTATACGAACTTTAAAAGTCCATAAGAGTCACCAAGAGAACAGTAATGGAGACCATGGGAATGTTTCCATCCCCTCTCCCACTTAGCTTTTTATAACAAAGGGATACGCTATCTAATGCATAATTAAACACATAAGCATGCATACAAGCAATAAAGCACATAGCACATAGTCAAAATAATGCTAGAAAAATTATTTTCCGACTATCATGGCTTTATTCCATCTCCGTATGCGTCTTCTAGTCTTCAGTCTTCGTTCTTGAATGCTCCATGTGACGAGAATATTAATCCCAATATTTAAATCTATTTATTTTCAATAAATCCAAAAGATACTCAATTCGAAAATTAAGTCAATCGAATAAATCAAAAATAAAATTAAATATTATTAATATTTTTATTTATTTATTTTCCTATCTAATTCTATTAAATCTCTAGAATAATCTATCCAAGTCAAACTTGGAATATTCTAGAAGACTTCTATAATAGAAATAAGGAAATAAAATAAATTAGGACTCTTTTACTTTCCAAGATTAATTAATTTCCATTACTATGAAAATTCTCATAAAATAGAAATAATCAATTAGGAAATAAATCAATCCTAAATTAACTTTTATTCCTTTCCAATTCTATTAAATCTCTAGGATCCTATTCCAAGTAGAACTCGGAATACTCTAGAAGACTTCCATAATAGAATAAGGAATAAAATTAATTCCAATTAATTCTTTTCCTAATCCATGAGAATTCCCAAAAATAGGAAAACTCAATTAGGAAAAACGAATCAATTAGGTAAGTAGAATCTAGGTAGGAGTAGGAGTAGCACGGGTTGGGGATCCCCGTACCACCACCACCACCGACCGCCGCCACCACCGGAGAGGGTACCGCCGCCGCCTCCCCAGCCGGCCGGCCACCACCTTGCCGGCGGCAGCCCCAGCCGAGGGGCGATCGACCCCTCCCCATGGCTTCGGTCATGGGGTCGATCATGGGGTTGATCGACCCCCCGGTTCTTCGTCCTCTTCGTCTTCTTCGTCACACGAGTTCTCCGGCGGTCGTCTCGGCATCGATCCAACGTAAATAAATTACAAGAAATAAATTTACAATTCCGGTATCGATTCTATACATGAAATCGACCCTATACACTTTCCGGAAAACATAGAACAATAATAATAAATCTAAATTCGGTCAACCCCCGAATTTTTACTATTACAAGCATTCATCCACACAAAACGAATCTCGACATGTCCGAGAGTTTAATAAACGAACAATCATGGTAAATTAAATAGCAATTAATTAAACGAATAATTAACAATTAATTAAACCATGATAGTCGGAATCCCTGCAAGGTAGAACACAATTGAACACATACATGAACACGAAACCAAACGCTCTGATACCAGTTGCTGGAAATCGATATCCCGGGCTATTAAAATTTGCGGAAAATAATAACCCGACCGAAATCCTCGATCGCCGGAGACCGAACCGCGAACCCCACGTGACCCGAGGCCCGACCGAGCACCACCACGGGTGAACCCGCGGCACCCAGCCGAGCCCCCACGAGGGCTCGCGATTGCTCCCGTAGCAATCGCTGGGGATGCACGAGGCATCCCCGGGGCTGCTCGTAGCAGCCCCGCAGCGAGCCCGCGGCTCGCTGCCCAGCGGGGCCTAGCCCCCGCACGCATCCGCTGCGGGCGAACCCGCAACACGTACGGGGTCGCTGCGGGTGACCCCGCAGCTTACCCGCGATCGATCCTAGGATCGATCGCACCCCTCGGCTTCGGCCGAGGGTTTCTCCTAGCCGCCCCGCACCGGCGGTCCGAACCCTAGGGTTCGACCGCCACCTTCGATACTCGCCGGGGATCGCGAATCCCCGTCCCCGAGGTTCGTCGTTTTCCCGGATCGTGCGTTCATGTATATGCCACAATTAATTCACATAAATTCACACGAAGGAGTTTATGATTGTACCTTTGATTCGTTGTGCGGAGAAACGAAATCAAGTTGAAGACCTTTTGGATCTTCCCACGTATTCCTTGCACTCCGTTTGAACGTCGGGTGGGCGACGATCTATCGAACTCCTATGGATCTCCTTCAAGTCTATAGAATATCAAGTATGATAATCTTGTCTTATGATTTATGAAGGCCATGTAGTGCTTTTATAGGCTACGTAGGGGATCTAAAGGAGGTGGAATATTGGGCTTCCAATATTGAAGATTAAATTGAGCCCACTGCCCAAGTCCATTAATCCTTATCAATATTAATTAATTTATTTTCCACTATATAAATTAATTGCACTCCCAATATTAAATCATATTATATCAAATAATATTTCTCCGGTAGTATTATTTATTCCGTGTATTTAAGATTTAAATATCCATGAATAAAATTAATTTATTGCTAATTAATTTATTCATCTCTTTAATCCGAGACTAGTACCATTCAACCTTAATTATTGTGCGGAACGAATCCACTCATGAGGTTTACACAATAATTCCTTATGAACTCATCTCGGGGATATTATCAACCCTTCCGGGATACACTGTCCGGTCAATCATTCACGGCATGCCATATATAAAATATAGTGACCCAACTTAACCGGTAATTAACCCAATAATTAAATCGGTTAATTCCTTTGGTAAATCAAAGTCACTTATATTAAATATACACACCCGCAACAATATCGGGGATTAAGAATAAAATACACTGAGACTCGAATCGATTATCGCCGGCAATCCTAATCGATGAATCTCAACGATCCGCTCAATACACCAAGTGTACAAGTGTGATAAAATAATTAAGAGAAATTATTTTCTCTCTCACACAACGACTATACCGATGGATTGGTCCGGGTCCATCTAGGTCGTGAGCCACTGTTTGATTAAATACGAGTAACAGATAGTATGATCTTCTGTGTGGGCCCGACACACCATACTAACTACAACGTATAAAATCTAGGACTATGATTTGCATATATTTAATTAATAATAATTAAAAGCAAACAATTGTTTATTAATTAAATAGATTAAATGCTATGACGGGGAGTTTACCGTTACTTAAATCTAGACATTAAGTACACAACTCCAACACACATACTGCACCTACTGTTATTACTGTTATACACCGGGACGCCATTGCAGTGGGAGGTTGTTCATAAGACTAGAAGAGTTTTACTCTGAATCTGGTAATGATGAAATCGATCCCTAGCTCTGCACAAAGGCAGTACTAGATCTAAATGTGCCTGCTTAGAAAACAATAAGGATTATTGTTAAGAGGCAAGATCATTTAGAGTACAAGCTTAGTAAATCCATTGTGGATTGAAACAAAGCTATGAATCGTGGAACTTGCGAATTGATGGGATAATCCAGTTGATGGATTCATCAAAAGGCATAGACGAAAGGTGTATTGGAAACGTAATGGAAACAAGGTGGTGTTTCTCGGAGATTTTATGTAGATAACATTTTATCATTGGCAACAATGTAAAGATATTGTCAGACATAAGATGATGGTTGTCTAAATGAATCGAGATATAAGATTGAGTAGAAGTTAGAGCATGTTTTTAAGATCGTTCGTTCTAACGATAAGAACATTGTACTTCTCCTAGATATCTTATACGATTATGGTTTGTTTTAAACATGCATACTTCTGAGAAAGGTTATTGCCTTTCAGAGACAGAATATACATCTATCTAAAGGGTATGTGTTTGAACACATGAAGGAGATAGATGAGGACAAAGCAGTTTCCTATACTTTCAGTATGGAAAGCTTTATAGATGCAATGTTGTAAAAACAAGAACCTGATATCAACTATGCGGTTTGCGTAGTGGGAGGATATCAAGGTAATCTAGAAAAGAGATTTTCGGATGCTGTAATAGTACTTGCAAAGTACTGGATAATTAAGCAAGACGAAATCTTCTTTGATTCCAGATTCTCAGATTTTAAATCAAAGAAGGACCAGTGTAAGTCGATATCAGGCTATGTGTTCACTTTTAGAAAGAGGTGGAGCCATGAAATGAAAGAGTGATAAGCAGGACGCTTCTCAGACTCTCTCATAACCGAATAGCAGCCTCAGAGGCAGCGGAAGTTTTGGTTAGGTTCCGGGATAACCTCTTGGCTTGGATATGACTCTTAGTTTACTAAAGGCTATTGGATCGCGGTGCTCGGTAAACTGGAAGAAGTCATAAGTCAAAAGTGATGTTAACACATAGAGCAAGTACCACCTGATACGAGTCATCGTCGAGGGAGACGACGTAGTAGTCACCAAGATAACTTCAGAGCGGCAACCTAGATTGCTCACTCACATAGTACTTCTCGGAAGTACACTTTAAAGCACGTGATGAGTATGGGAACCGGGAGTTTGGAGGAAATGACTAGACCTTAGTACAAGTGGGAGATTGTTGGAGTTGTGTACTTAATGTCTAGATTTAAGTAACGGTAAACTCCCGGTCATAGCATTTAATCTATTAAATTAATAAACAATTGTTTGCTTTTAATTATTATTAATTAATTATGCAAAAATATAGTCCTGGATTTTATACGTTGTAGTTAGTATGGTGTTGCATGGGCACACAGAAGATCATACTATCGGTTACTCGTATTTAATCAAACAGTTGCTCACGACCTAGATGGACATGGACCAATCCATCGGTATAGTCGTTGTGTGAGAGAGAAAATAATTTATCTTAATTATTTTATCACACTTGTACACTTGGTGTATTGGGCGGATCGCTTGAGATTTATTGATTAGGATTGCCTTGGATAATCAATTTAAATCTCAGAGTATTTTATTCTTAATCCCCGATACTATTGCGGGTGTATATATTTAATATTAGAGACTTTGATTTTCCAAAGGAATTAACCGATTTAATTATTGGGTTAATTACCGGTTAAGTTGGGTCGCTATATTTTATATATGACATGCCGTGAATACTTGACGGGAAAGTGTATCCCGGAAGGGTTGATAATATCCCCGAGATGAGTTCATAAGGAATTATTGTGTAAACCTCATGAGTGGATTTGTTCCGCACAATAATTAAGGTTGAATGGTACTAGTCTCGGATACAAGAGATGAATATAATTTATTGAGCAATAAATAAATTTATTCATGGATATTTAAATCTTAAATACACGGAATAAATAATACTACCGGAGAAATATTATTTGATATAATATGGTTTAATATTGGGAGTGCAATTAATTTATATAGTGGAAAATAAATTAATTAATATTGATAAGGATTAATGGACTTGAGCATTGGGCTCAATTTAATCTTCAATATTAGAAGCCCAATATTCTACCTCCTTATGATCCCCTACGTAGCCTATAAAAGCACTACATGGCCTTCATAATTCAAGACTTTGGGAGAAGACAAGAATATCAATACTTGATAATTCTAGAGAGTTGAAGGAGATCCATAGGAGTTCGATAGATCGTCGCCCACACGACGTTCGAACGAGGTGCAAGGAATACGTAGGAAGATCGCAAGGTCATCAACGTTTAATTCGTTTCTCCGCACAACGAATTGAGGTAACATAATCTAAAACCCCCTCTTTGATTATGTGTTCGTTAATCGTGATATATACAAGAACAAGACGATCCAGGAAAACATCGAGACCGGGATACGGGGATTCGAGATCCCCGTCGGAATCGAGAGGTGCGGCCGAACCCTAGGGTTCGGACCGCCATGACGCGCGGCGAAGGGGCGCACGATCGACCTAGGGTCGATCGTTCGGGATGCCGTGGGCTGGTGCCACGGCGGATCCCAGCCACCATCGCCGGCGGCGCGTCGGATGCAAAGCCCTCGGCCGAAGCCGAGGGGCGATCGAGCCCGTGAGCTCGATCGCGGGTCGCTGCGGGGACGACCCGCAGCTGCCTCGTGCGCGCTACGGGAGTTCCCGTAGCAGAGGCGCACGGGGATGACCCCATGCGAGCAGCGAGTCAGCGACTCGCTGCGGGGGCTGCTGCGAGCAGCCCCGGGGATCGCTACGAGCGATCCCAGCGATCGCTACGAGAGCGATCGCGAGCCCCGTGCGGGGGCTCGGCTGGGCGTGTGGGTTTCCCCGTGCGGTGCTCGGTCGAGCCTCGGGTCGTACGGTGGTTCGCGTTCGTGGTCTCCGGCGATAGGGTTTCGGTCGGGTTATCGGTTCCGCAATTTTTTGATAGCCCGGGACATCGAATCCCAGCACAATTATCGTTCTACCTTGCAGAGATTCCGACTATCATGGTTAATTAATTGATTAATTGTTTAATTAATTGTTAATTTAATTTTACCATGATTATTAAGCTCTCGGACATGTCGAGATTCGTTTTGTGTGGATGAATGCTTGTAATAGTAAAAATTCGGGGGTTGACCGAATTTAGATTTATTATTATTGTTCTATGTTTTCCGGAAAGTGTATAGGGTCGATTTCATGTATAGAATCGATACCGGAATTGTAAATTTATTTCTTGTAATTTATTTACGTTGGATCGATGCCGAGACGACCGCCGGAGGATCGATCGACCCCACGCGGAGGGGCTGCCCGCTAGGGTTTCCGGCCACGCCGGCCACCGGTGGTGGTGGCGCGCGGCTTGGGGACGGCGGCGGTGGTGCCTGGCGATGGTGGGTCGGCGGTGGGGGTGGTGTGGGGATCCCCAACCCATACTACTCCTACCAAGATTCACTTTCCTAATTAATTCGGTTTTCCTATTTTGAGTACTCCTATGTTTGGGAACTATCATGGAGATAGGAAAAGAATTAATTGGAATTAATTTATTTCCTTATTCTATTATGGAAGTCTTCTAGAATATTCCAAGTCCTACTTGGAATAGGAATCTAGAGATTTAATAGAATTAGATGGGAAAATAATTAAATAATAAATTGATTTATTTCCTATTTGATTATTCCTATTTTATGGGAATTTTCATGGACATGGAAATTAATTAATTTAGGAAAGTAGAAGAGTCCTAATTTATTTTATTTCCTTATTCTATTATAGAAGTCTTCTAGAATATTCCAAGTTTTACTTTGATAGATTATTCTAGAGATTTAATAGAATTAGATAGGAAAATAAATAAATAAAAATATTAATAATATTTAATTTTATTTTTGATTTATTCGATTGACTTAATTTTCGAATTGAGTATCTTTTGGATTTATTGAAAATAAATAGATTTAAATATTGGGATTAATATTCTCATCACATGGAGCATTCAAGAACGAAGACTGAAGACTAGAAGATGCGTACGGAGATGGAATAAAGCCATGATAGTCGGAAAATAATTTTCTAGCCTTATTTTGACTATGTGATATGTGCTTTATTACTTGTATGCATGCTTATGTGTTTAATTATGCATTAGATAGCGTATCCCTTTGTTATAAAAAGCTAAGTGGGAGAGGGGATGGAAACATTCCCATGGTCTCCATTACTGTTCTCTTGGTGACATTTATGAGCTTTCGAAGTTCATATAGACATGTCATTGGAGGAGAATTCTTGTAATTCCTTTTACGAGAAACATTGATTAAGTCTATCAAACAATGCCTAATTTGACTTTCTGAAACTGACTTCAAGTCGACTCATTCTCACCCCGGGGAGTGGAATGGAGCCAAAGCCACTTGGTCATGTGGATGACACAAATTAGAGACATTCTTACCATTCTTTTAAGATGGATCGATTGTCTGCTCGGCTCCCTCATCTAATGAGAGATAGGGTTGTTCGCATGGTGAATCACTGGTTAGAAACTTCGAGTTTCACTTATGATTCTCCGCGTCTTGATTTACGAAAATCGAATGGATCAAGTAATTGGGAGTCAACTATAAAAATCTTTTGGTGTAGTAAACGTCCACACGAACGTGGCTTGCTATACTGAATGGGATTTTGGAAATAGTTGATGTAGACAGTTATAGGGAATTGTGAAGGATTGTGAGTTATCTTAAACGTCCACACTAACGTGGCTTGCGGTAACGTAGCAATTCCAAATGATTCACCTTAGTACTGAGTAATGGTTTACACTTAGGTACGCTTTATAGTATTCTTCCCAACGAAGTAACGCTATAATGATGTACGACCGAAGCAAATCTAATTACTAAATCATTTGGGTGGGTAAACGTCCACACGAATGTGGCTTGCCTTACCTGATGGGATTTTAGATGTAATTAGTAATTTAATGATATTATTTGAGGGAGATAATATCGGATATTAAATTGATTGTTTGTTTAAATGTGCTTATAGGTTTAGAGAATAGCTATGAACCCACTTTCTGTGATACTCAAGGAATTCACCGCACTAGTTCCATACTGTGTTGGATGGAATAAAGAGTTAGACATTTCCCAGACTGTTGCCGAGTACAAGTTAGTACTCAGTGAACTTTGTCCTCCTGAACCAACACGTGTCTCAACTGTTGAGGAAATAGCTGATTTTGAGAAGTGGAACAGTGCTTTTGCATTAACCACCAATCATGATATCATGCTGAAACTCAAGCTTATGTTTAGAGACGACGAGAAGGTTAGAAAAGAGGCGATGAGGATACTCATAAAGGTCAGTCGCTTCGAGGAAATGCTTGTACACGTTTTCGAGATGTTGGACCTTTTGGATGAGTTGAGACAATCGCAAGCTCTTATGGCCAAAGCCAAAGGTTTCGAACCTAAGGGCATAGACCAAGGAATGGAGAAGCAGACAAAGAAGCCCTGTAGTCCTGCACTTGGACCACGAAATAGGGTGAGAATACCTTCGGGAAATCATTCTCAAAGAAAACCTTCTGGGAACTGGAAGTCTATATGTTCTCCTCGAGAAGGTATGAGATTCTCTCCTTAGTCTTTAAAACATAGTCAGCTATGTTATCTACCAGAAGCCTGGTTGGTAGATATGGATCCACTGACGGTATGTATGCATTTAAAATGCAGGGACACCAGGAAACCCAAAGACTTGGAAATGGAGGAATAGTCAATACAAAGCTGTAGAGGAGGCAGCTGTTGCAGTGGAAGACATTTATCTGCTTTAGTAGTTAAATAGGATTTCATTTCAAGTTTATTGCATTATGTACCCTTTATTTTAGAAAGAACGTTTTGTTCTGGATTTCTATTATTTATGAATGGATATTTTATTTCTTTAATCATTTGATGATTTTGATAAGAAATAATGGGTATTATCTATTCTGGTACATTAGATAGCAATATATGAATGATAGATCCTTAGTCTACCACAATGCAACAAACCGTTCTATAACTTGTTTTACTTATTAGATATATTTCTTGTTAAATCATTATACTTGTGAATTCTTATACTTAGTAGTATTTATTCAAATGAGATTCAAAAGGTCGAAATTGATTTGATCAATTATAGTTGAAGGAATGGACCTTCCGACCTAAGAATCGAATTTGGAAGATAATACAACTAAGCATACCTTTCGGTAAAAGATAAAATTCGGACAAGTATTGAGAATGATCAATGGTATATGCAGACATATGTGTAATTAGAAAGGTGCGAGTAGTTCTTGAATACTCGAAAAATGGATTAGGATACTTGATGTGCCATAAAATCAAAGTGTTTTAGTCACAAAGCAATTATGGGGAACCTTCTAAGTATATCCATTGAAAGCCTGCGACTAAAATCGCGGAGGCTATCACCTATCTAAATAACACATAGCATAATCAAAGATTGAGATTAAGTCTCAAATGACTGCACCATACACTTACGTGTATAGATGGTGAGTCAGTAAATAAGAAATAGAATTCTAATAGTAAAAGAACAAGTTGTTCAGAACTACCAATGTTCTATGGATATTCCTGGAGACAACGGCATATTCAATATAGTTGTAGGATATCCTAGATGAACAAGATATTGTGTGTTCTATAGTACTATGAACCAGAAGGACGTATATCGCCCGGTTCTTAGAGGAAGACTATTAGATGAACTACAAAGCCCTAACTGACGTAATACCTTGGAATGAGAAAAAGGACAAAGACAAGGAACCAGCCAAACCGAGTAGAAATACACCACACACTGCACCTACTGTTATTACTGTTATACAAAAGGACGCCATTGCAGTGGGAGGTTGTTAAACAACCGGAGATGTTCATAAGACTAGAAGAGTTTTGAACTCTGGATCTGGTAAAGATGAAATCGATCCCTAGCTCTGCATAAGGGCAGTACTAGATCTAAATGTGCCTGCTTGGAGAACAATAAGGTTTATTGTTAAGAGGCTTATTCATTTAGAGTACAAGCTTAGTAAATCCATTTATGGATTGTAACAAAGCTATAAATTGTGGAACTTGCGAATTGATGGGATAGTCCATTTGATGGATTCATCAAAAAGGCATAGACGAAAGGTGTATTGGAGACGTAATGGAAACAAGGTGGTGTTTCTCGGAGATTTTATGTAGATAACATTTTATCATTGGCAACAATGTAAAGATGTTGTCAGACATAATATGATGGTTGTCTAAATAAATCGAGATATAAGATTGAGTAGAAGTTAGAGCATGTTCTTAAGATCTTTTGATCTAAGGATAAGAACATTGTACTTCTCCTAAATATCTTATACGATTATGGTTTGTTTTAAACATGCATAATTCTGAGAAAGGTTATTGCCTTTCAGAGACAGGATATACATCTATCTAAAGGGTATGTGTTTCGAACACATGAAGGAGATAGATGAGGACAAAGCAGTTTCCTAGTGTGGAAAGCTTTATAGATGCAATGTTGTAAAACGAGAACCTGATATCAACTATGCGGTTTGTGTAGTGGGAGGATATCAAAGTAATCTGGACAAGAGATATTCGAATGCTGTAAAAGTACTTGAATGTACTAGATTAAGCAAGACGAAATCTTCTTTGATTACAAATTCTCAGATCTTAAATCAGATAAGGACCAGTGTAAGTCGATATCAGGCTATGTGTTCACTTTTAGAAAGAGGTGGAACCATGAAATGAAAGAGTGATAAGCAGGACGCTTCTCAGACTCTCTCATAACCGAATAAGCAGCCTCAGAGGCAGCGGAAGTTTTGGTTAGGTTCCGGGATGAACCTCTTGACTTGGATATGACTCTTAGTTTACCAAAGGCTATTGGATAGCGGTGCATGGTAAACTGGAAGAAGTCATAAGTCAAAAGTGATGTTAACACATAGAGTAAGTACCACCTGATACGAGTCATCGTCGAGGGAGACAACGCAGTAGTCACCAAGATAACTTCAGAGCGGCAACCTAGAGTGCTCATTCACATAGTACTTCTTGGAAGTGCAACTTAAGCACGTGATGAGTATGGGAGTCGGGAGTTTGGAGGAAATGACTAGACCTTAGTACAAGTGGGAGATTGTTGGAGTTGTGTACTTAATGTCTAGATTTAAGTAACGGTAAACTCCCGGTCATAGCATTTAATCTATTTAATTAATAAACAATTGTTTGCATTTAATTATTGATAATTAAATATATGCAAAATATAGTCCTGGATTCTATACGTTGTAGTTAGTATGGTGTGCGGGCCCACACAGAAGATCATACTATCGGTTACTCGTATTTAATCAAACAGTTGCTCAAGACCTAGATGGACACTGACCAATCCATCGGTATAGTCGTTGTGTGAGAGAGAAAATAATTTGTCTAAACTATTTTATCACACTTGTACACTTGGTGTATTGGGCGGATCGCTTGAGATTTATCGATTAGGATTGCCTTAGATAATAGATTCAAGTCTCAGAGTATTTTATTCTTAATCCCCGATACTATTGCGGGTGTGTATATTTAATATATGTGACTTTGATTTTCCAAAGGAATTAACCGATTTAATTATTGGGTTAATTACCGGTTGAGTTGGGTCACTATATTTTATATATGACATGCCGTGAATACTTGACGGGAAAGTGTATCCCGTAAGGGTTGATAATATCCCCGAGATGAGTTCATAAGGAATTATTGTGTAAACCTCATGAGTGGATTCGTTCCGCACAATAATTAAGGTTGAATGGTACTAGTCTCGGATTCAAGAGATGAATACATTAATTAGCAATAAATTAATTTTATTCATGGATATTTAAATCTTAAATACACGGAATAAATAATACTACTGGAGAAATATTATTTGATATAATATGGTTTAATATTGGGAGTGCAATTAATTTATATAGTGGAAAATAAATTAATTAATATTAATGGGAGATTAATAGATTTGGGCTTGGGCTCAATTTAATCATTAATATTGGAAGCCCAATATTCCACCTCCTTTAGATCCCCTACTTAGCCTATAAAAGCACTACATGGTCTTCTCTATTCTACACACATCATAACTTGAAGATCATAATTCTTCTAGAGAGAGAAAGTAGAGAGAGAGAGAAGAGGATCCATAAGCTTGGAAGATCGTCGCCCACTCGACGTTCAAGCTAGTACAAGGAATACGTGGGAAGATCGTAAGGTCATCAATTGAATTCGTTTCTCCGCACAACGAATCGAAAGGTAAAATCACATACTCTCTTCTATGATTTTATGTGAATATGATTGTGATACATACATGAACGCACGATCCGGGAAAACGACGAACTTCGGGGACGGGGATTCGAGATCCCCGGCGAAGGTCGAAGGAGCCCTCGGCTGGGAGCCGAGGGGGTGCGGTCGAGCCCTAGGGCTTCGACCGCGACGGCACGCGGAGGAAACCCCGGCTGGGAGCCGGGGTGGGCGATCGACCGTGGTGGTCGATCGCTAGGCAGTCGCGGCTGGAGCCGTGGCGGGTTCGCCGCAGGGCGAACCGCCCTCCTCGGGCGGTGGCGGTGAGTCGCCGGACTCACCACCCGGGGCTGCCGGAGCAGCCCCAGCGATCGCATCCGTGCGATCGCGAACCCCACGGAGGGGTTCGGCAAGGGTTTAGCCGCGGGTTCATCCTGCGGCGATGCTCTTGTCGAGCCCGGTTCTTCGTGGCGTTCGTGATCGGTTTCCGGCGATGGGATTTCGGTCGGGGTTATCGGTTCCGCAATTTTTGATACCCCGGGATATCGATTTCCAACATGAAGTTACTACAAAACAATGTGTATAGTTCAACGTAGTTCAAACAAGAACAACGTGGTTCTATGTTGAACTTGTTGGAAATCGATATCCCGGAATTAATAAATTTAAATAAATAAATTATCTAATTAATTCCGACCGAAATTCTTCGAATATCCGGATTGTCTAAATTGCGGAACCGACAACCCAATCGAAATCCCGATCGCCGGAGTTCACGCGAGCACGCCACGCGGACCGGGGCTCAACCAAACACACGACATACCCGAAGGCATGTCGCGGCCAGCCGAGCCCCCGCTAGGGCTCGCGATCGCACAACGCGATCGCCGGGGTTGCGCACGGCAACCCCACGGCGAGTCCGGCGACTCGCCGTTCGCGGAGGAGGGGCTGCTCGCCGGGCGAGCAGCGGCGGCACCAGCCCGCCGTCCCAGCGATCGAGCCCGCGCTCGATCGCACCCCGGCATCCAGCCGGGGTCCTCGTGCGTGCGTTCCCGGCGTCCAGCCGGGGCGCTTTGTGGTTCGATCCCCACGGGGATCCACGAGCTGCCGCGGTCCGGTGGTTCGACCACCACCGCTCGGCTCGTCCCTTGTTACCGGGGTTCGTCCTCGGATCTTGGTTCTACGGTATTTTCAATAAATAATCGATTAAAATCATAAAGGGTGTTTACGATTTTACCTTCGATTCGTTGTTCGGAGAAACGAGATCAATCGATGACCTTGAGATCTTCCGACGTATTCCTTGCACTAGCCCGGACGTCGTGTGGGCGACGATCTACCGAACTCCATGGATCTCCTTCACGAACTCTCTAGACTAATCAAGTATGATTATCTTGTCTTGTCTAATTGTGAAGACCATGTAGTGCTTTTATAGGCTACGTAGGGGATCTTAAGGAGGTGGAATATTGGGCTTCCAATATTGAAGATTAAATTGAGCCCAATGCTCAAGTCCATTAATCCTTATCAATATTAATTAATTCTATTTTCCACTATATAAAATTAATTGCACTCCCAATATTAAACCATATTATATCAAATAATATTTCTCCGGTAATATTATTTATTCCGTGTATTTAAGATATAAATATCCATGAATAAAATTAATTTATTGCTAATTAATTTATTCATCTCTTATATCCGAGACTAGTACCATTCAACCTTAATTATTATGCGGAACGAATCCACCTGCAGGGTTTACATAATAATTCCTTATGAACTCATCTCGGGGATATTATCAACCCTTACGGGATACACTTTCCCGTCAAGTATTCACGGCATGCCATATATAAAATATAGTGACCCAACTTAACCGGTAATTAACCCAATAATTAAATCGGTTAATTCCTTTGGTAAATCAAAGTCACTTATATTAAATATACACACCCGCAATAGTATCGGGGATTAAGAATAAAATACACTGAGACCTAAATCGATTATCGTCGGCAATCCTAATCGATAAATCTCAAGCAGATCCGCTCAATACACCAAGTGTACAAGTGTGATAAAATAATTAAAATAAATTATTTTCTCTCTCACACAACGACTATACCGATGGATTGGTCCGTGTCCATCTAGGTCGTGAGCAACTGTTTGATTAAATACGAGTAACCGATAGTATGATCTTCTGTGCGCCCATGCAACACCATACTAACTACAACGTATAAAATCCAGGACTATGATTTGCATATATTTAATTATAAATAATTAAACGCAAATAATTGTTTATTTAGTTAAATAGATTAGTGGCAATGGATCGTGAGTTTCCGTCACTTAAATCTAGACATTAAGTACACAACTCCAACAATCTCCCACTTGTACTAAGGTCTAGTCATTTCCTCCAAACTCCCGACTCCCATACTCATCACGTGCTTAAGTTGTACTTCCAAGAAGTACTATGTGAATGAGCACTCTAGGTTGCCGCTCTGAAGTTATCTTGGTGACTACAGCGTCGTCTCCCTCGACGATGACTCGTATCAGGTGGTACTTGCACTATGTGTTATCTTACACTTATGGACTTGTGATTTCTTACTATTTGCCATCGCACCGCTATTTACATAGCCTTTGGCAAATTAAGAATCACATCTAAGTCCCAGAGATTATCCCGGAGTTATACCAAAACTTCCGCTGCCTCTGAGGCCGCTTATTTGGTTACCCATGGCAGAGTCCGAAAAGCATCGTGCTTATCACTCTTCCATGTTAAAACTCCTTCTCCTTTAATAGTGAAACACATAGCCTGATATCGACTTACACCGGTCCTTATTCGATTAGAAATCTAAGAGAATGTAATCCAAAGGAAATGCTTGCTTGCTCCGTAATCCAGAACATAGTTTCCAGTACTTCGAAAGTACTTAAAATGTTCATTACAGCAGTCAAGTATTCCTTTCCAGGATTACCTTGATATCCTCCCACTATGCTAACCGCACAGCCGATATCAGGTTCTTGTTTTCAACAATGCATTTATTTAGCTTTCCTCACTGAAAGTGTAGGAATCCGCTTTCATTGCTTCTATCTCCTTTTGTGTTCCAAAACACATATCCTTAGATAGATGCATTCCGTCTCTGAAAGGTAACGAACCTTTCTCGGAATCTTGCATGTTAAAACGAACCATAATCGTACAAGATATCTAGAGAAGTACAATGTTCTTTTCTTGAGATCCTAGATCTTAAGAACATGCTCTAACTTCTTCTTTATCTCATATATCGATTTTTCTAGACAACCATCATTTTATGTCTGACAACATCTTTACATTGTTACCAATGATAAAATGTTATCTACATAAAACCTCCGAGAAACACCACCTTGTTTCCATCACGTTTCCCATACACACGATTCGTCAATGCCTTTTGATTAATCCATCAAATGGACTATCTCATCAATGCGCAAGTTCCACGAACTCTAGCTTTGCTACAATCCATAAATGGATCAACTAAGCTTGTACTCTAAATGATCTCGCCTCTTAACAATAATCTTTATTGTTCTCTAAGAAGGCACATTTAGATCTAGTACTGCCTTCATGTAGATCAAGGGATCGATTTCATGTATACTAGGTCCAGAGTCCGAAGACTCACCTAGTCTTGTGAATATCTCTGGTTGTCACACAACCTCCCACTACAACGGCATTCCGGTGTATAAACAGTGATAACAGTAGGTGCAGTTAGTGGTGTACCGCTACTCGGTTTGGTTGGTTCTCAGTCTTCTTCTTCTCTCTCATTTCAAAGTATTACGTCACTTTGGGCTTGTGGTTCATCATATAGTCTTTCTCTAAGAACCGGGCGTTAGAACTTATAACGTCCCTCTGTTTCATAGTACTATTGAACATACGTCTTTTGTTCTTCTAGGATATTCTACAACCGCATTTGAATGCGCCGTTGTTTCCAGAAAAATCCATAGAACATAGGTAGTTCCGCATAACCCATGCTTTTACTATTTCTATAAGAGTTCCATTTCTTGTTTACGACACACCATTTCGTATGGTGTAGTCATCTGGGATCATCCCAACCTCTGATCAGTATGCCATGCATTCCTCAGACAGGTACTTGCCTCCAAGATCAAATCGCAGGCTACAAATGGATATACCTCGATGGTTCTCCACAATTGCTTAGTGTCCATTGACTTGTCAAAACACTTGCTTTTGTGGCACATCAGGTATTCTAATCCATTTCTCGAGTAATCATTAAATGAAGTACTCGTACCTTATTGTCTGAGTAGGCATAGGTCTGCATACATCAGAGTCAATCAATTCTTATACTTGTCCGGATCTTATATCTTATATCCATAAAGGATTGCTTAGTCATTTTATCTTCCAAATTAGATTCTTAGGTCGGAAGGTCCACTCCTTCAACTTAATTGATCAAATATCAATTTTCGACCTTTGAACTTCTTATTTGAATAAACATAACTTAGCATAAGAATCCACAAGTGTAATCGATTTAATAAAGAAATCTCTTATTAGTAAAACGAGTTTCATACTACGGTTCGTTGCATCATGGTGGACTCAGGATTCATCATTTATATATTGCTAGCTAATGTACCAGAATAGATACTATCATTATTTCTTCTTATAACCATCAAATGATTAAAAGAAATAAAATATCCATTCATTAGAAATCCAGAACAAAGTTCTTTCTAATATGAAAAGTACATACAAGCAATAACTCAAAATGAAATCCTACAAAATGTCCTCCATTGCAACAGTTGCCACCTCTACAACATTGCCCACATAGACTACGATCTTTTCTTTTCTAAGTCGTCGGGTTTCCTGGAACCTTTGCATTTAGAATGCACATACCGTTAGTGGTTCCATATCTACACACCAGGTTCCGGTAGATAATACCACTGACTATGTTTTACGACTAAAGAAAAATTCGTACTTTCTTTGAGAGGATAATCAGACTTCCAGTACCCAGACTGTTTGCATCGAGAACTCTTGCCTCTTGGCTTTCTCGTCCCATCTCGTGGTTCAAGTAATCTTAGAACCACTGGGTTTCTTTGCTTTCTTTTCCTTTCACCGATTCATGCCTTTAGGTTCGAAACCTTTGGCATTGGCTACAAGAGCTTGCGATTTCCGTCTCAACTCCTCTAAAAGGTCAATCATCTCAAAAACGTGTTTAAGCGTTTCCTCGAATCGACTGCCCTTTATGAGTATCCACATCGCCTCTTGTCTAGCCGCCTATATTAATAGGCTCGGAAGGACAAAGCTTATTGAGTACAACCTTGTACTCTTCAACAGTTTGGGTAATGTCTAGATCTCTATTCCAATCATTACATTCAGGGACCAGTGAGTTTAAAATCCTTACGTATCACAGAAAGTGGGTTCAAAGCCATTTCCTAATCTATGAGCACATATAACAACAAACAATTGATTTAATCTCCGATATTATCTCCCTTTAATAATATCATTAAATCACTAATCGCCTCTAAAATCCCATCAGGTAAAGCAAGCCACGTGGTGTGGACGTTTACCTTACCCAAATGATCTAGCAATTAGTTTTGCTTCGGTCATACATCACTTATAGCGGAACTTCGTGGGGAAGAATACTATAATGCGTATCTAAGTGTAAACCATTACTCAGTACCAAAGTAAATCGTTTGGAACCGCTACATCACCGCAAGCCACGTGGTGTGGACGTTTACGATGACTTCACAATTCTTCACAATTCCTTACAACTGTCTACATCAATTAATCCAAAATCCGTTAGTATAGCAAGCCACGTGGTGTGGACGTTTACTACACCAAGAGACTTTTATAATTGACTCCCAATTACAAGATCCATTCGATTTTCGTAAATCAGGACGCGGAGAATCATAAGTGAAACTCGAAGTTTCTAACCAGTGATTCACCATGCGAACAACCCTATCTCTCATTAGATGAGGGAGCCGAGCAGACAATCGATCCATCTATAAAAGATTGGTACGAAGGTCTCTAATTTGTGTCCTCTACATGACCAAGTGGCTTTGGCTCCATTCCACTCCCCGGGGTGAGAATGAGTCGACTTGAAGTCAGTTTTGGAAAGACAAATTAGGCATTGTTTGATAGACTTAATCAATGTTTCTTGTAAAAGGAATTACAAGAATTCTCCTCCAATGGCTTATCTATATGAATTTCGAAAGTTCATAAAAGTCACCAAGAGAACAGCAATGTAGACCATGGATATGTTTCCATACCCTCTCCCACTTAGCTTTTTATAATAAAGGGATACGCTATCTAATGCATAATTAAATACACATAAGCATGCATACATGAAATAAAGCACATAGAATATTATCACATAGTCAAAATAATACTAGAATATTATTTTCCCGACTATTATGGCTTTATCGCATCTCCGTACGCATCTTCTAGTCTTCAGTCTTCGTTCTTGAATGCTCCATGTGACGAGAATATTAATCCCAATATTTAAATCTATTTATTTTTAATAAATCCAAAAGTTACTTAATTCGAAAATTAAGTCAATCGAATAAATCAAAATAAAATTAAATATTATTAATATTTTTATTTATTTATTTTCCTATCTAATTCTATTAAATCTCTAGAATAATCTATCTAAGACCCACTTGGAATATTCTAGAAGACTCCCATAATAGAATAAGGAATAAATTAAATTAGTACTCTTAATCCTTCCAAATTAATTCCTTTCCTAATCTATTAAAAATTCCATAAAGGAATAATTTAAATAGGAAAAATTAATTAAGGATTCTTCTACTTTCCAAAATTAATTAATTTCTATGTCCATGAAAATTCCCATAAAATAGGAATAATCAAATAGGAAATAAATTAATTTAATAATTAATTATTTTCCTTTCTAATTCTATTAAATCTCTAGAATCCTATTCCAAGTAGAACTTAGAATATTCTAGAAGACTTCCATAATAGAATAAGGAAATAAATTAATTCCAATTAATTCTTTTCCTAATCCATGAGAGTTTCCATAAAGAAAAACACTCAATAAGGAAAAACCGAATTAATTCTAAATTTATTCCTTCCTTATCCATGAAAATTCCCATAAAATAGGAATAATCAATAAGGAAATAAATTTATTCTAAATTTATTCTTTTCCTATTCCATGAGAGTTCCTAAGAATAGGAATACTCAAAATAGGAAAACCGAATAATTTAGGAAAGTAAATCTCGGTAGGAGTAGCACGAGATCACGAGGACCCCGCGCCACTGAAGGTACCGGTATACCGATCCGATCGATATATCGTGTGTGCGGAAGCGTGTAAGGCAATAGATCTACTATGCCATGATCTTAGTGCACACTTAATGTGTATAAGAACACATTATAAACACATATATATACACATCCAATATATATATATACAAGGTTCAACGATTACTTACTTATGGTGACGAAGTGATTCGTTGATGTTGTTGAGGTGGTGTTGAGTCGATTGAACCACCTCAAATGGATCAGCCTCTCGAAGCTCTCCTTGTGAATGACCTCGTCACTCCTTTTGTCTAGATCGCCCGGATGTTGAAGCCGCACAAGTGGCCCGGCCTCTACGTGTTGCACACGAACCCGGATGATTACTTGCTTGCTTGATCGAGTTGATTCTCCAAGAACAACCTCTTTTCTCTCTTTCACTTGTGAATTTCGTGGGTGGTGATTAAGTGATTGTGAAAATCAGATTTTCACTACTTAATACCTTCATTTCCATCTCCATTACCCTCTTGTAACCCCCATAATGAATATGCACCATTATATCACATAATGGGTGGGTAATGGGGAGATGAAAGGTCAAGTACACATCACTATGCCACAATGGCATAAGATGTGGTCTCTCTTGCTTGTGTGGCATGCCATGTCACACTATGTGACATGCATCCATGCAAGCCATGCAATGCATCCCATGCATGCATATAAATTCACGTAAATATTGATTCTAAATCAATATAATTAACAAGCATCGTACATCATCTTTGAGTCCGTGTGTGACCCTGTAGGTATGATTTATTGATCAATATTATATTGTTCCCAACAATTTAATATTATCAAATAATCATTTAGCATCCATAGACGACCTTATGACTTTATCGATTGCACACGTAGGATCGAAGGACATATCCCAACAATCTCCCACTTGGCCTTCAGAGCCAGTGTGCTGCCAACTTCCTTTTGTCACTTTATGTCTATGTTTGAAATTGAGGCAAGACTCGAGTCATCCTCAATCGGTTCAAACCTTTCTTGGACTTTGAGACAGACTGTAAAACCAGATTTATCACTATGATAAGAATCTGGACGTGGCCACGTATTTTCCACAGTCTCGACTCTCCAAGTGGCCGGTAAGACATTTATCCCATTATAAAATGGAGGACAATCCCATCTTGTCAATCCAAGCTCTCTCACTTGCTTCCTGATATACCCAATAACAAGTTTTATAACCTCCTTTTACGAAAGGCGTTTACTTGTATCAAAGTACACCATTTCACAATGGAATCACTCTGGACTACTCAGGTCAGAGGAAATTGCTCGACAGTCAATGAAATAGTATTATGACTCGAAATCTTAAATACTATTCCAGTCGGGTCTGTTCGATCATTAGCTCCCAGCTAATATCTATGTAATTGTACTCGATGTCCCACATCACTAGCCCATGAAGCGGCGCTATAGTACACATTACAATCTAGTTCTTTGTATTATCGGTTTGTCCGTACTCGATTATACGAACTAGGAACAAGCATATGATTCAAGTATATCAGTTCAACCATTGGGACTTCATTATGCGGTAAGTCGACCTCATAACCCAATCGATATTACTTAATCATTTGGACAATTCATATAAATTAAACCATATTTATATGAAGAAATATGTATTATACATATGAGTGAATGTCTACCAAATCTCCAAAAGTATCTAATACAGTAATAGAAATCACAACCCATCTCTAAGATGTCTGATCTCTATTGCAGTCGTGAAAGCCTCAAGCTTAAACTGCTGGAGAGGTTTAGAAAGCGGGTTTGCAACCTTACCAAAAGTTGCAACTTTATTATCTCGATGTCTCCACAAAACTATCTCCCAGATAATGTGGAACTTCCTGAGCACCAGTTTTAGACTTGTGGTGCTTCCTAGCTCATTGGCTTGCGCGATAACTCTACTATAAATAGAGAACTATCGGATGGGCTGAGCTAGTTACGCCACCTAGTTCATTCAAGAACTTTCAAATCTTAACTGCCAACATTACAGCATCCAATGCAATACTGTGCTCAGCTTCTGTAGTTTAATTATCTATATTGCATTGCATGGAACTATTCCAGCAAATTTCACCTCTAACTACACAAAAGATATAACCAGATTAAAATCGGAAATTATCTTAGTCTGTTTTGAAGTTAGCATTCAAACAGCTTGTTAATATCAACTCTTTTTGTCTTCCAAAGACAACAAAATATTCTTTAGTCCATCTAAGGTACATAAGAATATTCTTGGCCGCAGTCTAATGCGCCTCACCTGGGTTTCCTTGAATCCGAATCGTCATGCTCAAAGCATACGATACATCCGGTCGTGTACATATCATAGCGTACATTATAGACCCTATTGCCGAAGCATAAGGAATGTTTTCCATCTTCCTTTGCTCATCAGGTCCCGAAGGGCACTGCCTCTTGCTCAGAGATGTACCATGAGTCATTGGAATGAGACCCTTCTTGGCGTCTTTCATTCTGAACCTGTCAAGCACCTTATCAATATAGGTGGCTTGACTAAGTCCAAACATCCTTTTCGATCTGTTCCGACAGAACTTGATGCCCAATATGTACTGTGCTTCTCCAAGATCCTTTATTGAAAAGAATTTTCAAGCCATTCTTTAATAGAATTAAGCATAGAAACATTGTTTCCAATAAGGAGTATGTCACCGACATACAACACAATTAATACAACGTAACTCCCACTGATCTTCTTGTAAAACAAGACTCTTCCGAGTTCCTCTGAAATCCAAAACCCAGTATGGATTCATTGAACTGAAGATTGCTACTCTGATATGCATTCTTTATTCCATAAATAGAACTATAAGCTTGCATAATTTCTCATCCTTATTATGATCGATAAAACTCTTTGGCTGTGTTAAAACACAGCCTCTTCTAGAATCCAATTCAAGAAGTTAGTTTTAACATCCAATATTACCATAACTCATTATCAAGATGAGTAGTAATGGCTAAGATAATCTGAATGATCTAATCAATGCAATTGGTGAAAGTTTTTCCATAATCCACCTCGTGAATAAAACTTTTACCATCAACCTTGCTTTGAAAACCCTAGGTTTTCCATCTGTCTGTTTAGATCTTAAAGATCTATTAGCATTCATCGGGTCTAACCCCGTGATGCAAATATATCAAGTTCCAAACTTGATTATCAGATATTGATATCATCTCAGATTTCATGGCACCATGCCAATTTTAAGTAGCTGGACTCGTCATAGCTTGAATATAGGTCGAAGGTTCATCGCTTTCCAAAAGCATGAATTCATATCTCTCATTGATCACAATATCTAAGTATTTGAATAATAGAGATCTATGCATTTCTGGACCTACGAGGGCTGGTATGGTTTCCAAAACCATAAGAATACTCTCAACCCAGTCTTGAAATTCATCATTAGTTGTTCCACTTGAACCTCGTTCAAGACAACCGAGCTCCCACTGACTTTCTAGGAAAGATAACTCTTTTCAAGAAAATCACTATCTCGAGCAACAAAATATTGTTCTCAGATAGATCGTAGAAGTTGTACCCTCGAGTTTCTTATGAATACCATAAAGAAACTTTTATCCCATTTGAGTTCAAGCTCTATAGAGATAAATCTCGTCAGAGAAGCTTTTAGAACCTCAAATTTTGATAAAAACAATTTAGGGACCCTCCCTTTCCATACCTAGTATGGTGTCTTATCAACAGCTTTTGACAGTGTCCTATTCAGTGTATAAGTTGAAGTCAAGAATTGTGTGTTCACAAAAGAGACCAGTAGTTCATTTAGACCTCTCATCGAATGGTCGAACTATATCTAATATAGTTTTCTCTTTTCCGAAACATAACCTTCATGTGCTTGTGAACTAATAGGTTCCACATACATCAGTATGTATCATCCCTAATTACTCACATGTTCTCCTTTCTCCAAGAAAGATGACATTGTTATCTTTTCAATCACACATCATTCACATGTATCAAATGACTCCAAGTCAAATGATTCTAAAATTCCTTCTCAAAGAAGCTTCGTTACATGTTTAGATTTTGATTTGATCTAATCAACAATGTTTCAGTTATGTCTCATTGATACTTATTCGATTTGGCCTTTGGTCTTAATGATATATATGATTTGTCAAGTTTAAAGTATACATAAACAATATAATAATCGTACCAAAACAAAGAATAATTCACAATTAAAATAGTTACCAAACTATTTAATAGTGAAAAACTAATCCATCAGTATCTAATACTGAAGCAATATTCATTGTTTATTGAAGGTACGAAATTACATAGTTATAATACTAAAACAGGGCCCTAAGGCAAAACAACATCATATGATCATACGGCTAATGCAGCGACCTTCGCTCCATTTCTTGCCCGTAGATCGACATCTCTATTCACCAAACTTATACTTCTATGTAGTTCCTCCACATAAAATGTGAGAACCACATTTGGCATCCAATACCCAAGAAGTATAATTTGTGAAGTTTAATGTCTATATCATTAATACTTGAAGATGAAGCAACCCCGTTCTTCACATCTTCTTTGAACTTTGGGCAAATTCAATTATTCCCAATAATTGAATCTCATTCAAATTTCCATTCAAAATTATCTCAATGTCAAAACGTGATAAATCGTAAGTGAAAAATTGAAGTTTTCTAACCAGCGATATTATCATGCAATTGAAGCCCTATCTCTCATAAAATATGAGGGAGCCAACCAGACAATCGATTCACGCCATCCAATGGCTCGAAAGTCTCTAATTTGTGTCATTGATGAACTTAAGTGTTTTGGATTAAATCACTCCCCGAGGTGTAAATAATCCTAACCTTATAATCCATCAAATGAAAGACAAATTAGGCATTTGTTTTGAAATTGAATAAAATATGAACTTTTATATGTTTGCAAGTAGTGTCCAACACTTTTGCAGTAGACGCATTGAGATTCCCTAGGAACCCTAGTAGCCTTCTTGCCCATGCTCTTTTGAATACCCTATCCTATATCATAAGAATTTCCCTCTTAGGGTCCTTCTCTATCGCCGGCTCAGCAGCCTTGAGCATCCTGTGGAACTCACGAAGCGATTTCTTCAAACCATTAAACCCGGATTCAAGGCCAGATCTCCGCATACGGCTTTCTAACTTCACTTCTTTTTTCTGGTCGTTCCGCTCTGTCGATCGATGGTAGTATAAGAGATCTGTAACCCCCCTAAATTATTTACATAAAGGTTCCTGCTTCCTACCCATAGTTAGCATGTATCTCCCCGGGTCATACTTGAGTATCACATCGTAGACCCCACCCCAACTCTATCTTCCTTATCAGTGAATCGGAACATAGTGCATAGGTACTCTTCGATGAAGCGGGGACGAGACGACGTGACATACTACGATCACGTACAGAAGTGCTGCCCTTCGTCTCGGCAATATGGAACCCAGCTCCCGTTCTTTTATGGGGTCCTATCGGGATGGAAAATTTAGCCTGAAGGCATTATAACCATCATGAGAGTGAAGTATGAAATCGATTGCCAAATAATCATCATAGGAAAAATCTAGGCGGTCACTTGAAACAAATGATCCAATCATTTGTTGCATATGTGATCCCATAGATTTCCATTTTTCCAGCCTAGCTAAAGCGATGACCCTGGTCATACCGAACCGCTCAATCTTAGCATATTCCCCGAACATGCTATTGAGTTGTTCAATGATATCTTAGGATGTGGTTATCTAACACATTTTTATTGTCTTCGTATTTGAGGACCATCCTCAAATTACGTTGTGAATCAAGAAAATTTATGTTGTTCAATTTTTCATAATCAAGAATTGAACCAAACTTGAATCGAGTTGAAATTAACATGATAAACTACAAAAGTAAGATAAATAAAGTATGTAAACATTCACAAAGCGGTAAACAAATAAGGTTGTCTAACAAGCTACTTATTTATTTCATTTTGTTCAATTGATATCCAATATCATTGTCCCTTAGAACAAAACGATCCCGAGATCCTCATCTTGTAAATATTTAAGCCGACTGTGTCCGCACTTAAGTATTTCAAGATAGGTAGACATACCCATGTCAATGATATCTAATATCACTCTCGGTCGACGAGAATCTCATTCTCATCTCATGTCTCGATAGCCACGCCTGCATTGGATCTATCGATGAGAAAACCAAACTCACGTGTAAGGGTCTAACCCTTACTCCCACTTATCCCAAGATAACAAGTAGTACCCCGCTGAGGCGGACCTACCAACTTATGATCGAGGGCTTTATGGGTGTGATGTTTTGGACAAGACATTATACTCATTATTTTGGGAATTTGCATGCATAGGTTCGTTTATATGTAAGTTGAACATTTATAACATAAAACAACCTATAACTAGCAAAGCAAATAAATACGTATTGAAAGGCCCCTAGAACCTCACAACTCTCAAACAAAATGAAATAAAGCATTAAAACCGGTTGGAGACACTTCATTGAAGATCCGCGCCCGCCACCACCTTTCCGCGCCCGCCGTTTAGGTCAAATATCATTTTGTGCCCAAAAACCACGAACAGCGGTCGCTGTTACTATAACAGCGCCCGCTGAACACACTCCAGCGGTCGCGGATTCTAAAACCGCGCTCGCTGGAAAGGCACAAAACATGGGACAACATTCTGCCCCAAAAAGACCCAAACGGCGACCGCTGTTTTGAAACGGCGGTCGCCGAACATGTACCAGCGGCCGCTGGTGCCACAACAGCGCCCGCTGTTTGGCTCCAGTGGCCCCGGTTTCGTCCGTTTCGCTCCGTTTTGCTTCGTTTCTTCTCGTTTTCGCTTGGGCTTCGAAATCCAACTCCGATACATGGATAAATCCATAGCTTACATATTGAACAATAAATTTTTGAATAGAAAAACCTATCTATTACAAAAGATTCCAAGGGACGCAGCCCTCCAAAACTATGGCCATTCAACACGTAAAAAACACGATTCATCCACCCGACCACTATCGGTGGCCGGCCTTACATCTAATCACATAGATTCAAATAAACAAGTAATCCAATTATGTTGATTTAACCTTCGTGTCCAACACAAAAGTGTGCACGAGCCCTAGGCTCTGATACCAATTGAAGGTACCGGTATACCGATCCGATCGATATATCGTGTGTGCGGAAGCGTGTAAGGCAATAGATCTACTATGCCATGATCTTAGTGCACACTTAATGTGTATAAGAACACATTATAAACACATATATATACACATCCAATATATATATATACAAGGTTCAACGATTACTTACTTATGGTGACGAAGTGATTCGTTGATGTTGTTGAGGTG
The DNA here is from genome assembly GCA_954870475.1 of Euphrasia confusa. NCBI lineage: Eukaryota > Viridiplantae > Streptophyta > Magnoliopsida > Lamiales > Orobanchaceae > Euphrasia > Euphrasia confusa. Next base: position 19,596,616 of record OX940963.1, on the reverse strand, counting down.
GTGTTGAGTCGATTGAACCACCTCAAATGGATCAGCCTCTCGAAGCTCTCCTTGTGAATGACCTCGTCACTCCTTTTGTCTAGATCGCCCGGATGTTGAAGCCGCACAAGTGGCCCGGCCTCTACGTGTTGCACACGAACCCGGAAGATTACTTGCTTGCTTGATCGAGTTGATTCTCCAAGAACAACCTCTTTTCTCTCTTTCACTTGTGAATTTCGTGGGTGGTGATTAAGTGATTGTGAAAATCAGATTTTCACTACTTAATACCTTCATTTCCATCTCCATTACCCTCTTGTAACCCCCATAATGAATATGCACCATTATATCACATAATGGGTGGGTAATGGGGAGATGAAAGGTCAAGTACACATCACTATGCCACAATGGCATAAGATGTGGTCTCTCTTGCTTGTGTGGCATGCCATGTCACACTATGTGACATGCATCCATGCAAGCCATGCAATGCATCCCATGCATGCATATAAATTCACGTAAATATTGATTCTAAATCAATATAATTAACAAGCATCGTACATCATCTTTGAGTCCGTGTGTGACCCTGTAGGTATGATTTATTGATCAATATTATATTGTTCCCAACAATTTAATATTATCAAATAATCATTTAGCATCCATAGACGACCTTATGACTTTATCGATTGCACACGTAGGATCGAAGGACATATCCCAACAGCCACCACCACCATCGACCGGCCACCGGAGAGGGCAACCGCCGCCACCACTCAGCCGGCCGACCACCACCAAGCCGGCGGCAGCCCCAGCCGAGGGGTGCGATTGCCGCCTCTCTCCCTTGCCATCGATCTCATGGGGATCGATCTCATGATCGATCCTTGAGCCCTTCTTCTTCTTCGTCACACGTCTTCTCCGGCGGTCGTTTCGGCATCGAACCAACGTAAATAAATTACAAGAATTTAAATTACAATTATCCGGTATCGATTCTATACATGAAATCGACCCTATACAATTTCCGGAAAAAGTAGAACGTAATAATAAATCCTAAATTCGGTCAACCCCCGAATTTTTACTATTACAAGCATTCACCACACATAAAACGAATCTCGACATGTCCGAGAGTTTAATCAAAACATATTATGACAATAATTAACGAATAAATTATATCTAGCCATAATAGTCGGAAACCCTGCAAGGTAGAACAATTTTATCGAAAATACCGCGAACGTAAACCACGCTCTGATACCAATTGTTGGAAATCGATATCCCGGAATTAATAAATTTAAATAAATAAATTATCTAATTAATTCCGACCGAAATTCTTCGAATATCCGGATTGTCTAAATTGCGGAACCGACAACCCAATCGAAATCCCGATCGCCGGAGTTCACGCGAGCACGCCACGCGGACCGGGGTTCAACCAAACACACGACATACCCGAAGGCATGTCGCGGCCAGCCGAGCCCCCGCTAGGGCTCGCGATCGCACAACGCGATCGCCGGGGTTGCGCACGGCAACCCCACGGCGAGTCCGGCGACTCGCCGTTCGCGGAGGAGGGGCTGCTCGCCGGGCGAGCAACGGCGGCACCAGCTCGCCGTCCCAGCGATCGAGCCCGCGCTCGATCGCACCCCCGGCGTCCAGCCGGGGTCCTCGTGCGTGGGTCCCCGGCGTCCAGCCGGGGCGCTTTGTGGTTCGATCCCCACGGGGATCCACGAGCTGCCGCGGTCCGGTGGTTCGACCACCACCGCTCGGCTCGTCCCTTGTTACCGGGGTTCGTCCTCGGATCTTGGTTCTACGGTATTTTCAATAAATAATCGATTAAAATCATAAAGGGTGTTTACGATTTTACCTTCGATTCGTTGTTCGGAGAAACGAGATCAATCGATGACCTTGAGATCTTCCGACGTATTCCTTGCACTAGCCCGGACGTCGTGTGGGCGACGATCTACCGAACTCCATGGATCTCCTGAAGGTACCGGTATACCGATCCGATCGATATACCGTGTGTGCGGAAGCGTGTAAAGCATATAAATCTATCATGCTTGGATCTTAGTGCACACTTAATTTGTATAAGAACACATATAAACATATATATATACACATCCAATATATATATATAAGGTTCAACGATTACTTACTTTTGGTGATCGTTGATTTTGGTTAAGGTGGTGTTGAGTCGATTGAACCACCTTCATGGATCAGTCACTAGATGCTCTCCTTGTGAATGACCTCGTCACTCCTTTAGATCGTCCGGATGTGGAAGCCGCACAAATGGCCCGGCCTCTACGTGTTGCACACGAACCCGGATAATGAACACCTTGCTTGCTTGAGAATGAATCTCCAAGATCACCTCTTTTCTCTCTATTGAGTGGAATTTCGTGGCTGATGCAATTGTGTGATGAAAATCTGATTTTCATCTATCTAAGTCAATCATTATGCATCCCATTACACCCCTTTGTAACCTACAACATAATGGGCATCATAATGCACCATAATCATGCAAAGGGGTTACAAAGGAGGTGAAAGGTCATGCCACATACACATGCCACTATGCATTGTATGTGGTCCCCACTTGCTTGTGTGGCATGCCATGTCACACTATATGACATGCATCCATGCAAGCCATGCATCCCATGCATGTTAATTAATTCCACGTAAATATTGATTCTAAATCAATATATTTATCAAGCAACGTACATCATCTTTGAGTCCGTGTGTGACCCTGTAGGTATGATTTAATTGATCAATATTATATTGTTCCCAACAATTAATATTATCAAATAATCATTTAACATCCATAGACGACCTTATGACTTTATCGATTGCACACGTAGGATCGAAGGACATATCCCAACATCTCCTTCACGAACTCTCTAGACTAATCAAGTATGATTATCTTGTCTTGTCTAATTGTGAAGACCATGTAGTGCTTTTATAGGCTACGTAGGGGATCTTAAGGAGGTGGAATATTGGGCTTCCAATATTGAAGATTAAATTGAGCCCAATGCTCAAGTCCATTAATCCTTATCAATATTAATTAATTCTATTTTCCACTATATAAAATTAATTGCACTCCCAATATTAAACCATATTATATCAAATAATATTTCTCCGGTAATATTATTTATTCCGTGTATTTAAGATATAAATATCCATGAATAAAATTAATTTATTTCTAATTAATTTATTCATCTCTTATATCCGAGACTAGTACCATTCAACCTTAATTATTATGCGGAACGAATCCACCTGCAGGGTTTACATAATAATTCCTTATGAACTCATCTCGGGGATATTATCAACCCTTACGGGATACACTTTCCCGTCAAGTATTCACGGCATGCCATATATAAAATATAGTGACCCAACTTAACCGGTAATTAACCCAATAATTAAATCGGTTAATTCCTTTGGTAAATCAAAGTCACTTATATTAAATATACACACCCGCAATAGTATCGGGGATTAAGAATAAAATACACTGAGACTTAAATCGATTATCGCCGGAAATCCTAATCGATAAATCTCAAGCAGATCCGCTCAATACACCAAGTGTACAAGTGTGATAAAATAATTAAGATAAATTATTTTCTCTCTCACACAACGACTATACCGATGGATTGGTCCGTGTCCATCTAGGTCGTGAGCAACTGTTTGATTAAATACGAGTAACCGATAGTATGATCTTCTGTGCGCCCATGCAACACCATACTAACTACAACGTATAAAATCCAGGACTATGATTTGCATATATTTAATTATAAATAATTAAACGCAAATAATTGTTTATTTAGTTAAATAGATTAGTGGCAATGAATCGTGAGTTTCCGTCACTTAAATCTAGACATTAAGTACACAACTCCAACAGAACTAGGAGGAACTACACACTAACCCTCCCCCTTTTTGAGTCAACTTCATAAGCAGGGGTTCGTAGAGAAACTCCCCCTCAAACTAGTATCACACTCAAAAAGTTCAACGTTGAGCAGAGATAAAATACAAACAAACATACGTAATACAATGCATATGAAATAATCAAATAAACGTAGAACAGGGAAAGATAGCATAATAAATACAAAGCTCAAACCGAGCAAAATAACATTGTACCAAATGTATCATGCGTAGAACAACGTTATGAAAAACAGCATGAGTAAACAAAAAAAATCAACGAGGAGTAGGGATAGAAAACACTTGTTTTTGAAAACTTATTCACTGACATCTGCGTCCGACTGTTCAGGCGTGGTGTGGCAGCGCAGGTCTTCCTCTTCTTCGTCCGTCGGCTCGTCATGCAATTTGTGCTTTGATTTGTACTGCGTGGCTTTGGGTTTATTTGCCATCTGCTTTCTACGTTGACCAATGGCCTTGTTCATCGCGACCTCCTTTTTGGTGAGCTTAGGTCCACCTAGTGTAGAGCACATTAAACCCTTACCTCCACTTGGTTTAACCGTAGAAGCAACACTCTTTGTAGCCGGCTCTGTGGTGACACCCGTTTTTGAAACCATTAGTTTGGGCACTTTGGGTCTGTCCACCGTGGAGCCACAGCCTTTTTCCTTGTCCACTTCCTTGATGCCCGAAGAACCAGCACCCTTAGCTTTCTCATCCTTCTTCACGACATCAAGCTCCTTCACCGTTCCATCAGCATTTTTAACCAGCCCGCCATGCGCGTCACCAGCCTCCTTTTTACTCTTCTTATATGCAGTGCGCAAGTCCTCAACCTCATCAGCTTCCACTTCCTCCTCTACGTCCACTTCACTGGCCTTTCTTTTTCCACTCTTCTTTTTGGCCTCGGTGGGACGGTCATCAGCGTTCCTTGATGCCTCCATTTGCTCTGCCACATGGTTGACCAATCCTGATAGACGCCCGTGCAGCATCTTCAATGGGCCTAGATCAGCGTACGAGGACCCATCTCCCCCTAGACGGGCCGCCCGACGGGACTTACGGTGCATGTGGGCTGAGAGACGTGCCACAGCATCAATCGTGCCACGTAGTTGCACGAAGTCTTGGAGGAGCGAGGTCGGCTCACAAAGATAAATTTCATCACACGATGAATCAGAGTCCTCGGATGTAGAGTCAAGGGTGACGTCAATGTTCCTCTTCGTAGAACGAATGGACTTTGCCCTTTTTTCCTTTTCCCTTGTTGGCATGTTGAATTTGCAAGGGAATGGCCTGTGATGCGGTGAACAACTTACGATCCTCTTCCATACTCCCAAGTCTACGCCACGGAAGATCTCTAACCTTGTGGCCCGCCATGTACTTGGAGTCAAAACGAAATGGAGTAAGAGAGATCATCGGGCCATCATCAGAATCGTACGTAAAGCCCTGACTCACTAATACGACACTGATAAGGTGGGGGCACGGCAGATTGGATTGTGAAATTTCGGCATCAGACATGTCTGTTGGAGTTGTGTACTTAATGTCTAGATTTAAGTAACGGTAAACTCCCGGTCATAGCATTTAATCTATTAAATTAATAAACAATTGTTTGCATTTAATTATTGATAATTAAATATATGCAAAATATAGTCCTGGATTATATACGTTGTAGTTAGTATGGTGTGCGACGTCACACAGAAGATCATACTATCGGTTACTCGTATTTAATCAAACGGTTGCTCACGACCTAGATGGACACAGACCAATCCATCGGTATAGTCGTTGTGTGAGAGAGAAAATAATTTGTCTTAATTATTTTATCACACTTGTACACTTGGTGTATTGGGCGGATCGCTTGAGATTTATCGATTAGGATTGCCGGCGATAATCGATTCAAGTCTCAGAGTATTTTATTCTTAATCCCCGATACTATTGCGGGTGTGTATATTTAATATATGTGACTTTGATTTTCCAAAGGAATTAACCGATTTAATTATTGGGTTAATTACCGGTTAAGTTGGGTCACTATATTTTATATATGGCATGCCGTGAATACTTGACGGGAAAGTGTATCCCGGAAGGGTTGATAATATCCCCGAGATGAGTTCATAAGGAATTATTGTGTAAACCTCATGAGTGGATTCGTTCCGCACAATAATTAAGTATGAATGGTACTAGTCTCGGATTCAAGAGATGAATAAATTAATTAGCAATAAATTAATTTTATTCATGGATATTTAAATCTTAAATAAACGGAATAAATAATACTACCGGAGAAATATTATTTGATATAATATGGTTTAATATTGGGAGTGCAATTAATTTATATAGTGGAAAATAAATTAATTAATATTAATGGGAGATTAATAGATTTGGGCTTGGGCTCAATTTAATCATTAATATTGGAAGCCCAATATTCCATCTCCTTTAGATCCCCTACGTAGCCTATAAAAGCACTACATGGTCTTCTCTATTCTACATAACACAAGATCATAATTCTCCTAGAGAGAGAAAGTAGAGAGAGAGAGAAGAGGATCCATAAGCTTGGAGGATCGTCGCCCACCCGACGTTCAAGCTAGTGCAAGGAATACGTGGGAAGATCGTAAGGTCATCATCTTGATTTCGTTTCTCCGCACAACGAATCGAAAGGTAAAATCATATACTCTCTTCTATGATTTTATGTGAATTGATTGTGATACATACATGAACGCACGATCCGGGTAAACGACGAACTCCGGGGACGAGGATTCGAGATCCTCGGCGGAGCTCGAGAAGAACCCTCGGCTGGGCGCCGAGGGAGCGATCGAACCTAGGGTTCGATCGCGTGCACACGCGAGGAACCCCGGCTGGGAGCCGGGGTGGGCGATCGACCGCGGTGGTCGATCGCCGGGCAGCCGCGGCTGGAGCCGCGGCGGGTTCGCCGCTGGGCGAACCGCCCTCCTCGGGCGGTGGCGGTGAGTCGCCGGACTCACCGCCCGGGGCTGCCGGAGCAGCCCCAGCGATCGCCTTGTGCGCGATCGCGAGCCCCACGGTGGGGCTCGGCTAGGGTTTAGCCGCGGGTTCATCCCGCGGCGATGCTCTTGTCGAGCCCGGTTCTTCGTGATGTTCGTGATCGGTTTCCGGCGATGGGATTTCGGTCGGGGTTATCGGTTCCGCAATTTTGATACCCCGGGATATCGATTTCCAGCAATTGGTATCAGAGCGTTTGGTTTCGTGTTCATGTATGTGTTCAATTGTGTTCTACCTTGCAGGGATTCCGACTATCATGGTTTAAATTAATTGTTAATTATTCGTTTAATTAATTGCTATTTAATTTTACCATGATTATTCGTTATTAAACTCTCGGACATGTCGAGATTCGTTTTGTGTGGATGAATGCTTGTAATAGTAAAAATTCGGGGGTTGACCGAATTTAGATTTATTATTATTGTTCTATGTTTTCCGGAAAGTGTATAGGGTCGATTTCATGTATAGAATCGATACCGGAATTGTAAATTTATTTCTTGTAATTTATTTACGTTGGATCGATGCCGAGACGACCGCCGGAGAACTCGTGTGACGAAGAAGACGAAGAGGACGAAAAACCGGGGGGGTCGATCATCCCCATGATCGATCCCCATGAGGCCACCGGTGGTGGTGGCGCGTGGCTAGGGGGCGGCGGCGGTGGTGCCCGGCGATGGTGGTGGTCGACGGTGGGGGTGGTGTGGGGATCCCCAACCCATGCTACTCCTACCTAGATTCACTTTCCTAATTAATTCAAGTTTTCCTATTTTGAGTATTCCTAAGTTTGGGAACTCTCATGGAGATAGGAAAAGAATTAATTAATATTATTTATTTGCTTATTCTATTATGGAAGTCTTCTAGAATATTCCAAGTTCTACTTGGAATAGGAATCTAGAGATTTAATAGAATTAGATAGGAAAATAATTAATTAATGAATTAATTTATTTCTATTTGATTATTCCTATTTTTATGGGAATTTTCATGGACATGGAAATTAATTAATCTTGGAAAGTAGAAGAGTCCTATTTTATTTTATTTCCTTATTCTATTATAGAAGTCTTCTAGAATATTCCAAGTTTTACTTGGATGGATTATTCTAGAGATTTAATAGAATTAGATGGGAAAATAAATAAATAAAAAAATATTAATAATATTTAATTTTATTTTTGATTTATTCGATTGACTTAGTTTTCGAATTAAGTATCTTTTGGATTTATTAAAAATAAATAGATTTAAATATTGGGATTAATATTCTCGTCACATGGAGCATTCAAGAATGAAGACTGAAGACTAGAAGACGCATACGGAGATGGAATAAAGCCATGATAGTCGGAAAATAATTTTCTGGCATTATTTTGACTGTGTGATATGTGCTTTATTGCTTGTATGCATGCTTATGTGTTTAATTATGCATTAGATAGCGTATCCCTTTGTTATAAAAAGCTAAGTGGGAGCGGGGATGGAAACATTCCCATGGTCTCCATTACTGTTCTCTTGGTGACTTTTATAAACTTTTGAAGTTTATATAGATATGTCATTGGAGGAGAATTCTTGTAATTCCTTTTACAAGAAACATTGATTAAGTTTATCAAACAATGCCTAATTTGTCTTTCTGAAACTGACTTCAAGTCTACTCATTCTCACCCCGGGGAGATAAATGGAGCCAAAGCCACTTGGTCATGTGGATGACACAAATTAGAGACATTCGTACCATTCTTTTGAAGATGGATCGTTTGTCTGCTCGGCTCCCTCATCTAATGAGAGATAGGGTTGTTCGCATGGTGAATCACTGGTTAGAAACTTCGAGTTTCACTTATGATTCTCCACGTCTTGATTTACAAAATCGAATGCTGCAAGTAACTGGATGTCAATTGTAAAAGTCTTTTGGTGTAGTAAACGTCCACACTATCGTGGCTTGCTGCATTGAATGGGATTTTGGAACGATTGATGTAGACAGTTATAGAAGGGAGTGAAGGAAACGCACGTTAACGTAAACGTCCACACTATCGTGGCTTGCGGTAACATACGAATCTTAAACAAACTTCTTAGTACTGAGTAATGGTTTACACTTAGGTACGCTCTATAGTATTCTTCCCATCGAAGTAACGCTATAGTGATGTACGACCGAAGCAAATCTAATTACGAAATCATTTGGATAGGTAAACGTCCACACTATCGTGGCTTGCCATATCTGATGGGATTTTAGATGTGATTAGTAATTTAATGATATTATTTGAGGGAGATAATATCGGATATTAAATTGATTGTTTGTTTAAATGTGCTTATAGGTTTAGAGAATAGCTATGAACCCACTTTCTGTGATACTCAAGGAGCATAAGCTCACTGGTCCCAATTACATTGATTGGAAGAGAAATTTAGACATTGTCCTGACTTCTGAGGAATACAAGTTTGTACTCCATGAAGTGTGCCCTGCTGAGCCCACGGCTGCCTCAACTGATGAGGAAAAACTGACATATCGGAAGTGGAAAAAGGCTGATGAAATGGCTAGGTGTTATATTTTGGCTTCCATGTCAAATGTACTCGAAACCCAACATCAGCCGATGGACACTGCCTATGATATGATGTTTAACCTCAAGGAGATGTTTGGGGAGCAAGATCGTGCGGCTAGGCAAGAAGCCATGAGAGTCCTCACGTCGACTACTCAGTCTGAAGGAACGCCCGTTGGGGAGCACGTTCTTAAGATGATGAGTTTGTTGAATGAACTTGAGGTCCTAGGAGCTTCTATTGATGCTGAGACGCAAGTCGACATCATACTCCAGTCTCTGGCCCCTAGTTTTGAGCAGTTTCGTATGAGCTATATGCTGGAAATCGATATCCCGGGCCATTAAAATTTGCGGAAAATAATAACCCGAACGAAATCCTCGATCACCGGAGATCCGACCACGAACCACCGTACGAGCCGGAGCTCAACCGAGCACCACCACGGTCCGCCCGTGGTGCCCAGCCGAGCCCCCGCACGGGGCTCGCGATCATCTCGCGATGATCGCTGGGATGCCTCACGGCATCCCCGGGGCTGCTCGTAGCAGCCCCGCAGCGAGCTCACGGGCTCGCTGCTCGCTGGGGCGTCCAGCCCCGTACGCCCGCTACGGGCGAACCCGTAGCACATACGAGGCGGCTACAGGTGACCCCGTAGCGCACCCGCGATCGAGCTCACGGGCTCGATCGCCCCCGGCGTCCAGCCGGGGCTTCATGCGTGCCCGGCGATCGAACCCTAGGTTCGATCGCCACCCCCTCGACTCCCAGCCGAGGGTTTCTCTCGATCCCGGCTGTGACGCCCCGTTATTTTAAATAAATTAAGTACAGCGGAAGAAAATAAATTTTTATTTCAAACGCGGGCGCTACGAAATTTTACTTTAAAAACTTGTTTTAGAAAATCTTGACAAACCAACTTAAGAAAATAATAAGTAGAAACTTTTATTCATGAAAAAGAAATATCTCAAATGCAAACGTGAATAGTGAAACAAAGTTGAATGAAAATTTAAATCATGTTTGAGAAGAATTTTGTTGAAATAAACTAAGAAATTCCCTCGTCACTCTTCTCGCTCGGCATCCTCGTTAGTACCTGAAAAAAAAGGGCGTTGAAGGTGTGAGCTTAAAGCTCAGTAGGACAATTACTCGTTTAACCCATGAATCGAATATCCGCACACCCTATATGAACACCACATAGAATGAATAATAATACTAACTGCGATAAACTTGTTATCGTGAATACTGCGATAAACGTGTTATCGTAACTGCGATAAACTTGTTATCGTGAACTGCGAGTTGGGCCAACTATTGCGTCTCCCCTTCGACCCTTTTCCCCGGTCTCCGGTTACAACGATGGAATGAGCTGCGTTAATCCTCCTCGACCCTTTTCCCCGGTCTTAGGTTATAACGATTATTCGTATGCATATTTAAACCACATAATGAACACATAGAGTACACATATATAGCAAGTCATGAAATCAACGAATAAACCCAACAACTTGTACCTACCTCGATTTGTCGTGGCCTGAAATGGTAGAATCGGGTGCACGTCTAAAACTCCAAGGACTAAATTAGCACGTCTTGAAACTTCAGGGACTATATTTATATTTTTAGAATTTAGTGTGGACTTAATAAAATTATTAGAATTAAATTATGGAAAGGCCCATAGTTACCTCATAGTCTAGGGACTAGTATGCAAATTCTCTATGTATGTTAAATGGTTCAGCGTATTAGATGAGATTTAGAAAAGTACCAAAATTGATTCTCTTTTCTCCACTTGCAGAGAGGGTTCGTGAGAGAGGAAATTGCGGAGGGAGATATACGGAGATGAATCGTCCTTCTCACCGGCGATAGTAGGTGTCCATTTGAACAGCTCTCGGAGGCAGCCCTTAATTGGCGTCGGAGGAGCGACCTCGACATATCAGCCCGCCGGATCTGGAGATGTTCAGCGGCGACGTGGTGGCAATACACGCTCGGCCTTTTGTGGCATCGGCTCGATGAATCCGGTGGTTATCGAAACTCCGGCAACCGGGCTAAATCGGGACCACGATGAGGCGATGACATCCGGTGTTGATCGAATATGTGCCAACCATGAATGACGGCGACGGAAATCCCTGTTCTCGAAGATGGGAGGAACGACTTCTTTGGGTTTCGGTAACGTGATCATCGACGTTTAGGCTCGATTGACTTTCAGGGGGTTCGAGTCCAATATGTTGAACGTAGGTAAACCTTGGGACTCGGATGGTGTTCGGGGATGAGATTTTGGAAGTAGATCGATTCGTTTACGGCTGGAGAGGGTATTAAATTGGGATACGATTCTAAGTCTCGGAAGTAGACCGAGGTTTTAGTTGTGTATGATGGAAGTAGTTTGGGTCGATTTTGGGTGACTCGGGTATTGACAATGGCTCGACTTGGATGGTTTTCGGATGGGTTTAGGGGTTGCGATGTCATCTTGCATCTCGGAAATATATGTCGGCCACGGGCAGAGGATTCGATTTATTTTCGGGCTCCAATGTTGACTGGAAAAAGGCTGGACTATATGCTGAGTTCTTGAAAGTACTGAGTCGGTTCTTTGTATTTCAGATGTATTCTACGTTTGGAGTAAGGGATAGTATTTATATGTATGATTAGGGTTGTATTTAGGAGATTTAGGAGGTGGTTTTGAAGTACGTTTCTATAGGAGATGATAAGAACGGAATTGTTTATCCCATGGAATAGAGACTTTAGTTTGTATGGGTAGAACTTTAATTTAATGGGCTAGGTTAAATAATTGATTTTATATTTATTTGGTTGTTGATAGAATAAAATGAAAACGGGCTCAAAATTAAGTGGTCTAGGTTTTGATTTAGGCTAAGCTACGATTTAATTAAAATATTTTGCAAAATTAATAAATAAATAAAACTGGTCGTTACATTCTCCTCCCCTTAAAATAAATTTCGTCCTCGAAATTTGAATATTCTCAACACTTAAAATTGTTTCGATTTATGGTAGAATAAGTTTCCGATCATGAAAATTCTCTAAACTTAAAGTTCTTTTGTTGAGGTTATTTTGTTGAGGTTATCGAGTACTGATATCATCTAAAAGCCTCTAGTTTCCTAGAATACTATATCCTAAACATGTTACTCATGAGATATAGAAGAGGTGAACATGTAGCATGACATAAAGTGAATCATGATCATGCAGCGCATCATGTACTGAACATGTGAGTAACATAGAGTGAGCATACAACGTAACATAGTTTAGCATAAAGAGATCATGTATAGCATAGCATAGAGTGGACATTTAAATATCATAAAGTGAGCATGTAACATAGTGTATAGTGAACATAACACGTAAGTAGCATAGCATTTAAATGTTCTAACTGTTGCGTACCTTGAGGAGACCGGCGAGGAATGACGAAGGTAGATGATTTTTTTTTTTTCCAAAACTACCGAGAAACGTAAAGCTCTGATACCAACTGTGACGCCCCGTTATTTTAAATAAATTAAGTACAGCGGAAGAAAATAAATTTTTATTTCAAACGCGGGCGCTACGAAATTTTACTTTAAAAACTTGTTTTAGAAAATCTTGACAAACCAACTTAAGAAAATAATAAGTAGAAACTTTTATTCATGAAAAAGAAATATCTCAAATGCAAACGTGAATAGTGAAACAAAGTTGAATGAAAATTTAAATCATGTTTGAGAAGAATTTTATTGAAATAAACTAAGAAATTCCCTCGTCACTCTTCTCGCTCGGCATCCTCGTTAGTACCTGAAAAAAAAAGGGCGTTGAAGGTGTGAGCTTAAAGCTCAGTAGGACAATTACTCGTTTAACCCATGAATCGAATATCCGCACACCCTATATGAACACCACATAGAATGAATAATAATACTAACTGCGATAAACTTGTTATCGTGAATACTGCGATAAACGTGTTATCGTAACTGCGATAAACTTGTTATCGTGAACTGCGAGTTGGGCCAACTATTGCGTCTCCCCTTCGACCCTTTTCCCCGGTCTCCGGTTACAACGATGGAATGAGCTGCGTTAATCCTCCTCGACCCTTTTCCCCGGTCTTAGGTTATAACGATTACTCGTATGCATATTTAAACCACATAATGAACACATAGAGTACACATATATAGCAAGTCATGAAATCAACGAATAAACCCAACAACTTGTACCTACCTCGATTTGTCGTGGCCTGAAATGGTAGAATCGGGTGCACGTCTAAAACTCCAAGGACTAAATTAGCACGTCTTGAAACTTCAGGGACTATATTTATAATTTTAGAATTTAGTGTGGACTTAATAAAATTATTAGAATTAAATTATGGAAAGGCCCATAGTTACCTCATAGTCTAGGGACTAGTATGCAAATTCTCTATGTATGTTAAATGGTTCAGCGTATTAGATGAGATTTAGAAAAGTACCCAAATTGATTCTCTTTTCTCCACTTGCAGAGAGGGTTCGTGAGAGAGGAAATTGCGGAGGGAGATATACGGAGATGAATCGTCCTTCTCACCGGCGATAGTAGGTGTCCATTTGAACAGCTCTCGGAGGCAGCCCTTAATTGGCGTCGGAGGAGCGACCTCGACATATCAGCCCGCCGGATCTGGAGATGTTCAGCGGCGACGTGGTGGCAATACACGCTCGGCCTTTTGTGGCATCGGCTCGATGAATCCGGTGGTTATCGAAACTCCGGCAACCGGGCTAAATCGGGACCACGATGAGGCGATGACATCCGGTGTTGATCGAATATGTGCCAACCATGAATGACGGCGACGGAAATCCCTGTTCTCGAAGATGGGAGGAACGACTTCTTTGGGTTTCGGTAACGTGATCATCGACGTTTAGGCTCGATTGACTTTCAGGGGGTTCGAGTCGAATATGTTGAACGTAGGTAAACCTTGGGACTCGGATGGTGTTCGGGGATGAGATTTTGGAAGTAGATCGATTCGTTTACGGCTGGAGAGGGTATTAAATTGGGATACGATTCTAAGTCTCGGAAGTAGACCGAGGTTTTGGTTGTGTATGATGGAAGTAGTTTGGGTCGATTTTGGGTAACTCGGGTATTGACAATGGCTCGACTTGGATGGTTTTCGGATGGGTTTAGGGGTTGCGATGTCATCTTGCATCTCGGAAATATATGTCGGCCACGGGCAGAGGATTCGATTTATTTTCGGGCTCCAATGTTGACTGGAAAAAGGCTGGACTATATGCTGAGTTCTTGAAAGTACTGAGTCGGTTCTTTGTATTTCAGATGTATTCTACGTGTGGAGTAAGGGATAGTATTTATATGTATGATTAGGGTTGTATTTAGGAGATTTAGGAGGTGGTTTTGAAGTACGTTTCTATAGGAGATGATAAGAACGGAATTGTTTATCCCATGGAATAGAGACTTTAGTTTGTATGGGTAGAACTTTAATTTTATGGGCTAGGTTAAATAATTGATTTTATATTTATTTGGTTGTTGATAGAATAAAATGAAAACGGGCTCAAAATTAAGTGGTCTAGGTTTTGATTTAGGCTAAGCTACGATTTAATTAAAATATTTTGCGAAATTAATAAATAAATAAAACTGGTCGTTACACCGGCGGGGATCCCTAGACCGCCGGCGGTCCGGTGGTCCACAACCACCACCGCCCGGTCTATCCCCGTCCCCGGTCTCGTCGTTTCCCGGATCGTCCGTTCATGTATGTATCACAATTAATTCACATAAATCATAGAAGGGAGTATATGATTTTACCTTTTAATTCGTTGTGCGGAGAAACGAATTTAAGTTGATGACCTTACGATCTTCCTACGTATTCCTTGCACTAGCTTGAACGTCGGGTGGGCGACGATCCTCCAAGCTTATGGATCCTCTTCAACTCTCTAGAATATCAAGTATGATAATCTTGTCTTATGAAAAAGTGAAGACCATGTAGTGCTTTTATAGGCTACGTAGGGGATCTAAAGGAGGTGGAATATTGGGCTTCCAATATTAATGATTAAATTGAGCCCAAGCCCAAATCTATTAATCTCCCATTAATATTAATTAATTTATTTTCCACTATATAAATTAATTGCACTCCCAATATTAAACCATATTATATCAAATAATATTTCTCCGGTAGTATTTTTTATTCCGTGTATTTAAGATTTAAATATCCATGAATAAAATTAATTTATTGCTAATTAATTTATTCATCTCTTGAATCCGAGACTAGTACCATTCATCCTTAATTATTGTGCGGAACGAATCCACTCATGAGGTTTACACAATAATTCCTTATGAACTCATCTCGGGGATATTATCAACCCTTCCGGGATACACTTTCCCGTCAAGTATTCACGGCATGTCATATATAAAATATAGTGACCCAACTTAACCGGTAATTAACCCAATAATTAAATCGGTTAATTCCTTTGGAAAATCAAAGTCACATATATTAAATATACACACCCGCAATAGTATCGGGGATTAAGAATAAAATACTCTGAGACTTGAATCGATTATCTCAAGGCAATTCTAATCGATAAATCTCAAGCGATCCGCCCAATACACCAAGTGTACAAGTGTGATAAAATAATTAAGATAAATTATTTTCTCTCTCACACAACGACTATACCGATGGATTGGTCCATGTCCATCTAGGTCGTGAGCAACTGTTCGATTAAATACGAGTAACCGATAGTATGATCTTCTGTGCGCCCATGCACACCATACTAACTACAACGTATAAAATCCAGGACTATATTTCGCATAATTAATTAATAATAATTAAATGCAAATAATTGTTTATTTAATTAAATAGATTAAATGCTATGACCGGGAGTTTACCGTTACTTAAATCTAGACATTAAGTACACAACTCCAACAATCTCCCACTTGTACTAAGGTCTAGTCATTTCCTCCAAACTCCCGACTCCCATACTCATCACGTGCTTAGAGCTGTACTTGCAAGAAGTACTGTGTGAATGAGCAATCTAGGTTGCCGCTCTGAAGTTATCTTGGTGACTACTGCGTCGTCTTCCTCGACGATGACTCGTATCAGATGGTACTTGCTCTATGTGTTAACATCACTTTTGACTTATGACTTCTTCCAGTTTACCGTGCACCGCTATCCAATAGCCTTTGGTAAACTAAGAGTCATATTCAAGCCAAGAGGTTATCCTGGAACCTAACCAAAACTTCCGCTGCCTCTGAGGCTGCTTATTCGGTTATGAGAGAGTCTGATAAGCGTCCTGCTTATCACTCTTTCACTTCATGGTTTCACCTCTTTCTAAAAGTGAACACATAGTCTGATATCGACTTGCACTGGTCCTCCTCTGATTTAGGATCTGAGAATTAGTAATCAAAGAAGATTTCATCTTGCTTAATAATCCAGTACTTCGCAAGTACTATTACAGCATCCGAAAATCTCTTGTCTAGATTACTTTGATATCCTCCCACTACACAAACCGCATAGTTGATATCAGGTTTTTACAACATTGCATCTATAAAGCTTTCCATACTTGAAGTATAGGAAACTGCTTTGTCCTCATCTATCTCCTTCATGTGTTCGAACACATACCCTTTAGATAGATGTATATTCTGTCTCTGAAAGGCAATAACCTTTCTCAGAAGTATGCATGTTTAAAACAAACCATAATCGTATAAGATATCTAGGAGAAGTTCAATGTTCCTATCCTTAGATCAAAAGATCTCAAGAACATGCTCTAACTTCCACTCAATCTTATATCTCGATTCATTTAGACAACCATTATCTTATGTCTGACAACATTTTCTACATTGTTGCCAATGATGAAATTGTCATCTACATAAAATGTCCGAGAAACACCACCTTGTTTCTATTACATCTCCAATACACCTATCGTCTATGCCTTTTGATGAATCCATCAATGGACTATCCCATCAATTTGCAAGTTCCACGATTTATAGCTTTGTTTCAATCCATAAATGGATTTACTAAGCTTGTACTCTAAATGATCTTGCCTCTTAACAATAATCCTTATTGTTTTCCAAGTAGTCACATTTAGATCTAGTACCGCCCTCGTGCAGAGCTAGGGATCGATTTCATCTTTACTAGATCCAGAGTCCGAAAATCTTCTAGTCTTATGAACATCTCTGGTTGTTAACAACCTCCCACTGCAATGGCGTTCCGGTGTATAACAGTAATAACAGTAGGTGCAGTGTGTGGTGTACTTCTACTCGGTTTGGCTGGTTCCTAGTCTTTGTCCCTTTTCTCATTCCAAAGTACTACGTCAGTTAGGGTTTGTAGTTCATCTAATAGTCTTCCTCTAAGAACTGGACGTTATACGTCCTTCTGGTTCATAGTACTATAGAACACACAATACTTTGTTCATCTAGGATATCCTACAACCATATTGGATATGCCGTTGTCTCCAGGAATATCCATAGAACATAGGTAGTTCCGAACAACTTGTTCTTTCACTATTAGAATTCTATTTCTTACTGACTCACCATCTCTACACGTGAGTGTACGGTGTAGTCATTTGAGACTTAATCTCAATCTTTTGATTATGCTATGTGTTATGTGGTAGCCTCCGCGATTTTAGTCGCAGGCTTCCAATGGATATACTTAGAAGGTTCCCCATAATTGCTTTGTGACTAAAACACTTTGCTTTTATGGCACATCAAGCATTCTAATCCATTTTCGAGTATTCTTTAAAAGAACCACTCACACATATGTCTGCATATATCATTGACCATTCTCAATACTTGTCCGAATTCTATCTTTTACCAAAAAGTATGCTTAGTTGTATTATCTTCCAAACTTGATTCTTAGGTGGAAGGTCCATTCCTTCAACTATAATTGATCAAATCAATTTCGACCTTTTGAATCTCATTTGAATAAATACTACTAAGTGTAATAATTCACAAGTATAATGATTCAACAAGAAATATATCTAAATAGTAAAACAAGTTATAGAACGGTTTGTTGCATCGTGGTAGACTAAGGATTCATCATTCATATATTGCTATCTATTGTACCAGAATAGATAATACCCATTATTTCTTATCAAAATCATCACCATGATTAAAGAAATAAAAATATCCATTCATAAATAATAGAAATCCAGAACAAAAGTTCTTTCTAAAATAAAGGGTACATAATGCAATAAACATGAAATGAAATCCTATTTAACTACTAAAGTAGATAAATGTCTTCCACTGCAACAGCTGCCTCCTCTACAGCTTTCGCCCGTGTAGACTCGAACTCTTCTTCTCTAAGTCGCCGGGTTTTCTGGAACCCCTGCATTTAAAATGCACATACCGTCAGTGGTTCCATATCTACACACCAGATTTCTGGTAGATAATACCGCTGACTATGTTTTTACGACTAAAGAAAAATTCGTACCTTTGAGAGGACATTCAGACTTCCAGTGTCCAGACTTATTGCATCGGAAGCACTTGCCTCTTGGCTTTGCAGCCCCCACTCGTGGTCCACTCCTCTTGGCACCACTGGGTTTCCAGGCTTGCTTCCTTTTCTTGCCCCTACCTCCAACAGCTTTCAAGCTTTTGGACTTGGTAGCTACAAGAGCTTGAGACTTGCCCTTCTTGTAGATCCCCTCTGCCGCCTTTAGTTCAGTCAGGAGTTGCGCAAGAGTATAAGATAGTTTACCCATATTATAACTCATACGAAACTGCTCAAAACTAGGGGTCAGAGACTGGAGTATGATGTCGACTTGCGTCTCAGCATCAATAGAAGCTCCTAGGACCTCAAGTTCATTCAAAAAACTCATCATCTTAAGAACGTGCTCCCCAACGGGCGTTCCTTCAGACTGAGTAGTCGACATGAGGACTCTCATGGCTTCTTGCCTAGCCGCACGATCTTGCTCCCCAAACATCTCCTTGAGGTTAAACATCATATCATAGGCAGTGTCCATCGGCTCATGTTGGGTTTGGAGTACATTTGACATGGAAGCCAAAATATAACACCTAGCCATTTCATCAGCCTTTTTCCACTTCCGATATGTCAGTTTTTCCTCATCAGTTGAGGCAGCCGTGGGCTCGGCAGGGCCCACTTCATGGAGTACAAACTTGTACTCCTCAGAAGTCAGGACAATGTCTAAATTTCTCTTCCAATCAATGTAATTGGGACCAGTGAGCTTATGCTCCTTGAGTATCACAGAAAGTTGGGTTCATAGCTATTCTCTAAACCTATAAGCACATTTAAACAAACAATCAATTTAATATCCGATATTATCTCCCTCAAATAATATCATTAAATTACTAATCACATCTAAAATCCCATCAGGTAAGGCAAGCCACGTTCGTGTGGACGTTTACCCACCCAAATGATTTAGCAATTAGATTTGCTTCGGTCGTACATCATTATAGCGTTACTTCGTTGGGAAGAATACTATAAAGCGCACCTAAGTGTAAACCATTACTCAGTACTAAGGTGAATCATTTGGAATTGCTATTTCACCGCAAGCCACGTTAGTGTGGACGTTTACGATAACTCGCAATCCTTCACAATTCCCTATAACTGTCTACATCAACTATTTCCAAAAATCCCATTCAGCATAGCAAGCCACGTTCGTGTGGACGTTTACTACACCAAAAGACTCTTGTAGTTGACTCCCAATTACTTGAAGCATTCGATCTTGTAAATCAAGACGCGGAGAATCATAAGTGAAACTCGAAGTTTCTAACCAGTGATTCACCATGCGAACAACCCTATCTCTCATTAGATGAGGGAGCCGAGCAGACAAACGATCCATCTTCAAAAGAATGGTACGAATGTCTCTAATTTGTGTCATCCACATGACCAAGTGGCTTTGTCTCCATTCCACTCCTCGGGGTGAGAATGAGTCGACTTGAAGTCAGTTTCAGAAAGACAAATTAGGCATTGTTTGATAAACTTAATCAATGTTTCTTGTAAAAGGAATTACAAGAATTCTCCTCCAATGACATATCTATATCAACTTCGAAAGCTCATAAATGTCACCAAGAGAACAGTAATGGAGACCATGGGAATGTTTCCATCCCCGCTCCCACTTAGCTTTTTATAACAAAGGGATACGCTATCTAATGCATAATTAAACACATAAGCATGCATACAAGCAATAAAGCACATATCACATAGTCAAAATAATGCTAGAAAATTATTTTCCTACTATCATGGCTTTATTCCATCTCCGTATGCGTCTTCTAGTCTTCAGTCTTCGTTCTTGAATGCTCCATGTGACGAGAATATTAATCCCAATATTTAAATCTATTTATTTTTAATAAATCCAAAAGATACTTAATTCGAAAATTAAGTCAATCGAATAAATCAAAAATAAAATTAAATATTATTAATATTTATTTATTTTCCCATCTAATTCTATTAAATCTCTAGAATAATCTATCCAAGTGAGACATGGAATATTCTAGAAGACTTCTATAATAGAATAAGGAAATAAAATAAATTAGGACTCTTCTACTTTCCAAGATTAATTAATTTCCATGTCCATGAAAATTCCCATAAAATAGGAATAATCAAATAGAAATAAATTAATTTATTAATTAATTATCTTCCTATCTAATTCTATTAAATCTCTAGATTCCTATTCCAAGTAGAACTTGGAATATTCTAGAAGACTTCCATAATAGAATAAGGAAATAAATAATATTAATTAATTCTTTTCCTATCTCCATGAGAGTTCCCAAACTTAGGAATACTCAAAATAGGAAAACTTGAATCAATTAGGAAAGTGAATCTAGGTAGGAGTAGGAGTAGCACGGGTTGGGGATCCCCGCACCACCACCACCACCACCGACCGCCGCCACCACCGGAGAGGGCACTGCCGCCGCCTTCCCAGCCGGCCGGCCACCACCATGCCGGCGGCAGCCCCAGCCGAGGGGCAATCGACCCCTCCCCATGGCTACGGTCATGGGGTCGATCATGGGGTTGATCGACCCCCCCGGTTCTTCGTCCTCTTCGTCTTCTTCATCACACGAGTTCTCCGGCGGTCGTCTCGGCATCGATCCAACGTAAATAAATTACAAGAAATAAATTTACAATTCCGGTATCGATTCTATACATGAAATCGACCCTATACACTTTCCGGAAAACATAGAACAATAATAATAAATCTAAATTCGGTCAACCCCCGAATTTTTACTATTACAAGCATTCATCCACACAAAACGAATCTCGACATGTCCGAGAGTTTAATAATCATGGTAAAATTATAAAACAATTAATTAAACAATTAATCAATTAATTAACCATGATAGTCGGAATCCCTGCAAGGTAGAACACAATTGAACACATACATGAACACGAAACCAAACGCTCTGATACCAATTGCTGGAAATCGATATCCCGGGCCATTAAAATTTGCGGAAAATAATAACCCGACCGAAATCCTCGATCGCCGGAGATCCGACCACGAACCACCGTACGAGCCGGAGCTCAACCGAGCACCACCACGGTCCGCCCGTGGTGCCCAGCCGAGCCCCCGCACGGGGCTCGCGATCATCTCGCGATGATCGCTGGGATGCCTCACGGCATCCCCGGGGCTGCTCGTAGCAGCCCCGCAGCGAGCTCACGGGCTCGCTGCTCGCGGGGCGTCCAGCCCCGTACGCCCGCTACGGGCGAACCCGTAGCACATACGAGGCGGCTACGGGTGACCCGTAGCGCACCCGCGATCGAGCTCACGGGCTCGATCGCCCCCGGCGTCCAGCCGGGGCTTCATGCGTGCCCGGCGATCGAACCCTAGGTTCGATCGCCACCCCCTCGGCTCCCAGCCGAGGGTTGCTCTCGATCCCGGCGGGGATCCCTAGACCGCCGGCGGTCCGGTGGTCCACAACCACCACCGCCCGGTCTATCCCCGTCCCCGGTCTCGTCGTTTCCCGGATCGTCCGTTCATGTATGTATCACAATTAATTCACATAAATCATAGAAGGGAGTATATGATTTTACCTTTTAATTCGTTGTGCGGAGAAACGAATTTAAGTTGATGACCTTACGATCTTCCTAAGTATTCCTTGCACTAGCTTGAACGTCGGGTGGACGACGATCCTCCAAGCTTATGGATCCTCTTCAACTCTCTAGAATATCAAGTATGATAATCTTGTCTTATGAAAAAGTGAAGACCATGTAGTGCTTTTATAGGCTACGTAGGGGATCTAAAGGAGGTGGAATATTGGGCTTCCAATATTAATGATTAAATTGAGCCCAAGCCCAAATCTATTAATCTCCCATTAATATTAATTAATTTATTTTCCACTATATAAATTAATTGCACTCCCAATATTAAACCATATTATATCAAATAATATTTCTCCGGTAGTATTATTTATTCCGTGTATTTAAGATTTAAATATCCATGAATAAAATTAATTTATTGCTAATTAATTTATTCATCTCTTGAATCCGAGACTAATACCATTCATCCTTAATTATTGTGCGGAACGAATCCACTCATGAGGTTTACACAATAATTCCTTATGAACTCATCTCGGGGATATTATCAACCCTTCCGGGATACACTTTCCCGTCAAGTATTCACGACATGTCATATATAAAATATAGTGACCCAACTTAACCGGTAATTAACCCAATAATTAAATCGGTTAATTCCTTTGGAAAATCAAAGTCACATATATTAAATATACACACCCGCAATAGTATCGGGGATTAAGAATAAAATACTCTGAGACTTGAATCGATTTTCTCAAGGCAATCCTGATCGATAAATCTCAAGCTATCCGCCTAATACACCAAGTGTACAAGTGTGATAAAATAATTAAGATAAATTATTTTCTCTCTCACACAACGACTATACCGATGGATTGGTCCATGTCCATCTAGGTCGTGAGCAACTGTTCGATTAAATACGAGTAACCGATAGTATGATCTTCTGTGCGCCCATGCACACCATACTAACTACAACGTATAAAATCCAGGACTATATTTCGCATAATTAATTAATAATAATTAAATGCAAATAATTGTTTATTTAATTAAATAGATTAAATTCTATGACCGGGAGTTTACCGTTACTTAAATCTAGACATTAAGTACACAACTCCAACATTATAATATGGGTAAACTATCTTATACTCTTGCGCAACTCCTGACTGAACTAAAGGCGGCAGAGGGGATCTACAAGAAGGGCAAGTCTCAAGCTCTTGTAGCTACCAAGTCCAAAAGCTTGAAAGCTATTGGAGGTAGGGGCAAGAAAAGGAAGCAAGCCTGGAAACCCAGTGGTGCCAAGAGGAGTGGACCACGAGTGGGGGCTGCAAAGCCAAGAGGCAAGTGCTTCCGATGCAATAAGACTGGACACTGGAAGTCTGAATGTCCTCTCAAAGGTACGAATTTTTCTTTAGTCGTAAAAACATAGTCAGCGGTATTATCTACCAGAAATCTGGTGTGTAGATATGGAACCACTGACGGTATGTGCATTTTAAATGCAGGGGTTCCAGAAAACCCGGCGACTTAGAGAAGAAGAGTTCGAGTCTACACGGGCAAAAGCTGTGGAAGAGGCAGCTGTTGCAGTGGAAGACATTTATCTGCTTTAGTAGTTAAATAGGATTTCATTTCAAGATTATTGCATTATGTACCCTTTATTTTAGAAAGAACTTTTGTTCTGGATTTCTATTATTTATGAATGGATATTTTATTTCTTTAATCATGGTGATGATTTTGATAAGAAATAATGGGTATTATCTATTCTGGTACATTAGATAGCAATATGTGAATGATGAATCCTTAGTCTACCACAATGCAACAAACCGTTCTATAACTTGTTTTACTTGTTAGATATATTTCTTAAATCATTATACTTGTGAATTCTTATACTTAGTAGTATTTATTCAAATAAGATTCAAAAGGTTGAAATTGATTTGATCAATTATAGTTGAAGGAATGGACCTTCCGACCTAAGAATCAAGTTTGGAAGATAATACAACTAAGCATACTTTTTGGTAAAAGATAGAATTCAGACAAGTATTGAGAATGGTCAATGATATATGCAGACATATGTGTGAGTAGTTCTTTTAAGAATACTCGAAAATGGATTAGAATGCTTGATGTGCCATAAAAGCAAAGTGTTTTTGTCACAAAGCAATTATGGGGAACCTTCAAAGTATATCCATTGGAAGCCTGCGACTAAAATCGCGGAGGCTACCACATAACACATAGCATAATCAAAAGATTGAGATTAAGTCTCAAATGACTACACCATACACTTACGTGTAGAGATGGTAAGTCAGTAAGAAATAGAATTCTAATAGTGAAAAGAACAAGTTTTTCGGAACTACCTATGTTCTATGAATATTCCTGGAAACAACGGCATATTCAATATGGTTGTAGGGTATCCTAGATGAACAAAGTATTGTGTTTTCTATAGTACTATGAACCAGAAGGACGTGTGACGCCCGGTTCTTAGAGGAAGACTATTAGAAGAACCACGAAGCCCGAACTGACGCAATACCTTGGAATGAGAAAAAGGACAAAGACTAGGAACCAGCCAAACCGAGTAGAAGTACACCACACACTGCACCTACTGTTATTACTGTTATACACCGGGACGCCATTGCAGTGGGAGGTTGTTGAACAACCAGAGATGTTCATAAGACTAGAAGAGTTTCGGACTCCGGATCTAGTAAAGATGAAATCGATCCCTAGCTTTGCACGAGGGCGGTACTAGATCTAAATGTGCCTGCTTGGAAAACAATAAGGATTATTGTTAAGAGGCAAGATCATTTAGAGTACAAGCTTAGTAAATCCATTTATGGATTGAAACAAAGCTATAAATCGTGGAACTTGCGAATTGATGGGATAGTCCATTTGATGGATTCATCAAAAGGCATAGACGAAAGGTGTATTGGAGATGTAATAGAAACAAAGTGGTGTTTCTCGGAGATTTTATGTAGATGACAATTTCATCATTGGCAACAATGTAGGAAATGTTGTCAGACATAAGATAATGGTTGTCTAAATGAATCGAGATATAAGATTGAGTAGAAGTTAGAGCATGTTCTTAAGATCTTTCGATCTAAGGAAGGTTATTGCCTTTCAGAGAAAGGTTATTGCCTTTCAGAGACAGAATATACATCTATCTAAAGGGTATGTGTTCGAACACATAAAGAAGATAGATGAGGACAAAGCAGTTTCCTATACTTCAAGTATGGAAAGCTTTATAGATGCAATGTTGTAAAACAAGAACCTGATATCAACTATGCGGTTTGTGTAGTGGGAGGATATCAAGGTAATCTAGACAAGAGATTTTCGGATGCTGTAATAGTACTTGCGAAGTACTGGATTATTAAGCAAGACGAAGTCTTCTTTGATTACAAGTTCTCAGATCCTAAATCAGAGGAGGACCAGTGTAAGTCGATATCAGGCTATGTGTTCACTTTTAGAAAGAGGTGGAACCATGAAATGAAAGAGTGATAAGCAGGACGCTTCTCAGACTCTCTCATAACCGAATAAGCAGCCTCAGAGGCAGCGGAAGTTTTGGTTAAGTTCCGGGATAACCTCTTGGCTTGGATATGACTCTTAGTTTACCAAAGGCTATTGGAAAGCGGTGCACGGTAAACTGCAAGAAGTCATAAGTCAAAAGTGATGTTAACACATAGAGCAAGTACCACCTGATACGAGTCATCGTCAAGGGAGACGACGCAGTAGTCACCAAGATAACTTCAGAGCGGCAACCTAGAGTGCTCATTCACACAGTACTTCTTGGAAGTACAACCCTAAGCACGTAATGAGTATGGGAGTCGGGAGTTTGGAGGAAATGACTAGACCTTAGTACAAGTGGGAGATTGTTGGAGTTGTGTACTTAATGTCTAGATTTAAGTAACGGTAAACTCCCGGTCATAGCATTTAATCTATTAAATTAATAAACAATTGTTTGCATTTAATTATTGATAATTAAATATATGCAAAATATAGTCCTGGATTATATACGTTGTAGTTAGTATGGTGTGCGACGTCACACAGAAGATCATACTATCGGTTACTCGTATTTAATCAAACGGTTGCTCACGACCTAGATGGACACGGACCAATCCATCGGTATAGTCGTTGTGTGAGAGAGAAAATAATGTGTCTTAATTATTTTATCACACTTGTACACTTGGTGTATTGGGCGGATCGCTTGAGATTTATCGATTAGGATTGCCGGCGATAATCGATTCAAGTCTCAGAGTATTTTATTCTTAATCCCCGATACTATTGCGGGTGTGTATATTTAATATATGTGACTTTGATTTTCCAAAGGAATTAACCGATTTAATTATTGGGTTAATTACCGGTTAAGTTGGGTCACTATATTTTATATATGGCATGCCGTGAATACTTGACGGGAAAGTGTATCCCGGAAGGGTTGATAATATCCCCGAGATGAGTTCATAACGAATTATTGTGTAAACCTCATGAGTGGATTTGTTCCGCACAATAATTAAGGATGAATGGTACTAGTCTCGGATTCAAGAGATGAATAAATTAATTAGCAATAAATTAATTTTATTCATGGATATTTAAATCTTAAATACACGGAATAAATAATACTACCGGAGAAATATTATTTGATATAATATGGTTTAATATTGGGAGTGCAATTAATTTATATAGTGGAAAATAAATTAATTAATATTAATGGGAGATTAATAGATTTGGGCTTGGGCTCAATTTAATCATTAATATTGGAAGCCCAATATTCCACTTCCTTTAGATCCCCTACGTAGCCTATAAAAGCACTACATGGTCTTCTCTATTCTACATAACACAAGATCATAATTCTCCTAGAGAGAGAAAGTAGAGAGAGAGAGAAGAGGATCCATAAGCTTGGAGGATCGTCGCCCACCCGACGTTCAAGCTAGTGCAAGGAATACGTGGGAAGATCGTAAGGTCATCATCTTGATTTCGTTTCTCCGCACAACGAATCGAAAGGTAAAATCATATACTCTCTTCTATGATTTTATGTGAATTGATTGTGATACATACATGAACGCACGATCCGGGTAAACGACGAACTCCGGGGACGAGGATTCGAGATCCTCGGCGGAGCTCGAGAAGAACCCTCGGCTGGGCGCCGAGGGAGCGATCGAACCTAGGGTTCGATCGCGTGCACACGCGAGGAACCCCGGCTGGGAGCCGGGGTGGGCGATCGACCGCGGTGGTCGATCGCCGGGCAGCCGAGGCTGGAGCCGCGGCGGGTTCGCTGCTGGGCGAACCGCCCTCCTCGGGCGGTGGCGGTGAGTCGCCGGACTCACCGCCCGGGGCTGCCGGAGCAGCCCCAGCGATCGCCTTGTGCGCGATCGCGAGCCCCACGGTGGGGCTCGGTTAGGGTTTAGCCGCGGGTTCATCCCGTGGCGATGCTCTTGTCGAGCCCGGTTCTTCGTGATGTTCGTGATCGGTTTCCGGCGATGGGATTTCGGTCGGGGTTATCGGTTCCGCAATTTTTATACCCCGGGATATCGATTTCCAGCAATGTCCCCGTACGAAGCAATCTTATTAAATACCACTTGGCCCAAGTCAACCTGGATGCCACGACTTAGTTTGTACTTCAAATGAAGTGCGTCAGCGTGCACCACCGATGTGCTCGACGTGGGAATTCAGTTGTTGGCTATTATTTTGTTGAGATGAGTGAAGAACTGGGTAAGCGACGTACAGGCCGGCTGGGGCGTAGAGGCAAGACCACCAGTCACAATGAACCCCATCATTTGACTGTCTGGGTGATGGGTAGAGGGAGCTTCCCATGTGGCCTTAATGTGTGTTCGTTTGAAAATCTTGTTGAGCGTACGAGGGGAGAGATCATATTCACGTTCACGAATGATCACTTTCCCGTAAGACGGATGACTGGGGTCCCCAAACTGTTGATCGATGTGGGAGAAGACAACCCGGTGTACGTAGAGGTTGTAGTCTACGTCGAAATTGATAGCGTCCAACAATTGCATTTCTCGCATGAATGCCTCTAAGCCGCGGCCCACCCATTTGACCTTTCCAGCGTAGTGCCGCTCGACATTAATTTTTTGATCAGCCAGAGCATCAAAACGGTCACTTGCTGCTTCGTAGTGGAAGTCAGCAGAGTAGCCTTCCCCGACGAAGCGCGAGGGAGACGGAACAACAATCCTGTTCTACGGCACCTTAGCCTCCACTTCTTCAATTGGCTCAGCGTTTAGCGGGGACGGTTGAGCAGGAGCATTGACGTTGTGGGCCGGAGAGCCACCATCCTTAGTAGCCACAGTTGTGGTAGCCCGTGTAGCCGGGGCAACAGTGGTTTTGGCCATGCGTTCAGCAGCATCGGCCTTCTCCTTATTTTCTTTTTCAAGTAAGGCAGCTGCTTCTTCGTCTGCCTTTTTCTTCCTTTCCAACTCGGCCCTACGGTTGGCCGCATCAATTTTATCTTGTTGTATTCTGGCAATACGGTCTGCCTCAGCTTTCTCCTTTTTCTGCCTCTCTTCTTCGGCAATACGTGCCGCCTCCTCAATTTTCTTTCTTTCTAGTTCGGCCAAACGATCAGCCTCCTCCTTCTCTTTCTTTTTCCGTTCTTCCTCTGCTATACGTAGCCGTTCTAACTCGGCTAAACGTTCTGCCTCTTCTTTCTTCTTTCTTTCCTCTTCGGCTCTACGTGCCTCCTCTTCCCTTATGGCTTTTTCAGCCATCATTTTATTTCTGCGAAGTTCAAGGATTTCGGCACGTACAGCACTGATCTGTGTCTCCAGTGCTGTTACTTTGTCAAAGTCTTCCTCAGCGGCTTGCGCGGCCTCTAGAGTAGCTTCCTGTGCTTTGAGTTCAATCATTTTGGCTGTGTAGAACGAAGGCAATTCATATTTTGGTGTAGTGGTAGCAGGAGAGACAGATGAAGTCATTGTGGTAAGACGGGTAGAAGGAATATCCTGCGTAGAGCAAAGAGTAAAAATGGGAGTAGAAGATATGAACTGGTACGTAGAGGATATGAACAGCAAGAGGGCAAGGTTTCTCTCTCTAAAACACGCAGTAGAAGGTGCACTATGTGTTTGACCCGGGGGGGTATTTATAGTGTAGCTGAAGCGGTACAAATTCTGTGGCGTAGAGTGCGCCACGTGTCCATATGCCTGGTCTGCGTAGAAGTGAAGTTGAGAGAGCACGTGGTAGCGCGCTGACGAGAATGCATAGAACGCTCGCGGTGCGTGGAACAATCAACCTATCTTATCGTAGCTGCAAAATAGAAAAGCAAACGCCCCAACGTACAACAGGGAATATAAAGCGTGTAGTAGAGAAACTTAGTTAAAATGGACAAGAAATAACCCAATATTTGAAATCAAGAAGATGAGCGGTGGGCGAGCTGTCAAATCCCCTTGGTGATGCGCACATCATGGAGAAATGGGCTGCCAGAGAGTGTGTACAGGCTAGGTAGCACAACGCATTAGCAGCACCACATTTTCAAGGGATAGCACGCCCTACAAAATGGTTATAGGTAGAACAACAATACTTATAATGTAAAATCAGCAAACAACACAACAAGCAAAGAGTAACACGTTAGACAGGAACGACTTTCATGAGTACTCAAAGTAGCACACGTAGAGCAGGGGCTATTACACACAGCCCTACGTTGAACTACCCAGATTTCAAATTCACGTAAAAATAGTTTTGTCCAACGAAGTCTAAGGAAGCACTTCAGGGTAGAGCAGCCTTGCTTCGTAGACCAGGAGTACTCTACAAAATATATATAACACGAAATACAGTTAAAGGCATAACAGGCACACACAAAGTGGACATACGTACCACCACACAGTGAATCAAAATCGCTGGAAAGAACATTAAGTAGAGTTATTGGAGGTAGAGTGACAGAGCTTTATGGACGGTATTGCTATTTTGGCCAGTTCAGCGTGTAACCACGACCATTTCACTTGCTTTTTGGGCATAGA
The DNA here is from genome assembly GCA_954870475.1 of Euphrasia confusa. Classification (NCBI taxonomy): domain Eukaryota; kingdom Viridiplantae; phylum Streptophyta; class Magnoliopsida; order Lamiales; family Orobanchaceae; genus Euphrasia; species Euphrasia confusa. Next base: position 19,566,436 of record OX940963.1, on the reverse strand, counting down.
TCAGGCCTATAAGGGCCCAATCAGTGATAGGTGTTATAGAATGATGTTTCCATATATATATATTTTTTTTTGTGTTTTCATCATTATATGTATAAGACCGTGTCTTTTGCATTTGCTCGAAGACCAAGTCAGTCAAGACCCGATCCATCGAGGAAATCTTTAGGCCGAATTTTCCTGCTAGACATAGAGCAAACAAAGTTCACTCCAATGAATTGCTTATGATAATATTTAAAGAATAGTATGTCCAAATACTACGTCACTTTGCAACTGTCAACAACTAACCTCACCTAGCTCTACCTCATGGTTCCATTGACAAAATAAACGGCTGTGGGTGGAGGTAGCCATTTGCGGCCTACTACCCTTCAAAAAGCACCCATGCAGAGAGACTTCCGTAGGATCAAAAATCTTTCCGAAGCAAGTGGTTTTGTGAAGAAGTCTGAGAGTTGTTTCTCCGTAGGAACATGTTCCATTACCACCTTACCCCGTTCTACCAAGTCTCGAATGAAGTGATGTCGTATATCAATATGCTTGGTCTTTGAGTGTTGTACCGGATTCTGACTTATCTTTATAGCACTTTGGTTGTCACAAAACAAGGTGAGTGGCGTGCTTTGAATTTGATAGTCGGCAAGCATTTGTTGAAGCCATAGCATCTGGGTACAACAACTCCCGGCAGCCACATACTCGGATTCGGCGGTGGATAGAGCAATGCAATTTTGCTTCTTGCTATGCCATGAAACAAGGTTGTTTCCTAGGAAGCAACATCCACCACTAGTACTCTTCCGTTCATCATTGTCTCCGGCCCAATCAGCATCTGCAAAACCAACAAGATAAGAAGAAGTATCTTTAGTGTACCAGAGACCAAGGTTGGTAGACCCGACAACATAGCGAAGGATACGTTTCACAGCAATAAGATGCTCTTCCTTTCGTTGAGCTTGGTAGCGGGCACAGAGGCACACACTATACATGATATCCGGTCGAGTGGCTGTGAGGTAGAGCAGGCTACCAATAAGAGATCTGTAGGTAGAGATATCAACATCCTTACCCTTCTCAGCTCTACTCAGCTTGTCCGTGGTAGCAATAGGAGTCTTCATGGGTTTAGCATCCGCCATATCGAACTTCTTGAGCATGTTGATAGCATACTTGGTCTGAGAGACAAACATACCATTCGGTCGTTGGGAAATTTGAAGACCAAGAAAGTGACATAGCTCCCCCTCCAAGCTCATTTGAAAAGATGAAGCCATGGCATCAGTAAATTCTTGAACTAAGTGGTCATGGGTAGCACCGAACACAATATCATCCACATAGATCTGAGTAATGAGCATTTCATTCTTGGCGATTTTTATGAAGAGGGTGGTGTCAGCATTTCCATGAGTGAACCCAAACTTCAAGAGAAACTCCGTAAGACAGCTATACCATGCACGAGGTGCTTGTTTCAGCCCGTAAAGGGCCTTATGAAGAAGATAGACATGATTGATGGAGTTGTATTCTAAATGTCTAGTTTAGTGCAAATACGGAACTCCTTATCTATGCCTTAATCTATGTATGATTCAAATATGATTGCATTTAATGCAATAGTCCTAGATATATACGTTGTAGATAGTATGGCGTGAGGAGACACGCGGAAGATCATACTATCGGTTACTCGTATACTATCGAACAGTAGCTCACGACTTAGATGGACAGGGACAATCCATTGGTACATCGTAGTGTGACTGGTAGATAGTCGGTCTTGACTATCATGTTACACTCGTGCACTAGGTGTATTGAGCAGGACCACGGGAGGGCGTTCGATTTATACTAATCGCAGTAATCGAACTAGACCTCAGATATTACGGATATACGAATTCCTAATCCCTATATAATTATAGGTGCGTGTGTCCAATTCTCGGTTCTTTAATATGCCAATGAGTGAGACTAATTGATTAGTCGAGAATCTCGGTAAATTGGGAATCGTAATTGTACACACGGCATGCTGTAGATTATAGACAGGAAACCGTGTCCCGTTTATCGGGTTGATGATGTCCCCGAGATGAGCTCATAAAGTTTATCATGTAAACCCTGCAGGTGGATTTGTTCCACATGGTAATAAGGATGAGTGGTACTAGTCTCGGATAATAAGAAACGAATTAATTTAATTATTAGTAATTGAAATTAATTCGTGGACATTCGATATCTTAAACACGGGGAAAGTCGTATATGTAATTTCGGCGGAAATATTATTGGTAAAATAATATAGATTAATTAATTGGGAATTCAATTATAATTTTATAGTGGAATTAATTATAATTAAAATTGGATTTAATTAAAGGTTTTCTTTTAAGGACACCGGTTTAATTAAATTACAATTTAGCCTAATTAATTAATTGTCCTAAGGTCCCTAGTGTGGCCTATATATACCCCTCAATCTCTCTTCTCCTAACCTAAGTTTCGCCGCAATAATTAATTCTGTGGAGAAAAATAATTGTTAGCGCAATTAATCTTTTTCTCTACTTAATTAATTTAGTTTGCGCAATAACCTTTTCTGTAGAAAATAATTTGCTAGCGCAAATATATTTCTGGAGACAGAAAAACATCTCACGGTGGGTTTGAGAGAGAAGAAGAAGATAAGACTCCGGTAGATCGTTGCCCACACAACGTCCGGCGTCGAGGGCTAGGATACACACTAGAAGATCTGGGGTGTTTGCCAATTCGGCTTCTCCGAATCACGCATCAAAGGTAAAGAATCGAAAACCCTATTCCACATATTATTCGATTCTTCTCGTACGTAATGATAAAACAAACCTCCGATCGAGTTCCGGGATCGTGGTTGGTGTTCCTAGATCACTGTGGGGTCGCTGACTTCCAGAACGGTGGTCGGAATCGGAAAAACCGGCCAGAAACGGACCTGGAACAGCAGCGTCGCGCTGCTGTTCGCGACGCTGTCGTCCGACAACTTTTTCTGTCGGCCGACAAGGGCCTGTCGGACGACACCATTTGGTGTCGGAAGACAGAGAGGTCAGCAGCCTCTCGTTTCGCGCGGTCGTGCCTCGGGTGCGATGGCTGGGCGCGTTTCGGGTCAGGGGCTTCGTCGTGAACACAGTAGGCACGCTGGAGGTCGACTGGGCGTGTCCGGATGTTCGAATGGTCGAACGGACTCGTCCCGGGTAGTCGATTTCCAACAATTGGTATCAGAGCCGGTTTATCGGTTTGTTGTATTGTTCGTACGTTTGTGATGCAGGATGAACCCGATTATTATGGCCAACATTATGGGATGTTGTATGATAATTTTGTTGTGGTTTGTTAAACTCTCGGGCTTGTCGAGATTGTTTTGTTTTGGAAATGTTGCTTGTTTGTAATAGATAAAAACGACGGGTTGAGTCGTTAGGTTTATTTATTTCCGTTGTTTTTCCGGGCATGTATAGGATCGATCACCCTGTATAGGATCGATGCCGGATTTAGTAGATTTATTCTTGTAATTTTTCTTGCTATTTTTGGTGGATCGAGACGAGATCGAAACCCGGAGAAACGAGAGTCGAGGAAACGAACCGGCACCGGGCAGCCATCGAACACACCCCGTGTTCGCGACGGGCAGCAGCGGGGCTGGGGTTCGTTCGACCCCACGAGCGACTTAACGAGGCTCGAGACGAGGCTCCAGTGGGAGGAGTTCGTCTCTTGACCCTCGAGCGAGTCGGTGGTGGACCGAGACCGAGACGAGCAACGAGATCCAAGAGACGTGCATTGGAGAACACTTAAGGCCATAATAATCGGGACCACGTTAATTGTTTTTTGCTTGTTTTACGTGCTTTATTATTATGCTTAAGTGTTTATGCATGTTATCCCTTATCGTAAAATACTAAGTGGGAGAGGGATTGGAAACAATCCCGCGGTCTCTATTCTCTGTTTTGAATGTGATGTGTATTGACTTACGAGTTGGCTTTAGTGTCATCCTCCCTATCGGATAAAGTCGATACACGGATATCACTGGATCAAAATTCGAATTAAAATTCCACTTATAAAATTGAACAATTATATTTCTCAAAAGCAATGCCTAATCTGTCTTTTCAAAGACTAATTTCAACTCGACTCATTCTCACCCCGGGGAGTGGAATGGAGCCAAAGCGCTTGGTTATGTCGATGACACAGATTAGAGACTTTCGAGTCATTCGATGACTAGATCGATTGTCTGATTGGCTCCCTCACCTAGTGAGAGATAGGGCTCAATTGCATGATTGATCGCTGGTTAGAAACTTCGAGTTTCACTTACGAGATATCAAGCTTTGATTAATAAAATTGTGAAATTTAATAAATGTAAGAGTCAATTAACAAAGCTGTTTGTTTTAGTAAACGTCCACACTATCGTGGCTTGCTAAATGGAAACGGTGCTTTGGGTTAATTAAGACTCTATGACATTTAAATAAATGGGATTCAATTAATAAAGTTGTTTGTTTTAGTAAACGTCCACACTAACGTGGCTTGCTAAATAGAAACGGAACTTTGGGATTAATTGAGGCTCGACAGTTATAGAAAATAGTGGAGGACCGCATGTCAACGTAAACGTCCACATGAACGTGGCTTGCGGTGGATATGTAGTTCCCGAGCGGTTGACTTAGTACTGAGAAATGGTACACACTTAGGTACGCTTTATAGTATCCTCCCCATCGGAGTCACTGCTATAATGATGTACGACCGAAGTAAAAATCCAATTATAAAATCGTTTGGATTAGTATACGTCCACAAGAACGTGGCATGCTAGTCTGATGGGATTTTGGAAATGATTGGTAGTTTAATGATATTATTTGAGGGAAATGATATCGAATTAAACTCATTGTTTGTTTTATATGGTATTATTCCCATTAAAAGTCAACAAACTCACTGAACCTGTTTGTATGGATTAAAGAAGAAACTTGGACATTATCCTAACTGCAGCGGAGTACAAATATGTACTCCAAGTCAATTGACCTGCTGAACCAAATGATGCTTCCACTACTGAGGAAAGGAAGCTCATTGGAAATGGATCAAGGCTATGAGATGACGCGGAGCAACATTGTGACTTTCATGTCAAATGTGCTGCGACATCGGGATCATGTCATGACCATTACCTATGATATGACGCTTAACCTCAAGAAGTTTTGGTTATCAGGACAGGACAGCCGGGCAAAGTGAAATGAGGCAACTCATGACAGCCATCATTTCGGAAAGAACGCCCGTGAGGGATCACGTTCTTAGAATAATGGGCTATCTTTGTGAGATAGAGATTCTAGGATCAGTTATCGATGGGGTAACCCAAGTCGATATTGTGATCCAGTCTCTGCCGAGAAGTTTTGAGCAGTTCCGCCTGAACTATAACATGAATAAGGGGTCTTATTCATTGGCGGAGCTCCTGATTGAACTTCTAGCGACTGAGAGAATCTTTAAGGGTCCTCAAGGCACTTGTGGCTGAGAAATTGGCTCTTCCTAGGCCTTCGGGCGGCAAAAGGAAGAAGAAACAAATACGGAAACCCAGTGGGCCTAATGTATCTGGACCACGGAATGGGACAAGCAAGCCCAAGGGGCAACTGCTTCCGTTGTAAGCAGTTTGGATACTGGGAGTTTTAATTATCCTCTCAAGCAACAAGAAGTTGACTCTTCCTTAGTCACCGAAACATGTTTAGTGGTGTTATCTACCAGTACCTGGTGTGTGGATACGGGAACCACTAATCATGTCTGCACCTAAATGCAGGGGTTCCAGGAAACCCGGAGACTTAGAAAGGAAGAAGTTATAACCTACATAGGCAATAATGTTAAGGTAACAGCCGTTGCAGTGGGAGATGTTAAATGGTTTTAAACCGTAGGATTTTAGTTCTAATAAATTGTCTTTATGTGCCGGCATTTAGAAAGAATTTTCATTTCGGATTTCTAAATTGGCTTAGAATGGATATTCCGTTTCTTCTGATAGTTTCATACTTTTCAGAGTAGGAAACAGGGACTTTATCTATTCTGGTACATTGATAGACAATTTAATACTAAATCTGTGTTCTTCCACGATGTAACTCACCGGAGAAAATAACACATTGTCGAACCCCAATAAGAGTAAAGATACTTCTAGGATGAATCAAATGTACTTATGGAATCTTATGCTAAATCATTTTAACTTAAGTACGATTCAAAAGGATGAAAGCTGATGGACCACTCAGCTAGATTGAAGGAAAGGACCTTCCAACCTTCGAATCATACTTGGTAGTGTAAATGACCAAGCAACCCTTTACGGTTAAAGGGAAAAGATCCAAGAAAGTACTAGAGTTGATTCGCTCTGATATGTGCAGACCTTTTTGAGGAGTAAGGCATACTTATCAGAAAATGGGATTAACTCCCAACAGACTACACCATTTATGCCTCGGCAAAATTAATGTGTTGTAAAGAAGGAATGGGACTCTTATAGATATGGGAAAGTAGACAATGAGTTATTCGGAGTTACCTAATTCGGTTTTGGGATATGCCTTGGAAACAGCGGCGTTTATCCTGAACTTGATTCCTTTGGAAACTTGTACAGATATTCGGCTGTTTATAGGATACCCTAAGAAAACGAATTGAGATATGTAATATAGTCCAAAGGACCAGATGTTCGTTGATTGAATCAACGTTCGGTTCTTAGACATGGACTATATATACACAAGATCACAAGCCCAAGAGTAGAGTAATACTTAATGTGCTTAGAGGGACTGATCATGACTTAGAACCAGCCTAACTGAGTAGTTCACTACTATAATCTTTAGTCACTAAAGATACACCGGAGCGTCGTCGTAGTGGGAGGGTTGTTAGACAACCCGACAGGTTCATGTTTATAGGTGAGTCTTCGGACTTGTTACCTGGAGAACATGAAGCCGAACCCTGGACCTATGACGAGACGCTGAAAGATCAAGATGCTCAGTCTTGGCAAAGGCGATTGTTGGAAATCGACTACCCGAGACATGTCCGTTCGACTACTCGAACATCCGGACAAGCCCAGTCGACGTCCAGTATGCCCAAGGTGTTCACGACGAAGCCCCTGACCCGAAATGCACCCAGCCATCGCACCCGAGGCACGACAGCGCAAATCGAGAGGCTTCTGGCCTCTCTGTCGTCCGACACCAGAAGGTGTCGTCCGACAAGACCGTCCAATGTCGTCCGACACCAGAAGGTGTCGTCCGACAAGCCTGTCGGCCGACAGTAGAACCTGTCGTCCGACACCCGTCGCGAACAGCGGCGGGATTCGCCCGTTCTGGCTGTTCCGATGTGATTTTCTCGATCCGACTGCCATGCCGGAGGTCAGAAACCTCCCAGCAGTCCGAGAATGTCACATCCAAGCCACGGGATCCGATCTACGTTCAAAATATGATTAACGAAATATGAGATCGAATAAATTGCGGAAAAGAGAATCGATCTCATACCTTCTCGGTCGATTGTTGAGACCTTAGATGCTTCTAACGTATGCCTCAGATCCTTTGACTCCAACCGTTGTGTGGGCAACGATCCGTTGGGTCTCCTTTTCTGCTTTCTCCTTTTTCTACCAGCGTTATATTTTCTATTCTCTGATGAGAGAAAAATAATTGCGCTACACTGATTTATTTTTGCAGAGAAAAACTTAATTGCGTTAACGCAATAATGTTTTCTCAGAAAAATAAAAAGCTGCGGAATGTAGGTTTAGGATAGGCAAGGTAGGATATTTATAGAGTTACGTTAGGGACCTTAGGATAAATTAATTAAGGGCTAAATTGAAATATTAATTAACTTGGAATACGTAAAAGCAATTCCTTAATTAATCGATTTCAATTTTAATTATTATTAACTCCACTATAAAATAATAATTGAATTCCCGAAATTAATTTTAATATTATTTCAACAATAATAATTCCGCCGAAATTACATATACGACTTTCCCCGTGTTTAAGATATCGAACGTCCACGAATTTATTTAATTACTAATAATTAAATTAATTCGTTTCTTATTATCCGAGACTAGTACCACTCATCCTTATTATCATGTGGAACAAATCCACCTGCAGGGTTTACATGATAAACTTTATGAGCTCATCTCGGGGACGTTATCAACCCGATAAACGGGACACGGTTTCCTGTCTATAATCTATAGCATGCCGTGTGTACAATTCCGATTCCCAATTTACCGAGTATCTCGACTAATCAAATAGTCTCACTCATTGGCAAGTTAAAGAACCGAGAATTGGACATACGCACCTATAATTATATAGGGATTAAGAATTCGTATATCCGTAATTCTGAGGTCTAGTTCGATTACGTCGATTAGTATAAATCGAACGCCCTCCCTTGGTCCTGCTCAATACACCAAGTGTACAAGTGTAACATAATAGTCAAGACCAACTATTACCCAGTCACACTACGACGTACCGATGGATTGTCCCTGTCCATCTAAGTCGTGAGCTTCTGTTCGATAATATACGAGTAACCGACAGTATGATCTTCCGCGTGTCTCCTCACGCCATACTGTCTACAACGTATATATCTAGAACTATTGCATTCAAGTACAAGGTAGACAAAAATGCCGACAGTTTGATTAATAGATAATGAAAAACACAGATAAGGAGTTCCATATTGTCACTAAACTAGACATTTAGAATATAACTCCATCAATCTCCCACTTATACTAAATCTCTAGTTGCCCTCTACCATACATCCGATACCCATCCCCTTCACGTGTCTCTTGAACGCTTCCGCTGGAAGTGCCTTCGTAAAGGGGTCAGCCAGGTTATCCGCTGATGCAATCTTGGTGACAACCGCATCGCCTCTCCTGACGATGTCTCTAATCAGGTGGTACTTGCGATCTATGTGTTTACTCGCATTGTGGGCTCGTGGTTCCTTTGCATTTGCCACTGCACCGCTATTGTCACAATAAATTGTGATAGCTCTAGGCATTTTAGGAACCACATCCAAGTCCATAAGGAAGTTCCGGAGCCACACCGATTCTTTAGCTGCCTCAGAGGCTGCTACATATTCGGCTTCCATGGTAGAGTCCGAAATGCATTTCTGCTTAACACTCTTCCATGAGACTGCTCCACCTCCCAATGTGAACACATAGCCTGATGTAGACTTTCGCTGATCCTTATCAGATTGGAAGTCCGAGTCTGTGTAACCAATAGGAATCAACTCGGACGCTTTGTAACTCAGAACATAATTTCTAGTCCTTCGCAGGTACTTAAGTATGTTCTTTACAGCAGTCCAGTGACCCTGTCCAGGGTTACTCTGATATCTAGCTACCATGCCCACGGCATAGCAGATATCAGGTCTCGTGCACAACATGGCATACATTAGACTTCCTACTGCCGAAGCATAAGGAACCTTCTTCATGTAATCTATCTCCTTTTGTGTTTTGGGACACATGTCTTTAGATAGATGAATTCCATGGCAGAAAGGTTGAGCACCTCTCTTGGAATTCTGCATGTTGAAACGAGCCAGAATCGTATCAATATATGAAGCCTGGGACAAGCTTAATGTTCTTTTCCGGCGATCCCTTATAACCTTGATCCCAAGAACATGTCCAACTTGTCCTAAGTCTTTCATATCGAATTGCTTGGACAACCATCCCTTTATGTCTGACAACATCTTCACATTGTTGCCAATTAGAAGGATGTCGTCTACATAAAGCACGAGAAACGCCACACTGTTTCCGTCACTTCTCCGGTATACACACGACTCGTCCATGCTTTGAATGAATCCATAAGACTGGATAACCTCATCAAACCGCATGTTCCAAGATCTAGAAGCTTGCTTCAATCCATAAATGGATCGGTTTAGCTTACACACTAGATGCTCTTGGCCTTTCTTGATGAAACCTTCTGGCTGTCTCATGTAAATGGTCTCGTCAAGATTCCCATTCAAGAATGCTGTCTTGACGTCCATTTGCCACACCTCATAATCCATATAAGATGCTATAGACAAAAGAATCCGGATCGACTTTAGCATAGCTACCGGCGAAAAGGTTTCCTCATAATCGATCCCTTCTTTCTGAGTATACCCTTTCGCAACAAGCCTAGCCTTGAAGGTTTCAACCTTCCCGTCAGACCCTCTTTTTCTCTTGTACACCCACTTGCAACCAATGGCTTTTACACCTTTGGGCGGTGCTACAAGATTCCAGACCTGATTTGAATCCATTGATTCAATCTCAGATTTCATCGCTTTTTGCCAAGACTGAGCATCTTGATCTTTAAGCGCCTCGCCATAGGTCCAGGGATCGGCTTCATGTTCTCCAGGTAACAAGTCCGAAGACTCACCTATAAACATGAACCTATCGGGTTGTCGAACAACCCTCCCACTACGACGAGGCTCCGGTGTAACCTCAGTAACTACAGGTGCAGACTGTGGTGGCGTATCACCTGGTTCGGTTGGATCTAAGCCTTGATCGTCCCCTCTCAGTTCGTTTAGTATTATCTCACTCTTGGGCTTGTGGTCCATTATATAATCCTCTTCCAAGAACCGAGCGTTGGTGCTAACAACGATCTTCTGGTCCTTAGGACTATAAAATAGACCACCTTTCGTTCCTCTAGGATATCCTATAAACAACCGAATATCTGAACGAGATTCCAACTTATCAGCCCCATGCTTCAGCACATGTGCTGGACAACCCCAGACCCGAATGTGTTTCAAATTTGGCTTACGCCCGGTCCACAATTCCGAGGGCGTCTTAGGGACTGATTTAGAAGGAACTAAGTTCAGGATATACGCCGCTGTTTCCAAGGCATATCCCCAGAACGAAACTGGTAGTTCTGAATAACTCATCATAGATCTTACCATTTCCATAAGAGTCCTATTCCTTCTTTCTGCTACACCATTCTGCTGGGGCGTGTATGGTGCAGTCATCTGGGAATCAATCCCATTCTCTAATAAGTACGCCTTAAACTCTCCCGAGAGGTACTCTCCTCCACGATCAGATCGTAGAGTCTTTATGGTTTTACCATGAAGGTTCTCCACAAGAGCTTTGTACTCCTTGAACTTGTCAAAGCACTCGCTCTTGCGGCGCATCAGGTATATAAAACCATACCTTGAGTAATCATCAGTGAAGGTTACGAAATATTCATAACCTCCTCTCGCTTGGACAGATAAAGGCCCGCACAAATCAGAGTGAATCAATTCCAGTACTTCCTTGGATCTATACCCCTTATCACTAAAGGGTCGCTTGGTCATTTTTCCTTCCAAGCATGATTCGCAGGTTGGAAAGTCCTCATCTTTCACACCACTGAGTATTCCATCAGTTATCAACCTTTGAATCCTACCCAAGTTAATATGACCTAGCCTAAGATGCCATAAGTACTTTTGATTCATTCTAGAAGGCTCTTTTCTCTTATTGGTACTAGATGTATTATTTGACTCTACTTGTTGCATCGTGGAATAATCAGGATTCAGTATATATAAGTTGCCTATCAATGTACCAGAACATATATACTCACCATTCTTTTTGATAATAACAGAACTATCAAAAGAAACAGAATATTTATTCAAAACCAATTTAGAAACCGAAACAAGGTTCTTTCTAAAATTCGGTACATAAAGACAATTATTCAATACTAAAACTTTATTATTAAAAGATAAATAAATATCTCCCACTGCAACAGCCGCCACTTTCGTCGCGTTGCCCATGTAGATAGTGATCTCTCCCTCTCTAAGCCGCCGGGTTTCCTGGAACCCCTGCAAAGAATTGCAGACATGATCAGTGGCTCCCGTATCCACACACCAGGTACCGGTGGATAACACCGCTAAACATGTTTCAGTGACTAAGGAAAAGTTCGTACCTCCTTGTCTGAGAGGACAATTCGACTTCCAATGTCCAGACTGCTTGCAACGGAAACACTTGCCCTTGGGCTTGTTCACTCCATTCTGTGGTCCACCATTTCTGGGTCCACTGGGTTTCCGTCCTTGCTTCTTCTTCCTCTTAGTCCCCGGAGGGCCAGGAAGTTTCACAGCCACAAGTGCCTGAGATTTCTTAAAGATTCCCTCTGCCGCCTGGAGTTCAGTCAGGAGCTCCGCCAACGAATATAACCTCTTGTTCATGTTATAGTTCAGGCGGAACTGCTCAAAACTCCTAGGCAGAGACTGGAGCACTATTAGCTATCGATCTGGGTTTCCCCATCGATAGCTCCTCCCATAATCTCTATCTCATTCAGATAGCCTATCATCCTAAGAACGTGATCCCTCACGGGCGTTCCTTCGGACATAGTGGCCGTCATGAGTTTTCTCATGGCATCTTGCCTGGCTGCCCTATCCTGACTACCAAACATCTCCTTGAGGTTAAGCATCATATCATAGGCAGTGGTCATGGCCTCATGCTGATGTTGCAGCACATTTGACATAGAAGCCAAAATGTAGCACCGCGCCATCTGATCAGCCTTGACCCACTTCCGATGAGCTTCCTTTTCCTCAGGAGTGGAGGTGTCAATAGGTTCATCAGGACAAACCTCATGGAGTACATATTTGTACTCCTCAGCAGTTAGGACAATGTCCAAGTTTCGTTTCCAATCAACATAGTTCGGACCAGTGAGTTTGTTTTCTTTTAGTATAATGGACAGCGGGTTGAGTGCCATATCTATAAAAGAGACAAATCAAACTGTCAAATTTAATTCGATATTAACTCCCTTAATTAATATCATTAAATCTACCAATCAATCCTAAAATCCCATCAGACTAGCATGCCACGTTCATGTGGACGTATACTAGTCCAAACGATTTTATAACTGGACTTTTACTTCGGTCGTACATCATTACAGCAGTGACTCCGATGGGGAGGATACTGTAAAGCGTACCTAAGTGTATACCATTTCTCAGTACTAAGTTAACCGCTCGTAAACTACACGCCCACCGCAAGCCACGTTAGTGTGGACGTTTACGTTGACATGCGGTCCCTTTACGATTTCCTATAACTGTCGAGCCTCAATTAACCCAAAGTTCCGTTTCCGTCTAGTAAGCCACGATAGTGTGGACGTTTACTAAATAAACAACTTTGTTAATTGAATTCCATTTATTTAATTTCACAATTTCGTTAATCAAAGCTTGATATCTCGTAAGTGAAACTCGAAGTTTCTAACCAGCGATCAATCATGCAATTGAGCCCTATCTCTCACAAAGTGAGGGAGCCAACCAGACAATCGATCTAGTCATCAAATGACTCGAATGTCTCTAATCTGTGTCATCGACATAACCAAGCGCTTTGGCTCCATTCCACTCCCCGGGGTGAGAATGAGTCGAGTTGAAATTATTCTTTGAAAGACAGATTAGGCATTGCTTTGAAAAACTTAATTGTTCAATTTTAAAATTGGAATTTCATTCGAATTTCGATCAAAGTGATTTCCGTGTATCGACTTTATCCGATAGGGAGGATGACACTAAAGCCAACTCGTAAGTCAATACACATCACTCTCGAAACAGAGAATGGAGACCGCGGGATTGTTTCCAATCCCTCTCCCACTTAGTATTTTACGATTTAGGGATATACATGCATAAAATAATAAGCATAATAAAACACGTAAATCACATAAGAAAGCAATTAACGTGGCCCGATTATTATGGCCTTAAAATCTTGAATGCACGTCTCTTGGAACTCGAACTCGTTGCTCGTCTCGACTTCAATAGCAGAAATTAATTACAAAATTATTCTACTAAGTCCGGTATCGATCCTATACAAGTCCCGGATGCAACGAAAAAGTAAATAAACCTAACGACTCAACCCGTCGTTTTTATCTATTACAAACAAGCAACTTTCCAAAAATAAAACGATCTCGACAATCCCGAGAGTTTAATCAAAACCACACACACATATAGCACAAAATACCAAAAATAAATTGGCCATAATAATCGGGTGATCCTGCAAAACAATTCTCGCAAACAATATAAAGAACGTATAAACCGGCTCTGATACCAATTGTTGGAAATCGACTACCCGAGACATGTCCGTTCGACTACTCGAACATCCGGACAAGCCCAGTCGACGTCCAGTATGCCCAAGGTGTTCACGACGAAGCCCTTGACCCGAAATGCACCCAGCCATCGCACCCGAGGCACGACAGCGCAAATCGAGAGGCTTCTGGCCTCTCTGTCGTCCGACACCAGAAGGTGTCGTCCGACAAGACCGTCCAATGTCGTCCGACACCAGAAGGTGTCGTCCGACAAGCCTGTCGGCCGACAGTAGAACCTGTCGTCCGACACCCGTCGCGAACAGCGGCGGGATTCGCCCGTTCTGGCTGTTCCGATGTGATTTTCTCGATCCGACTGCCATGCCGGAGGTCAGAAACCTCCCAGCAGTCCGAGAATGTCACATCCAAGCCACGGGATCCGATCTACGTTCAAAATATGATTAACGAAATATGAGATCGAATAAATTGCGGAAAAGAGAATCGATCTCATACCTTCTCGGTCGATTGTTGAGACCTTAGATGCTTCTAACGTGTAACAACCCAAAATTTTATTTAGTATAACCTTGAATTCACCTAATTAAATACAAATTAATAAACTAATTAAAAAAAAATATAATAATAATACAAATAGAATATAGTAAACAATACATAATATAATAATAATTATTACATAAGAGTAATTAATAATTTTGATTCAATTCCAATTAATTCAATATAACTTAAAATTTAATTATTAATAACATATCTTAGCACCCAAGTTATACTACTTTTTAAAAAACTTACCAAAATCAAACAAAAACCCTAATACTACTAATACTATGTCTCTTAGATTAAGTCCTTATAAATATCCTACCCTAATCGCTCACCCTTTACAGAGAATTCGAAAAGAAAAAAAACACAGTAGCTTTTCTCTCTTTTCTCCTTCTATTTATTATCATCCACCCGGAGCCACGCCCTCGTCGATTGCCGGCGTAGATTTAGCCCGAGGCTCCGCTGCATCTCTCACCGGCGCCGTGGGATTCTTCACGAGGACCACCGACCATGGAGTCGAGAAGCTGATCCATGTCGTACAATAAGACCGGAATTGATGCCGCTGCCCCTACTTCGACTGACGCCTAGTCGATCAACTCAACCCATCATCGCCTCGCTCACACGGCGTGTTAGTCCGGTAGTCGAAGTTCCTGCTGCTCGTGAACAAATCGAAACACCTCGGCTGCTCGTCACGGATGCCGGCGAAGACCAAGCCCCATCTCCGTTCTCGCCTTATGTCATTCTCTCTTTCAATTGAGAAGAAAAGAATTAGATCGAGGAGAAGTAATTCTGGCCACACAACATAAACTAATAAATCCAAATTTGCAAAATGGTCCTTGAAGAATAGGTAATTATGGGCCACTACATTTATAAATTCAAATAATATTATTCAATCCCTACTAAGTTTTAAAATTATAAATTCAGCCTTTGATGTTTTGGAAGTTGCTAGTTCAGCCCCTAAGGTCTTAAACGTGCTTTGGAATTTCACTTTCATGCCACGACAAATCGAGGTAGGTACAATGTTGAAGGGTTATTTCATTTATTTATGTGTTTCTCTATGTGTATTTTCTGTGTGCGCACTATGTGATTTAATATGCATTCATTTACACATTCGTTGTAGTCGGAGACCGATAAAAAGGTCGACATGCTTATAGCGCAGTTCATTTCATTCGTTGTAACCTGAGACCGGGGAAAAGGGTCGAAGGGGACCAGCGCAGTACATTTCATTTCATTCGTTGTAACCTGAGACCGAGGAAAAGGGTCGAAGGGGATCATCGCAGTGCATTCATTTTATCGTTGTAACCTAAGACCGAGGAAAAGGGTCGAAGGGGAGACGCAGTAGTTGGGCAATCGTTTTATAAAATTAAAAATACATTTTCGTTGTAACCGGAGACCGGAGAAAAGGGTCAAAGGGGATCAACGCAGTGATTGGCCCAACTTGCAGTGCATTCATGTTCATTCAGTAAACGCATTGCTATTCATTCATGTCATGTTCATGTAGATTATGCATATATTTGATTCATGTATTTAAATGAGGTAATTGTCCTACTGAGCATGTTGAGCTCACACCTTCAGCGACCCCCTTTTCAGGTACCAATGAGGATGCCGAGCGAGTAGGGTGACGAGGGATGAATGTTAATTACTTATTTTCAGTTCATTCAATTCCATTATAATCTTTTATTTAGTTAAACAAGTTTTCACATTAAAAAATTGCCTTTGGAATATTTAGTTTGCATTAAATAAATATATATGTTATTTATTAAATATTTTCACTTATTTTGGTATTTTATTTCATGTTGAAAATGAGTTATTAAAAGTAAATTTTGGTAGCGCCCGCACTTTATTAAGTGTTATTTTCAAAAGTTAACACCTTTCGCTGTTTCAAAAATACGGGGCGTTACATAACGTATGCCTCAGATCCTTTGACTCCAACCGTTGTGTGGGCAACGATCCGTTGGGTCTCCTTTTCTGCTTTCTCCTTTTTCTACCAGCGTTATATTTTCTATTCTCTGATGAGAGAAAAATAATTGCGCTACACTGATTTATTTTTGCAGAGAAAAACTTAATTGCGTTAACGCAATAATGTTTTCTCAGAAAAATAAAAAGCTGCGGAATGTAGGTTTAGGATAGGCAAGGTAGGATATTTATAGAGTTACGTTAGGGACCTTAGGATAAATTAATTAAGGGCTAAATTGAAATATTAATTAACTTGGAATACGTAAAAGCAATTCCTTAATTAATCGATTTCAATTTTAATTATTATTAACTCCACTATAAAATAATAATTGAATTCCCGAAATTAATTTTAATATTATTTCAACAATAATAATTCCGCCGAAATTACATATACGACTTTCCCCGTGTTTAAGATATCGAACGTCCACGAATTTATTTAATTACTAATAATTAAATTAATTCGTTTCTTATTATCCGAGACTAGTACCACTCATCCTTATTATCATGTGGAACAAATCCACCTGCAGGGTTTACATGATAAACTTTATGAGCTCATCTCGGGGACGTTATCAACCCGATAAACGGGACACGGTTTCCTGTCTATAATCTATAGCATGCCGTGTGTACAATTCCGATTCCCAATTTACCGAGTATCTCGACTAATCAAATAGTCTCACTCATTGGCAAGTTAAAGAACCGAGAATTGGACATACGCACCTATAATTATATAGGGATTAAGAATTCGTATATCCGTAATTCTGAGGTCTAGTTCGATTACGTCGATTAGTATAAATCGAACGCCCTCCCGTGGTCCTGCTCAATACACCAAGTGTACAAGTGTAACATAATAGTCAAGACCAACTATTACCCAGTCACACTACGACGTACCGATGGATTGTCCCTGTCCATCTAAGTCGTGAGCTTCTGTTCGATAATATACGAGTAACCGACAGTATGATCTTCCGCGTGTCTCCTCACGCCATACTGTCTACAACGTATATATCTAGAACTATTGCATTCAAGTACAAGGTAGACAAAAATGCCGACAGTTTGATTAATAGATAATGAAAAACACAGATAAGGAGTTCCATATTGTCACTAAACTAGACATTTAGAATATAACTCCATCAATGAAATCTGAGATTGAATCTTTGGATTCAAAGATGGAAGTCAAGACGGATTTCCTAAATGGAAGTCTTGACGGGACCATCTGTATGGGACAATCAGAGAGATTCATCGAAAAGAGCCAAGAGCATTCGGTAAGCAAGCTTAATCAATCTTAGGATTGAAGGAAGCTTCAAGATCTTGGACACATGCGGACCTATGAAAAAATCCATTTCATGGATTCATTCAAGGCATGTTTAAGTGTAATAAAGAAGTGACAGAAAAGATGTGGTGTTTTCTCATTCTTTATGTAGACGACATCCTTCTAAATTGGCAACAATATGAAAGATGTTATCGGACATAAAGGGATGGTTGTCCGAGTAATTCAATGTAAGAGACTTAGGAGAAGTCGAGAATGTTCTTGGGATCAAAGTAATAAATGATCGCCAGAAAAGAACATAGAACTTATCTCGAGCCTCATACATAAATACAATTCTTACTCGTTGCAGCATACAGAATTCCAAGAAAGGTCTTCACCTTTTAGATGTGGAATTCGTCTATCTAAAGTTTTGTGCCAGACACAATAAAGGAGATAGATGAAGAGTAAGCAGTTCCCTGCACCTTAATGGTGGGAAGCTTAATGTATGTAATGCTATGCACGAGACTGATATCTACTATGCCGTGGGCATGGTGGTGAGGTATCATAGTAATCCTGGAAAGGATCACTCGACTGATGTAAAGAACATGTTTAGGTTCCTGCAGAGGACCAGGAAATATGTTCTGAGTTACAAAGCAGTCAAGTTGTTTCCTTTGGATTACATAGAATTGGATTTCCAAATCAAACAGGGACAGTCGAAAGTCGAAGTCAGGCTATGTGTTCTCACTGTAAAGTGGAGCAGTCACATGGAATAATGTAAAGCAGCGATGCATTACGGACTCTATCATGGAAACTGAAAGGATAACAGCCTCTGAGGCAGTTAAAAGGTCAGTGTGGCTCCAGAACTTCCTAAGGGACTTAGATGTGGTTTCTAGTTTACCCAAAGCTATTTTGAATAGCGGTATTGGCAAACTTGAAATGCCACGAGTCCACAGTGGGAGATAACACGTAGAGCGCAAGTACCACCTGATTCGAGAGATCATCTAGTAAGACGATGTAGTTGTCACCTAGATAGCATCGAGAGGATTGCCTGGTAAACCCGTTCACAGAGGCACTTCCAGCGAAAGCGTTGGGTAGGCGTGATGAGGTTATGGGAATCTGATGTTTGGGAGAGGGCGACTAGACTTTTAGTATAAGTGGGAGATTGATGGAGTTGTATTCTAAATGTCTAGTTTAGTGCAAATACGGAACTCCTTATCTATGCCTTAATCTATGTATGATTCAAATATGATTGCATTTAATGCAATAGTCCTAGATATATACGTTGTAGATAGTATGGCGTGAGGAGACACGCGGAAGATCATACTATCGGTTACTCGTATACTATCGAACAGTAGCTCACGACTTAGATGGACAGGGACAATCCATTGGTACGTCGTAGTGTGACTGGTAGATAGTCGGTCTTGACTATCATGTTACACTCGTGCACTAGGTGTATTGAGCAGGACCACGGGAGGGCGTTCGATTTATACTAATCGCAGTAATCGAACTAGACCTCAGATATTACGGATATACGAATTCCTAATCCCTATATAATTATAGGTGCGTGTGTCCAATTCTCGGTTCTTTAATATGCCAATGAGTGAGACTAATTGATTAGTCGAGAATCTCGGTAAATTGGGAATCGTAATTGTACACACGGCATGCTGTAGATTATAGACAGGAAACTGTGTCCCGTTTATCGGGTTGATGATGTCCCCGAGATGAGCTCATAAAGTTTATCATGTAAACCCTGCAGGTGGATTTGTTCCACATGGTAATAAGGATGAGTGGTACTAGTCTCGGATAATAAGAAACGAATTAATTTAATTATTAGTAATTGAAATTAATTCGTGGACATTCGATATCTTAAACACAGGGAAAGTCGTATATGTAATTTCGGCGGAAATATTATTGGTAAAATAATATAGATTAATTAATTGGGAATTCAATTATAATTTTATAGTGGAATTAATTATAATTAAAATTGGATTTAATTAAAGGTTTTCTTTTAAGGACACCGGTTTAATTAAATTACAATTTAGCCTAATTAATTAATTGTCCTAAGGTCCCTAGTGTGGCCTATATATACCCCTCAATCTCTCTTCTCCTAACCTAAGTTTCGCCGCAATAATTAATTCTGTGGAGAAAAATAATTGTTAGCGCAATTAATCTTTTTCTCTACTTAATTAATTTAGTTTGCGCAATAACCTTTTCTGTAGAAAATAATTTGCTAGCGCAAATATATTTCTGGAGACAGAAAAACATCTCACGGTGGGTTTGAGAGAGAAGAAGAAGAGAAGACTCCGGTAGATCGTCAACGTCCGGCGTCGAGGGCTAGGATACACACTAGAAGATCTGGGGTGTTCGCCAATTCGGATTCTCCGAATCACGCATCAAAGGTAAAGAATCGAAAACCCTATTCCGCATCTTATTCGATTCTTCTCGTACGTAATGATATAACAAACCTCCGATCGAGTTCCGGGATCGTGGTTGGTGTTCCTAGATCACTGTGGGGTCGCTGACTTCCAGAACGGTGGTCGGAATCGGAAAAACCGGCCAGAAACGGACCTGGAACAGCAGCGTCGCGCTGCTGTTCGCGACGCTGTCGTCCGACAGCTTTTTCTGTCGGCCGACAAGGGCCTGTCGGACGACACCATTTGGTGTCGGAAGACAGAGAGGTCAGCAGCCTCTCGTTTCGCGCGGTCGTGCCTCGGGTGCGATGGCTGGGCGCGTTTCGGGTCAGGGGCTTCGTCGTGAACACAGTAGGCACGCTGGAGGTCGACTGGGCGTGTCCGGATGTTCGAATGGTCGAACGGACTCGTCCCGGGTAGTCGATTTCCAACAATCCGGCTTGTGAGGATCCACAATGTTGGAAATCGATATCCCGGAATTAATAAATTTAAATAAATAAATTATCTAATTAATTCCGACCGAAATCCTTCGGAGATCGAATATCCGGATTGTCAAAAAAATTGCGGAACCGACAACCCAATCGAAATTCCGATCGCCGGAAAACAACCACGAACACCACCGCGCGAGCCGGGGCACGACCGAGCACACAACGCACCCGAAGGCACGCCGTGCGTCCAGCCGAGCCCCCGCGAAGTTGGGGCTCGCGATTACGCCGATCGCCGGATTGCGCACGGCAACCCCACGGCGAGTTCGGCGACTCGCCGTCCACGGAGGAGGGGCTGCTCGCCGTGCGAGCAGCAGCGGCACCAGCCCGTTGCCCACGCGATCGAGCACGCGCTCGATCGCATCCCCGGCGTCCAGCCGGGGTCCTTTGTGCGTCGCCGGCGGTCGAAGCTCTAGGGCTCGACCGCCACCCTCGGCGTCCATCCGAGGGTTCGTCCTCTCGATCCCGGCGAGGATCTCTCGACCTCCCGCGGTCCGGTGATCCTCGATCACCACCGCGAGGTCGATCCTCGTCCCCGGGTTCGTACGTCCCTTGGATCTTGGTTCATGATATTCTCACGATAAATAAACGATAAAATCATAAAGAGGGTTTTACGATTTACCTTGTTCTCGTTGTTCGGAAAAACGAAGAACTCAATTTGACGACCTTGAGATCTTCCGACGTATTCCTTGCACTAGCCCGGACGTCGTGTGGGCGACGATCTACCGAACTCCATGGATCTCCCTCTCTACTTTCTCTCTCTAGAATTGTGATCTTCAACTTATGAGAATAGAGAAGACCATGTAGTGCTTTTATCGGCTACGTAGGGGATCTTAAGGAGGTGGAATATTGGGCTTCCAATATTGAAGATTAAATTGAGCCCAATGCTCAAGTCCATTAATCCTTATCAATATTAATTAATTCTATTTTCCACTATATAAAATTAATTGCACTCCCAATATTAAACCATATTATGTCAAATAATATTTCTCCGGTAGTATTATTTATTCCGTGTATTTAAGATATAAATATCCATGAATAAAATTAATTTATTGCTAATTAATTTATTCATCTCTTATATCCGAGACTAGTACCATTCAACCTTAATTATTATGCGGAACGAATCCACCTGCAGGGTTTACATAATAATTCCTTATGAACTCATCTCGGGGATATTATCAACCCTTCCGGGATACACTTTCCCGTCAAGTATTCACGGCATGTCATATATAAAATATAGTGACCCAACTTAACCGGTAATTAACCCAATAATTAAATCGGTTAATTCCTTTGGTAAATCAAAGTCACTTATATTAAATATACACACCCGCAATAGTATCGGGGATTAAGAATAAAATACACTGAGACTCGAATTGATTATCGCCGGCAATCCTAATCGATGAATCTCAACGATCCACTCAATACACCAAGTGTACAAGTGTGATAAAATAATCAAGACAGATTATTTTCTCTCTCACACAACGACTATACCGATGGATTGGTCCGTGTCCATCTAGGTCGTGAGCTACTGTTCGATTAAATACGAGTAACCGATAGTATGATCTTCTGTGTGGGGCCCGACACACCATACTAACTACAACGTATAGAATCCAGGACTATGTTTTGCATATATTTAATTATAAATAATTAAACGCAAACAATTGTTCATTTAGTTAAATAGATTAATGGCAATGGATCGTGAGTTTCTGTCACTTAAATCTAGACATTAAGTACACAACTCCAACAATCTCCCACTTGTACTAAGGTCTAGTCATTTCCTCCAAACTCCCGACTCCCATACTCATCACGTGCTTAAGTTGTACTTCCAAGAAGTACTATGTGAATGAGCAATCTAGGTTGCCGCTCTGAAGTTATCTTGGTGACTACAGCGTCGTCTCCCTCGACGATGACTCGTATCAGGTGGTACTTGCACTATGTGTTATCTTACACTTATGGACTTGTGATTTCTTACCATTTGCCATTGCACCGCTATTTACATAGCCTTTGGCAAATTAAGAAACACATCTAAGTCCCAGAGATTATCCCGGAGTTATACCAAAACTTCCGCTGCCTCTGAGGCCGCTATTTGGTTACCCATGGCAGAGTCCGAAAAGCATCGTGCTTATCACTCTTCCATGTTAAAACTCCTTCTCCTTCAATAGTGAAACACATAGCCTGATATCGACTTACACCGGTCCTCATTTGATTAGAAATCTAAGAGAATGTAATCCAAAGGAAATGCTCGTCTGCTTCGTAGTCTAGAACAGTACTTCGAAAGTACTTTTACGGCAGTCGAATATTCCTTTCCAGGATTACCTTGATATCCTCCCACTATGCTCACCGCATAGCCGATATCAGGTTCTCGTTTTTCAACATTGCATTTATTAAGCTTTCCACACTCAAAGTGTAGGAAACTGCTTTCATTGCTTCTATCTCCTTTTGTGTTCCAAAACACATATCCTTAGATAGATGCATTCCGTCTCTGAAAGGTAACGAACCTCTCTCGGAATCATGCATGTTAAAACGAACCATAATCATATATATGTAAGATGTCCAGGAGAAGTACAATGTTCTTTTCTTGAGATCCTAGATCTTAAGAACATGCTCTAACTTCTTCTTCATCTCATATATCGATTTTTCTAGACAACCATCATTTTATGTCTGACAACATCTTTACATTGTTACCAATGATAAAATGTCATCTACATAAAACCTCCGAGAAACACCACCTTGTTTCCATCACGTTTCCCATACACACGATTCGTCTATGCTTTTGATGAATCCATAAAATGGACTATCTCATCAATTTGCAAGGACCACGAACTCAATGCTTTGTTTCAATCCATAAATGGATCAACTAAGCTTGTACTCTAAATGATCTCGCCTCTTAGCAATAGTCCTTATTGCTCTCCAAGAAGGCACATTTAGATCTAGTACGACCTTCATGTAGATCCAGGGATCGATTTCATGTATACTAGGTCCAGAGTCCGAAGACTCTCCTAGTCTTATGAATATCTCCGGTTGTCCCACAACCTCCCACTACAATGGCATTCCGGTGTATAAACAGTGATAACAGTAGGTGCAGTTAGTGGTGTACCGCTACTCGGTTCGGCTGGTTCTAAGTCTTAATCTTTCTCTCTCATTTCAAAGTATTACGTCACCTTGGGCTTTGTGGTTCATCATATAGTCTTTCTCTAAGAACCGGGCGTTAGAACTTATAACGTCCCTCTGGTTCATAGTACTATTGAACACACATCTTTTGTTCTTCCAGGATATTCTACAACCGCATTTGAATGCGCTGTTGTTTCCAGACATATCCATAGAACATAGGTAGTTCCGTATAACTCATGCTTTTACTATTTCTATAAGAGTTCCATTTCTTGTTTACGACACACCATTTCTACACAAAAAGTGTATGGTGTAGTCATTTGGGATCATCCCAACCTCTGATCAGTATGCCATGCATTCCTCAGACAGGTACTTGCCTCCGCGATCAAATCGCAGGCTACAAATGGATATACCTTGATGGCTCTCCACAATTGCTTAGTGTCCATTGACTTGTCAAAACACTTGCTTTTGTGGCACATCAGGTATTCTAATCCATTTTTCGAGTATTCATAAAATGAAGTACTCGTACCTTATTGTCTGAGTAGGCATAGGTCTGCATACATCAGAGTCAATCAATTCTTATACTTGTCCGGATCTTACATCTTATATCCATAAAGGATTGCTTAATCATATTATCTTCCAAATTAGATTCTTAGGTCGGAAGGTCCACTCCCTCAACTTAATTGATCAAATATCAATTTTCGACCTTTGAACTTCTTATTTGAATAAACATGACTCAGCATAAGGATCCACAAGTATAATTGATAAAGAAATCTCTTATTAGTAAAACGAGTTTCATACTACGGTTCGTTGCATCGTGGTGGACTCAGGATTCATCATTTATATATTGCTAGTCAATGTACCAAAATAGATAATATCATTATTTCTTCTTATAACCATCAAATGATTAAAAGAAATAAAATATCCATTTATTAGAAATATAGAACAAAGTTCTTTCTAATATGAAAGGTACATAAAAGCAATAACTCAAAATGATATCCTATAAAATGTCCTCCACTGCAACTGCTGCCTCCTCTACAGCATTGCCCATGTAGACTACGATCTTTTCTTTTCTAAGTCGTCGGGTTTCCTGGAACCCTTGCATTTAGAATGCACATACCGTCAGTGGTTCCATATCTACACACCAGGTTCCGGCAGATAATACCACTGACTATGTTTTACGACTAAAGAAAATTTCATACTTCCTTTGAGAGGATAATCAGACTTCCAGTACCCAGACTGTTTGCATCGAGAACTTTTGCCTCTTGGCTTTCTCGTCCCATCTCGTGGTCTAAGAAACCTAGGACCACTGGGTTTCTTTGCTTGCTTTTCCTTTCCCCCGATTTTTCCCTTAGGTTCGAAACCTTTGGCATTGGCTACAAGAGCTTGCGATTTCCGTCTCAACTCGTCTAAAAGGTCAATCATCTCAAAAACGTGTTTAAGCGTTTCCTCGAAGCGACTGGCCTTTATGAGTATCCTCATCGCTTCTTGTCTAGCCGCCTATGTCAATAGGCTCGGGAGGACAAAGCTTACTGAGTACTAACCAGTACTCTTCAACAGTCTGGACAATGTCTAGATCTCTATTCCAATCATTACATTTAGGGACCAGTGAGTTTAAAATCCTTACGTATCACAGAAAGTGGGTTCAAAGCCATTTCCTAATCTATGAGCACATATAACAACAAACAATTGATTTAATCTCCGATATTATCTCCCTCAAATAATATCATTAAACCACTAATCGCATCTAAAATCCCATCAGATATGGCAAGCCACGATAGTGTGGACGTTTACCTACCCAAATGATTTAGCAATTAGATTTCCTTCTGTCGTACATCATCATTAGCGTTACTTCGATGGGAAGAATACTAAGAAGCGTACCTAAGTGTAAACCATTACTCAGTATCTAAGAAGTTTGTTTGGGATACGCATATTCACCGCAAGCCACGATAGTGTGGACGTTTACGTTAACATACGCTCCTTTACTCCCTTCTATAACTGTCTACATCAATCGTTCCAAAATCCCATTCAATGTAGCAAGCCACGATAGTGTGGACGTTTACTACACCAAAAGACTTTTACAATTGACTCCCAATTACTTGAATCATTTAATCTTGTAAATCAAGACGCGGAGAATCATAAGTGAAACTCAAAGTTTCTAACCAGTGATTCACCATGCGAACAACCCTATCTCTCATAAAATGAGGGAGCCGAGCAGACAATCGATCCATCTTCAAAAGATGGTACGACTGCCTCTAATTTGTGTCCTTGACATGACCAAGTGGCTTAGGCTCCATTCCACTCCCCGGGGTGAGAATGAGTCGACTTGAAATCAGTTTTGGAAAGACAAATTAGGCATTGTTTGATAGACTTAATCAATGTTTCTCGTAAGAGGAATTACAAGAATTCTCCTCCAATGACTTGTCTATACGAACTTCAAAAGTCCATAAAAGTCACCAAGAGAACAGCAATGGAGACCATGGATATGTTTCCATACCCTCTCCCACTTAGCTTTTTATAATAAAGGGATACGCTATCTAATGCATAATTAAATACACATAAGCATGCATACATGAAATAAAGCACATAGAATATTAACATATGATCAAAATAATACTAGAATATTATTTTCCGACTATTATGGCTTTATCGCATCTCCGTACGCATCTTCTAGTTTTTAGTCTTCGTTCTTTGAATGCTCCATGTGACGGGAATATTAATTCCAATATTTAAATCTATTTATTTTTAATAAATCCAAAAGTTACTTAATTCGAAAATTAAGTCAATCGAATAAATCAAAAATAAAATTAAATATTATTAATATTTTTATTTATTTATTTTCCTATCTAATTCTATTAAATCTCTAGAATAATCTATCCAAGACCCACTTGGAATATTCTAGAAGACTTCTATAATAGAATAAGGAAATAAAATAAATTAGGACTCTTAATCCTTCCAAATTAATTCCTTTCCTAATCTATTAAAAATTCCAAAGGAATAATTAAATAGGAAAAATTAATTAAGGACTCTTCTACTTTCCAAAATTAATTAATTTCCATGTCCATGAAAATTCCCATAAAATAGGAATAATCAACTAGGAAATAAATTAATTTAATAATTAACTATTTTCCTTTCTAATTCCATTAAATCTCTAGAATCCTATTCCAAGTAGAACTTAGAATATTCTAGAAGACTTTCATAATAGAATAAGAAAATAAATTAATTCCAATTAATTCTTTTCCTATTTCCATGAGAATTCCCAAAAATAGGAATACTCAAAATAGGAAAACCGAATCAATTAGGAAAGTGAATCTAGGTAGGAGAACACGAGATCACGAGGACCCCGCGTCCCCCACCATCGATCACCGGCCGGGGAGGAGCGCCGCCGCCACCTCAGCCCACGCGCCACCACCACCGGTGGCCGGCGTGGCCGAGGGTTCCCGCGGGCAGCCCCCACGCCCCCCTTCGATCGATCCTCATGGGATCGATCATCATGATCGATCCCCGGTCCTCCCTCTCTTCGTCTCCTCCGTCACACTTTTCCGGCGGTCGTTTCGGAATCGATCCAACGTAAAATAAATTACAAATTTATTACTACGCTATCCGGTATCGATTCTCTACATGAAATCGACCTCACAATTTCCGGAAAAATTAAGAACAAGCATTCACCACACAAGAACAAATAACATCACCGAGATTTTAATAATCAAGAACATTATTATGACATTAATTAACAAAATTAAATCTAGCCATAATAATCGGAAACCCTGCAAGGTAGAACAATTTATCGAAAAATACCATGAACTAAAACCAACGCTCTGATACCAATTGTTGG
Source organism: Euphrasia confusa (assembly GCA_954870475.1). Classification (NCBI taxonomy): domain Eukaryota; kingdom Viridiplantae; phylum Streptophyta; class Magnoliopsida; order Lamiales; family Orobanchaceae; genus Euphrasia; species Euphrasia confusa. The sequence continues at coordinate 19,538,996 of OX940963.1, read as the reverse complement.
AAATCGATATCCCGGAATTAATAAATTTAAATAAATAAATTATCTAATTAATTCCGACCGAAATCCTTCGGAGATCGAATATCCAGATTGTCAAAAAAATTGCGGAACCGACAACCCAATCGAAATTCCGATCGCCGGAAAACAACCACGAACACCACCGCGCGAGCTGGGGCACGACCGAGCACACAACGCACCCGAAGGCACGCCGTGCGTCCAGCCGAGCCCCCGCGAAGTTGGGGCTCGCGATTACGCCGATCGCCGGGTTGCGCACGGCAACCCCACGGCGAGTCCGTCGACTCGCCGTCCACGGAGGAGGGGCTGCTCGCCGTGCGAGCAGCAGCGGCACCAGCCCGCTGCCCACGCGATCGAGCACGCGCTCGATCGCATCCCCGGCGTCCAGCCGGGGTCCTTCGTGCGTCGCCGGCGGTCGAAGCCCTAGGGCTCGACCGCCACCCTCGGCGTCCAGCCGAGGGTTCGTCCTCTCGATCCCGGCGAGGATCTCTCGACCTCCCGCGGTCCGGTGATCCTCGATCACCACCGCGAGGTCGATCCTCGTCCCCGGGTTCGTACGTCCCTTGGATCTTGGTTCATGATATTCTCACGATAAATAAACGATAAAATCATAAAGAGGGTTTTACGATTTACCTCGTTCTCGTTGTTCGGAAAAACGAAGAACTCAATTTGACGACCTTGAGATCTTCCGACGTATTCCTTGCACTAGCCCGGACGTCGTGTGGGCGACGATCTACCGAACTCCATGGATCTCCCTCTCTACTTTCTCTCTCTAGAATTGTGATCTTCAACTTATGAGAATAGAGAAGACCATGTAGTGCTTTTATCGGCTACGTAGGGGATCTTAAGGAGGTGGAATATTGGGCTTCCAATATTGAAGATTAAATTGAGCCCAATGCTCAAGTCCATTAATCCTTATCAATATTAATTAATTCTATTTTCCACTATATAAAATTAATTGCACTCCCAATATTAAACCATATTATGTCAAATAATATTTCTCCGGTAGTATTATTTATTCCGTGTATTTAAGATATAAATATCCATGAATAAAATTAATTTATTGCTAATTAATTTATTCATCTCTTATATCCGAGACTAGTACCATTCAACCTTAATTATTATGCGGAACGAATCCACCTGCAGGGTTTACATAATAATTCCTTATGAACTCATCTCGGGGATATTATCAACCCTTCCGGGATACACTTTCCCGTCAAGTATTCACGGCATGTCATATATAAAATATAGTGACCCAACTTAACCGGTAATTAACCCAATAATTAAATCGGTTAATTCCTTTGGTAAATCAAAGTCACTTATATTAAATATACACACCCGCAATAGTATCGGGGATTAAGAATAAAATACACTGAGACTCGAATTGATTATCGCCGACAATCCTAATCGATGAATCTCAACGATCCGCTCAATACACCAAGTGTACAAGTGTGATAAAATAATCAAGACAGATTATTTTCTCTCTCACACAACGACTATACCGATGGATTGGTCCGTGTCCATCTAGGTCGTGAGCAACTGTTCGATTAAATACGAGTAACCGATAGTATGATCTTCTGTGTGGGGCCCGACACACCATACTAACTACAACGTATAGAATCCAGGACTATGTTTTGCATATATTTAATTATAAATAATTAAACGCAAACAATTGTTCATTTAGTTAAATAGATTAATGGCAATGGATCGTGAGTTTCTGTCACTTAAATCTAGACATTAAGTACACAACTCCAACACACAAACCCCTTGGGTTGTTCAACGTAGACTTCTTCATCCAATACCCCATTTAGGAACGCCTCCTTCACATCCATTTGTCTTAACGGAATATTTTTGTAGCACGCCACCACAATAAGTAAGCGGATTGACTCTATGCGTGCCACAGGAGCAAAGGTCTCTTCAAAGTCTATTCCCTCCACTTGGGTGTACCCTTGAGCAACTAATCGTGCCTTGTTGCGCACTATTTGATTGAACTCATTGGTTTTATTCTTGTAAATCCACTTGGTACCAATGACATTGACACCCTTTGGTCTTGGGACCAACGACCACACCTTATTCCTTTCAAACTCATGTAGCTCTTCCTGCATAGCCGCAATCCAAAAATCATCGAGAATGGCCTCCTTTATGTTTTTGGGCTCAATTTCGGAGACAAAGCTCATTATACCCACATCCGGAGATAGGAGAGCCAAGTTAGAAAACGTGTTGGGGTAGCTAGCGGGCACAGTGTCGGTGGAGCAGGTAGAACGAGTAACACGTTGATTGAGATCCCCAATCATTTGTTGGTCTGGGTGTCTTTTCCGAATATATGCGGGTGGACCCGAGTTCGGAACTCCGGTTGAAGTAGAAGGTCCAGTAGTACCCATGGAAGAGTTAGGCGAACCCCGATTCAACCCTTCATCATTACTCTCTGAGGAAATAGAGTCACAAGAGTTGTGATCAATACCATTTGGTGGTATGGGTGACCCTACACCCTGATCTACCTCCCCCTCAACTAATACTTCTGCTATGGGTAGAACAGGGTTAGACGCTTGTTGTTGCAAGGTAGACTTGGATGGACTCTCATGGAAGTGAAGTTCATCAAACTTGATGTTAGTCGATTCTTGCACGGTCTTCGTTCGCAAGTTGAACACCCGATAAGCATGGCCGTTGAGGGAGTAACCAACAAAAATAGCTTTGTCCGACCTCGGATCAAACTTCTTCAAGGCATCTCTGTCATTCAAAATGTAGCATATGCACCCATAGACACGAAGATGAGCTACATTCGGTTTCTTGGAGGTGAGTAATTCGTAGGCCGTACATTGAGTACCGGCGCGAATACTTATCCGGTTGACCACATAGCAAGCCGCACTCAAAGCTTCTGCCCAGAAACCCTTGGCCATACCCGCGGCCACCAACATTACTCTTGCCATTTCTTGTAGAGTCCTGTTCTTCCTCTCTACTATCCCATTTTGTTGAGGAGTCTTTGGCGCAGAGAATTCATGGTGAATCCCCTTACGGGTGCAATATTCAACGAACACACCGTTTTGAAATTCACCTCCATGGTCACTTCTTATGCGTTGGACCCGTTTGGCATAGGTGGTGCGAATTCTACGGGCTAAGGACAGGAAAGCTTCAAATGCCTCGTCCTTGGTTCCAAGGAAATTTACCCAAGTGTACCTCGAGAAGTCATCAACAATGACAAGAGTATACCACTTGTTTCCCAAACTCTGCACTTCCATGGGCCCCATGAGATCCATGTGTAGTAGCTCAAAGCATTCTGTAGTGCGGTTATGGGTAGAGATAGCAGGGTGAGGGGCACGAGTTTGTTTTCCCATTTGGCATTCACCACACACTCGCTTGTCAATCTTGGGTAGGCTATCTATGCCTCTGACGGCCTTAATTTGAACCAACTTCTCAAGGTTTCGAAGGCTGGTATGACCAAGCCTTTGATGCCAGATATCTATCTCGTCATGGGTAGAGGCACTCAGACAAGATTCATTTATGGCATAGCAGTTGTTCTTCGCCCGGGCAGCTGTGAGAATACACTCTCCCTTAGTGTTATACACTTCACAACTCTCCTTATTGAACTTCACATTGAGTTCATCATCGCAAAGTTGGCTAATGCTTATGAGATTAGCACATAGCCCATCCACCAAGAGAACGTTCTTGAGCGCGGGTAGACCCTTCACGTTTAATGTTCCACTTCCAATTATACTCCCCTTTGCCCCACCTCCATAAGTGACGGGGCCACCGGAGTTTGGAACAAAATCGACCAATGAGTCTTTAGTTCCTGTCATATGCCGAGAGCACCCACTGTCGAAATACCAAGTCTCCTTTGTCGTGCCTTTGGCCACGGTGAATGCAACATTACATGTCACCTCTTCCTTTCTTCTCCACACTAGTTTCGGCTTAATGTTCGTTGCTATGGGTAGAGCAGCTTTAGTTCTCCAGACCTGGTTGGTCTTGTCGTGCGTGTACTTAGCAATCGGTCTCCATACTTGCTTTATAACAACTCTCTGAGAGTTCAAATCGTCGACACGCTTATAACAAAAAGGTTTGATATGCCCCTTCTTCCCACAGTAATGACATACATAAATTTTCTTGTAGGATGGAGAGGAATGTATCTTCTTGTGTGTAGTAGAGCCTGTAGCCAATGGTAGCACGAAGGTAGATTTTGAGGATTGAGTTTTTAAAGTCAAATTAGAAGAAGAGTCGGAAATCTTAGATCGATTTGAGACATTCCGTGTGAAAAACTTCTTGTCAAGGGTAGATCCGGGTTTAGTCACGGGTAGAGCAGAGATAGAAAACGGTGTCGACAAGGACATTGAAGCATTTTGGGACAGGGGAGTAGAAGGAGTACGTTTGAGAATTTTCACCTTAGAGGTTGAAGCCATGTTGCCTTTGGATGTATGAACATCCTTTGGCTTGACCTCATTTGTTTCAATAATATTTTTCTCTTTACCATGCACAAACTCAGTATAAGCATAAGAAGAGTCGGAGTAAACGGAATCAAAAGTTTCCTTAAAGCCAAGCCCAAAGTGCTTGGTGTTAACACAACTCAACATATTATCAAGTTTAGAAGTGCCAGTATTGAGTTTTTTGAAAAGACAATCAGCAACATCAAGTTTGTCTTTCACTTGGTAGAGTTCCTTGGTGCGCATGGCATAGCATTCTTCCATCTTGGCAAGAGAGTCCCTCAGGAAGTCTTTCTCCTCGTCTTCCTTCTTCACAATGGCCTCCAACTCACTAGCCTTCTTCAACGCTCTCTCTAGCTCCAGCTTCACGATCTCGAACTCTCTCTTGCTCACCCTCTCAGAATTGAGGGTAGACTCAGCTTCCTTCTTGGTCATGCCCCCAGCCAGAGTTCTGGGGGTAGAACTAGCACCTTTCTCAGTAGTACCTGCAATCACAGAGGTATAGCAAAAGATATTGTCATGTGTAGTCAAGTCATCTTGATCTACCTCGTACTCTTCATCGCTCTCATCATCAATGACACTTAGAAGTGCGTTGAATTCATTTGGCTCCACCATCTTCCCTTTGTCTTCCTCAGAGGAGTACAAGCCATCATCTCCATCAAACACCAAGTAGCTCACATCCATGTTGTTCTTCCGATGTAGGTTAGGGCATTCATTCTTCACATGCCCCATTCCCTTGTACTCAAAGCACTTGATCTGAGACATGTCCCTGCTAGGAGCGCTACTAACAAATTTCCGACTCGGGGTATACCCACCACGATTGGTGGCGGGTGGAGTGGAGAAGGAATTTCCTGAGCTCCTCTGATTTCGGAATTGCTTGAACCTCCTTTTCCTCTTAATATCTTGACGCACAAGGTAGCTCACGGCATCTTGAATGGCGGTGAACTTGTCCAGATTCGGAGAGTCAAGAAGTGAGAGAGCTTCACTTTCATAATCAGACTCTTCAGCAAGGAAGGCATTGCTCTTGGTAGGGTGAGGAGAATGGGTAGAGCAGGCCCTGTTGGGGGTAGAGCTAGAGGCATTCTGAGAGATAGCAAGAGCCTTCATGGAATTCTCAAAAGGAGCCATAGAGTAGGACTTGTCCTTCAATTTCAAATTTAGCTCGTAATTCTTCCATAGTAGTAACTTTGACACTAAACTTCTCCGTTACACCTCGTAGAACCTTGGTGCAAATGAGTGGTGGAGGTATGGGATCTCCAAGTTCTTGGCATTCGCTCACGATGGCCATGATTTTGTTGAAGAAGGAATCAAGATCCTCATCTTCTCTCATTTTAAGCCGGTGGAAGGTAGTGGTAAGCCCTCTGATCTTGGATTTCTTGATGCTATCACTACCCTCGCACATATGTTCCAAGGTATCCCATACATGCTTGGCCGAGACAAGGTGTTTCACGATTTGAAACATGTGGACATCGATGAGATCAGTGATAATGTGGATGGCCTTTGAGTTGAAGGTGGCAGCTTCATGTTCGGCCGTGGTCCATGTAGACTCATCTTTCGGAACCGTGTCATTATCCTTGTCAACGTAGGTTGGAGGAGTCCAACCATTCAACACAGCTCCCCACACACGTGAGTCGGCGTTCTTCAACTTCAGTCTTGTCTTGCTCTTCCAGTAAGAGTAGTTTGTGCAATTGAGTATGACGGGCTTGACAACGGTAAATGACTCCATTGTAGAATCTCTTCCTAGGATCACACCAAAAGTGGTGAACTCGCTCTAATACCAATTGAAATTGTGTATTTTGTACTTGGTTCTACCTAGAACAGAGTTGTAAAGGGTAGAGTACAAAGACTTAACACAATTTGGAGATTCTAAAGAAAACTCTTTTGTAAAACTTGTAAAGGGTGGAACCACTTACAAACACATCTACAAAATTCTAGCGAATCTTGTAGAAAGGTCAACACGACCAAAAACTAAGTCTATGTAGAACTAATCTAGCGACTCGTACTACCAAGACTAAACTGACAATAGAACCGGAGCTTTCTAGCGAAGTCTCTCGGTCTACAAATTTTCTCTCTCTAGAAAATGTCTAATCAATTCGTAAATAGTGATTCCAACAACCCGGTATTTATAAGAGTTGAGAATTAGGGTTTCCGGAATTCACGCTTAATGGGCTGAGCCCAAAGCATCTTCATGGAATATTCGAGATTCCATTTCAGTTGTACTTGATGAACCCAGCTCTACGTACTGCCACACTAACGTGTCTTCGTGCATCGAGCTCGTGGCGGGCATAACTGGTTTACTTAGCGTTTTTCATTGGACTATAATTCTTCTAGCGAAGTCTTCTAGTCGCACCCACAGCTGGCTTCATTCCTTAGCAGTCATTCGTCCAGCCGTATGTATAGCTATGCTTGCACCGCGTCCGTCAAGGTGTTATCACGGTAAGACCTCGTAGTGCGTTGATGAACTCGCAATTCTCTCTGATCCACGTTGAACCACGTTGATAGAATAACTCGCTCCATGCTGACGCACTGATGCAACTCCATGTTGTTTGTAGAGGCTAAGTCTGCTTGTTCCATGCTGATGAACCGTGGTCACGCGTTGAGTCACTTGTTAATTCCACAGTTCAACCAGCTCGTTCTATGAAGACCTAGCAGACTTGTGTGAATTAATGAAAGGAAAACATACAAACATAAAACATGAAGTTACTACAAAACAAAGAGATCTTGACCGTCAAAATAAACTAAAATAAATCAATGATCAGAATTTGTTTATTAGGAAATATTAGGAAAATTTTATTAGTAGAGGATCCGGATTCGAGAATGTCATAAACAATTTTTTCATTTTGCATTATAAATCAGGTGGCATAAAATTTGAAGGAATATTCGTCGTAATAATCAATTTCAGCAAGTTGCAAAGTGTAATTTCAACATAAGGTAATAAACAACAACGAAAATCAGAGGAATATTGAGAAGTATAAAAAATACTAATAAACATTGAATTATAAAATATAATTAATCTTATTTAAAATGTGTAAAAAATATAAGAATTATTAAATTATTTGTCATCTATCAATATATTAAAATGTGTTCACACCATTCACAATCTTTTCTCTCCGGTTATTTATTTTTTATTTTTATTACTCTGAAATTAATTTTTCTGGCATTAAGTTTTTACATCCGTCTTCTCTTCAAATTTTTTGTCTCTTCTTCTTCTCTCTTCCTTCGTCTTCTCCATAATTTACAGGTTCATATTTATAATTTTTTCTTTTCAGTCCGACGATCGATATATGTAATTAATCTTTTTTTTTCAGATTCATAATTTATTTAATTAAATCATGTGTATTCAAGGAGCCTCAAAAAGAGACAATGAAGAAATACTTTGAGCAGTTTGATGATATACTCGAGGTTGTCGTCATCACTGATAAGACTACTGGGAGTGTTGATGGTGGAAAAATTGTGTTCTCTAATTACCAACTAAAATAGATATTTTGGGGATTGAGTAGTGAACAAGGCTATTATGCTCTCTAGGAATTTTTGGGGAAATGTGTAGATGCCCTCAATAAAATATTACACTTACTATTTATAGAGAATACTAACTAGGGTTACTAAAGTAGGTTAATGGGCCAAGCCCATTAACAAGCCCTTCATTAAGCCCATCTTTCCTTTTTCTTTGAGCCCAGGAGAGTCGTCCGCTTCCATAGGGGTCGAACACATCATATATGGCCGTCCACTCTTCGATCCCCTCCGACCGAGCTTGCCTGCAGACTTCAGCCGAACATATCCTCTAGTCGCTTCCTTCTGTTTAATTGAGACGATCTGCGAGAACGGCTCTTCGTCTGCTCGCCCTCCCTCATGGACGGGCACGGGGGTTGCTTCTTCTCCTTCATGGGGAGGGGGGCCTTATGCTCGGGATTTGCTCGGAAATTTCTCCGCATAACAAATGCCTCCCGAGATCGTTCTGTTCGGAAGAAAAAATCGGTCTCGGTATGCGGATAGTCGTCAAATGGCCCGAGCATGAGTTCTGATTCGACGGTTATGGCAGATCATTAAATGCTGTACGGCGGTTTCTGCCACCTGTCAGTTCCCGATTGGTTTCCTTCCGATGTGACGCTTCGATTTCCGTCAACCGTCTTTCCAAATTCAAAATTTGAATTTTTCCGCCTCCTGCTCTTATAAATAGTCCCTGAAGTTCTCCATTTTACACTTTCTGCCTTCAAGCTACCGATTTCCGGACATCCTGATTCACTTGCTCGGCTTCTACAAAGAGTGCTCGGCTTCTCTTCTGACCAAAACACGTAGGTTCTTCCTCCTCACTCTTTTACGGTTATTTAGGGGTGTTTAGTGGTAGGCCTTTTCGGTACTTCACAAATTCTCGCACTATTATTTTTCGATCGAGTGAGAATGAGCGACCACGACAGTTCTGCTACCCTCTCTGATGTCCTCGCGGCCGATGAATCATCGAGTTCGGAAACTTCCGCCTCTTCTTCGTCCGGGGACGATCTTGCCCCTGTAGTCGGCTTTTCCGAGGAAGAAAAGTTGGAGCTATTCGCTGGCGGCGTCTCTGACTCTTACCGCCGATTTATCGATATGATGGGCGAGATTCGGGGCCCTCTTCCTCCTTTCATCTTCACACATTACCTTCATGAAAACCCTTATGTTTTCGTAGAGCGCACGAGCTTTGGTGCTCAACCCGGTCCTGACCAGGCGGGCATAGATGCCAGTCACCATCGTTCGAAGATACTTGATGAGGCCGATCTCCAGGCCATGAGGACGATTTGGGGGATCCCTTCTGATGTTCACATCTACTGCCCTACACCCGACGAGCGGGCGAACTGCCCCCCGCCGGGCATGGTTGCTGTAACAAGTGCGATGATGGAGGCGGGACTTCGATTCCCCATTCACGTCTCCATAGCCGCCGCGTTGCAAGCGTGGGGTATCGCACCCCTGCAGCTACATGCGAATTTCTGGTCTTTGCTTATTAGTTTAAACATTCTGTTCGGCCACTACGGCCTCTACCGTCATCTCTCTGTCTCCGAAATTTCCTTTCTCCTCATCATTGCCCACTTTAGGGGTGGGGATCACTACTTGCGTGCCCCGAGCAAACTTCTCGACCAACTGCCGAGCAAGGTGACGGCCTGGTGGGCCGATTGGTTCTATGTAGACGGTGCCTGGGGTTCTGAGGCGTTCCAAATCCCGACTTCCTTTGCTCGCAAATGTCGCCGTTAGTCCCCCTCTCTTTCCCTACATCTTTATTGTCGTTTTTCTTTCCTTTGATTTGGCCTGACATTCTCCTGTTCGGACTTTATGTTCGGCAGGTCCACCTGCTCCTCCGATTTCTGAGCTCAATTGGGACTTTGCCGCCGTATGCGAGCGCGTTCGTTCTCTTCCCGACGCTCAATTGCTCATCGAAAATGTGTTTACGAGGGTCCATGTTAGATCCTCGCGCTTCATCACCATTCCTCGGCATGTTCGGGATTTATATCCTCGTGAGTTGGTTTGCAGTTCGTTTTCCGTTATCGTTGCAGGGTTTACTCATGACTTTTATTTCTTTTTCTTCAGTTGTTAGGTTCCCCACTTTTCCCGATCCTCCAATAGACATGGTCGGCAACACCCCTCGTGCTCGGATGGCTGCACTTGCTGATCGCAATCGCCGGGCTGCCGAAGCGGCGGCGGCGGGTGCCCAGGCTAACGCTCCTCCTCTTCAGCCTGCTCATCCTGCTCGGTCGGGGGAGTCGGAAACCAACACCATTCCTCCCTCGGCGAGGGCCAGCTCTCATCCTCCTTTGCTCACAGCCGTAGCCTCCGAGGGCCCATCTGGTACGGCGCTCCCGACGGGTCAGGCCCCGAAACGCCGCCGCGGCAAGGTGCCGGTACAAGAGGCTCCCGGGAATGTCCCCTATAGCTCGGTTGCCACTATTGACGAAGAACTCTTCGCTCGGTAATTCTTTTTCCGAAAGTCGTTTTTCTTTATTCTTTGGTTTCTTTCCTAAGTTCTTGCCTGCTTTAGCTTGGGTGGGCGTCCGACCATGGCAGCGAGCTTGGCCCAGTTCTTAGCTGCTCGCCCGCATGACTTTCCTAACTTGCCACCTCTGATGCGCGAGGCCTTGGATTGTATCCCTCGCTCGTGGACAACTCAGGCTGAGATGGTGAGCCAGAGGCCCGAGCAGGCCGAACAGGTGGCCATATTGATGGCTTCTCGGGTACTCATGTTTTTAGTGTCTCTGAGCAAGACTCGCTCTGGCCCGAGCCCGTCGGTTATTCCTGTCAACGACTCTCCTGATGACTCAACTGACAAAGTGGCCGAGCTCGAGCTCGAGCTGGATAGCCTGCGGACCTTGGTCGACCAGTACCAAGAGGATGAGAAGAAGTTGAAGGCTCTGGCCGAGGAGGCAGAGACGAGTGCGGCGGGGATGGCCCGGGAGCGGGATCGAGGTCGGGAGGAGCTGGCCAAGTTGAAAAACGAGATGTCTGCCGAGCACGACCGGCTCCTTGAGGTGGAAGAGAGGCTGCGGCGGGCCGAAGAGAATCGCGAGAGCATGGATCTCCTAATCGGGCAACTGAACGATCGGACTGAGGCGATCGAGAAGGCGGAGGCGGCGCGTAAGGCTGATCCCATGCAGGATTTAGACCAATACAACTCTTATTCATACTGTCTGAGTCACTTTGACTGCATCCGCCGCCTGACCCGAGCTGGCCAGTCTTATAACCTGGTCATGGATGATCTTCGCGCCCACCGCCTGGGTGTTAACCTCGATACTCGCTTTCTCTTCCCCGTCCTCGATCTGGTCGAAATCCATAATGTCTACTTGGCTTGGTGGCCCGACCCGAGCCAACTCGTTGCTGCCGAGCCAGAGGCGGTCGTGGAGAACCCGATTGCCGTCGAGGATTGAGTGCCCGCGTGCTGCTGCTGAATGAACCCTGATTCTCAGTTCGCTTTGTTTAATCTTTAAGACTCTTTTGGTTATGTATTTTATTCGAACAGAATATTCCTTCTCGTACTCGAGCTCTTCAAACTCTTTTTTTAAGAGTTCGGTTTTTTGTTTGTAATGTTTGATTGGCGTTGTTTAAATCAGCATTTTTTGTCATATTCACATGATTACCTGCGTTCTGTTTATCTCGGCACCTTTCTTTTTCTAAGTGTAAATTCATCTTATCGTTCGATGTCCGTTGATATCTTTCATGGCAGGTTTGATCCCATTATGACCAGCCGAGCATGTCTCGTCTAGTCATTCGAGACCAGTATTGTTACGTCGACCAAGCGTTCAACGGAAGGTGGCATGGTCGCCGATTCCCCTTGCCGGCGGCTTTTAGGCGGGCAGCCCGTTCACCCCTTGTCCACTTTGTCGCCGTTCGGGACTCCCAGGGTAACCCTTGGTCATTCGCACTTGCTCGGCACCGGCGGCAGCTCGCTCTCGGGGGCCCCGCGTGGGAGCATTTTGTTCGCGAGAAGAGGCTTCACCAGGGCTTAATTGTCCGTTTCCTTTGGATTGAAGACGAAGGCTTCTCCATCCGTGTATACGACGAGAGGGGCTTTCGCTTGGTCGCCTAACTATTTCGTTATTTCGTTTCGCGTTTTAGGCTGACGGGACATTACTTGTTTTAATGCCTGTGTGATTTGCCTTTCCGCACTTTTATTTCATCTTTAGATCGCCTTCTTGAATATTTGAAGTGTGTTTTGGCTCCCATATGCATGTAATATTTTGTGCCTAGTGTTAAAGTTAAATTATTGCCCCTGGGTTGCTGCACGGCGCGCTTTTATGTGCTCGCATCCCTTGATCACTGGTAGGGTCCTTCTTGCCCCTTGCTCGCTTTTGATTGCTCGCTCTTTTGCTCGTTGTCCTGTTTCCTTTTCGGATGGGTTTGTTGGAGTAGTATACTTAATGTCTAGATTTGAGTATTCTGAACTCCTTGTGCACTTTCATTTACCTATTAATAATAAACATTCATTTGCTTTTAATTATTGATAATTAAATATATGCAAATTATAGTCCTGGATTTTATACGTTGTAGTTAGTATGGTGTGTATGGACACACAGAAGATCATACTATCGGTTACTCGTATTTAATCGAACAGATGCTCACGACCTAGATGGACACGGACCAATCCATCGGTATAGTCGTTGTGTGAGAGAGAAAATAATTTATCTTAATTATTTTATCACACTTGTACACTTGGTGTATTGAGCGGATCGCATGAGACTTATCAATTAGGTTTGCTCGGTGATAATTGATTTAAGACTCAGTGTATTTTATTCTTAATCCCCGATACAATTGCGGGTGTGTATATTTAATATACGTGACTTTGATTTTCCAAAGGAATTGACCGGTTTAATTATTGGGTCAATTACCGGTTAAGTTAGGTCACTATATTCTATATATGGCATGCCGTGAATTCTTGACGGGACAGTGTATCCCGGAAGGGTTGATAATATCCCCGAGATGAGCTCATAAGGATTTATTATGTAAACCTCGTGAGTGGATTTGTTCCGCATAATAAATAAGGTTGAGTGATACTAGTCTCGGATAAAAGAGATGAATAAATTTATTAAGCAATAAATAAATTTTATTCATGGATATTTATATCTTAAATACACGGAATAAATAATACTACCGGAGAAATATTATTTGGATATAATATGGTTTAATATTGGGAGTGCAATTAATTTATATAGTGGAAAATAAATTAATTAATATTGATAAGGATTAATAGACTTGGGCTTGGGCTCAATTTAATCTTCAATATTGGAAGCCCAATATTCCACCTCCTTTAGATCCCCAACGTAGCCTATAAAAGCACTACATGGCCTTCATAAATCATAAGACAAGAATATCAATACTTGATAGTTCTAGAGAGTTGAAGGAGATCCATAGGAGTTCGATAGATCGTCGCCCACCCGACGTTCGAACGGTGTGCAAGGAATACGTGGGAAGATTCAAAAGGTCATCTTGATTTCGTTTCTTCGAACAACGAATCGAAGGTATAATATCTAAAAGCCCTTGATATTGTTTGATTTGGATTTATCGTAAAATACCGTAGAACGCAAGATCTGAAGATCGAACCCGGAATAGATGGACGATCGCGTGGTGGTGGCGAAGCCACCGGACCACACCAATCGCCCGCTAGGGTTTCGGCATGGGGCGAGAGGGTCGAACCCTCGGCTGGGGCCGAGGGCATGCGATCGATCGTATGGATCGATCGCGGAGGGCGCGGGCTGGTGCCGCCCCTCCCCACCGTGAAGGTGGTCCACCTCCAGGCGGCGGCGAGTCGCCGGACTCGCCGCGGGGGCTTCTGGGCAGCCCCACCCCGACCGATCGCACGACGCGATCGGCGATCGCATGAACCCCGCGACGGGGGTTCGGCTGGGGGCAGCCGCACGTCTTCGGGCATGTGGTCTCCTCGGCTGGACTCCGGCGCGTTCGTCGGCGTTCGTGTGACCTCCGGCGAAGGGTTTGATCGGGTTATTGGTTTCCGCATAATTTTAATAGCCCGGGATATCAAATTCCAACAATTGGTATCAGAGCGTGGTTTACGTTCGCGGTATTTTCGATAAAATTGTTCTACCTTGCAGGGTTCCGACTATTATGGCTTGATTTATTATTCGTTTAATTTATTTTGTCATAATTATTGGATTGATTAAACTCTCGGACATGTCGAGATTCGTTTTTGGTGGTGAATGCTTGTAATAGTAAAAATTCGGGGGTTGACCGAATTTAGGTTTATTATTATTGTTTTATTTTTCCGGAAAATTGTTGGAATTCGATATCCCGGGTTATTAAAATTTGCGGAAACCAATAACCCGATCAAACCCTTCGCCGGAGATCACATGAACGCCGACTCATCCGCCGGAGTCCAGCCTTTGGAGACCACGCACCCGAAGGCACGCAGCCCGCCCCCAGCCGAACCCCCGCGAGTACGGGGTTCACGCGATCAACGGATCGCGCCACCGCGCGATCGGGTGGGGCTGCCCAGCAGCCCCCGCGGCGAGTCCGGCGACTCGCCGCCGCCTGGGGTGGCCCGCCTCCAGCTGGGCAGTCGTGCCCAGCAGCTGCGCGCGATCGATCCTTTGATCGATCGCGCCCGGGCGTCCAGCCGGGGATCGTCCCATGCGCCACGCCGCCGAAACCCTAGGCGGCGATCGCCGTGGTCCGGCGATCCTAGATCGCCACCACGCGTTCGTCGTCTAATCCGGGGTTCGAACTTTTGGATCTTTGTTCTTCGATAATTGATTCAATAAAACAAGAATTAAATAGCAATTATTTAATTCACCTTTCGATTCGTTGTGCGGAGAAACGAGATCTTATGATGACCTTGAGATCTTCCCACGTATTCCTTGCACTAGCCCGGACGTCGTGTGGGCGACGATCTACTGAACTCCATGGATCTCCCTCTCTACTTTCTCTCTCTAGAATTGTGTTCTTCAAGTTATGAGAATAGAGAAGACCATGTAGTGCTTTTATAGGCTACGTAGGGGATCTTAAGGAGGTGGAATATTGGGCTTCCAATATTAATGATTAAATTGAGCCCAAGCCCAAATCTATTAATCCCATTAATATTAATTAATTTATTTTCCACTATATAAATTAATTGCACTCCCAATATTAAACCATATTATATCAAATAATATTTCTCCGGTAGTATTATTTATTCCGTGTATTTAAGATATAAATATCCATGAATAAAATTAATTTATTGCTAATTAATTTATTCATCTCTTATATCCGAGACTAGTACCATTCAACCTTAATTATTATGCGGAACGAATCCACCTGCAGGGTTTACATAATAATTCCTTATGAACTCATCTCGGGGACATTATCAACCCTTACGGGATACACTTTCCCGTCAAGTATTCACGGCATGCCATATATAAAATATAGTGACCCAACTTAACCGGTAATTAACACAATAATTAAATCGGTTAATTCCTTTGGTAAATCAAAGTCACTTAAATTAAATATACACACCCGCAATAATATCGGGGATTAAGAATAAAATACACTGAGACTCGAATCGATTATCGCCGGCAATCCTAATCGATGAATCTCAACGATCCGCTCAATACACCAAGTGTACAAGTGTGATAAAATAATCAAGACAAATTATTTTCTCTCTCACACAACGACTATACCGATGGATTGGTCCGTGTCCATCTAGGTCGTGAGCAACTGTTCGATTAAATACGAGTAACCGATAGTATGATCTTCTGTGTGGGGCCCGACACACCATACTAACTACAACGTATAGAATCCAGGACTATGTTTTGCATATATTTAATTATAAATAATTAAACGCAAACAATTGTTTATTTAATTAAATAGATTAGTGGCAATGGATCTTGAGTTTCCGTTACTTAAATCTAGACATTAAGTACACAACTCCAACAATCTCCCACTTGTACTAAGGTCTAGTCATTTCCTCCAAACTCCCGACTCCCATACTCATCACGTGCTTAAGTTGTACTTCCAAGAAGTACTATGTGAATGAGCACTCTAGGTTGCCGCTCTGAAGTTATCTTGGTGACTACAGTGTCGTCTCCCTCGACGATGACTCGTATCAGGTGGTACTTGCACTATGGTTATCTTACACTTATGGACTTGTGATTTCTTACCATTTTCCATCGCACCGCTATTTACATAGCCTTTGGCAAATTAAGAATCACATCTAAGTCCCAGAGATTATTCCGGAGTTATACCAAAACTTCCGCTGCCTCTGAGGCCGCTATTTGGTTACCCATGGCAGAGTCCGAAAAGCATCGTGCTTATCACTCTTCCATGTTAAAACTCCTTCTCCTTCAATAGTGAAACACATAGCCTGATATCGACTTACACCGGTCCTCATTCGATTAGAAATCTAAGAGAATGTAATCCAAAGGAAATGCTCGTCTGCTTCGTAGTCTAGAACAGTACTTCGAAAGTACTTTTTACAGCAGTCGAACATTCCTTTCCAGGATTACCTTGATATCCTCCCACTATGCTAACCGCATAGCCGATATCAGGTTCTTGTTTTTCAACATTGCATTTATCAAGCTTTCCACACTCAAAGTGTAGGAAACCGCTTTCATTGCTTCTATCTCCTTTTGTGTTCCAAAACACATATCCTTAGATAGATGCATTCCGTGTCTGAAAGGTAACGAACCTTTCTCGGAATCTTGCATGTTAAAACGAACCAAAATCGTATAAGATATCTAGAGAAGTACAATGTTCTTTTCTTGAGATCCTAGACCTTAAGAACATGCTCTAACTTCTTCTTTATCTCATATATCGATTTTTCTAGACAACCATCATTTTATTTCTGACAACATCTTTACATTGTTACCAATGATAAAATGTTATCTACATAAAACCTCCGAGAAACACCACCTTGTTTCCATCACGTTTCCCATACACACGATTCGTCAATGCCTTTTGATGAATCCATCAAATGGACTATCTCATCAATGCGCAAGTTCCACGAACTCTAGCTTTGTTACAATCCATAAATGGATCAACTAAGCTTGTACTCTAAATGATCTCGCCTCTTAACAATAATCCTTATTGTTCTCTAAGAAGGCACATTTAGATCTAGTACCGCCTTCATGTAGATCCAGGGATTGATTTCATGTATACTAGGTCCAGAGTTCAAAACTCTCCTAGTCTTATGAATATCTCCGGTCATCAAACAACCTCCCACTACAATGGCATTCCGGTGTATAAACAGTAGGTGCAGTTAGTGGTGTACCGCTACTCGGTTCGGCTGGTTCTAAGTCTTAATCGTTTTCTCTCTTTACAGAAGTATCATGTCATTTTGGGCTTGTGGTTCATCTAATAGTCTTCCTCTAAGAACCGGGCGTTAGAACTTATAACGTCCTTCTGGTTCATAGTACTATCGAACACACATCTTTTGTTCTTCTAAGATATTCTACAACCACATTTGAATGTGCCGTTGTTACCAAGACATATCCATAGAACATAGGTAGTTCCGTTTAACTCGCGCTTTTACTATTTCTATAAGAGTTCCATTTCTTATTTCCGACACACCAATCCTACAGAGGACTGTATGGTGTAGTCACTTGGGATCCAATCCCAAGCTCTGATCAGTATGCCATGCATTCCTCAGACAGGTACTTGCCTCTGCGATCAAATCGCAGGCTACAAATGGATATACCTTGATGGTTCTCCACAATTGCTTAGTGTCCATTGACATGTCAAAACACTTGCTTTTGTGGCACATCAGGTATTCTAATCCATTTCTCGAGTAATCATCAAATGAAGTACTCGTACCTTATTGTCTGAGTAGACATAGGTCTGCATACATCAGAGTCAATCAATTCTTATACTTGTCCGGATCTTATATCTTATATCCATAAAGGATTGCTTAGTCGTATTATCTTCCAAATTTGATTCTTAGGTCGGAAGGTCCACTCCTTCAACTTAATTGATCTTAAAATCAATTTTCGACCTTTGAACTTCTTATTTGAATAAATATGACATAGCATAATAATCCACAAGTAAAATGATTTAACAAAGAAATCTCTTATTAGTAAAACGAGTTATATAAAACGGTTCGTTGCATCGTGGTTGACTCAGGATTCATCATTTATATATTGCTAGCTAATGTACCAAAATAGATAATATCATTATTTCTTCTTATAACCATCAAATGATTAAAAGAAATAAAATATCTATTCATTAGAAATCCAGAACAAAGTTCTTTCTTATATGAAAGGTACATAAAAGCAATAACCCAAAATGAAATCCTATAAAATGTCCTCCACTGCAACTGCTGCCTCCTCCACAGCATTGCCCATGTAGACTACGATTTCTTCTTCTCTAAGTCGTCGGGTTTCCTGGAACCCTTGCATTTAAAATGCACATACCGTCAGTGGTTCCATATCTACACACCAGGTTCCGGCAGATAATACCACTGACTATGTTTTTACGACTAAAGAAGATTTCGTACTTTCTTTGAGAGGATAGTCAGACTTCCAGTACCCAGACTGTTTGCATCGAGAACTCTTGCCTCATGGCTTTCTCGTCCCATCTCGTGGTCCAAGTAACTTAGGACCTTTCCCCCGATTTTTCCCTTAGGTTCAAAACCTTTGGCATTGGCTACAAGAGCTTGCGATTACATCGCTTCTTGTCTAGCCGCCTATGTAATAGGCTCGGGAGGACAAAGCTCACTGAGTACAACCTTGCACTCTTTAACAGTTTGGGTAATGTCTAGATCTCTATTCCAATCATTACATTTAGGGACCAGTGAGTTAAAATCCTTACGTATCACATAAAGTGGGTTCAAAGCCATTTCCTAATCTATGAGCACATATAACAACAAACAATCGATTTAATCTCCGATATTATCTCCCTTAAATAATATCATTAAACCACTAATCACCTCTAAAATCCCATCAGATATGGCAAGCCACGTTCGTGTGGACGTTTACCTATCCAAATGATTTAGCAATTAGATTTGCTTCGGTCGTACATCAATTATAGCGTTACTTCGTTGGGAAGAATACTATAAAGCGTACCTAAGTGTAAACCATTACTCAGTATCCAAGAAGATTGTTTGGGACGCGTATATTCACCGCAAGCCACGTTCGTGTGGACGTTTACGTTAACATACGCTCCTTCACTCCCTTCTATAACTGTCTACATCAATTAATCCAAGATCCCATTCAGCATAGCAAGCCACGTTCGTGTGGACGTTTACTACACCAAAAGATCTTTATAGTTGACATCCAATTACTTGAATCATTTAATCTTGTAAATCAAGACGCGGAGAATCATAAGTGAAACTCGAAGTTTCTAACCAGTGATCCACCATGCGAACGACCCTATCTCTCATAGAATGAGGGAGCCGAGCAGACAATCGATCTAGTCATCAAATGACACGAAAGTCTCTAATTTGTGTCATCCACATGACCAAGTGGCTTTGGCTCCATTCCACTCCCCGGGGTGAGAATGAGTCGACTTGAAATCAGTTTCAGAAAGACAAATTAGGCATTGTTTGATAAACTTAATTAATGTTTCTCGTAAAAGGAATTACAAGAATTCTCCCCCAATGACTTGTCTATACGAACTTCAAAAGTCCATAAAAGTCACCAAGAGAACAGCAATGGAGACCATGGCATTGTTTCCAATCCCTCTCCCACTTAGCTTTTTATAACAAAGGGATACGCTATCTAATGCATAATTAAATACATAAGCATAATAACAAACATACATTTCATGCAAGTACGTTCACAAATAATCAAATAATTACTCAAGCAAAATTATTTCTCGACTATTCTTACCTTGATGAATTCCAGCATGCTTGCCTTGAGTCTTCATTCTACGTCTTGAATACTTTGCCGAGCGACGGAAAAATTCTTTGATTCTCATATTTAATTTATTTTAAATAAAATCCAAGATTCCAATTCAAAAAAAATTCGAATCAATCTAATGATTTTAAATAAAATACTCCAATTAAATAAAATCAATTCCATTGATTTCCATATTTAATTATACTTTAAATAAAATCCAAGATTTTCCAATCCAAAATAAATTTTGAATTAATCTAATGATTTTAAATAAAATACTTAAATTAAATAAAATCAATATTATTAAAATCCATTGATTTCCATATTTAATTCTATTCTAAATAAAATCCAAGATTTTCCAATCCAAAATAAATTTTGAATTAATCTAATGATTTTAAATAAAATACTTAAATTAAATAAAATCAATATTTTAATAATTTCTCAATCCTATTTAAATTAGATCTCAAGAATCCTAATCAAAATCGAATTTTAATTCTTCTTAAGACTTCAAATCCAAGTAGGTATAGGATATCTAGAGAAACTAGGATTTTCTTTCCTAATTTAACTCTCCATCTAATTCCATTATTTAATTCCATAATTAAGAAATCTAATCCAAATAGAATTTGAATTAATTCCAAAATTAAATTAAATTAAATTAGAAAGATTAAATTATTTCCGGAAAGATCGGATTTACCGGGACGAACCGAAAAGAATTTCGGTCGACCCAATCGAACCAACACGAATTGGTTCCATGCATATGTAAACACATGCACACCATTTCGCCCATGCATATCCGCACAAGGCCACGCATTCGCACATGCAACACACAAGCCATGCCATGCAAAAGGAATGAATAAATTCATTCAGCGGGTAAATAAAAAAAATTCACCTACCTACTTTGCGATCGTCTTCTTCAGCAAGGGGCAAACCAGCAGCAGCGGCTTGGTCGATCTCCGGCACGGCGTCTCCCTTGACGACTTATGCCATCGACCCATGGTGCAGCCACGCACGAGCAGCCCGCGATCGAGCCGAACGAACAGCGCCTTTCGATCGATCGCGCCGACGCCCGTCAGGAGCTTCGCCGGAGCAGCCGACTCCCGGTATGACGCCGCCACCGACGTCACGCCATCGACTACGCTCCAGCAGCATGCCCAGCCGCTGCCACACGCAGACCGTCCGAGATTGCAGCGAAGCCGCGACTCACGTCCCGCGTTCATGCGCCTCCAGCGCGACCACCGAGCACAACCGCCGGCTGCCGGCGAACCACCACCACTGGTGGCACACGCCGGCATGCCCAGCTGTGTTCATGTCACGCACAGCAGCCCGCTCCGAGCCCGTACAGCCCGCACAGCAGCCCGCACAAAGGCGTGCCCATGCCGCGATCGACAAGGTTCGATTTTTCCGAAAAAAAAACCTCGATTTTTAATAATTAAATTTTCCGACAAACACGATTCATACGAGAGAGAAAACATAGACGTAGAACAATATAGCACAATAATTTAACAATTTAAATTAATCTATGGCTATAAACAACGATAATCGATTATTGAAACAATTAACGAAAAAACGTAACCGTACGCTCTGATACCAATTGTTGGAATTCGATATCCCGGGTTATTAAAATTTGCGGAAACCAATAACCCGATCAAAACCTTCGCCGGAGATCACATGAACGCCGACTCATCCGCCGGAGTCCAGCCTTTGGAGACCACGCACCCGAAGGCACGCAGCCCGCCCCCAGCCGAACCCCCGCGAGTACGGGGTTCACGCGATCAACGGATCGCGCCACCGCGCGATCGGGTGGGGCTGCCCAGCAGCCCCCGCGGCGAGTCCGGCGACTCGCCGCCGCCTGGGGTGGCCCGCCTCCAGCTGGGCAGTCGTGCCCAGCAGCTGCCCGCGATCGATCCTTTGATCGATCGCGCCCCGGCGTCCAGCCGGGGATCGTCCCATGCGCCACGCCGCCGAAACCCTAGGCGGCGATCGCCGTGGTCCGGCGATCCTAGATCGCCACCACGCGTTCGTCGTCTAATCCGGGGTTCGAACTTTTGGATCTTTGTTCTTCGATAATTGATTCAATAAAACAAGAATTAAATAGCAATTATTTAATTCACCTTTCGATTCGTTGTGCGGAGAAACGAAATCTTATGATGACCTTGAGATCTTCCCACGTATTCCTTGCACTAGCCCGGACGTCGTGTGGGCGACGATCTACCGAACTCCATGGATCTCCCTCTCTACTTTCTCTCTCTAGAATTGTGTTCTTCAAGTTATGAGAATAGAGAAGACCATGTAGTGTTTTTATAGGCTACGTAGGGAATCTTAAGGAGGTGGAATATTGAGCTTCCAATATTAATGATTAAATTGAGCCCAAGCCCAAATCTATTAATCCCATTAATATTAATTAATTTATTTTCCACTATATAAATTAATTGCACTCCCAATATTAAACCATATTATATCAAATAATATTTCTCCGGTAGTATTATTTATTCCGTGTATTTAAGATATAAATATCCATGAATAAAATTAATTTATTGCTAATTAATTTATTCATCTCTTATATCCGAGACTAGTACCATTCAACCTTAATTATTATGCGGAACGAATCCACCTGCAGGGTTTACATAATAATTCCTTATGAACTCATCTCGGGGACATTATCAACCCTTACGGGATACACTTTCCCGTCAAGTATTCACGGCATGCCATATATAAAATATAGTGACCCAACTTAACCGGTAATTAACCCAATAATTAAATCGGTTAATTCCTTTGGTAAATCAAAGTCACTTATATTAAATATACACACCCGCAATAATATCGGGGATTAAGAATAAAATACACTGAGACTCGAATCGATTATCGCCGGCAATCCTAATCGATGAATCTCAACGATCCGCTCAATACACCAAGTGTACAAGTGTGATAAAATAATCAAGACAAATTATTTTCTCTCTCACACAACGACTATACCGATGGATTGGTCCGTGTCCATCTAGGTCGTGAGCAACTGTTCGATTAAATACGAGTAACCGATAGTATGATCTTCTGTGTGGGGCCCGACACACCATACTAACTACAACGTATAGAATCCAGGACTATGTTTTGCATATATTTAATTATAAATAATTAAACGCAAACAATTTTTTATTTAATTTAATAGATTAGTGGCAATGGATCGTGAGTTTCCGTTACTTAAATCTAGACATTAAGTACACAACTTCAACAAAAATGTATAGGGTCGATTTCATGTATAGAATCGATACCGGATAGTGTAAAATTAAATTTGTAATTTATTTTGCGTTGGATCGATGCCGAAACGACCGCCGGAGAAGACGTGTGACGAAGGAGATGATCGTGAGGGTGAAAAGGGAAAGGATCGACCATCCCCATGGTCGATCCCATGAGGATCGATCGATCCATGCATGGAGGAGCCGTCGGCGATGGTGGCCGGCCACCTCCTAGGCGTGGGTCGAAGGGTGGCGCGGGGATCCCCACCCCGTGCTATCCCGGTCCGGTAGATTTACTTTCCTAATTGATTCGGGTTTTTCCTATTTGAGTATTCCTATTTTTGGGAACTCTCATGGATTAGGAAAAGAATCAATTTGGAATTAATTAAGATTCCTAATTGATTATTTCTATTTTATGGAAATATTCATGGATTAGGAATCTAATTAATTTGGAAAGTAGAAGAGTCCTAAATTATTTTATTTCCTTATTTCATTATGGAAATCATCTAGAATATTCCAAGTGGGTCTTGGATAGATTATTCTAGAGATTTAATGAAGTAGAAAGGGAAAATAAAATAAATAAAAATATTAATAATATTTAATTTTATTTTTGATTTATTCGATTGACTTAATTATTATTAATTAAGTATCTTTTGGATTTATTGAAAATAAATAGATTTAAATATTGGAAATTAATATTCTCGTCACATGGAGCATTCAAGAACGAAGACTGAAGACAAGAAGATGCGTACGGAGATGGAGTAAAGCCATAATAGTCGGAAAATAATATTCTAGTAATTATTTTGACTATGTGATAATACTATGTGCTTTATTACATGTATGCATGCTATATGTGTTTACTTTATGCACTAGATAGCGTATCCCTTTGTTATAAAAAGCTAAGTGGGAGAGGGTATGGAAACATACCCATGGTCTCCATTGCTGCTCTCTTGGTGACTTTTATAAACTTTTGAAGTTTATATAGATAGGTCATTGGAGGAGAGTTCTTGTAATTCCTCTTACAAGAAACATTGATTAAGTTCATCAAACAATGCCTAATTTGTCTCTCCAAAACTGATTTCAAGTCGACTCATTCTCACCTCGGGGAGTGGAATGGAGCCAAAGCCACTTGGTCATGTCGAGGACACAAATTAGAGGCAGTCGTACCATCTTTTGGAGGTGGATCGATTGTCTGCTCGACTCCCTCATTTATGAGAGATAGGGTTGTTCGCATGGTGAATCACTGGTAAGAAACTTCGAGTTTCACTTATGATTCTCCGCGTCTTGATTTACAAGATCGAATGGATCAAGTAATTGGGAGTCAATTATAAAGATCTCTTGGTGTAGTAAACGTCCACACAACGTGGCTTGCTATGCTAACGGATTTTGGATTAATTGATGTAGACAGTTGTAAGAAATTGTGAAGAGTTGTGAAGTTGTCGTAAACGTCCACACAACGTGGCTTGCGGTGATGTAGCAATTCCAAACGATTTACTTTGGTGCTGAGTAATGGTTTACACTTAGATACGCATTATAGTATTCCTCCCAACGAGGTTACGCTATAACTGATGTATGACCAAAGAAAATCTAATTGCTAAGTCGTTTAGGTGGGTAAACGTCCACACAACGTGGCTTGCCTTACCTGATGGGATTTTAGATGTGATTAGTGATTTAATGATATTATTTAAGGGAGATAATATCGGATATTAAATTGTTTGTTTGTTTTATGTGCTTATAGGTTAAGAATGACTGTGACCCCACTTTATGATATACTTAAAGATGAAAACTCATTGGTTCCCTATAGTAATGTTTGGGAAAGAAATCTGGACAATGTTCAGACTGTTGAGCCTTCCGTATCCACTATTGTCCCAACTGATGAGGACATTGAAAATGACCTCAAGGAGATGTTAAGACATAGTAAGGAAGCCGGACTAGAGGTGATTGACATACTCATTAAGTTCACTCCTCTTGAGGAATCGCTTAAAAACGATCTCAAAAGAAATGAACTGATAAGTATGATCAGAGAATCACAAGCTCTAGTGGCCAAGATGGAAGTGCAAGCAAAGAAGCCCAGTGGTTTTGAACCACGGATTGGGAAAAGCAAGTCGCGAGGCAAGTGCTTTCGATGCAAGCAGTCTGGGCACTGGAAGTCTGATTGTCCTCTCATCAAAGGTACGAAATTTTCCTTAGTCACCGAAACATTATCAGTGGTGTTATCTACCAGCACTTGGTGTGTAGATACGGGGGCCACTGATCATGTCTGCAATTCATTGCAGGGGTTCCAGGAAACCCGGAGACTTAGAGAGGGAGAGATCGTGGTCTACATGGGCAATGCTGCGAAGGTGGCGGCTGTTGCAGTGGGAGACGTTCACTTACGCTTTAGTAGTGATAGGGTTTTAGTTTTACATAATTGTCTTTATGTACCCAACTTTAGAAAGAATTTAATTTCGGTTTCTAAACTTATTATGAATGGATATTCTGTTTCTTTTGACCACTCTGTGATCATAAGAAGAAATAGTGAGATTATCTGTTCTTGTACATTGGTAGACGATTTGTATGTGCTAAATCCTGAGTCTAACACGTTGCAACTAACCGAGAGTAATAACACATCTACGAACACCAATAAGAGAAAATAACCTTCTAAGATGAATCAATTATACTTGTGGCATCTAAGGCTAGGTCATATAAACTCGAATAGGCTTCAAAGGTTGAAAGCTGATGGTCTAATCAGCGATGTTGAAGGAGAGGACCTTCCAACCTGCGAATCCTGTTTAGAGGGTAAAATGACCAAGCGTCCTTTTTTTGGTAAAGGACGTAGAGCTGAACAAGTATTGGATTTGATTCACTCTGATGTATGCGGACCTATGTCTACTCAGGCAAGGGGAGGGTACGAGTATTTCATCACTTTCACTGATGATTACTCAAAGTATGGATATATATACCTGATGAGCCGCAAGAGCGAATCCTTTGGC
Source organism: Euphrasia confusa (assembly GCA_954870475.1). Lineage (NCBI taxonomy): Eukaryota > Viridiplantae > Streptophyta > Magnoliopsida > Lamiales > Orobanchaceae > Euphrasia > Euphrasia confusa. The sequence continues at coordinate 19,513,095 of OX940963.1, read as the reverse complement.
AAGTTCAAAGAATTCAAGGATCTTGTGGAGAACCTTCGTGGTAAATCCATAAAGTGCCTGCGATCTGATCGCGGAGGCGAGTACCTGTCTGGAGAATTCAAGGCATACTTGGCAGAGAATGGGATTGAATCCCAACTGAATTCACCATATACTCCCCAGCAGAATGGTGTGTCAGAAAGAAGGAATAGGACTCTTATGGAAATGGTGCGATCAATGATGAGTTACTCGGACTTACCTATTATGTTCTGGGGACATGCCTTGGAAACGGCGGCGTATATTTTGAATAGGGTTCCAACCAAAACGGTACCAACCACACACATGGAATTGTGGAGTGGGCGCAAGCCTAACTTGAGACACATTCGGATCTGGGGATGTCCAGCACATGTGTTGCGACAAGGGGCCGATAAGTTAGAACCTAGATCAGAATTACGGCTGTTTGTAGGATACCCGAAAGGAACTAAAGGTGGCATGTTCTATAGTCCTACGGACCAGAAGATCGTTATAAGTACTAACGCTCGGTTCTTAGAGGAAGACTATGTCATGGACCACAAGCCCAAGGGTGACATAGTACTTGATGAGTTGAGAGGTAACAATGAAGACTTAGATACAGCCGAACCGAGTAGTAATACACCACTAGAACCTGCACCTACTATCACTGTTAATACACCGGAACGCCGTCGCAGTGGGAGGGTTGTTAAACAACCAGATAGATGGATTGGACTGGGTGAGTCTTCGGACTCTGGACCTGGAGTTCATGAAATCGATCCCTGGACCTATGATGAGGCGGTACAAGATATAGATGCGCCTTCTTGGAAGAAAGCGATGAAATCCGAAATAGAGTCTATGGATTCTAATAAGGTCTGGGATCTTGTAGAACCACCAAACGGCGTAAAGCCAATTGGGTGTAAATGGGTCTACAAGAGAAAGAGAGGATCTGACGGAAAGGTTGAAACCTTTAAAGTTCGGCTTGTTGCGAAAGGATATACTCAGAAAGAGGGGATCGATTATGAGGAGACCTTTTCGCCGGTAGCCAAGATAAAGTCGATCCGGATTCTCTTATCCATAGCAGCTCATATGGACTATGAGGAGTGGCAAATGGATGTCAAGACAGCTTTCCTAAATGGAAGTCTTGACGAGACGATTTATATGAAACAACCAGAAGGATTCATTGCTAAGGGGCGAGATCATCTAGCGTGCAAGCTTAATCGATCCATTTATTGATTGAAACAAGCCTCGAGATCGTGGAACCTGCGGTTTGATGAAGTAGTCCAATCTTTTGGATTCAATCAAAGCATGGACGAATCGTGTGTGTATTGGAAACGTGATGGAAAGAAGGTGGTGTTTCTCGTGCTTTATGTAGACGACATTCTTCTCATTGGCAACAGTGTGAAGATGTTATCAGACATAAAGGGATGGTTGTCCAGACAATTCGATATGAAAGATTTGGGAGAAGTTGGACATGTTCTAGGGATCAAGGTTATAAGGGATCGCCGGAATAGAACATTGTACCTATCCCAGCAATCTTACATAAACACGATTCTGGCTCGTTTTAACATGCAAGATTCCAAGAAGGGTGAACTGCCCTTAAGTAAAGGAACTTATCTTTCTAAGGAAATATGTCCTCGGACACAGAAGGAGAAAGATGAAATGAAAGCAGTTCCCTACGCTTCGGCTGTGGGAAGCTTGATGTATGCAATGATATGCACGAGGCCTGATATCTGCAATGCAGTGGGCATAGTAGCGAGATATCAGAGTAATCCTGGAAAGGCTCATTGGGCTGCCGTAAAGAGCATTTTCAAGTATTTGCGAAATACTAGGCATTATGTTCTAAGTTACGGGGCAGACAATCTGACTCCTTTGGGTTATACGAATTCGGATTTCCAAGCTGATAAGGACCGGCGTAAGTCGATATCAGGCTATGTGTTCATTTTTAGAAAGAGGTGGAACCATGAAATGAGAGAGTGATAAGCAGGACGCTTCTCAGACTCTATCATAACCGAATAACAGCCTCAGAGGCAGCGGAAGTTTTGGTTAGGTTCCAGGATAACCTCTGGACTTGGATATGACTCTTAGTTTACCAAAGGCTATTGAATAGCGGTGCACGGTAAACTGGAAGAAGTCATAAGTCAAAAGTGATGATAACACATAGCGCAAGTATCACCTGATTCGAGACATCGTCTAGGGAGACGACGCTGTAGTCACCAAGATAACTTCAGAGCGGCAACCTAGAGTGCTCATTCACATGGTACTTCTCGGAAGTACAACTTAAGCACGTGATAAGTATGGGAGTCGGGAGTTTGGAGGAAATGACTAGACCTTAGTATAAGTGGGAGATTGTTGGAGTAGTATACTTAATGTCTAGATTTGAGTATTCTGAACTCCTTGTGCACTTTCATTTACCTATTAATAATAAACATTCATTTGCTTTTAATTATTGATAATTAAATATATGCAAATTATAGTCCTGGATTTTATACGTTGTAGTTAGTATGGTGTGTATGGACACACAGAAGATCATACTATCGGTTACTCGTACTTAATCGAACAGATGCTCACGACCTAGATGGACACGGACCAATCCATCGGTATAGTCGTTGTGTAAGAGAGAAAATAATTTATCTTAATTATTTTATCACACTTGTACAATTGGTGTATTGAGCGGATCGCATGAGACTTATCAATTAGGTTTGCTCAGTGATAATTGATTTAAGACTCAGTGTATTTTATTCTTAATCCCCGATACAATTGCGGGTGTGTATATTTAATATACGTGACTTTGATTTTCCAAAGGAATTGACCGGTTTAATTATTGGGTCAATTACCGGTTAAGTTGGGTCACTATATTCTATATATGGCATGCCGTGAATTCTTGACGGGACAGTGTATCCCGGAAGGGTTGATAATATCCCCGAGATGAGCTCATAAGGATTTATTATGTAAACCTCGCGAGTGGATTTGTTCCGCATAATAAATAAGGTTGAGTGGTACTAGTCTCGGATAAAAGAGATGAATAAATTTATTAAGCAATAAATAATTTTTATTCATGGATATTTATATCTTAAATACACGGAATAAATAATACTACCGGAGAAATATTATTTGGATATAATATGGCTTAATATTGGGAGTGCAATTAATTTATATAGTGGAAAATAAATTAATTAATATTGATAAGGATTAATAGACTTGGGCTTGGGCTCAATTTAATCTTCAATATTGGAAGCCCAATATTCCACATCCTTTAGATCCCCTACGTAGCCTATAAAAGCACTACATGGCCTTCATAAATCATAAGACAAGAATATCAATACTTGATAGTTCTAGAGAGTTGAAGGAGATCCATAGGAGTTCGATAGATCGTCGCCCACCCGACGTTCGAACGGAGTGCAAGGAATACGTGGGAAGATTCAAAAGGTCATCTTGATTTCGTTTCTCCGAACAACGAATCGAAGGTATAATATCTAAACGCCCTTGATATTGTTTGATTTGGATTTATCGTAAAATACCGTAGAACGCAAGATCCGAAGATCGAACCCGGAATAGACGGACGATCGCCTGGTTGTGGCGAAGCCACCGGACCACGCCAATCGCCCGCTAGGGTTTCGGCATGGGGCGAGAGGGTCGAACCCTCGGCTGGGGCCGAGGGCATGCGATCGATCGTATCGATCGATCGCGGAGGGCGCGGGCTGGTGCCGCCCCTCCCCACCGTGAAGGTGATCCACCTCCAGGCGGCGGCGAGTCGCCGGACTCGCCGCGGGGGCTGCTGGGCAGCCCCACCCCGACCGATCGCACGACGCGATCGGCGATCGCATGAACCCCGCGACGGGGGTTCGGCTGGGGGCAGCCGCACGTCTTCGGGCGTGTGGTCTCCTCGGCTGGACTCCGGTGTTGGAAATCGATATCCCGGGGTATCAAAAATTGCGGAACCGATAACCCCTACCGAAATCCCATCGCCGGAAACCGATCACGAACGCCACGAAGAACCGGGCTCGACAAGAGCATCGCCGCGGGATGAACCCGCAACTAAACCCTAGCCGAACCCCATCCGCGGGGTTCGCGATCGCGCACGAGGCGATCGCTGGGGCTGCTCCGGCAGCCCCGGGCGGCGGTGAGTCCGGCGACTTCACCGCCGTCGCCGCCGGGAGGAGGGGCGCCAGCCGAGGCACCAGCCCTCGGCAGCCCCGCGATCGACCTCACGGTCGATCGCTCGCCCCGGCTCCAGCCGGGGCCTCCCTTCGCGCACGCCGCGATCGAACCCTAGGTTCGATCGCACCCCTCGGCTCCCAGCCGAGGGTCCTTTGAACGTTCGCCGGGGATCTCGAATCCCCGTCCCCGAAGTTCGTCGTTATCCCGGATCGTGTGCTCATGTATGTATTACAATCAATTCACATAAAATCATAGAAGGGAGTTTATGATTTTACCTTTCGATTCGTTGTGCGGAGAAACGAAATCAAGATGATGACCTTACGATCTTCCCACGTATTCCTTGCACTAGCTTGAACGTCGGGTGGGCGACGATCTTCCAAGCTTATGGATCTACTTCACGAACTCTCTAGAATATCAAGTATGATAATCTTATGGTGTGTTTAATTGTGAAGACCATGTAGTGCTTTTATAGGCTACGTAGGGGATCTAAAGGAGGTGGAATATTGGGCTTCTAATATTAATGATTAAATTGAGCCCAAGCCCAAATCTATTAATCTCCCATTAATATTAAATAATTTATTTTCCACTATATAAATTAATTGCACTCCCAATATTAAACCATATTATATCAAATAATATTTCTCCGGTAGTATTATTTATTCCGTGTATTTAAGATTTAAATATCCATGAATAAAATTAATTTATTGCTAATTAATTTATTCATCTCTTGAATCCGAGACTAGTACCATTCAACCTTAATTATTGTGCGGAACGAATCCACTCACGAGGTTTACACAATAATTCCTTATGAACTCATCTCGGGAATATTATCAACCCTTACGGGATACACTTTCCCGTCAAGTATTCACGGCATGCCATATATAAAATATAGTGACCCAACTTAACCGGTAATTAACCCAATAATTAAATCGGTTAATTCCTTTGGAAAATCAAAGTCCCATATATTAAATATACACACCCGCAATAGTATCGGGGATTAAGAATAAAATACTCTGAGACTTGAATCGATTATCGCCGGCAAATCTAATCGATAAATCTCAAGCGATCCACCTAATTCACCAAGTGTACAAGTGTGATAAAATAATTAAGATAAATTATTTTCTCTCTCACACAACGACTATACCGATGGATTGGTCCGTGTCCATCTAGGTCGTGAGCAACTGTTTGATTAAATACGAGTAACCGATAGTATGATCTTCTGTGTGTCCATACACACCATACTAACTACAACGTATAAAATCCAGGACTATGATTTGCATATATTTAATTAACAATAATTAAACGCAAACAATTGTTTATTAATTTAATAGATTAAATGCTATGACCGGGAGTTTACCGTTACTTAAATCTAGACATTAAGTACACAACTCCAACAATCTCCCACTTGTACTAAGGTCTAGTCATTTCCTCCAAACTCCTGACTCCCATACTCATCACGTGCTTTAAAGTGTACTTCCAAGAAGTATCATGTGAATGAGCACTCTAGGTTGCCGCTCTGAAGTTATCTTGGTGACTACTGCGTCGTCTCCCTTGACGATGACTCGTATCAGGTGGTACTTGCTCTATGTGTTAACATCACTTTTGACTTATGACTTCTTCCAGTTTACCGTGCACTGCTATCCAATAGCCTTTGGTAAACTAAGAGTCATATCCAAGTCAAGAGGTTATCCCGGAACCTAACCAAAACTTCCGCTGCCTCTGAGGCTGCTATTCGGTTACGAGAGAGTCTGAGAAGCGTCCTGCTTATCACTCTTTTATTTCATGGTTCCACCTCTTTCTAAAAGTGAACACATAGCCTGATATCGACTTACACTGGTCCTTCTCTGACTTGAGATCTGAGAACATGTAATCCAAGAAGATTTCGTCTTGCTTAGTAATCCAGTACTTCGCAAGTACTATTACAGCATCCGAAAATCTCTTGTCTAGATTACTTTGATATCCTCCCACTACGCAAACCGCATAGTTGATATCAGGTTCTCGTTTTACAACATTGCATCTATAAAGCTTTCCACACTTGAAGTGTAGGAAACTGCTTTGTCCTCATCTATCTCCTTCATGCGTTCGAAACACATACCCTTTAGATAGATGTATATTCTGTCTCTGAAAGGCAATAACCTTTCTCAGAAGTATGCATGTTCAAAACAAACCATAATCGTATAAGATATCTAGGTGAAGTACAATGTTCTTATCCTTAGATCGAACGATCTTAAGAACATGCTCTAACTTCTACTCAATCTTATATCTCGATTTATTTAGACAACCATTATTTTATGTCTGACAACATCTTTACATTGTTGCCAATGATAAAATGTTATCTACATAAAATCTCCGAGAAACACCACCTTGTTTCCATTACGTCTCCAATACACCTTTCGTCTATGCCTTTTGATGAATCCATCAAATGGATTATCCCATCAATTCGCAAGTTCCACGATTTATAGCTTTGTTACAATCCATAAATGGATTTACTAAGCTTTGTACTCTAAATGATCTAGCCTCTTAACAATAAACCTTATTGTTCTCCAAGCAGGCACATTTAGATCTAGTACTGCCTTTGTGCAGAGCTAGGGATCGATTTCATCTTTACTAGATCCAGAGTTCAAAAACTCCTCAAGTCTTATGAACATCTCTGGTTGTTTAACAACCTCCCACTGCAATGGCGTCCCGGTGTATAAACAGTAATAACATTCAGGTGCAGTGTGTGGTGTAATACTACTCGGTTTGGCTGGTTCTTAGTCTTTGTCCTTTTTCTCATTCCAAGGTATTACATCAGTTCGGGCTTTGTTGTTCATCTAACAGTCTTCCTCTAAGAACCAGACGAAATGTCCCTCTGGTTCTTAATACTATAGAACACAATCCTTTTGTTCATCTAGGATATCCTACAACCATGCCGTTGTCTCCAGGATTATCCATAGAACATAGGTAGTTCCGAACAACTTGTTCTTTTACTATTAGAATCTCATTTCTTATTACTGACATACCATCTATACACGTAAGTGTATGGTGCAGTCTTTTGAGACTTAATCTCAATCTTTGATTATGCTATGTGTTATTCAGATAGGTGATAGCCTCCGCGATTTTAGTCGCAGGCTTCCAATGGATATACTTAGAAGGTTCCCCATAATTGCTTTGTGACTAAAACACTTTGCTTTTATGGCACATCAAGCATCCTAATCCATTTTTTCGAGTATCCTAGAAAGAACTACTCGTTCCTTTCTTATTACACATATGTCTGCATATACCATTGATCATTCTCAATACTTGTCCGAATTCTATCCTTTACTGAAAGGGATGCTTAGTTGTATTATCTTCCAAATTCAATTCTTAGGTCGGAAGGTCCATTCCTTCAACTTTAATTGATCAAATCAATTTCGACCTTTTGAATTTCATTTGAATAAATACTACTAAGTTTAAGAATTCATAAGTATAATGATTTAACAAGAAATATATCTAATATAGTAAAACAAGTTATAGAACGGTTTGTTGCATCGTGGTAGACTTAGGATCTATCATTCATATACTGCTATCTAATGTACCAGAATAGATAATACCCATTATTTCTTATCAAAATCATCAAATGATTAAAGAAATAAAATATCCATTCATAAATAATAGAAATCCAGAACAAAATGTTCTTTCTAAAATAAAAGGTACATAATGCAATAAACTTGAAATGAAATCCTATTTAACTACTAAAGCAGATAAAAGTCTTCCACTGCAACAGCTGCCTCCTCTACAGCTTTGCCCATGTAGACTCGAACTCTTCCTCTCTAAGTCGCCGGGTTTTCTGGAACCCCTGCATTTAAAGAAATGCACATACCGTCAGTGGTTCCATATCTACACACCAGAATTCTGGTAGATAACACCGCTGACTATGTTTTTACGACTAAGGAAAATTCGTACCTTTGAGAGGACATTCAGACTTCCAGTGTCCAGGCTTATTGCATCGGAAGCACTTGCCTCTTGGCTTTGCAGCCCCCACTCGTGGTCCACTCCTCTTGGCACCACTGGGTTTCCAAGCTTGCTTCCTTTTCTTGCCCCTACTTCCAACAGGCTTTAAGCCTTGGGACTTGGTAGCTACAAGCGCTTGAGACTTGCCCTTCTTGTAGATCCCCTCTGCCGCCTTTAGTTCAGTCAGGAGTTGCGCAAGAGTATAAGATAGTTTACCCATATTATAGCTCATGCGAAACTGCTCAAAACTAGGGGTCAGAGACTGGAGTATGATGTCGACTTGCGTCTCAACATCAATTTGAGCTCCTAGGATCTCAAGTTCATTCAACAGACTCATCATCTTAAGAACGTGCTCCCCTACGGGCGTTCCTTCAGACTGAGTAGTTTTCATAAGGACTCTCATGGCTTCTTGCCTTGCCGCACGATCTTTCTCCCCAAACATTTCTTTGAGGTTAAACAACATATCATAGGCAGTGGTCATCGACTCATGTTGGGTTTGGAGTATATTTGACATGGAAGCCAAAATATAACACCTAGCCATTTCATCAGCCTTTTTCCACTTCCGATATGCCTCTCTTTCCTCATTAGTTGAGGCAGCCGTGGGCTCAGCAGGGCACAATTCATGGAGTACAAATTTGTACTCTTCAGAAGTCAGGATAATGTCTAAATTTCTCCTCCAATCAATATAATTGGGGCCAGTGAGTTTATGCTTTTTGAGTATCACAGAAAGTGGGTTCATAGCTATTCTCTAAACCTATAAGCACATTTAAACAAACAATCAATTTAATATCCGATATTTTCTCCCTCAAATAATATCATTAAATTACTAATTACATCTAAAATCCCATCAGGTAAGGCAAGCCACGTTGTGTGGACGTTTACCCACCCAAATGATTTAGCAATTAGATTTTCTTTGGTTATACATCACTTATAGCGTAACCTCGTTGGGAGGAATACTATAATGCGTATCTAAGTGTAAACCATAACTCAGCACCAAAGTAAATCGTTTGGAATTGCTACATTACCGCAAGCCACGTTGTGTGGACGTTTACGATGCCTTCACAACTCTTCACAATTCCTTACAACTGTCTACATCAATTAATCCAAAATCCGTCAGTATAGCAAGCCACGTTGTGTGGACGTTTACTATACTAAGAGACTTTTATAATTGACTCCCAGTTACAAGATCCATTCGATTTTCGTAAATCAAGACGCGGAGAATCATAAGTGAAACTCGAAGTTTCTAACCAGTGATTCACCATGCGAACAACCCTATCTCTCATTAGATGAGGGAGCCGAGCAGACAATCGATCCATCTTCAAAAGAATGGTACGAATGTCTCTAATTTGTGTCATCCACATGACCAAGTGGCTTTGACTCCATTCCACTCCCCGGGGTGAGAATGAGTCGACTTGAAGTCAGTTTCAGAAAGACAAATTAGGCATTGTTTGATAGACTTAATCAATGTTTCTTGTAAAAGGAATTACAAGAATTCTCCTCCAATGACATGTCTATATGAACTTCGAAAGCTCATAAATGTCACCAAGAGAACACTAATGGAGACCATGGGAATGTTTCCATCCCCTCTCCCACTTAGCTTTTTATAACAAAGGGATACGTTATCTAATGCATAATTAAACACATAAGCATGCATACAAGTAATAAAGCACATATCACATAGTCAAAATAATGCTAGAAAATTATTTTCCGACTATCATGGCTTTATTCCATCTCCGTATGCGTCTTCTAGTCTTCAGTCTTCGTTCTTGAATGCTCCATGTGACGAGAATATTAATCCCAATATTTAAATCTATTTATTTTTAATAGATCCAAAAGATACTCAATTCAAAAATTAAGTCAATCGAATAAATCAAAAATAAAATTAAATATTATTAATATTTTTATTTATTTATTTTCCTATCTAATTCTATTAAATCTCTAGAATAATCTATCCAAGTTAAACTTGGAATATTCTAGAAGACTTCTATAATAGAATAAGGAAATAAAATAAACTAGGACTCTTCTACTTTCCAAAATTAATTAATTTCCATGTCTATGAAAATTCCCATAAAATAGGAATAATCAATTAGGAAATAAAATTAATTTATTAATTAATTATTTCCCTTCCAATTCTATTAAATCTCTAGAATCCTATTCCAAGTAGGACTTGGAATATTCTAGAAGACTTCCATAATAGAATAAGAAATAAATAATATTAATTAATTCTTTTCCTATCTCCATGAGAGTTCCCAAACTTAGGAATACTCAAAATAGGAAAACCGAATTAATTAGGAAAGTGAATCTAGGTAGGAGTAGCACGAGATCACGAGGACCCCGCGCCCCCCCACCTTGATCGCCGGCCGGCAAGGAGCACCGCCGCCACCTCAGCCCACGCGCCACCACCACTGGTGGCCGGCGTGGCCGAGGGTTCCCGCGGGCAGCCCCCTTCGCCCCTTCGATCGTCATCATCATGGGATCGATCCCATCGATCCCGAGCCCTAGTTCTCCCTCTCATCATCTCCTTCGTCACATGAGTTCTCCAGCGGTCGTCTCGGCATCGATCCAACGTAAATAAATTACAAGAAATAAATTTACAATTCCGGTATCGATTCTATACATGAAATCGACCCTATACACTTTCCGGAAAACATAGAACAATAATAATAAATCTAAATTCGGTCAACCCACGAATTTTTACTATTACAAGCATTCATCCACACAAAACGAATCTCGACATGTCCGAGAGTTTAATAATCATGGTAAAATTAAATAATAATTAATTAAACAATTAATCAATTAATTAACCATGATAGTCGGAATCCCTGCAAGGTAGAACGATAATTGAACACATACATGAACACGAAACCAAACGCTCTGATACCAATTGTTGGAAATCGATATCCCGGGGTATAAAAAATTGCGGAACCGATAACCCCGACCGAAATCCCATCGCCGGAAACCGATCACGAACGCCACGACGAACCGGGCTCGACAAGAGCATCGCCGCGGGATGAACCCACGGCTAAACCCTAGTCGAACCCCATCCGTGGGGTTCGCGATCGCGCACGAGGCGATCGCTGGGGCTGCTCCGGCAGCCCCGGGCGGCGGTGAGTCCGGCGACTTCACCGCCGTCGCCGCCGGGAGGAGGGGCGCCAGCCGAGGCACCAGCCCTCGGCAGCCCCGCGATCGACCTCACGGTCGATCGCTCGCCCCGGCTCCAGCCGGGGCCTCCCTTCGCGCACGCCGCGATCGAACCCTAGGTTCGATCGCACACCTCGGCTCCCAGCCGAGGGTCCTTTGAACGTTCGCCGGGGATCTCGAATCCCCGTCCCCGAAGTTCGTCGTTATCCCGGATCGTGTGTTCATGTATGTATTACAATCAATTCACATAAAATCATAGAAGGGAGTTTATGATTTTACCTTTCGATTCGTTGTGTGGAGAAACGAAATCAAGATGATGACCTTACGATCTTCCCACGTATTCCTTGCACTAGCTTGAACGTCGGGTGGACGACGATCTTCCAAGCTTATGGATCTACTTCACGAACTCTCTAGAATATCAAGTATGATAATCTTATGGTGTGTTTAATTGTGAAGACCATGTAGTGCTTTTATAGGCTACGTAGGGGATCTAAAGGAGGTGGAATATTGGGCTTCCAATATTAATGATTAAATTGAGCCCAAGCCCAAATCTATTAATCTCCCATTAATATCAATTAATTTATTTTCCACTATATAAATTAATTGCACTCCCAATATTAAACCATATTATATCAAATAATATTTCTCCGGTAGTATTATTTATTCCGTGTATTTAAGATTTAAATATCCATGAATAAAATTAATTTATTGCTAATTAATTTATTCATCTCTTGAATCCGAGACTAGTACCATTCAACCTTAATTATTGTGCGGAACGAATCCACTCATAAGTTTTACACAATAATTCATTATGAACTCATCTCGGGGATATTATCAACCCTTACGGGATACACTTTCCCGTCAAGTATTCACGGCATGCCATATATAAAATATAGTGACCCAACTTAACCGGTAATTAACCCAATAATTAAATCGGTTAATTCCTTTGGAAAATCAAAGTCACATATATTAAATATACACACCCGCAATAGTATCGGGGATTAAGAATAAAATACTCTGAGACTTGAATCGATTATCGCCGGCAATCCTAATCGATAAATCTCAAGCGATCCGCCCAATACACCAAGTGTACAAGTGTGATAAAATAATTAAGATAAATTATTTTCTCTCTCACACAACGACTATACCGATGGATTGGTCCGTGTCCATCTAGGCCGTGAGCAACTGTTTGATTAAATACGAGTAACCGATAGTATGATCTTCTGTGTGTCCATACACACCATACTAACTACAACGTATAAAATCCAGGACTATGATTTGCATATATTTAATTAATAATAATTAAACGCAAACAATTGTTTATTAATTTAATAGATTAAATACTATGACCGGGAGTTTACCGTTACATAAATCTAGACATTAAGTACACAACTCCAACATCCGGCGCGTTCGTCGGCGTTCGTGTGACCTCCGGCGAAGGGTTTGATCGGGTTATTGGTTTCCGCATAATTTTAATAGCCAGGGATATCAAATTCCAACAGGGTTAACATCGTTTGCCCGACAATGATACACTATTGTTTAGCCATCATTTTCGTGTTCGATCTTTTGAGAGGAGTGACGCTTGGCCCCCCCTCGCTTTCTTTTTCTGCCAACCCTGTACTGGTCTTGTCGTTTTGCTCATTTCTCATGTGAGGATGTGACCTGACACTGGTAAAGCCTATGCGATTTGTCCTCTTCTCTGCACGCCTTTTTATGCGGGGACAATTTTTACAAGCCTCCGTATGTGTGTTTGGCTTTATATATATATATATATATATATATATATATATATATATATATATATATATATATATATATATATATATATATATATATATATATCCCCATGATCTTGGCATTCCTCCAATAAATCGGTCTTTTCCTTTTCCGGAGGTTCACCAATTCGCCTGGTATCGTGGTGAACGAACATTCCGATGGTTCGTATCCACGTTGCTTCGAATGGATCCAAGTGGTTCGAGCTTCCGTTCGATGATCGTCGCTATATGATCAGGCTACCCCTACTTGTGGAATTCACTGCCGGCCTGGATCATGAGTCTGCGCTCCCCCGATTCCTTCCGTTGGCGGATGTGAATGGCGATCGGTGGGTCATGTATGTTTCTCGCCGTCGCGGGCAGTATCTGTTCGAGGGTCCATGGTGGAGAGGTTTCGTTCGTCAGTTCGGTCTTCAGGCGACCAACACCGTCCGTGTTCGGTATGACGTCAACCGCGGGTGGGCTATTGCGGTGTTCGATGCTAACGATCAACTCGTGACGCTTCCTGTTCAATTTAGGCCTCCGAGGCTTTGACATGTTCATTTTCCTTTTTGCTTGTATCGTTTGGGATTTTCGGCGAAGGAAAATTTTCTCTTTTCCGAAAATGCCCCAGTCGTTGTTCGGTCGTGACTGTCCTGTAATAAATTGTTCCCTTGTGGTTGCTTTGGATGAATCGTTTTTCATTTTTTTTTTTTTGGGCGGGACGTTGCTCGCCTAAAAATGCCCCAGTGTGCTTATTCAATCCTATTTTTCCCCAGAATTCCCCAGACTCGAGGGACGCCTGGTCCATGCACGGTCGTATCGGGCTCTGGGGGAGCTGACTCTTACCCCTTTTATTTTAAATTTCCCGGACTCGAGGGACGCCTGTTCCATGCTCGGTCGTATCGGGCTCTGGGGGAGCTATGACTCTTACCCCTTTTATTTTAAATTTCCCGGACTCGAGGGACGCCTGGTCCATTCTCGGTCGTATCGGGCTCTGGGGGAGCTATGACTCTTACCCCTTTTATTTTAAATTTCCCGGACTCGAGGGACGCCTGGTCCATGCTCGGTCGTATCGGGCTCTGGGGGAGCTATGACTCTTACCCCTTTTATTTTAAATTTCCCGGACTCGAGGGACGCCTGGTCCATGCTCGGTCGTATCGGGCTCTGGGGGAGCTATGACTCTTACCCCTTTTATTTTAAATTTCCCGGACTCGAGGGACGCCTGGTCCATGCTCGGTCGTATCGGGCTCTGGGGGAGCTATGACTCTTACCCCTTTTATTTTAAATTTCCCGGACTCGAGGGACGCCTGGTCCATGCTCGGTCGTATCGGGCTCTGGGGGAGCTATGACTCTTACCCCTTTTATTTTAAATTTCCCGGACTCGAGGTACGCCTGATCCATGCTCGGTCGTATCGGGCTCTGGGGGAGCTATGACTCTTACCCCTTTTATTGTGAGGTTATGAGAGATTCCCAATAACTTTCATTTTATTAAATGCAAAACGATCACGACACAATGTCAAACTTACTAATAGTATTTTCTGAGGTGTGTGGAGTTCCAGAAATACTGGTCGGCCACTCCATTTAGGTGTTCCAGCTCGTACGATCCGTTCTGTAGGACTTTCCTCACTCGAAATGGTCCTTCCCACGTCGGACCTAGGGCCCCCGTGTTAGCCCCCAGAATTTCTTTTAAAACCAGGTCGCCCTGTTTGAATTTTCTCACCCTTACTTTCGAATTGAAATACTTCTCGGCCCTTTGTTTGGCCGCCGCGTTTCGATATATCGAATTGATCCTCCTCTCTTCCAGTAGGTCCAACTCGACTCTCATCGTCAGGTCGTTTTGGTCGGTCAACTCTTGTGTCGTCCGATGGGTGGGTACCTCCACTTCGGAAGGCACAACTGCTTCGCATCCGAAAGCAAGGGCAAAAGGTGTTTCCCCCGTGGCCGCCTTGCTTGTCGTTCTGTATGCCCATAGTACATCGGGCAGTTCGGCTGCCCATCTCCCTTGCCTTTCTTCGATTCTGGCCTTCAGGGTGTGCTTCAGGATTTTATTCACGGCCTCCACTTGTCCGTTCGTTTGGGGATGATAAGGGGTGGAGAACACCTTCCTTATCTTCCATTTGTCAAAAAACTTCATGATCTCCAGCCCGTCGAACTGCTTTCCGTTGTCCGAGGAGATGGTATGCGGTAATCCGAACCGTCATATAATGTTTTTCCATATAAACCGGATAATCTGGGGTTGATCGATCTTATTCAGTGGCTCAGCCTCTGCCCACTTGGAGAAATAATCCACCGCTACTATCGCGTATTTGACTCCGCCCGGCCCCGTCGGGAGAGGTCCGATCAGATCAATTCCCCAAGTTGCGAACGGCCAAGGACTATAGATGGAATTTAGATTTTCGGGTTGGGCCCTCGTGATCGGCGCCGTTATCTGGCACCGGTGACACCTTCTCGCATATTCAATTGCGTCCCGTCGCAAGGTCGGCCAATAGTAACCCTGTCTGATGATCTTGTGTGCCAGAGATTGTCCGCCGGCATGGTTTCCGCACACGCCATCATGAATTTCCCCGAACACCTTCCTTCCTTCGGCGGAAGTTATACATCGTAACATCGACATGGATAAACTTCTCCTGTATAGCGCTTCTCCAATCAACGTGTATCGAGATGCGCGTATTCGGAGCTTTCGGGCTTCTACTTTATCGCCGGGCACTTTGCCTGTCCGCAAATAATTCAAGATGGGTCCTATCCAGTTCTCTCCTCGATCGATCAGTTCGACCCTGCTGATCTCGGCTTTATCCAATGCTGAACGACCCTGACTCAGTAGGATCACGTTGGACAGGTCGGCTGTTCCTTCCGATGAGGCCAGTTTGGATAGAGCATCCGCCTGAGTGTTCATTTCTCGTGGAATTTGTTCGATTTCGACTCGATGGAACTTGCTTATCATCTTCAGCACGCGCTCATAATATTGCTTCATCCTTGTACTTCTGGTCTCATATTTTCCTTTGACCTGATATACCACCAGCAAGGAGTCTGTGAAGATCTTTAACTGTTCGGCGCCGACGGCCAAGGAAAGCTCCAGTCCTGCTATCAGTGCCTCGTATTCGGCTTCGTTATTAGTGGCGTCAAACTCGAAACTCACTGCATGCGCGAAGGATTGGTTCCCCGGTCCGACCAAGACTATTCCAGCCCCAGCGCGGGAGCTCGTAGACGACCCGTCAACATAGAGCTTCCATGGTGGGATAGGTAGCGAGGAATCAATCCGCGGAAAAGTGAGTTCCACAATGAAATCGGCCAATGCCTGACCTTTGATCGCCGTCCTCGGCGCATAAGTAATGTCATACTGACCCACCTCTAAACTCCACTTTAATAGGCGGTCTGTAGTGTCTGGCCGTTGTAACACTTGCCTTAACGGCATGGTCGTCAGCACCTCGACGGGATGATCGAAGAAATATGACCTCAATTTCCGAACACTCATCACCAAGGCGTATGCCAGTTTCTCCAATGGCGTGTACCTCGATTCGGCGTCCTGGAGGGTACGGCTAACGTAATAGATAGGCTTGTGGAGCTTATCCTCCGCTCGCACTAGAACCGAACTGATGGCGTGCTCGGATGCTGCCAGATAGAGGAACAGTTTTTCTCCTCGGACTGGTTTCGAGAGGATTTGCGGGTCTTGTAGGTGAAGTTTCAACCTATCGAACGCTTCTTGGCTGTCTTTCTTCCACTTGAACTTCTGATTCTTTATGGACTGATAGAATGGCCGGCTCTTATCCCCCAGTCGGGGTATGAATCGGCTCAGTGCGGCCAGGCAGCCTGTCAAGCGCTGAACATCCTTCAAGCATCGGGGTTCCCTTAGATCAATTATTGCTTGTATCTTGCTCGGGTTCCCCTCGATCCCCCTGGTACTCACGATGTGTCCTAAGAATTTCGTCTCAAAGACCCCGAAATGACACTATTTCGGGTTCAGCTTCATATTGTATCTCCTTAAGATCTCGCACGTGGTTTCCACATCCCTCACGTGGTCTTCCAATATTTTACTTTTGATAATGAGGTCGTCCACATACACTTCCATGGTCTCGCCGATTTGTTCGACAAACATCTTGTTTACTAAACGCTGATAGGTGGCTCCTGCGTTCCTTAACCCGAATGGCATCCGTTTCCAGCTTAGCACTGTCTTTTCCGTGTAGAAAGAGGTATGCTCGATGTCCTCGGGAGCCATCGGTATCTGGTGGTAGCCTGCATAACAGTCACATTTGGATAGCACCGCATAGCCAGAAGTGTTATCAACGAGGTGATCGATGTGGGGCATGGGGAAGTGGTCTTTTGGGCATGCTCGGTTCAGATCCGTAAAATCCACGCACAACCTCCATGCATTCCCTGTCTTTCTGACGAGCACCGAGTTGGATAACCATTGAGGTTCTCCTCGAGCTTCTACCACCAGGTCGTTATCTATCAACTTCTTTACCTCCACGGCCAAAGCTTCGTATTTCTCCGGACCCAGCCTGCGCCGTTTCTGCGCCACGGGTTTTTTCATAGGATCAATCTTGAGGTGATGACATGCGTGCTTCGGGTCGATTCCCGTCATGTCCTTGTGCGACCAGGTGAACACGTCCATGTTTCTTCGCAGGCATGCGATTAGCTCCCGGTTTATTTCCTCGGGCAGCCTTGCCCCGATCAGCACTACAGTCTCCGGTCGGCTGGGATCCAGACATACACTTTCTAGATCGTCCACTGCCGAGAATTGAGATGGGCCTCGGGGATCAGCAATTTCTTCGTTCTCCTCGCCTATGCGAGGTTCCAAATCGTCCTTAGTCTCTTGGCTTCTTTCCACTTCTGCGATAAATGAATTTGCCTGTCCGACCTCTCCTTCCTCCCAGAGAGTGGCCAAGTAATCGCTTTCTTCGATTTCCATCTCCTTCGTGGGATCGATCTCTTTGACTTCGACTCGGCCGTCCTCGGTTATCTTCCTTGTGACTTCAGTTCGGGGAGTGCCGTTAGTTCCCTGTGTGATTTTCTCCGTGCTTTCTCCCGAACACAAATCATAATCAAAACATTTCTTTGCCATATATTGGTCTCCCTTCACGGTCCCAACAGACCCGTTCAGGGTGGGAAACTTAATACAATAATAGTGGGACGAGGCCACAGCCTCGAATGCCTCCAGAAATGGCCTACCTAGGAAAGCATTATAGACATTCTCAATATCGACCACGACGAACTCAGTAGTTCGCGTAATTCGAACTGCAGCATCCTGGTAGTCGACGAGCTCCAAATCCAACTTGATCTTCCCATAGGGTTTCACCTCCACGTCGCCGAATCCCCTCAGCGATCCTTCATACGACTTCAGATACTCAGCCATGTCCCCCAGTTTATCGAATGTCCTTTTGAACAAAATGCTGCAATGGGCGCCATTGTCGATCAGGATGCGAGCTACCTCAACTCCTTGAATCCTGGCCATCACGACCAGCGACTCCATTTTCGGGTACTTGACCCCCATCCGATCCTGGTCGGTAAACTGGATAACGATGCCCTTAGCGATGCCCGGCTCTTTCATTGGTATAACAGCATTGATGCTCTCCCATGCTGGAAATCGATATCCCGGGCTATTAATATTGCGGAAGATAATAACCCGAACGAAATCCTTCATCGCCGGAGATTGGATCCCCGACTCATCCGCAGGAGTCCGACCTTTGGAGACTACGCGTCCGAAAACACGCAGCCCGCCCCCAGCCGATTTTCTCCCACGAGTCGGATCCATAAACGCGAACACCAACGAACCGGGCTCGACGAGAGTAACATCGCCGCGGGATGAACCCGCGGCTAGAAACCCTAGCCGAACCCCGCTAGGGTTCGCGATCGCCGTGCATGGCGATCGCCGGGGATGCACGGCATCCCCGCGGGGCTGATCCAATCAGCACCCGCCGGCGGTGAGTCCGGCGACTCACCGCCACCACCTCACGGGGTGGAGGGCCCCCAGTCGCGGCACCAGCCCGCGGCTGCCCTCCGCGATCGACTTCGGTCGATCGCCCGCTCCGGCTTCGGCCGGAGCTTCCCCGTGCGCACGCCGCCGTCCAGGGAGGTCGGGGAGGCCATCTGCCGTGGCTCCAGCCCACGGCGGCTTCCCCAGCGATCGACCCTTGGTCGATCGCGTGCCCCGGCGTCCAGCCGGGGCTGCTCCTTGGCGCGGTTACCGGCGGTTGAAACCCTAGGTTTCGGCCGCCCCCTTTCGATCTTCGCCGGGGATCTCGAATCCCCGTCCCCGAAGTTCGTACGTTCATCCGGATCGTGTGTTCATGTATATACTACGATCAATTCACACGAAATCATAAAAGAGGGTTTATGATTTTTACCTTCGATTCGTTGTGCGGAGAAACGAAATCAAACACCTTTGATGACCTTGCGATCTTCCCACGTATTCCTTGCACCTCGTTCGAACGTCGTGTGGGCGACGATCTATCGAACTCCTATGGATCTTCCTCACTCTCAAAACTTTATGATTGGCGTAGGTCAATTAATTGTGTTATGAAAAGTGAAGACCATGTAGTGCTTATATAGGCTACGTAGGGGATCATAAGGAGAATAAATATTGGGCTTCTAAATATTGAAGATTAAATTGGGTCCAACCCAAATCCATTAATCCTTATCAATATTAAATTTTATTTATTTTCCACTATATAAATAAAATTGCACTCCCAATATTATTCCATATTATATCAAATAATATTTCTCCGGTAGTATTATATATTCCGTGTATTTAAGATTTAAATATCCATGAATAAATTTATTTATTGCTCAATAAATATTATTCATCTCTTATATCCGAGACTAGTACCATTCAACCTTAATTATTATGCGGATTAAATCCACCTGCAGGGTTTACATAATAATTCCTTATGAACTCATCTCGGGGATATTATCAACCCTTACGGGATACACTTTCCCGTCAAGTATTCACGGCATGCCATATATAAAATATAGTGACCCAACTTAACCGGTAATTAACCCAATAATTAAATCGGTTAATTCCTTTGGTAAATCAAAGTCACTTATATTAAATATACACACCCGCAATAATATCGGGGATTAAGAATAAAATACACTGAGACTCGAATCGATTATCGCCGGCAATCCTAATCGATGAACCTCAAGCTGATCCGCCCAATACACCAAGTGTACAAGTGTGATAAAATAATTAAGATAAATTATTTTCTCTCTCACACAACGACTATACCGATGGATTAGTTCGTGTCCATCTAGGTCGTGAGCAACTGTTCGATTAAATACGAGTAACCGATAGTATGATCTTCTGTGTGCCCATGCAACACCATACTAACTACAACGTATAAAATCCAGAACTATATTTTGCATAATTAATTAAATGCAAATAATTGTTTATTAATTAAATAGATTAAATGCTATGATCGGGAGTTTACCGTTACTTAAATCTAGACATTAAGTACACAACTCCAACAATCTCCCACTTGTACTAAGGTCTAGTCATTTCCTCCAAACTTCCGGTTCCCATACTCATCACGTGCTTAAGGTGTACTTCCGAGTACTATGTGAGTGAGCATTCTAGGTTGCCGCTCTGAAGTTATCTTGGTGACTACTACGTCGTCTCTCTGACGATGATTCGTATCAGGTGGTACTTGCTCTATGTGTTATCATCATCTTTTGAACTTATGACTTCTTCCAGTTTACCATGCACCGCTATGTACATAGCCTTTGGTGAACCAAGAGTCATATCCAAGTTCAGAGGTCATTCCGGAACCTAACCAAAACTTCCGCTGCCTCTGAGGCTGCTATTCGGTTTCTTAGGTTCCACCTCTTCTAAAAGTGAACACATAGCCTGATATCGACTTACACTGGTCCTTTCCCTGATTTTTATCTGAGAAAGCGTAATCTAAGAAGATTTCGCTTTGCTAGTTATCCAGTACTTCCAAGTACTTTTACAGCATTCGAACATCTCTTATCCAGATTACTTTGATATCCTCCCACTACGCTAACCGCATAGTTGATATCAGGTTCTTGTTTTATAACACCGCATTTACAAAGCCCTTTACACTCGAAGTGTAAGAATCTGCTTTGTCCATATTTATCTCCTTCATGTGTTCAAGACACATACCTTAGATAGATGCATTCTGTTCTCGAAAGGCAATAACCTTTCTCAGAATTGTGCATGTTTAAAACAAACCATAATCGTATAAGATATCTAAAGAGAAGTACAAATGTTCTTATCTAGAGATCGAAAGATTTCTAAGAACATTGATCCAACTTCATCTTAATCTTATATCTCGATTTACTTAGACAACCTCTATTTTATGTCTGACAACACTTTTACATTGTTGCCAACGATAAAGTGTTATCTACACAAAATTCCGAGAAACACCACCTTGTTTCCATTACGTTTCTAATATACCTTTTATTGTCTATGCCTTTTGATGAATCCATATAATGGACTATCTCATCAATTCGCAAGTTCCACAATTTCCAGCTTTGTGATAATCCATAAATGGATTCACTAAGCTTGTACTTCTAAATGGTCTTGCCTCTTAACAATATCATTGCTTTCCAAGTAGGCACATTTAGATTAGTACTGCCCCTTATGCAGAACTAGGGATCGATTTCATGTCTACTAGATCCAGAGTTTAAAACTCCTCCAGTCTTATGAACATCTCCGGTTGCTTAACAACCTCCCACTGCAATGGCGTTCCGGTGTATAACAGTAATAACATTAGGTGCAGTTAGTGGTGTACTACTACTCGGTTAGGCTGGTTCTCAGTCTACTCTTTCCTCTTTATAAGGTACTTTGTCAATTAGGGCATTGTAGTTCATCCAATAGTCTTCCTCTAAGAACCGGGCGAAGACACCCTTCTGGTTCGTAGTACTATTGAACATACAATTACTTGTTCTTCTAGGATATTCTACAATTACATCGAATGTGTCATTGTATCCAGAAATATCCATAGAACATAGGTAGTTCCGAATAAACTTGTTCTTTTACTATTAGAATCCCATTCCTTATTCCTGACACACCATGTCTACACATCAGTGTATGGTGCAGTCGTTTGAGACTTAATCTCAACCTTTGATTTATGCTATGTGTTATTTAGATAGGTGATAGCCTCCGCGAACAAGTCGCAGGCTTTCAATGGATATACTTTGAAGGATCCCCATAATGGCTTTGTGTTGAAAACACTCCGCTTTTATGGCACATCAAGTATTCTAATCCATCTTCGAGTATTCTTTAAAGAACGACTCGTACTTCTCTGATTACACATATGTCTGCATATATCATCTTTGATCATTTTCTATACTTGTCCGAATTCCATCCTTTACCCAGAAAGGTTGATTTAGTTGTATCACCTTTCAAGATCGATTCTTAGGTCGGGAGGTCCATTCCTCCGACTATAACTGATCAAATCAATTTCGACCTTCTGAATCCCTTTTGAATAGATACTACCAAGTTCAAAAAAATTCACAAGTATAATGATCGATAAAGAAATACATCCAATAAGTAAAATAGGTTATAACGGTTTGTTGCATCGTGGTAGACTAAGGATTCATATATTGCTATCTAATGTACCATAATAGATATCGCCATTATTTCTTGTCTAAATCATCAAGTGATTAAAGAAATAAAATATCCATTAATAATAGAAATCCAGAACGAAAGTTCTTTCTAAAATAAAAGGTACAAAGCAATAAACTTGAAATGAAATCCTATAACTATCAAACAGATAGATAAATGTCTTCCACTGCAACCGCTGCTTCCTCAACAGCTTCGCCCATGTGGACTCGAACTTTTCTTCTCTAAGTCGCTGGGTTTTCTGGAACCCCTGCATTTAGAATGCACATACCGTCAGTGGTTCCATATCTACACACCAGAACTCTGGTAGATAATACCGCTGACTATGTTTTACGACTAAAGAAAAAATTCGTACCTTTGAGAGGATAAGATGTAGACCCCCAGTACTCAGACTGCTTCCCTTGGGGATGTTTGCCCGAAGGCTTCTTTATCCCACCCTTTGGTCCAAGTCCTTTAGGACCACCGGACCCCCTTGTCTTCTTCTCCTTTCCTTTGCCTTTAGGTTCGAAACCTTTGGCTTTGACTATAAGAGCTCGCGATTGTTTCAACTCGTCTAAAAGATCCATCATCTCAAAAACATGATCAAGTGTTTCATCGAAGTAACAGATCTTTATGAGTATCCTCATCGCCTCTTTTCTAGCCTTCTCATCATGTCCAAACAGCAACTTGAGTTTGAGCATGACATCATGATTAGTGGCTAATGCACGAGCACTACCCCACCTTTCAAAGTCAAAAATCTCCTCCTCAGTTGAGTTAATGGTGAGTCCAGGAGGACAAGTTTCACTGAGTACATCTTTGTACTCCTTTGCAGTCTGAGCAATGTCTAACTCTTCTTTCCATTCAATACAGTATGGAACCAGTGCGTTAATTTCCTCAAGTATCAACAAAAGTGGATTCATAGCAATTCTCTAAACCTATAAGCACATTTAAACAAACAATTAATTTAATATCCGACGTTATCTCCCCAGAACAACATCATTAAATTACTAATCACATCTAAAATCCCATCAGGTAAGGCAAGCCACGTGGTGTGGACGTTTACCCACCCAAATGATTTAGCAATTAGATTTTCTTTGGTCATACATCGCTTATAGCGGAACCTCGTGGGGAGGAATACTATAAGGCGTATCTAAGTGTAAACCATTACTCAGTACCAAAGTAAATTACTTGGAATCGCTACATCACCGCAAGCCACGTGGTGTGGACGTTTACGATAACTTCACAACTCTTCATAATTACTTACAACTGTCTACATCAATTAATCCAAAGTCCGTCAGCATAGCAAGCCACGTGGTGTGGACGTTTACTACACTAAGAGACTTTTATAATTGACTCCCAATTACTTGATCCATTTAATCTCGTAAATCAAGACGTGGAGAATCATAAGTGAAACTCGAAGTTTCTAACCAGTGATTCGCCATGCGAACGACCCTATCTCTCATAAATGAGGGAGCCGAGCAGACAAGCGACCCATCTATCAAAGAATGGCACGGAAGTCTCTAATTTGTGTCCTCTACATGACCAAGTGGCTCTGGCTCCATTCCACTCCCCGGGGTGAGAATGAGTCGACTTGAAGTCAGTTTCAGAAAGACAAATTAGGCATTGTTTGATAAATTTGATCAATGTTTCTTGTAAAAGGAATTACAAGAATTCTCCTCCAATGACTCGTCTATACGAACTTCGAAAGTCCATAAGAGTCACCAAGAGAACAGTAATGGAGACCATGGGAATGTTTCCATCCCCTCTCCCACTTAGCTTTTTATAATAATAGGGATACGCTATCTAGTGCATAAAATAAACACATATAGCATGCATACAAGCAATAAAGCACATAGTATCACATAGTCAAAATAATGCTAGAAAATTATTTTTCCGACTATCATGGCTTTATCCCATCTCCGTACGCATCTTCTAGTCTTCAGTCTTCGTTCTTGAATGCTTCATGTGACGAGAATATTAATCTCTAATATTTAAATCTATTTATTTTCAATTAATCCAAAAGTTACTTAATTCGAAAATTAAGTCAATCGAATATATCAAAAATAAAATTAAATATTATTAATATTTTTATTTATTTATTTTCCTATCTAGTTCTATTAAATCTCTAGAATAATCTATCCAAATAAAATTTGGAATACTCTAGAAGATATCTATAATAGAACAAGGAAAAATAAATTAGGACTTACTACTTTCCAAATTTATTTTTATTCCTAATCCATGAATATTCCCATGAGTAGGAATAATCAAATAGGAAAAATAAATTAAATACTAAATTAATTAAATTTCTAATCTATGAATATTTCCATGAAGGAAATAAATCAATAGAAAATAAAATTAATTTAAATTAATTCTTTTCCTAAACCATGAGAGTTTCCAAGAAAGTACTCAAATAGGAAAAATCCGAATTAATTGGGAAAGTGGATCTTGGTAGGAATAACATGAGATTGGGAGATCCCACGCCATCCCCACCGTCGACCTCCACCGCCCGGAACCACCACCACCGCCGCCCCCAGCCCACGCGCCACCACCACCGGTGGCCGGCGTGGCTAGAAGCCCTAGCGGGCAGCCCCCGGGATGAGGTCGATCGATCCTCATGGGGATCGATCATGGGGATGATCGACCCCCCCGGTTCTTCGTCCTCTTCGTCTTCGTCACACGTCTTCGTCTTCCGGCGATCGTCTCATCATCGAACCAATGTAATTAAAATTACAAAATTTAAATTACAATTATCCGGTATCGATTCTATACATGAAATCGACCCTATACATTTTCCGGAAAAAACAAAGAACGTAATAATAAATCCTAAATTCGGTCAACCCCCGAATTTTTACTATTACAAACATTCATCCACACAAAACGAATCTCGACATGTCCGAGAGTTTAATAATCATGATAATTAATTAATAAACAATAATTAATTAAATCCAACCATGATAGCCGGAGATCCTGCAAGGTAGAACAATAATCGAGCATATACATGAACACGAAACCAAACGCTCTGATACCATTTGCTGGAAATCGATATCCCGGGCTATTAATATTGCGGAAGATAATAACCCGAACGAAATCCTTCATCGCCGGAGATTGGATCCCCGACTCATCCGCAGGAGTCCGACCTTTGGAGACTACGCGTCCGAAAACACGCAGCCCGCCCCCAGCCGATTTTCTCCCACGAGTCGGATCCATAAACGCGAACACCAACGAACCGGTCTCGACGAGAGTAACATCGCCGCGGGATGAACCCGCGGCTAGAAACCCTAGCCGAACCCCGCTAGGGTTCGCGATCGCCGTGCATGGCGATCGCCGGGGATGCACGGCATCCCCGCGGGGCTGATCCAATCAGCACCCGCCGGCGGTGAGTCCGGCGACTCACCGCCACCACCTCACGGGGTGGAGGGCCCCCAGTCGCGGCACCAGCCCGCGGCTGCCCTCCGCGATCGACTTCGGTCGATCGCCCGCTCCGGCTTCGGCCGGAGCTTCCCCGTGCGCACGCCGCCGTCCAGGGAGGTCGGGGAGGCCATCTGCCGTGGCTCCAGCCCACGGCGGCTTCCCCAGCGATCGACCCTTGGTCGATCGCGTGCCCCGGCGTCCAGCCGGGGCTGCTCCTTGGCGCGGTTACCGGCGGTTGAAACCCTAGGTTTCGGCCGCCCCCTTTCGATCTTCGCCGGGGATCTCGAATCCCCGTCCCCGAAGTTCGTACGTTCATCCGGATCGTGTGTTCATGTATATACTACGATCAATTCACACGAAATCATAAAAGAGGGTTTATGATTTTTACCTTCGATTCGTTGTGCGGAGAAACGAAATCAAACACCTTTGATGACCTTGCGATCTTCCCACGTATTCCTTGCACCTCGTTCGAACGTCGTGTGGGCGACGATCTATCGAACTCCTATGGATCTTCCTCACTCTCAAAACTTTATGATTGGCGTAGGTCAATTAATTGTGTTATGAAAAGTGAAGACCATGTAGTGCTTATATAGGCTACGTAGGGGATCATAAGGAGAATAAATATTGGGCTTCTAAATATTGAAGATTAAATTGGGTCCAACCCAAATCCATTAATCCTTATCAATATTAAATTTTATTTATTTTCCACTATATAAATAAAATTGCACTCCCAATATTATTCCATATTATATCAAATAATATTTCTCCGGTAGTATTATATATTCCGTGTATTTAAGATTTAAATATCCATGAATAAATTTATTTATTGCTCAATAAATATTATTCATCTCTTATATCCGAGACTAGTACCATTCAACCTTAATTATTATGCGGATTAAATCCACCTGCAGGGTTTACATAATAATTCCTTATGAACTCATCTCGGGGATATTATCAACCCTTACGGGATACACTTTCCCGTCAAGTATTCACGGCATGCCATATATAAAATATAGTGACCCAACTTAACCGGTAATTAACCCAATAATTAAATCGGTTAATTCCTTTGGTAAATCAAAGTCACTTATATTAAATATACACACCCGCAATAATATCGGGGATTAAGAATAAAATACACTGAGACTCGAATCGATTATCGCCGGCAATCCTAATCGATGAACCTCAAGCTGATCCGCCCAATACACCAAGTGTACAAGTGTGATAAAATAATTAAGATAAATTATTTTCTCTCTCACACAACGACTATACCGATGGATTAGTTCGTGTCCATCTAGGTCGTGAGCAACTGTTCGATTAAATACGAGTAACCGATAGTATGATCTTCTGTGTGCCCATGCAACACCATACTAACTACAACGTATAAAATCCAGAACTATATTTTGCATAATTAATTAAATGCAAATAATTGTTTATTAATTAAATAGATTAAATGCTATGATCGGGAGTTTACCGTTACTTAAATCTAGACATTAAGTACACAACTCCAACATCCCATGCCCGCAATTCGGCCTTCTTCTGCCTTTTCGACCTCTGAGTTCCGGGAGCTATACCGCCTATCATATTGATCCTTCCGCCCTCTCTCATCGGTGGCACCTCTCTGTTTCCTCGCGCATCGACCGGCGGAGGGGGTGGGGGTTTTTCGATCTGCAGCCTCTGGGGTTCTGGCAGCCTTTGGTTGTGAGGCGCATTTGGTCGGTTACGATGACCATTCCCTCGTCGGCCCCTTCCCCTTCCCAGTCTCCTCAACAGCTGTTCTAGTCTCCCTTCTCTGAACAATTGCTTTAGCTGGTCGAGCAACTGCCTGCACTCATCTGTAGGATGCCCTATATCCTCATGAAACTCACACCATTTATTCGGATTCCTTCTTTCAGGCGGCCCGACGAGGGGTGGTGGTGGCATCAGGGCGAACACATTATTGTTGGAAATCGATATCCCGGAATTAATAAATTAAATAAAATTAATTATCTAATTATTTCCGACCGAAATCCTTTGGAGATCGAATATCCGGATTGTCAAATTGCGGAACGACAACTCCAATCGACTCCCGGTTGCCGGAACATCCCGCCACGAACCACCACGAAGCCGGACTCAACCAAACAAGCCGCCGCGGGGATAGCCCGCGGCTGTCCGGTCGAGCCCCCGCATGGGGCTCGCGGCTGTACACGGCAGCCGCCTAGGGCTGCCATTGGCAGCCCGCTGGGCATCCCAGCCACGCCCCGCTGATCGCCCTCAAGCCACGGTTGAACCGTGGCTAGCGATCAGCCCGCAGCCACCGCCGCGCGAGCGGCGGTCCAGCCGCGCGAGCGGCTGTCCCTCCGCGTGAGCGGAGGCAGCCCCGCGCGAGCGGCGCTCGGCGTCCAGCCGGGCTTCACGCCCTCGACCCATCCCGTCGAGCCGTTGAGCCGCCGGCGGTCCGGTGGTCTTCGACCACCACCGCCCGGTTCAACCTCGTCTTGGGTCGCGTTCTCGGATCTTGGTTCACGATATTTTTACGATAATTAAACGATAAAATCATAAAGAGGGTTTTACGATTTACCTCGTTCTCGTTGTTCGGAAAAACGAAGAACTCAATTTGACGACCTTGAGATATTCCGACGTATTCCTTGCACTAGCTCGGACGTCGTGTGGGCGACGATCTACCGAACTCCATGGATCTCCCTCTCTACTTTCTCTCTCTAGAATTGTGTTCTTCAAGTTATGAACTTATGAGAATAGAGAAGACCATGTAGTGCTTTTATAGGCTACGTAGGGGATCTTAAGGAGGTGGAATATTGGGCTTCCAATATTAATGATTAAATTGAGCCCAAGCCCAAATCTATTAATCCCATTAATATTAATTAATTTATTTTCCACTATATAAATTAATTGCACTCCCAATATTAAACCATATTATATCAAATAATATTTCTCCGGTAGTATTATTTATTCCGTGTATTTAAGATATAAATATCCATGAATAAAATTAATTTATTGCTAATTAATTTATTCATCTCTTATATCCGAGACTAGTACCATTCAACCTTAATTATTATGCGGAACGAATCCACCTGCAGGGTTTACATAATAATTCCTTATGAACTCATCTCGGGGATATTATCAACCCTTACGGGATACACTTTCCCGTCAAGTATTCACGGCATGCCATATATAAAATATAGTGACCCAACTTAACCGGTAATTAACCCAATAATTAAATCGGTTAATTCCTTTGGTAAATCAAAGTCACTTATATTAAATATACACACCCGCAATAGTATCGGGGATTAAGAATAAAATACACTGAGACTTAAATCGATTATCGCCGGCAATCCTAATCGATAAATCTCAAGCAGATCCGCTCAATACACCAAGTGTACAAGTGTGATAAAATAATCAAGACAGATTATTTTCTCTCTCACACAACGACTATACCGATGGATTGGTCCGTGTCCATCTAGGTCGTGAGCAACCGTTCGATTAAATACGAGTAACCGATAGTATGATCTTCTGTGTGACGTCGCACACCATACTAACTACAACGTATATAATCCAGGACTATAATTTGCATATATTTAATTATAAATAATTAAACGCAAATAATTGTTTATTTAATTAAATAGATTAATGGCAATGGATCGTGAGTTTCCGTTACTTAAATCTAGACATTAAGTACACAACTCCAACAATCTCCCACTTGTACTAAGGTCTAGTCATTTCCTCCAAACTCCCGACTCCCATACTCATCACGTGCTTTAGTTGTACTTCCAAGAAGTACTATGTGAATGAGCACTCTAGGTTGCCGCTCTGAAGTTATCTTGGTGACTACAGCGTCGTCTCCCTTGACGATGACTCGTATCAGGTGGTACTTGCACTATGTGTTATATTACACTTATGGACTTGTGATTTCTTACCATTTGCCATTGCACCGCTATTTACATAGCCTTTGGCAAATTAAGAATCACATCTAAGTCCCAGAGATTATCCCGGAGTTATACCAAAACTTCCGCTGCCTCTGAGGCCGCTATTTGGTTACCCATGGCAGAGTCCGAAAAGCATCGTTCTTATCACTCTTCCATGCTAAAACTCCTTCTCCTTCAATAGTGAAACACATAGCCTGATATCGACTTACACCGGTCCTCATTCGATTAGAAATCTAAGAGAATGTAATCCAAAGGAAATGCTCGTCTGCTCCGTAATCCAGAACATAGTTTCTAATACTTTGAAAGTACTTAAAATGATCATAACAGTAGTCGAGTATTCCTTTCCAAGATTACCTTGATATCCTTCCACTATGCTAACCGCACAGCCGATATCAGGTTCTCGTTTTCAACATCGCATTTATCAAGCTTTCCACACTCGAAGTGTAGGAATCCGCTTTCATTGCTTCTATCTCCTTTTGTGTTCCAAAACACATATCCTTAGATAGATGCATTCCGTCTCTTGAAAGGTAACGAACCTTTCTCGGAATCTTGCATGTTAAAACGAACCATAATCATATATATGTAAGATGTCCAGGAGAAGCACAATGTTCTTTCCTAGAGATCCAAGATCTCAAGAACATGTCCAACTTCTTCCTTTATCTTTCATATTGATTTATCTAGACAACCATCATTTTATGTCTGATAACATCTTTACATTGTTGTCAATGATAAGAGTGTCATCTACATAAAACCTCCGAGAAACACCACATTGTTTTCCATCACGTTTCCAATACACACAATTCGTCTATGCTTTTGATGAATCCATAAAATGGACTATCTCATCAATTTGCAAGTACCACAAACTCAATGCTTTGTTTCAATCCATAAATGGATCAACTAAGCTTGTACTCTAAATGATCTCGCCTCTTAGCAATAATCCTTATTGCTCTCCAAGAAGGCACATTTAGATCTAGTACGGACTTCATGTAGATCTAGGGATCGATTTCATGTATACTAGGTCCAGAGTCCGAAGACTCTCCTAGTCTTATGAATATCTCCGGTTGTCCCACAACCTCCCACTACAATGGCATTCCGGTGTATAAACAGTGATAACAGTAGGTGCAGTTAGTGGTGTACCGCTACTCGGTTCGGCTGGTTCTAAGTCTTAATCTTTCTGTCTCATTTCAAAGTATCATGTCACTTTGGGCTTGTGGTTCATCATATAGTCTTTCTCTAAGAACCGGGCGTTAGAACTTATAACGTCCTTCTGGTTCATAGTACTATTGAACACACATCTTTTGTTCTTCTAGGATATTCTACAACCGCATTTGAATGCGCCGTTGTTTCCAGACATATCCATAGAACATAGGTAGTTCCGTATAACTCATAATTTTACTATTTCTATAAGAGTTCCATTTCTTATTATCGACACACCATTTCTACACAACAGTGTATGGTGTAGTCATTTGGGATCAAATCCCAATCTCTGATCAGTATGCCATGCATTCCTCAGACAGGTACTCGCCTCCGCGATCAAATCGCAGGCTACAAATGGATATACCTTGAAGGTTCTCCACAATAGCTTTGTGTCCATTGACTTGTCAAAACACTTGCTTTTGTGGCACATCAGGTATTCTAATCCATTTCTTGAGTAATCAGTACTCGTACCTTATTGTCTGAGTAAACATAGGTCTGCATACATCAGAGTCTATCAATTCTTATACTTGTCCGGTTCTTACATCTTATATCCATAAAGGATTGCTTAGTCATGTTATCTTCCAAATTATATTCATAGGTCGGAAGGTCCACTCCTTCAACTTAATCGATCAAAAATCAATTTTCGACCTTTGAACTTCTTATTTGAATAAACATGACTCAACATAAGAATCCACAAGTATAATTGATAAAGAAATCTCTTATTAGTAAAACGAGTTTCATACTACGGTTCGTTGCATCGTGGTGGACTTAGGATTCATCATTTATATATTGCTAGCTAACGTACCAAAGTAGATAATATCATTATTTCTTCTTATAACCATCAAATGATTAAAAGAAATAAAATATCCATTTATTAGAAATCCAGAACAGAGTTCTTTCTAATTTGAAAGGTACATAAAAGCAATAACCCAAAATGAAATCCTATAAAATGTCCTCCACTGCAACTGCTGCCTCCTTTACAGCATTGCCCATGTAGACTACGATTTCTTCTTTTCTAAGTCGTCGGGTTTCCTGGAACCCTTGCATTTAAAATGCACATACCGTCAGTGGTTCCATATCTACACACCAGGTTCCGGTAGATAATACCACTGACTATGTTTTACGACTAAAGAAAATTTCGTACTTTCTTTGAGAGGATAATCAGACTTCCAGTACCCAGACTGTTTGCATCGAGAACACTTGCCTATTGGCTTTCTCGTCCCATCTCGTGGACCAAAGAGAACCACTGGGTTTCTTTGCTTTCTTGTCCTTTCCCCCGATTCATGCCTTTAGGTTCGAAACCTTTGGCATTGGCTACAAGAGCTTGCGATTTCCGTCTCAACTCGTCTAAAAGGTCAATCATCTCAAAAACGTTTTTAAGCGTTTCCTCGAAGTGACTGGCCTTTATGAGTATCCTCATCGCTTCTTGTCAAGCCGCCTATGTCAATAGGCTCGGAAGGATAAAGCTCATTGAGTACAACCTTGTACTCTTCAACAGTTTGGGTAATGTCTAGATCTCTATTCCAATCATTATATTTAGGGACCAGTGAGTTTAAAATCCTTACGTATCACATAAAGTGGGTTCAAGGCCATCTCCTAATCTATGAGCACGTATAACAACAAACAATCGATTTAATCTCCGATATTATCTCCCTCAAATAATATCATTAAACCACTAATCACCTCTAAAATCCCATCAGATAAGGCAAGCCACGTTCGTGTGGACGTTTACCTATCCAAATGATTTAGCAATTAGATTTGCTTCGGTCATACATCAATTATAGCGTTACTTCGTTGGGAAGAATACTATAAAGCATACCTAAGTGTAAACCATTACTCAGTATCTAAGAAGATTGTTTGGGACACGTATATTCACCGCAAGCCACGTTCGTGTGGACGTTTACGTTAACATACGCTCTCTTACTCCCTTCTATAACTGTCTACATCAATCGTTCCAAAATCCCATTCAATGTAGCAAGCCACGTTCGTGTGGACGTTTACTACACCAAAAGACTTTTACAATTGACTCCCAATTACTTGAATCATTTAATCTTGTAAATCAAGACGCGGAGAATCATAAGTGAAACTCAAAGTTTCTAACCAGTGATTCACCATGCGAACGACCCTATCTCTCATAGAATGAGGGAGCCGAGCAGACAATCGATCCACCTTCAAAAGATGGTACGACTGCCTCTAATTTGTGTCCTCGACATGACCAAGTGGCTTTGGCTCCATTCCACACCCCGGGGTGAGAATGAGTCGACTTGAAATCAGTTTAGGAAAGACAAATTAGACATTGTTTGATAAACTTAATCAATGTTTCTCGTAAGAGGAATTACAAGAATTCTCCTCCAATGACTTGTCTATACGAACTTCGAAAGCTCATAAAAGTCACCAAGAGAACAGCAATGGAGACCATGGCATTGTTTCCAATCCCTCTCCCACTTAGCTTTTTACAATAAAGGGATACGCTATCTAATGCATAATTAAATACACATAAGCATGCATACATGAAATAAAGCACATAGAATATTATCACATAATCAAAATAATACTAGAATATTATTTTCCGACTATTATGGCTTTATCGCATCCCCGTACGCATCTTCTAGTCTTCAGTCTTCGTTCTTGAATGCTCCATGTGACGGGAATATTAATTCCAATATTTAAATCTATTTATTTTCAATTAATCCAAAAGTTACTTAATTCGAAAAATTAAGTCAATCGAATAAATCAAAAATAAAATTAAATATTATTAATATTTTTATTTATTTTATTTTCCCTTTCTACTTCATTAAATCTCTAGAATAACTCCAAGACCCACTTGGAATATTCTAGAAGACTTCTATAATGAAATAAGGAAATAAAATAATTTATTTTATTTTCCCTTTCTACTTCATTAAATCTTTAGAATAATCTATCCAAGACCCACTTGGAATATTCTAGATGATTTCCATAATGAAATAAGGAAATGAAATAATTTAGGACTCCTAGTCCTTCCAAATTAATTCCTTTCCTAATCCATTAAAAATTCCATAAAGGAATAATTAAATAAGGAAAAATTAATTTAGGACTCCTAAACTTTCCAAATTAATTATTTTCCTAATCCATTAAAAATTCCATAAAGGAATAATTAAATAGGAAAAATAAATTAATTTATAAATTTATTCCTTTTCCTAATCTATGAAAATTCTCAAGAATAGGAATAATCAATAAGGAAAATAAATTTATTCTAAATTTATTCTTTTCCTATTCCATGAGAATTCCCAAAAATAGGAATACTCAAAATAGGAAAACCGAATAATTTAGGAAAGTTGGATCTTGGTAGGAGAGCACGGGTCGGGGATCCCCGCACCCCCCACCATCGATCGCCGGTCGAGAGGGCACGCCACCGCCGCCACCGCCCAGCCGGTGCACCACCTCCCATGGTGGCATCGCGCTCGGCCGAGAGGCTCGAAGGGCAGCCCCCTCCCCTCGATCGATTGATCATACGGGATCGATCATGGGGATGATCGACCCCCCTGGTCCTCCCTCTCTTCGTCTCCTCCGTCACACTTTTCCGGTCGTCGTTTCGTCCTCGATCCAACGTAAAATAAATTACAAATTTATTACTACGCTATCCGGTATCGATTCTTTACAAGAAAACGACCTCAAACAATTTCCGGAAAAATAAGAACAAGCATTCACCACACAAGAACAAATATTGACATCACCGAGAGTTTAATAATCAAGAACATTATTATGACATTAATCAACAAAATTAAATCTAGCCATAATAATCGGAAACCCTGCAAGGTAGAACAATTTATCGAAAAATACCATGAACTAAAACCAACGCTCTGATACCAATTGTTGGAAATCGATATCCCGGAATTAATAAATTTAAATAAATAAATTATCTAATTAATTCCGACCGAAATCCTTCGAATATCCGGATTGTCTAAATTGCGGAACCGACAACCCAATCGAAAAACCCTTCGCCGGAGTTTGATCGCGAGCACGCCACGAAGCCCGGAGCTCAACCGAACACGCAGCCGTGGGCGAACCCACGCGCGTCCAGCCGAGCCCCGTACGTTGGGCTCGCGATCGCATGATGCGATCGCTGGGGCTGCTCCCGGCAGCCCCCGGCAACAGGTCCGGCGACCTGCTGCCCGCCGTGGAGGGCAGCTCGATCGACGAGCCGCGGCGGGCGCACCAGCCGCCCGCCCGGCGATCGTGCCCTAGGGCATCGATCGCCCCCTCGGCTTCGGCCGAGGGCTCCCATGCACGCGTCCCCGGCGTCCAGCCGGGGTTCGCTTGGTTCGATCCCCACGGGGATCACGCCGCCGGTCCGGTGGTCTTCGACCACCACCGCGCGGTGTATCCTCGTTCCGGGGTTCGTCCTCGGATCTTTGTTCATGATATTTTCACGATAATTAAACGATAAAATCATAAAGAGGGTTTTACGATTTACCTCGTTCTCGTTGTTCGGAAAAACGAAGAACTCAATTTGACGACCTTGAGATCTTCCCGCGTATTCCTTGCACTAGCTCGGACGTCGTGTGGGCGACGATCTACCGAACTCCATGGATCCTCCTCTCTACTTTCTCTCTCTCTAGAATTGTGATCTTCAAGTTATGAGAATAGAGAAGACCATGTAGTGCTTTTATAGGCTACGTAGGGGATCTTAAGGAGGTGGAATATTGGGCTTCCAATATTGAAGATTAAATTGAGCCCAATGCTCAAGTCCATTAATCCTTATCAATATTAATTAATTCTATTTTCCACTATATAAAATTAATTGCACTCCCAATATTAAACCATATTATATCAAATAATATTTCTCCGGTAGTATTATTTATTCCGTGTATTTAAGATATAAATATCCATGAATAAAATTAATTTATTGCTAATTAATTTATTCATCTCTTTTATCCGAGACTAGTACCATTCAACCTTAATTATTATGCGGAATGAATCCACCTGCAGGGTTTACATAATAATTCCTTATGAACTCATCTCGGGGATATTATCAACCCTTCCGGGATACACTTTCCCGTCAAGTATTCATGGCATGCCATATATAAAATATAGTGACCCAACTTAACCGGTAATTAACCCAATAATTAAATCGGTTAATTCCTTTGGTAAATCAAAGTCACTTATATTAAATATACACACCCGCAATAGTTTCGGGGATTAAGAATAAAATACACTGAGACTCGAATCGATTATCGCCGGCAATCCTAATCGATGAATCTCAACGATCCGCTCAATACAGCAAGTGTACAAGTGTGATAAAATAATCAAGACAGATTATTTTCTCTCTCACACAACGACTATACCGATGGATTGGTCCGTGTCCATCTAGGTCGTGAGCAACTGTTCGATTAAATACGAGTAACCGATAGTATGATCTTCTGTGTGGGGCCCGACACACCATACTAACTACAACGTATAGAATCTAGGACTATAATTTGCATATATTTAATTATAAATAATTAAACGCAAATAATTGTTCATTTAGTTAAATAGATTAATGGTAATGGATCGTGAGTTTCTGTCACTTAAATCTAGACATTAAGTACACAACTCCAACAATTTCTACCCGAGGAAGAGGTCGTGGTAGAAGAGGAAGCGGAAGGCCTAGAGCTCCATCGGGTATGAATTTCATTGATTTATTTTTTCTTCCTCTGAAGTTGTAGCATTAGTTAAAGTACTAATAGTGTTTACATTCTATTGTTTGAATAGGGAATGGTTTTGCACCTGGGGAATATGAAGATGGAGGTTTCGAGACGAACCGCGGATATGGGAGGGGTAGAGATGAGGTAGGGGTTGCAGTTTTCGTGGGCGTGGGAGGGGTGCGTATAATGGTACTCAGATGGATACTCAGCAGGATGTTGAAAGCTACAATCAAGAAGCACCACGAGGTACTTGCTTTTCTTATAGTGTTGGTGTTTTTCTCCCTTCTAATTTTTGTTTGAGATTTAGATGTAGGGAAAATTGGCCGAAAACAGGAAAACGTATAATCAAATGTTCTTTTTCAAAATGCCAGAAAATTTTCCGAGGTATGTTCCATTGTTTTTCAGAGGTTTGCGACTCTCTGCATCCAATCGCTCGAGGTCTAATTTCATATTACCACCGTTCGCGATGGAATACTCTCTACAATTATTTATGCAACCCATATTTTCGATGGTCTTGAGGATTGTCTATCTCATGCTGTGAGTGTGATTCTGATTCTTTAGTTTATAGTAGTAGTATACATCATATTATTGGTACAACTTTCTAATACTGTGAGTGTGATTCTGATTCTGATTCTATCGCCTTTGGGACATCATATTATTGGATTCTCATTAAATTTCGAGCTTGGCAACATTTGCCATCACCAATCACTTTTGATCACTTTCAGTATAGTAATTAAACATCTATAAATTAAGTGTGTTAGTCCTGAGAGGGCTGAGAGTATTTTATTATGTTTACTCATTAATTTTTTTGGTTACACCTTTTCTATTTCTGTGTAAATAATATTAAAGAATAATGTGAGTGTGATTCTGATTCCGATTCTTTAGTTTATAGTAGTAGTATACATCGAAATTTGGCATTTGTTTTTTTCATTTTAATTAGTGCACTGTATTCAATGGAAATTGTTATGGATAATCAGGTTCTATTTTTCTCGAAAATCTTTTGTATTGTTTCTTTTGTTCGTTAATTTCCGAGTGTTTTTTAATTTAAGATTTCTGTTTCGTTTACATTTTTTTTTGCTTCTTTTTTTTTCTTGTTTTGTAAGGGTCCGTATGGATTTAATCTCACTAATTTGAAACTCAATTATATTATCTTGGTGTAATTTTCTTTTGTAGCCATCGTCTATTTTTTTGCAGGTATTATTGGTGATTAGTTATTTTATGCATTTTTTGATTTACACAGGAGTAATATTTTCAATGTCCTTGACTGTCCAGACTTAAAGCTCCATATCTCAAGGCTCTCTCAGTTCATTGCAAAGCTGTTAGATATTACCGCTTCTCAGGTAAGATCATCATAAAATATAATAGCTACTTTTGTTTAAGTTCTTAATTATTCGATCTGACATGTCCGTCAACTATAATAGCTACTTTTGGTTTTGCAGGTTATGCCTTTTTTCAGATTTATTTATATTTGTCTATGACATATGCACATCTACAACGAAATATTTACAAGTTTTCATTCCTTCACATTTATTTCTGTTTTGGTGAGACATATACGCATCTTTATAACTTATTTTAGTGATCCGGCGCAGGTTGGTCTTTACGGCTATTCCGCTTATTCAGCAAGTAAGTTTGACTGAAGGGGCTTAGCAGAAGCACTCCAAAATGAGAACTTTATTCGTTTGTTCAATTTTACTAAATTATTTTTTTTGTTTCCGGATCATACCGCAAACATGTATCAAATATTATAAATAAATGAAATAATTTAAATTTAAATTGCAAGGAGATAATAATCACAAGATTCATGTGTAATTATTTATTCAAATCTATTTATCTATTTACAACAATTCATGTTGCGAGTATATTTCTATTACAATAGTTTTTTATTTAAAACTCTTTTTATAAATCACTTTTTTTTAAACAACTCATAAACCGACTTTGTTATGAAAAAATCAATACATTTTATCTTATACGTTTTTGTATTCAATATTCCTTATAAATCAAAACAATAAATTTATTTATTCTATAAATTTCACAAAAAAATGTTATAACTTAAAATTATGTTTAGGATTGAGCAGATTCTGTTTAATATATATTTTTTAAAAATAAATTACAATAAAATTTATTGAAACATAAATAAATTAATATTCACCAATTTAATTTTATTAATTATTCAATTAATTATCATTTATGATTCACACGGGTCATATCATATCACGTGTCAAATAAAAACGTGAAAAATGATTATTAAAAAACACTTTAAGACATATTTTTTGATTTTTTATATCATTATATTTTCAAATAAATTAATAAAAAGTGTATTGAGAATTGATATAGTTGAATATTATTAGAAAAATAATAAAGGTCGATAATTGATTTTGTTTATATTGAGGTTTATGATGTTGTTTAATATATTTTTACAAATAAATTAATATTAAATAAAATATAATAAGAGCCTGTTTGGCTGAGCTTATAAGTTCGGTAAAAAAGAGTTGTTTAAGAGCTTATAAGCTGTTAAAATATGTTTAGTAAATTACAAAATAATTTTAAGAAACTTAAAAAATATGTTGTTTAACAGCTTATAAGATGTTTAAAAAAAAGTAAGGGGAATATACTTTTTTTTTAAACAGCTTATAAGTTCTTTCAACTTAATTAATAAGAGACCAAATTACCCTCAAAATTATTACATTTTATATATATACAAAAATTCCAAATTTATTATTTAGTTAATATAATTTTTTTTAATTTTTTTTCTTCATATATAAAAATGTATTTTTGGTAATTTTAACTATATAAGATCTTAAATCGCCAAACAAATTAACATCTTATAAAAAAATATTTTATGAATTAAATTTGATCCTTAATTTTAGTACATTAATAAAATCAATATTATTTCTAATCAAATATTTCTTAATTATAGTAAACATTCAAAATTATTTTTAAATATATTATTTTTAATCAAATATTTCTTAATACTTTATCGATATAATCTCTAATCAAATATTCTGAAATTACGTCTTCAGCGTAGGATACCAATTTTTCGTGAAATTGGTCTCAAACTCGAAAGTCAGCAGCTTCAGTCGATCAGTCTCACAAGGTGAAGATAAAGTTTATGAAGACAAAGTTATGTAATAGTTTTCATTTCATTGATCAACAAAACTACACTATTACAACGAGTAAGGTAGGCAAAGTGATTACAAGAAGTTTCCCGAGTGTCGCAACACTCCCACTTACTAGTAACCTAACACTAGTGCACCTAGAGTTAAATCTCCTAACTCTAATCTTGGCGTACAGCGCAAACACACTACACAGACTCACAGCTCGAAGCTATAGGATACGATTCTAAAGATCAGATTTCGTTCTCTCAAAATCGTCAAATGATGGCACGGAAATCCATGGGTATATATAGGCAGCCCGCACATGTGAGATGATGACGTGGCACGTTCTGATTGGTCACATGCTTGGTTGATGTCACTTCTCCATGGATGACATCACTTTCTAGAACTTGGATTCTTGAATCTTGGAATCTTGAATCTTCGATTCTTGAATCTTCGAATCTTGAATCTTGAAATACTTCAAAATCAATTTCATACTTCAATTCGAATTCTTGACTCCATCGATCTCAAATCTTCACCTTCAATTTTTCTTGTGAAAAACACTAAGTATTGAAGGCTCGGATTTTCATCGTCTTCATGGTCGTCGAAATCATTGAGTTTGAAATACAAAGACAAACTCAAAATATGAAGTCATAGTCGCCGTTCGCCGGATTCAAGGACACGAGTCGCCTCTCGCCGGTTTCATGTCCAAGAGGACATGAGTCGCCAGTCGCCGGGTCATACAAGAGAGTCGCCAGTCGCCGGGTTCAAGTGCGTTCGCCAGTCGCCGGATTCAAGTGCGTTCGCCAGTCGCCGGATCCAAGGACATTCGCCAGTCGCCAGTTTCAATGCAGCGAGTCGCCAGTCGCTTGTTCTGGGAAAGTCGCCAGTCGCCGGATCCAAGGCAGTCGCCAGTCGCCGGTTTTTGAGACGCGAGTCGCCAGTCGCCGGATCCGGGGCAGTCGCCAGTCGCTGGATCTGAGGCAGAGTCGCCAGTCGCTGGTTCTGGGGCAGAGTCGCCAGTCGCTGGATCCTGGAGCATTTGCCAGTCGCCGGTTTTGGAGCATGGAGTCGCTGGTTTTGATGTAAGTCTTCAAAGTCGGCGACTCCAGCTATTAGCAACTGGATCTTCACCTTCAATCCTGAAATCAAAAACAACAAACCAAACACAAAATATGTTGTCGCTAAAATCAACATTTACAATCTCCCTCTTTTTGGCACAACTTAAAAACAAAAACAAAGTATATAAGAGATATAACAATCTCCCCCTCAAACAGATAAGCAAGTAGAAATAACTAAGTAAAAGATGGAAAAACATCGAAACCACTATCAATGAAAAACCATAAAAACTTAGATAAAATATCAAGACAAAAAACCAAGAGTATGAGTGCAACAGATATGAAAAACCATGCATGCATGAGAGTTTAGAGTTTTATGCGTGCATCCAAAAACAAGAGAAACGAAAACATAAAAGTTCGAGAGTTAAACAAAAACATAGAATGAAATCACTTTGGGTCGTCGTCTGAAGGTGATGGTTCACGACCCGGACTCTCGATCACGTCTTCATCATCGTCGTACTGGAACCCATCATCTTCACTGGAGTCTTCTTTTTCTTCAGACTCAGCTTCATCATCCTCATCTTCAAAAATCTTGTAAGGTTTAACATTTTCATCAACTTCAGCATCTAAGTCCATAATGTTGACATCCTCGTGCTGGGATATGTCCTTCGATCCTACGTGTGCAATCGATAAAGTCATAAGGTCGTCTATGGATGTTAAATGATTATTCGATAATATTAATTGTTGGGAACAATATAATATTGATCGATAAATCATACCTACAGGGTCACACACGAGTCGGAATTACGTTGCTTGTTATATTGATTTAGAATCAATACGTATGGATTTTCACATGCATGGGATGCATGGCTTGCATGGATGAATGTCACATGGTGTGACATGGCATGCCACACAAGCAAGGGGACCATATCTAATGCCATTTGGCATGATGATGTGGAAATGACCCTTCACCTCCCCATTATCCACCACTACTTGTGCATTATGATGCACATTATGGTGGGGGTTACATGGGAGGTTAATGGTGATCAATATAGTGATGAAAACATGTGTTTTCATATCACTTTTGATCAGCCACGAAAATCATACACAAAATAAAGAGACAAAAGAGTGAGAGAATCACTCAAGAACAAGCAAGCAAGTTCAATTCCGGGTTCGTGTGCAACACGTAGAGGCCGGGCCATTTGTGCGGCTTCCACATCCGGACGATCTAAAGGAGTGACGAGGTCATTCACAAGGAGAGCTTCGAGAGGCTGATTCATTTGAGGTGGTTCAATCGACTCAACACCACCTCAACGACATCAACGAATCACTTCGTCACCAAAAGTAAGTAATCGTTGAACCTTATATATATATATATATATATATATATATATATATATATATATATATATATATTGGATGTGTATATATATATGTTTATATCTGTTCTTATACACATTAAGTGTGCACTAAGATCATGGCATAGTAGATCTATTGCTTTACACGCTTCCGCACACACGGTATATCGATCGAATCGGTATACCGGTACATTCAATTGGTATCAGAGCCTAGGGCTCGTGCACACTTTTGTGTTGGACAAAAGAAGTTTAATCAACATAATTGGATTATTTGTTTAATTGTGATTATGTGATTAGATGTAAGGCCGGCCACCGTTAGTGGTCGGGTGAATGAAATTGTCGTTTTTTACGTTTCGATTGGCCATAGTCTTTTGAGGGCTGCGTCCCTTGGAATCATTTGTAATAGATAGGATTTTCTATTATATATGTATTGTACTACTTGTAAGCGATGGACTTGGTCCATGGTTCGATGGAGGATCTCGGCTCTCCGGCGAAAACGAGAATAAACGAATCAAAACGAAGCGAAACGGGCAAAAACCGGGCTGCTGGAGCAAAACGGCGGGCGCCGTTTGTGCTCCGGCGGGCGCCAAATGTATTCGACGGGCGCCGTTTTGGAAACGGCGACCGCCGAAAGGATCTTTTTAGGTCAGCCCCGTTCTATACCCTTTTGGCGACCGCCGTTTTGGAAACGGCGACCGCCAGTGGTGTTCGGCGACCGCCGATTGTAAAACGGCGGGCGCCGTTCGTGGTTTTTGGGGTACGGACTATGGTTGGCCTAAATCGGCGAGCACGGAACTGATACGGCGGGCGAGGACCAGTCCAGAAGATGTTCAAGGCCTATTTTGTTGCTTTTAATCTTTTCGTTTGAGAGTTGTGAGGTTCTAGGGGTCTTTCGATTTCGTATTTATTTGCTTTGCTAGTTATAGGTTGTTTTATGTTATAAATGTTCAACTTACATATAAACAAACCTATGCATGCAAGTTCCCAAAATAATGAGTATAATGTCTTGTCCAAAACATCACACCCATAAAGCCCTCGATCATAAGTTGGTAGGTCCGCCTCAGCGGGGTACTACTTGTTATCTTGGGATAAGTGGGAGTAAGGGTTAGACCCTTACACGTGAGTTTGGTTTTCTAATCGATAGATCCACTGCAGGCGTGGCTATCGAGACATGAGATGAGAATGGGACTCTCATCGAACGAGAGTTACATTAGATGTCATTGACATGGGATGTCTACCTATCTTGGATTTCTTAAGTGCGGACTCAGTCGGCTTAAGGATTCACAAGATGAGGGTCTTGGGATCGTTTTGTTCAAGGGAACATAGATATTGTATATCGATTGAACAAAATGGAATAAATAAGTAGTTTTGATAGACAACCTTATTTGTTTACCGCTTTGTGGATGTTTACATACTTTAGTTATCTTTCTTTTGTAGTTTATCATGTCAAATATCAACTCAATTCAAGTTTGGTTCAATTCTTGATTGTAAAAAAAATTGAACAACACAAATTTTCTTGATTGACAACGTAATTTGAGGATGGTCCTCAAATACGAATACAAAGAGAATGTGTTAGATTACCAATTCCTATGATATCATTGAACAAGTCAATAGCATGTTCGGGGAACATATTATGATTGAGCGGTTTGGTATGACCAGGGTCATCGCTTCAGCTAGGCTGGAAAAATGGAAATCTATGGAATCACATGTACAACAAATGATTGGATTATTTGTTTCAAGTGACTGCCTAGTTTTTTCCTATGATTATTATTTGGCAACCGATTTCATACTTCAATCTCATGATGGTTATAATGCCTTTAGGCTAAAATTTCTATATGAATGGTTTGAAGAAATCGCTTCGTGAGCTCCACGGGATGCTCAAGGCTGCTGAGCCGGCGATAGAGAAAGACCCTAAGAGGGAAATTCTTATGATATGGGATATGGTAGTCAAAAGAGCATGGGCAAGAAGGCTACTAGGGTTCCTAGGGAATCTCAATGCGTCTACTGCAAAAGTGTTGGACACTATTTGCAAACATATAAAAGTTCATATTTTATTCAATTTCAAAACAAATGCCTAATTTGTCTTTCATTTGATGGATTATAAGGTTATGATTATTTCACCTCGGGGAGTGATTTAATCCAAAACACTTAAGTTCATCAATGACACAAATTAGAGACTTTCGAGCCATTGGATGGCGTGAATCGATTGTCTGGTTGGCTCCCTCATATTTTATGAGAGATAGGGCTTCAATTGCATGATAAAATCGCTGGTTAGAAAATTTCGAGTTTTCACTTACGATTTATCACGTTTTGATATTGGAATAATTGTGAACTGGAATTCGAATAAGAGTCAATTATCGAGAATAATTGAACTTGCCCAAAGTTCAAAGAAGATGTGAAGAACGGGGTTGCTTCATCTTCAGGTATTAATGTTATAGACATTAAACTTCACAAATTCTACTTCTTGGGTATTGGATGCCAAATGTAGTTCTCACATTTGTATGTGGAGGAACTACATAGAAGTATAAGTTTGGTGAATAGAGATGTCGATCTATGACGAGAAATGGAGCGAAGGTCGCTGCATTAGCCGTATGATCATATGATGT
Organism: Euphrasia confusa; assembly: GCA_954870475.1. NCBI lineage: Eukaryota > Viridiplantae > Streptophyta > Magnoliopsida > Lamiales > Orobanchaceae > Euphrasia > Euphrasia confusa. Next base: position 19,468,218 of record OX940963.1, on the reverse strand, counting down.
TGTTTTGCCTTAGGGCCTTGTTTTAGTATTATAACTATGTAATTTCGTACCTTCAATAAACAATGAATATTGGTTCAGTATTGGATACTGATGGATTAGTTTTTCACTATGAAATAGTTTGGTAACTATTTTAATTGTGAATTATTCTTTGTTTTGGTACGATTATTATATTGTTTATGTATACTTTGACTTGACAAATCATATATAACATTAACACCAAAGGCCGAATCGAATAGATCTTAATGAGACATAAATATAACATTGTTGATCATGTCAAATCAACATCTAAACATGTAACGAAGCTTCTTTTAGAATGCATTCTAGAATTATTTGACTTGGAGTCATTTGATACATGTAAATGATGTGTGATGGACAAGATAACAATGTCATCTTTCTTGGAGAAAGGAGAACATGTGAGTGATTAATTAGGGATGATCCATATTGATGTATGTGGAACCTATCAGTTTACAAGCACATGAATGTTGTGTTTCAGAAAAGAGAAAACAAACTATATTAGATATAGTTCGACCATTCGATGAGAGGTCTGAATGAGCTACTGGTCTCTTTTGGGAACACACAATTCTTGAATTCAACCTATACACTGAATAGGACACCGTCAAAAGCTGTTGATAAGACACCATACGAGGTATGGAAAGGGAAGGTCCCTAACTTGTCTTATATCAAGGTTTGGGGATGTGAAGCTTATGTGAAGAGAAATATCTCTACAAAGCTTGAAACCAAATCGGATAAATGTTTCTTTGTTGGTTATCCAAAAGAAACACGAGGGTACCACTTTTACAACCAATCCGAGAACAAAGTCTTTGTTGCTCGAGATGGTGTATTTCTTGAAAAGGTATATCTTTCCAAGAAAGTAAGTGGGAGCTCAGTTGAATTGAACGGAGTTCAAGAAGACTTGAACGAGGTTTAAGAAGAACAAACTGAGATGGAGACTCAAGACTTGGTTGAGAGTACTCCAGTGGTTTTAGAAACCACACCTAACCCTCGAAGGCCCGGAAGGATTAGATCTCAACTTGACAGATACTTAGGTATTCTGACAAATGAGAACTATGAAATCATGCTTTTAGAAAGCAATGAACCTTCGACCTATATCCAAGCTATGACGAGTCCAGATTCCGAGAAATGGCAGGGTGCCATGAAATCCGAAATGGAATCAATGTCTGAAAATCAAGTTTGGAACTTGGTCGATTTGCCTAAAGGGGCTAGGCCCATTGGATGCAAATGGATTTTCAAGATAAAAACAGACATGAATGGAAAAACTAGTGTTTTCAAAGCAAGGTTGGTGGCAAAAGGATATAAACAAATTCACGGGGTGGATTATGATGAAACCTTTTCACCAGTTGCTATGATTAAATCTATTCGGATTCTCTTAGCCATTGCTGCTCATTATGATTATGAGATATGGCAAATGGACGTTAAAACCGCCTTCTTGAATGGGATTCTAGTAGAGGATGTGTTTATGACACAACTAGAGAGTTTTATCGATCCTAATCAGGCTGAGAGAGTATGCAAGCTTATTAGATCCATCTATGGATTAAAGCAAACATCTCGGAGCTGGAATCTTCGGTTCGATGAATCCATACAACAGTTTGGATTTCAAAAGAACATGGAAGACTCTTGTGTTTACAAGAAAGTCAGTGGGAGTTACGTTGTATTAATTGTGTTGTATGTCGGTGACATACTCCTTATTGGAAACAATGTTTCTATGCTTAATTCTATTAAAGAATGACTTGGAAATTGTTTTTCAATGAAGGATCTTGGAGAAGCACAGTACATATTGGGCATCAAGATCTGTCGGAACAGATCGAAAAGAATGTTTGGACTTAGTAAAGCGACCTATTTTGAAAAGGTGCTTGATAAGTTCAGAATGAAAGACGCCAAAAAGGGTCTCATTCCAATTACTCATGGCACATCTCTTAGCAAGATTCAAGGCCCTACGAGGCTTGATGAGCAAAAGAGGATGGAAAACATTCCTTATGCTTCGGCAATAGGGTCTATAATGTACGCCATGATATGTACATGACCAGACGTATCGTATGCTTTGAGCATGATGAGTCAGTTTCAAGGAAATCCAGGTGAGGCGCGTTAGACTGCGACCAAGAATACTCTTATGTACCTTAGATGGACAAAAGAATATTTTGTTGTCTTTGGAAGACAAAAAGAGTTGATATTAACAAGCTGTTTAAATGCTAACAGACTAAGATAATTTCCGATTTTAATCTGGTTATATCTTTTGTCTGGTTAGAGGTGAAATTTGCTGGAATAGTTCCATGCAATGCAATATAGCTGATTAAAACTACAGAAGCTGAACACAGTATTGCATTGGATGCAGTACTGTTGGCAGTTAAGATTTGAAAGTTCTTGAATGAACTAGGTGGCGTAACTAGCTCAGCCCATCCGATAGTTCTCTATTTATAGTAGATCTATCGCGCAAGCTTATGAGCCTAGGGAGCACTACAAATCTAAAGCTGGTGCTCAGGATGTTCCACATTATCTGGGAGATAGTTTGTGGAGATATCGAGATAATAAAGTTGCAACTTTTGGTAAGGTTGCAAACCCATTTTCTAAACCTCTCCAGCAGTTTAAGCTTGAGGCTTTCACGACTGCAATAGAGATCAGACATCTTAGAGATGGGTTGTGATTTCTATTACTGTATTAGATACTTTTGGAGATTTGGTAGACATTCACTCATATGTATAATACATATTTCTTCATATAGATATGGTTTAATTTATATGAATTGTCCAAATGATTAAATTATATTAATTGGGTTATGAGGTCGATTTACCACATAATGAAGTCCCAATTGTTGAACTAATATAATTAAATCATAAAATTGTTCCTAGTTCGTATCATCGAGTACGGACAAACTGATGATACAAAGAACTAGATTGTAATGTGTACTATAGCGCCGCTTCATGGGCTAATGATGTGGGACATCAAGTACAATTACATAGATATTAGCTGGGAGCTAATGATCGAACAGACCCGACTGGAATAGTATTTAAGATTTCGAGTCATAATACTATTTCATTGACTGTCGAGCAATTTCCTCTGACCTGAGTAGTCCAGAGTGATTCCATTGTGAAATGGTGTACTTTGATACAAGTAAACGCCTTTCGTAAAAGGAGGTTATAAAACTTGTTATTGGGTATATCAGGAAGCAAGTGGGAGAGCTTGGATTGACAAGATGGGATTTTCCTCCATTTTATAATGGGATACATGTCTTACCGGCCACTTGGAGAGTCGAGACTGTGGAAAATACGTGGCCACGTCCAGATTCGTATCATAGTGATAAATCTGGTTTTACAGTCTGTCTCAAAGTCCAAGAAAGGTTTGAACCGATTGAGGATGACTTAAGTCTTGCCTCAAGTTCAAACTTAGACATAAAGTGACAACAGGAAGTTGGAAGCACACTGGCTCTGAAGGCCAAGTGGGAGATTGCTGGGATATGTCCTTCGATCCTACGTGTGCAATCGATAAAGTCATAAGGTCGTCTATGGATGTTAAATGATTATTCGATAATATTAATTGTTGGGAAAAATATAATATTGATCGATAAATCATACCTACAGGGTCACACACGAGTCGGAATTACGTTGCTTGTTATATTGATTTAGAATCAATACTGTTGGAAATCGACTACCCGGGATGCGTTCGTTCGATCGCTCGAACATCCGAACGATCCCAGTCGACATCCGGTGTTGCTACTTCGTTCGCTTTCCCAGCCCGTGCCCTTATTCACGCCCAGCCATTGCCCCGAAGGACAACCGCGCGAGCCGAGCGGGCTGCCAGAAAAACAGCAAAACGGCGGTCGCCGTTTAGAAACGGCGGTCGCCGTTTCTCCGCGAACAGCAACACGACGTTGCTGTTCCGGGCTCGTTTCCGGGTCGTTTTTCCTCTTCCGACTACCGATCCGAAGGTCCTGGAACCCCCAGTAGTCGAGGAATGCAACCCACAACCCCGGAACCCGATCTACGTTCATGTATGATCAACGAGAAATTAGATCGAATGAAATTGCGGAATTGAGATTCGATCTCATACCTTATCGGTCGATTGTTGAGACCTTAGAGCTTCTAATGTATGACTCTTCCCGACTCCAGCCGTTGTGTGGGCAACGATCCGCTAGGTACGTCCTTGTCTGCTCTCTCCTTTCTCAAACCACCGTATGATTATTCTCTATGTGAGAAATAATTATATTTGCGTTAACCCTTTTATTTTAACAGAAAAACTTTTTAATTGCGCTAACAATTAAACTTTTCTGCTGAAATAAAATGTTGCGGCGTTCTGTAGGTTTTAGGAGAGGGCAAGGGGGGGTTTATATAGAGTTACATTAGGGACCTAAGGTTAAATTAATTAAGGGCTAAATTGAAATATTAAATAACTTGGAATACGTAAACGCAATTCCTTAATTAATCAATTTCAATTTTAATTATTATTCACTCCACTAAAAAATAATAATTGAATTCCCGAAATTAATTTAATATTATTTCAACAATAATATTTCCGCCGAAATTACATACACGACTTTCCCCGTGTTTAAGATATCGAACGTCCACGAATTTATTTAATTACTAATAATTAAATTAACTCGTTTCTTATTATCCGAGACTAGTACCACTCATCCTTATTATCATGTGGAACAAATCCACCTGCAGGGTTTACATGATAAACTTTATGAGCTCGTCTCGGGGACGTCATCAACCCGATAAACGGGACACGGGTTCCTGTCTATAATCTATAGCATGTCGTGTGTACAATTCCGATTCCCAATTTACCGAGTATCTCGACTAATCAATTAGTCTCACTCATTGGCATATTAAAGAACCGAGAATTGGACACACGCACCTATAATTATATAGGGATTAGGAATTCGTATATCCGTAATCTCTGAGGTCTAGTTCGATTACGTCGATTAGTATAAATCGAACGCCCTCCCGTGGTCCTGCTCAATACACCAAGTGTACAAGTGTAACATAATAGTCAAGACCAACTATTACCCTGTCACACTACGACGTACCGATGGATTGTCCCTGTCCATCTAAGTCGTGAGCTTCTGTTTGATAATATACGAGTAACCGACAGTATGATCTTCCGCGTGTCTCCTCACGCCATACTGTCTACAACGTATATATCTAGGACTATTGCATTCAAGTACATGATAGACAAAATGCCGACAGTTTGATTAATAGATAATGTAAAACACAGATAAGGAGTTCCATATTGTCACTAAACTAGACATTTAGAATATAACTCCATCAATCTCCCACTTATACTAAATCTCTAGTTGCCCTCTACCATACATCCGATACCCATCCCCTTCACATGTCTCTTGAACGCTTCCGCTGGAAGTGCCTTCGTAAAGGGGTCAGCCAGGTTATCCGCTGATGCAATCTTGGTGACAACCGCATCGCCTCTCCTGACGATGTCTCTAATCAGGTGGTACTTGCGATCTATGTGTTTACTCGCATTGTGGGCTCGTGGTTCCTTTGCATTAGCGACTGCACCGCTATTGTCACAATAAATTGTGATAGCTCTAGGCATTTTAGGAACCACATCCAAGTCCATAAGGAAGTTCCGGAGCCACACCGATTCTTTAGCTGCCTCAGAGGCTGCTACATATTCGGCTTCCATGGTAGAGTCCGAAATGCATTTCTGCTTAACACTCTTCCATGAGACTGCTCCACCTCCCAATGTGAACACATAGCCTGATGTAGACTTTCGTTGATCCTTATCAGATTGGAAATCCGAGTCTGTGTAACCAATAGGAATCAACTCGGACGCTTTGTAACTCAGAACATAATTCCTAGTCCTTCGCAGGTACTTAAGTATGTTCTTTACAGCAGTCCAGTGACCCTGTCCAGGGTTACTCTGATATCTTTCTACCATGCCCACGGCATAGCAGATATCAGGTCTCGTGCACAACATGGCATACATTAGACTTCATACTGCCGAAGCATAAGGAACCTTCTTCATGTAATCTATCTCCTTTTGTGTTTTGGGACACATGTCTTTAGATAGATGAATTCCATGGCAGAAAGGTTGAGCACCTCTCTTGGAATTCTGCATGTTGAAACGAGCCAGAATCGTATCAATATATGAAGCCTGGGACAAGCTTAATGTTCTTTTCCGGCAATCCCTTATAACCTTGATCCCAAGAACATGCCCAACTTGTCCTAAGTCTTTCATATCGAATTGCTTGGACAACCATCCCTTTATGTCTGACAACATCTTCACATTGTTGCCAATTAGAAGGATGTCATCTACATAAAGCACGAGAAACGCCACACTGTTTCCGTCACTTCTCCGGTATACACACGACTCGTCCATGCTTTGAATGAATCCATAAGACTGGATAACCTCATCAAACCGCATGTTCCAAGATCTAGAAGCTTGCTTCAATCCATAAATAGATCGGTTCAGCTTACACACTAGATGCTCTTGGCCTTTCTTGATGAAACCTTCTGGCTGTCTCATGTAAATGGTCTCGTCAAGATTCCCATTCAAGAATGCTGTCTTGACGTCCATTTGCCACACCTCATAATCCATATAAGATGCTATAGACAAAAGAATCCGGATCGACTTTAGCATAGCTACCGGCGAAAAGGTTTCCTCATAATCGATCCCTTCTTTCTGAGTATACCCTTTCGCAACAAGCCTAGCCTGTTGGAAATCGATATCCCGGAATTAATAAATTTAAATAAATAAATTATCTAATTAATTCCGACCGAAATCCTTCGGAGATCGAATATCCGGATTGTCTAAATTGCGGAACCGACAATCCAATCGACTCCCGGTTGCCGGAAACCCGCCACGAACCTCCACGGGGATAGCCTAATCAAACAAACCCGCCACGGGGATAGCCCGTGGCTTGTTCGATCGAGCCACCACGCGTGGGCTCGCGGCTGTTCGCGACAGCCGTGCGGGGCTGCTCGTAGCAGCCCGCGTGAGTCCCGTGCGACGCGTACGGGAGGAGGGGCTGCTCGCCGTGCGAGCAGCAGCGGCACCAGCCCGCTGCCCACGCGATCGAGCACGCGCTCGATCGCATCCCCGGCGTCCAGCCGGGGTCCTTCGTGCGTCGCCGGCGGTCGAAGCCATAGGGCTCGACCGCCACCCTCGGCGTCCAGCCGAGGGTTCGTCCTCTCGATCCCGGCGAGGATCTCTCGACCTCCCGCGGTCCGGTGATCCTCGATCACCACCGCGAGGTCGATCCTCGTCCCCGGGTTCGTACGTCCCTTGGATCTTGGTTCATGATATTCTCACGATAAATAAACGATAAAATCATAAAGAGGGTTTTACGATTTACCTCGTTCTCGTTGTTCGGAAAAACGTAGAACTCAATTTGACGACCTTGAGATCTTCCGACGTATTCCTTGCACTAGCCCGGACGTCGTGTGGGCGACGATCTACCGAACTCCATGGATCCTCCTCTCTACTTTCTCTCTCTAGAATTGTGATCTTCAAGTTATGAGAATAGAGAAGACCATGTAGTGCTTTTATAGGCTACGTAGGGGATCTTAAGGAGGTGGAATATTGGGCTTCCAATAATAGTGATTAAATTGAGCCCAAGCCCAAATCTATTAATCCTTACTATTATTAATTAATTCTATTTTCCACTATATAAAATTAATTGCACTCCCAATATTAAACCATATTATATCAAATAATATTTCTCCGGTAGTATTATTTATTCCGTGTATTTAAGATATAAATATCCATGAATAAAATTAATTTATTGCTAATTAATTTATTCATCTCTTATATCCGAGACTAGTACCATTCAACCTTAATTATTATGCGGAACGAATCCACCTGCAGGGTTTACATAATAATTCCTTATGAACTCATCTCGGGGATATTATCAACCCTTCCGGGATACACTTTCCCGTCAAGTATTCACGGCATGCCATATATAAAATATAGTGACCCAACTTAACCGGTAATCAACCCAATAATTAAATCGGTTAATTCCTTTGGTAAATCAAAGTCACTTATATTAAATATACACACCCGCAATAGTATCGGGGATTAAGAATAAAATACTCAGAGACTTAAATCGATTATCGCCGGCAATCCTAATCGATAAATCTCAAGCAGATCCGCTCAATACACCAAGTGTACAAGTGTGATAAAATAATCAAGATAGATTATTTTCTCTCTCACACAACGACTATACCGATGGATTGGTCCGTGTCCATCTAGGTCGTGAGCAACTGTTCGATTAAATACGAGTAACCGATAGTATGATCTTCTGTGCGCCCATGCAACACCATACTAACTACAACGTATAAAATCCAGGACTATAATTTGCATATATTTAATTATAAATAATTAAACGCAAATAATTGTTTATTTAGTTAAATAGATTAGTGGCAATGGATCGTGAGTTTCCGTCACTTAAATCTAGACATTAAGTACACAACTCCAACATAGCCTTGAAGGTTTCCACCTTCCCGTCAGACCCTCTTTTTCTCTTGTACACCCACTTGCAACCAATGGCTTTTACACCTTTGGGCGGTGCTACAAGATTCCAGACCTGATTTGAATCCATTGATTCAATCTCAGATTTCATCGCCTTTTGCCAAGACTGAGCATCTTGATCTTTAAGCGCCTCGCCATAGGTCCAGGGATCGGCCTCATGTTCTCCAGGTAACAAGTCCGAAGACTCACCTATAAACATGAACCTATCGGGTTGTCGAACAACCCTCCCACTACGACGAGGCTCCGGTGTAACCTCAGTAACTACAGATGCAGACTGTGGTGGCGTATCACCCGGTTCGGTTGGATCTAAGCCTTGATCGTCCCCTCTCAGTTCGTTTAGTATTATCTCACTCTTGGGCTTTTGGTCCATTATATAATCCTCTTCCAAGAACCGAGCGTTGGTGCTAACAACGATCTTCTGGTCCTTAGGACTATAAAATAGACCACCTTTCGTTCCTCTAGGATATCCTATAAACAACCGAATATCTGAACGAGATTCCAACTTATCAGCCCCATGCTTCAGCACATGTGCTGGACAACCCCGAATGTGTTTCAAATTTGGCTTTCGCCCGGTCCACAATTCCGAGGGCGTCTTAGGGACTGATTTAGAAGGAACTAAGTTCAGGATATACGCCGCTGTTTCCAAGGCATATCCCCAGAACGAAACTGGTAGGTCTGAATAACTCATCATAGATCTTACCATTTCCATAAGAGTCCTATTCCTTCTTTCTGCTACACCATTCTGCTGGGGCGTGTATGGTGCAGTCATCTGGGAGTCAATCCCATTCTCTAATAAGTACGCCTTAAACTCTCCCGAGAGGTACTCTCCTCCACGATCAGATCGTAGAGTCTTTATGGTTTTACCATGAAGGTTCTCCACAAGAGCTTTGTACTCCTTGAACTTGTCAAAGCACTCGCTTTTGCGGCGCATCAGGTATATAAAACCATACCTTGAGTAATCATCAGTGAAGGTTGCGAAATATTCGTAACCTCCTCTCGCTTGGACAGATAAAGGCCCGCACAAATCAGAGTGAATCAACTCCAGTACTTCCTTGGATCTATACCCTTTATCACTAAAGGGTCGCTTGGTCATTTTTCCTTCCAGGCATGATTCACAGGTCGGAAAGTCCTCATCTTTCACACCACTGAGTATTCCATCAGTTATGAACCTTTGAATTCTGCCCAAGTTAATATGACCTAGCCTAAGATGCCATAAGTACTTTTGATTCATCCTAGAAGGCTCCTTTCTCTTATTGGTACTAGATGTGTTATATGACTCTACACTTTGCATAGTGGGATTCAGTATATATAAGTTGCCTATCAATGTACCAGAACAGATATAATCACCATTCTTCTTGACAATAACAGAATTATCAAAAGAAACTGAATATCCATTCAAAACCAATTTAGAAACCGAAACAAGGTTCTTTCTAAAATTCGGTACATAAAGACAATTATTCAATACCAAAACTTTATTATTAAAAGACAAATAAATATCTCCCACTGCAACCGCCGCCACTTTCGTAGCGTTGCCCATGTAGATAGTGATCTCTCCCTCTTTAAGCCGCCGGGTTTCCTGGAACCCCTGCAAAGAATTGCAGACATGATCAGTGGCTCCCGTATCCACACACCAGGTACCGGTGGATAACACCGCTAAACATGTTTCAGTGACTATGGAAAAGTTCATACCTCCTTTTCTGAGAGGACAATTAGACTTCCAATGTCTAGACTGCTTGCAACGGAAACACTTGCCCTTGGGCTTGTTCACTCCATTCTGTGGTCCACCATTTCTGGGTCCACTGGGTTTCCGTCCTTGCTTCTTCTTCCTCTTAGTCCCCGGAGGGCCAGGAAGTTTCACAGCCACAAGTGCCTGAGATTTCTTAAAGATTCCCTCTGCCGCCTGGAGTTCAGTCAGGAGTTCCGCCAACGAATATAAACTCTTATTCATGTTATAGTTCAGGCGGAACTGCTCAAAACTCCTAGGCAGAGACTGGAGCACTATATCGATCTGGGTTTCCCCATCGATAGCTCCTCCCATAATCTCTATCTCATTCAGATAGCCTATCATCCTAAGAACGTGATCCCTCACGGGCGTTCCTTCGGACATAGTGGCCGTCATGAGTTTTCTCATAGCATCTTGCCTGGCTGCCCTATCCTGACTACCAAACATCTCCTTGAGGTTAAGCATCATATCATAGGCAGTGGTCATGGCCTCATGCTGATGTTGCAGCACATTTGACATAGAAGCCAAAATGTAGCACCGCGCCATCTGATCAGCCTTGACCCACTTCCGATGAGCTTCCTTTTCCTCAGGAGTGGAGGTATCAATAGGTTCATCAGGACAAACCTCATGGAGTACATATTTGTACTCCTCAGCAGTTAGGACAATGTCCAAGTTTCGTTTCCAATCAACAAAGTTTGGACCAGTGAGTTTGTTTTCTTTTAGTATAATGGACAGCGGGTTGAGTGCCATATCTATAAAAGAGACAAATTAAACTGTCAAATTTAATTCGATATTAACTCCCTTAATTAATATCATTAAATTTACCAATCAATCCTAAAATCCCATCAGACTAGCATGCCACGTTCATGTGGACGTATACTAGTCCAAACGATTTTATAACTGGACTTTTACTTCGGTCGTACATCATTACAGCAGTGACTCCGATGGGGAGGATACTGTAAAGCGTACCTAAGTGTATACCATTTCTCAGTACTAAGTTAACCGCTCGGAAACTACACGCCCACCGCAAGCCACGTTAGTGTGGACGTTTACATTGACATGCGGTCCCTTTACGATTTCCTATAACTGTCGAGCCTCAATTAACCCAAAGTTCCGTTTCCGTCTAGTAAGCCACGATAGTGTGGACGTTTACTAAACAAACAACTTTGTTAATTGAATTCCATTTAATAAATTTCACAATTTCGTTAATCAAAACTTGATATCTCGTAAGTGAAACTCGAAGTTTCTAACCAGCGATCAATCATGCAATTGAGCCCTATCTCTCACAAAGTGAGGGAGCCAACCAGACATTGATCTAGTCATCAAATGACTCGAATGTCTCTAATCTGTGTCATCGACATAACCAAGCGCTTTGGCTCCATTCCACTCCCCGGGGTGAGAATGAGTCGAGTTGAAATTAGTCTTTGAAAGACAGATTAGGCATTGCTTTGAAAAACTTAAGTGTTCAATTCTATAAATGGAATTGAATTCGAATTTTGATCCAGTGATATCCGTGTGTCAACTTTATCCGATAGGGAGGATGACACTAAAGCCAACTCGTAAGCGACACACATCACTATCAAAACAGAGAATGGAGACCGCGGGATTGTTTCCAATCCCTCTCCCACTTAGTTTTTACGAAAAAGGGATAACAAGCATGCATATGAAATTAAAGCATAATAAAACACGTAAACACATAGAAAGCATTTAACGTGTCCCGATTATTATGGCCTTTAAAATCTTCGATGCACGTCTCCTCGGATCTTCGTTGATGGAGTTGTATTCTAAATGTCTAGTTTAGTGCAAATACGGAACTCCTTATCTATACCTTAATTCGAGATATGATTCAAGCATGATTGCATTTAATGCAATAGTCCTTGATGTATACGTTGTAGACAGTATGGCGTGAGGAGACATGCGGAAGATCATACTGTCGGTTACTCGTATACTATCGAACAGTAGCTCACGACTTAGATGGACAGGGACAATCCATCGGTACGTCGTAGTGTGACTGGTAGATAGTCGGTCTTGACTATCATGTTACACTCGTACACTTGGTGTATTGAGCAGGACCACGGGAGGGCGTTCGATTTATACTAATCGGAGTAATCGAACTAGACCTCAGATATTACGGATATGTGAGTTCTTAATCCCTATATAATTATAGGTGCGTGTGTCCAATGCTCGGTTCTTTGATGTGCCAATGAGTGAGATTAATTGATTAGTCAATATTCTCGGTAGATTGGGAATCGGCATTGTACACACGGCATGCTATAGATTATAGACAGGAAACCGTGTCCCATTTATTGGGTTGATGATGTCCCCGAGATGAGCTCATAAAGTTTATCATGTAAACCCTGCAGGTGGATTCGTTCCACATGATAATAAGGATGAGTGGTACTAGTCTCGGATAATAAGAAATGAATTAATTTAATTATTAGTAATTAATTAATTCATGGACATGCGATATCTTAAACACGGGGAAATATCACATATGTAATACGGCGGGAAAATTATTGACCGAATAATTTGAATTAATTAATTGGGAAATCATTTATAATTTTATAGTGGAATTAATTATAAATAAAATTGTGGAATTTAATTAAGGTTTTCCTTTTGGGACACCAAGTTAATTAAATTGCAATTTAAGCCTAATTAATTAATTGCCTATGGGTCCCTAGTGTGGCCTATATAAATCCCTCATCTCTCTTCTCTAAACCTACAGAACGCCGCTATTTTATTTTTGTGGAGAAAAATTAATTGTTAGCGCAATAATTTTTCTGTGAAAATAAATAGACTAGCGCAATTATATTTTTCTGTAGAAATAAAAAGCTAGCGCAAATATATTTCTGAGACAGAAACTTATTTTTCTTACGCTGGGGTTTGAGAGAGAAGAAGAAGAGAAACTCCAAGCGGATCGATGCCCACACATCGGCTGGAGCAAGAGGGCTAGGATACACGCTAGAAGACTCGAGGTCTCTGTCAATTCGGCTTCTCCGAATCACGCATCAAAGGTAAAGAATCGAAAACCCTATTCCGCATCTTATTCGATTCTTCTCGTACGTAATGATATAACGAACCACCGATCGTGTTCGATGGCTTGGGTTTCAATGGTCTCGGACTGCTGGGCGTTCTCCGATCGCCGGAACAGTAGTCGGATCGAGAAAAACGGCCAGAACAGCCCGAACAGCCGCGACCAGCTGCTGGAACAGCGACGCTGTCGGCCGACATGTATAACTGTCGGCCGACACAGCCCTGTCGGACGACACCATCCTGGTGTCGGGCGATAGACAGGGCAGAAGCCCTCGGTTTTGCGCGGTTGTGCCTCGTGCATGATGGCTGGGCGTAAACCGGGTCTGGGGCTTCGTGCTGAGTGTAGTAGGGACGCCGGGGGTCGACTGGGCTTGTCCGGATGTTCGAATGGTCGAACGGACTTGTCCCGGGTAGTCGATTTCCAACAATTGGTATCAGAGCCGGTTTATCGGTTTGTTGTATTGTTCGTAAGTTTGTGATGCAGGATGAACCCGATTATTATGGCCAACATTATGGGATGTTGTATGATAATTTTGTTTTGGTTTGTTAAACTCTCGGGCTTGTCGAGATTGTTTTGTTTTGGAAATGTTGCTTGTTTGTAATAGATAAAAACGACGGGTTGAGTCGTTAGGTTTATTTATTTATTTCCGTTGTTTTTCCGGGCATGTATAGGATCGATCACCCTGTATAGGATCGATGCCGGATTTAGTAGATTTATTCTTGTAATTTTTCTTGCTATTTTTGGTGGATCGAGACGAGATCGAAACCCGGAGAAACGAGAGTCGAGGAGACGAACCGGCACCGGGCAGCCATCGAACACACCCCGTGTTCGCGATGGGCAGCAGCGGGGCTGGGGTTCGTTCGACCCCACGAGCGGCTCAACGAGGCTCGAGACGAGGCTCCAGAGGGAGGAGTTCGTCTCTTGACCCTCGAGCGAGTCGGTGGTGGACCGAGACCGAGACGAGCAACGAGATCCGAGAGACGTGCATTGGAGAACACTTAAGGCCATAATAATCGGGACCACGTTAATTGCTTTTTGCTTGTTTTACGTGCTTTATTATTATGCTTAATTGTTTATGCATGTTATCCCTTATCGTAAAATACTAAGTGGGAGAGGGGTTGGAAACAATCCCGCGGTCTCCATTCTCTGTTTTGAATGTGATGTGTATTGACTTACGAGTTGGCTTTAGTGTCATCCTCCCTATCGGATAAAGTCGATACACGGATATCACTGGATCAAAATTCGAATTTAAAATCCACTTATAAAATTGAACAATTATATTTCTCAAAAGCAATGCCTAATCTGTCCTTCAAAGACTAATTTCAACTCGACTCATTCTCACCCCGGGGAGTGGAATGGAGCCAAAACGCTTGGTTATGTCGATGACACAGATTAGAGACTTTCGAGTCATTCGATGACTAGATCGATTGTCTGATTGGCTCCCTCACCTAGTGAGAGATAGGGCTCAATTGCATGATTGATCGCTGGTTAGAAACTTTGAGTTTCACTTACGAGATATCAAGCTTTGATTAATAAAATTGTGAAATTTAATAAATGTAAGAGTCAATTAACAAAGTTGTTTGTTTTAGTAAACGTCCACAAGAACGTGGCTTGCTAAATGGAAACGGTACTTTGGGTTAATTAAAGATTCTATGACATTTAAGTAAGTGAGATTCAATTAATAAAGTTGTTTGTTTTAGTAAACGTCCACAAGAACGCGGCTTGCTAAATGGAAATGGAACTTTGGGATTAATTGAGGCTCGACAGTTATAGAAAGTCGTGGAGGACCGCATGTCAACGTAAACGTCCACAAGAACGTGGCTTGCGGTGGACATGTAGTTCCCGAGCGGTGGACTTAGTACTGAGAAATGGTATACACTTAGGTACGCTTTATAGTATCCTCCCCATCGGAGTCACTGCTATAATGATGTACGACCAAAGTAAAAATCCAATTATAAAATCGTTTGGATTAGTATACGTCCACAAGAACGTGGCATGCTAGTCTGATGGGATTTTGGAAATGATTGGTAGTTTAATGATATTATTTGAGTGAAATGATATCGAATTAAACTCATTGTTTGTTTTATATGGTATTATTCCCATTAAAAGTCAACAAACTCACTGAACCTGTTTTTATGGATTAAAGAAGAAACTTGGACATTGTCCTAACTGCAGAGGAGTACAAATATGTACTCCATGTAAATTGACCTGCTTAACCAAATGATGCTTCCACTACTGAGGAAAGGAAGCTCATTGGAAATGGATCAAGGCTATGAGATGACGCGAAGCAACATTATGACTTTCATGTCAAATGTGCTGCGACATCGGGATCATGTCATGACCATTACCTATGATATGACGCTTAACCTCAAGAAGTTTTGGTTATCAGGACAGGACAGCCGGGCAAAGTGAAATGAGGCAACTCATGACAGCCATCATTTCGGAAAGAACGCCCGTGAGGGATCACGTTCTTAGAATGATGGGCTATCTTTGTGAGATAGAGATTCTAGGATCAGTTATCGATGGGGTAACCCAAGTCGATATTGTGCTCCAGTCTCTGCCGAGAAGTTTTGAGCAGTTCCGCCTGAACTATAACATGAATAAGGGGTCTTATTCATTGGCGGAGCTCCTGATTGAACTTCTAGCGGCTGAGAGAATCTTTAAGGGTCCTCAAAGCACTTGTGGCTGAGAAATTGGCTCTTCCTAGGCCTTCGGGCGGCAAAAGGAAGAAGAAACAAATACGGAAACCCAGTGGGCCTAATGTATCTGGACCACGGAATGGGACAAGCAAGCCCAAGGGGCAACTGCTTCCGTTGTAAGCAGTTTGGATACTGGGGGTTTTAATTATCCTCTCAAGCAACAAGAAGTTGACTCTTCCTTAGTCACCGAAACATGTTTAGTGGTGTTATCTACCAGTACCTAGTGTGTGGATACGGGAACCACTAATCATGTCTGCACCTAAATGCAGGGGTTCCAGGAAACCCGGAGACTTAGAAAGGAAGAAGTTATAACCTACATAGGCAATAATGTTAAGGTAACAGCCGTTGCAGTGGGAGATGTTAAATGGTTTTAAACCGTAGGATTTTAGTTCTAATAAATTGTCTTTATGTGCCGGCATTTAGAAAGAATTTTCATTTCGGATTTCTAAATTGGCTTAGAATGGATATTCCGTTTCTTCTGATAGTTTCATACTTTTCAGAGTAGGAAACGGGGATATTATCTATTCTGGTACATTGATAGACAATTTAATACTAAATCCGTGTTCTTCCACAATGCAACAGACCGGAGCTAATAACACATTGTCGAACCCCAATAAGAGTAAAGATCTTTCTAGGATGAATCAAATGTACTTATGGCATCTTAGGCTAAATCATTTTAACTTAAGTACGATTCAAAGGATGAAAGCTGATGGACCACTCAGCTAGGTTGAAGGAAAGGACCTTCCAACCTTCGAATCATACTTGGATGTTTTAATGACCGAGCAACCCTTTACGGTTAAAGGGAAAAGATCCAAGAAAGTACTAGAGTTGATTCGCTCTGATATATGCAAACCACTTTGAGGAGTAAGGTATACTTATCAGGAAATGGGATTAACTCCCAACAGACTACACCATTTATGCCTCGGCAAAATAATGTGTTGTAAAGAAGGAATAGGACTCTTATAGATATGGGAAAATAGACAATAAGTTATTCGGAATTACCTAATTCGGTTTTGGGATATGCCTTGGAAACAGCGGCGTTTATCCTGAACTTGATTCCTTTGGAAACTTGTACAAATATTCGGCTGTTTATAGGATACCCTAAGAAAACGAATTGAGATATGTAATATAGTCCAAAGGACCAGGTATTCGTTGATTGCATCAACGTTCGGTTCTTAGACATGGACTATATATGCAAGAATCACAAGCCCAAGAGTAGAGTAATACTTAATGTGCTTAGAGGGACTAATCAAGACTTAGAACCAGCCTAACTGAGTAGTTCACTACTATAATCTTTAGTCACTAAAGATACACCGGAGCGTCGTCGTAGTGGGATGGTTGTTAGACAACCCAACAGGTTCATGTTTATAGGTGAGTCTTCGGACTTGTTACCTGGAGAACATGAAGCCGAACCCTGGATCTATGACGAGACGCTGAAAGATCAAGATGCTCAGTCTTGGCAAAATTCGACCCGGATTCTTTTGTCTTCACATGGAAGATGGAAGTCAAGACAGATTTCCTAAATCGAAGTCTTGACGGGGCCATCTGTGTGGGACAGCCAGAGAGATTCATCGAAAAGAGCCAAGAGCATTCGGTAAGCAAGCTTAATCAATCTTAGAATTAAAGGAAGCTTCAAGATCTTGGACACATGCGGACCTATGAGAAAATCCATTTCATGGATTCATTCAAGGCATGTTTAGGTCCTGAGTGTAATAAAGAAGTGACAGAAAAGATGTGGTGTTCTCTCATTCTTTATGTAGACGACATCCTTCTAAATTGGCAACAATATGAAAGATGTTATCGGACATAAAGGGACGGTTGTCCGAGTAATTCAATGTAAGAGACTTAGGAGAAGTCGGGAATGTTCTTGGGATCAAAGTAATAAATGATCGCCAGAAAAGAACATAGAACTTATCTCGAGCCTCATACATAAATACAATTCTTACTCGTTGCAGCATACAGAATTCCAAGAAAGGTCTTCACCTTTTAGATGTGGAATTCATCTATCTAAAGTTTTGTGTCTGACACAATAAAGGAGATAGATGAAGAGTAAGCAGTTCCCTGCACCTTAATGGTGGGAAGCTTAATGTATGTAATGCTATGCACGAGACTGATATCTACTATGCCGTGGGCATGGTGGTGAGATATCATAGTAATCCTGGAAAGGATCACTCGACTGATGTAAAGAACATGTTTAGGTTCCTGCAGAGGACCAGGAATTATGTTCTGAGTTACAAAGCAGTCAAGTTGTTTCCTTTGGATTACATAGAATTGGATTTCCAAATCAAACAGGGACAGTCGAAAGTCGAAGTCAGGCTATGTGTTCTCACTGTGAAGTGGAGTAGTCACATGGAAGAATGTAAAGCAGCAATGCATTACGGACTCTACCATGGAAACTGAAAGGATAACGACCTCTGAGGCAGTTAAAAGGTCAGTGTGGCTCCAGAACTTCCTAAGGGACTTAGATGTGGTTTCTAGTTCACCCAAAGCTATTTTGAATAGCGGTATTGGCAAACTTGAAATGCCACGAGTCCACAGTGGGAGATAACACGTAGAGCGCAAGTACCACCTGATTCGAGAAATCGTTTAGTAAGACGATGCAGTTGTCACCTAGATAGCATCGAGAGGATTACCTGGTAAAACCCGTTCACAGAGGCACTTCCAGCGAAAGCGTTGGGTAGGCGTGATGAGGTTATGGGAATCTGATGTTTGGGAGAGGGCGACTAGACTTTTAGTATAAGTGGGAGATTGATGGAGTTGTATTCTAAATGTCTAGTTTAGTGCAAATACGGAACTCCTTATCTATACCTTAATTCGAGATATGATTCAAGAATGATTGCATTTAATGCAATAGTCCTTGATGTATACGTTGTAGACAGTATGGCGTGAGGAGACATGCGGAAGATCATACTGTCGGTTACTCGTATACTATCGAACAGTAGCTCACGACTTAGATGGACAGGGACAATCCATCGGTACGTCGTAGTGTGACTGGTAGATAGTCGGTCTTGACTATCATGTTACACTCGTACACTTGGTGTATTGAGCAGGACCACGGGAGGGCGTTCGATTTATACTAATCGGAGTAATCGAACTAGACCTCAGATATTACGGATATGTGAGTTCTTAATCCCTATATAATTATAGGTGCGTGTGTCCAATGCTCGGTTCTTTGATGTGCCAATGAGTGAGATTAATTGATTAGTCAATATTCTCGGTAGATTGGGAATCGGCATTGTACACACGGCATGCTATAGATTATAGACAGGAAACCGTGTCCCATTTATTGGGTTGATGATGTCCCCGAGATGAGCTCATAAAGTTTATCATGTAAACCCTGCAGGTGGATTCGTTCCACATGATAATAAGGATGAGTGTTACTAGTCTCGGATAATAAGAAATGAATTAATTTAATTATTAGTAATTAATTAATTCATGGACATGCGATATCTTAAACACGGGGAAATATCACATATGTAATACGGCGGGAAAATTATTGACGGAATAATTTGAATTAATTAATTGGGAAATCATTTATAATTTTATAGTGGAATTAATTATAAATAAAATTGTGGAATTTAATTAAGGTTTTCCTTTTGGGACACCAAGTTAATTAAATTGCAATTTAAGCCTAATTAATTAATTGCCTATGGGTCCCTAGTGTGGCCTATATAAATCCCTCATCTCTCTTCTCTAAACCTACAAAACGCTGCTATTTTATTTTTGCGGAGAAAAATTAACTGTTAGCGCAATAATTTTTCTGTGAAAATAAATAGACTAGCGCAATTATATTTTTCTGTAGAAATAAAAAGCTAGCGCAAATATATTTCTGAGACAGAAACTTATTTTTCTTACGCTGGGGTTTGAGAGAGAAGAAGAAGAGAAACTCCAAGCGGATCGATGCCCACACATCGGCTGGAGCAAGAGGGCTAGGATACACGCTAGAAGACTCGAGGTCTCTGTCAATTCGGCTTCTCCGAATCACGCATCAAAGGTAAAGAATCGAAAACCCTATTCCGCATCTTATTCGATTCTTCTCGTACGTAATGATATAACGAACCACCGATCGTGTTCGATGGCTTGGGTTTCAATGGTCTCGGACTGCTGGGCGTTCTCCGATCGCCGGAACAGTAGTCGGATCGAGAAAAACGGCCAGAACAGCCCGAACAGCCGCGACCCGCTGCTGGAACAGCGACGCTGTCGGCCGACATGTATAACTGTCGGCCGACACAGCCCTGTCGGACGACACCCTCCTGGTGTCGGGCGACAGACAGGGCAGAAGCCCTCGGTTTTGCACGGTTGTGCCTCGTGCATGATGGCTGGGCGTAAACCGGGTCTGGGGCTTCGTGCTGAGTGTAGTAGGGACGCCGGGGGTCGACTGGGCTTGTCCGGATGTTCGAATGGTCGAACGGACTTGTCCCGGGTAGTCGATTTCCAACATTCGTCTCGTTGCTCGTCTAGGTCTCGATCCACCACCGACTCGTCTAAGTGCCAAGAGACGAACCCCTCCCACTGGAGTATCATCCCAGGCCTCGACGAGCGATCCGTGGTGTCCGTCGAACCCCCGCGGAGCTGCTGCCAAGAAACTAGCGAAACGGCGACCGCCGTTTAGGAAACGGCGACCGCCATTTGCCCTTCAGCAGCCCGCGGGTTCGACTTCTCGACCCTCGTTCGTCCGGCCTTCGATCTCGTCTCGATCCACCAAGCAGCAACAACATTACATAGTAAAGCTAACTACTTCCGACATCGATCCTATACAGGAATGATCGATCCTATACACCCGGATAAACGAAAAACGAAAAATAAAACCTAAACGACTCAACCCGTCGTTTCAACTATTACAAACAAGCAACCTTGTATAAAACAAAGACCTCGACAATCCCGAGAGTTTAACACACCACAACATACAGTACAATAAAACATGACCATAATAATCGGGTGATCCTGCAAAACAAACTCGCAAACAATACAAAGAACGTATAAACCTGGCTCTGATACCAATTGTTGGAAATCGACTACCCGGGATGCGTTCGTTCGATCGCTCGAACATCCGAACGATCCCAGTCGACATCCGGTGTCGCTACTTCGTTCGCTTTCCCAGCCCGTGCCCCGATTCACGCCCAGCCATTGCTCCGAAGGACAACCGCGCGAGCCGAGCGGGCTGCCAGAAAAACAGCAAAACGGCGGTCGCCGTTTAGAAACGGCGGTCGCCGTTTCTCCGCGAACAGCAACACGACGTTGCTGTTCCGGGCTCGTTTCCGGGTCGTTTTTCCTCTTCCGACTACCGATCCGAAGGTCCTGGAACCCCCAGTAGTCGAGGAATGCAACCCACAACCCCGGAACCCGATCTACGTTCATGTATGATCAACGAGAAATTAGATCGAATGAAATTGCGGAATTGAGATTCGATCTCATACCTTATCGGTCGATTGTTGAGACCTTAGAGCTTCTAATGTATGACTCTTCCCGACTCCAGCCGTTGTGTGGGCAACGATCCGCTAGGTACGTCCTTGTCTGCTCTCTCCTTTCTCAAACCACCGTATGATTATTCTCTATGTGAGAAATAATTATATTTGCGTTAACCCTTTTATTTTAACAGAAAAACTTTTTAATTGCGCTAACAATTAAACTTTTCTGCTGAAATAAAATGTTGCGGCGTTCTGTAGGTTTTAGGAGAGGGCAAGGGGGGTTTATATAGAGTTACATTAGGGACCTAAGGTTAAATTAATTAAGGGCTAAATTGAAATATTAATTAACTTGGAATACGTAAACGCAATTCCTTAATTAATCAATTTCAATTTTAATTATTATTCACTCCACTAAAAAATAATAATTGAATTCCCGAAATTAAATTAATATTATTTCAACAATAATATTTCCGCCGAAATTACATACACGACTTTCCCCGTGTTTAAGATATCGAACGTCCACGAATTTATTTAATTACTAATAATTAAATTAACTCGTTTCTTATTATCCGAGACTAGTACCACTCATCCTTATTATCATGTGGAACAAATCCACCTGCAGGGTTTACATGATAAACTTTATGAGCTCATCTCGGGGACGTCATCAACCCGATAAACGGGACACGGTTTCCTGTCTATAATCTATAGCATGCCGTGTGTACAATTCCGATTCCCAATTTACCGAGTATCTCGACTAATCAATTAGTCTCACTCATTGGCATATTAAAGAACCGAGAATTGGACACACGCACCTATAATTATATAGGGATTAGGAATTCGTATATCCGTAATCTCTGAGGTCTAGTTCGATTACGTCGATTAGTATAAATCGAACGCCCTCCCGTGGTCCTGCTCAATACACCAAGTGTACAAGTGTAACATAATAGTCAAGACCAACTATTACCCAGTCACACTACGACGTACCGATGGATTGTCCCTGTCCATCTAAGTCGTGAGCTTCTGTTTGATAATATACGAGTAACCGACAGTATGATCTTCCGCGTGTCTCCTCACGCCATACTGTCTACAACGTATATATCTAGGACTATTGCATTCAAGTACATGATAGACAAAATGCCGACAGTTTGATTAATAGATAATGTAAAACACAGATAAGGAGTTCCATATTGTCACTAAACTAGACATTTAGAATATAACTCCATCAAATACGTATGGATTTTCACATGCATGGGATGCATGGCATGCATGGGATGCATGGCTTGCATGGATTCATGTCACATGGTGTGACATGGCATGCCACACAAGCAAGGGGACCATATCTAATGCCATTTGGCATGATGATGTGGAAATGACCCTTCACCTCCCCATTATCCACCACTACTTGTGCATTATGATGCACATTATGGTGGGGGTTACATGGGAGGTTAATGGTGATCAATATAGTAATGAAAACATGTGTTTTCATATCACTTTTGATCAGCCAAGAAAATCATACACAAAATAAAGAGAGAAAAGAGTGAGAGAATCACTCAAGAACAAGCAAGCAAGTTCAATTCCGGGTTCGTGTGCAACACGTAGAGGCCGGGCCATTTGTGCGGCTTTCACATCCGGACGATCTAAAGGAGTGACGAGGTCATTCACAAGGAGAGCTTCGAGAGGCTGATTTATTTGAGGTGGTTCAATCGACTCAACACCACCTCAACGACATCAACGAATCACTTCGTCACCAAAAGTAAGTAATCGTCTAACCTTATATATATATATATATTGGATGTGTATATATATATGTTTATATGTGTTCTTATACACATTAAGTGTGCACTAAGATCATGGCATAGTAGATCTATTGCTTTACACGCTTCCGCACACACGGTATATCGATCGGATCGGTATACCGGTACATTCACCTCGTCCCTAAGACCATCAGACGGCATCGCTTGCGACACCTCTGGATTTGAAGTTTCGCCAACTTTGGCTTTCCCTTTGCGAGCAGCTTCTATCACTCCATCAAAAATATCATCATCGGTCTTCTCACCATCATCCTCGTCATCATCTTCACTTTCAAAATTTTTCTTGGCCAAGTCAGAGTGAGCTTCCTTGATTGCATCCTTGAAGAGAGAGTATATAAAAGTATCCCTCAAACTTCCACTTTGAGAGCCAACAGTGATTCCTTCACCCAATCCTCCCCCTTGTTGGATCTGAAATTGAAGTTCCTTGAAAGCCTCCTTGGATTCAATCTATGCGTCAATCATTTTGTTGTAAGCCACAACATGCTCAGCTTGACGCTTCTCAACTTTCTGAACAGAGGCCATGAACTTGTGAACATCAGCTGAGGGAACAACAGTTCGGTGGCCATGAATCAGATGGAAAGGATTTTTGTGAGGTGGTAACCCCGAAGACAGACCGAAACCACGAGGCACAGGAGTTAGCGACTTTTTCTTTTCCTCAGTCACTGGCTCCGCTTCAACATCGACAGCTGCAGTCTTCTGACGCTTCCCTTTTGATGATTCACTCATCACAACAGACTTACGTTTTTTCGGAGGTTTTTGTGGTGAAGGAGGAGGAGTGACAGGTTCTGGGACCTTGCCTCGAGGAGTGCTAGCTGTCCAAGGAAGATCAATCACTCTGTGTTTTGGGTTCAAGTAAGTGTAAGTGATTTTAACAGCACCATTCTTCTTCATCGACTTCTCAACTGCAGTCATCGGAATAAAACCTTGATCGTGAAGCATGCCATAGATCAAGCAAGGATGCGTGAGACGAAATCTTTTTCGTTTCGGTAAGTCAAGTTCACGTTTGATTGCTTCATCTGAGATTCTAGCGATCTTGCATGAATCAGCAAAAATTAATCTGCCAAGGTTGACCTGTTCACCGCAGCCAAGACAGAAAATGAGATGCATAAGTTCGTTGGACATCATTGTCTCATCAGGATTAGCAATCCAATTCGACATCTCAATTCGATGTAGTATGCCAAAAAAGGCAGAGAGTTTTGAGGGTGGGGGTGAGGCAGATTTTACTTTTCCCTTGGTGAGAAAAGTTCCAATTTTCAGATCGTCAGCTCTGTCTTCAGCAGACGGAGTAACCCAAGTTCCCTGAACAGTAGATCTCTTGAGAAAACGGTTGATGGCAGAAGGACGAAAGTTATAGAGTTTCTTACGAAACACAAAAGATCCAAACAGACGGTTTTTCGGATCAGCAAACTCGGGAGACAGATTGGCATAGAACTTGTACAGAATGGGAACCGAGTAGCGATAGGTAAGTTGAACTGAATCACGAAGATTCATACTTTCGAAAAATTCCTTGACCCCATGGCTTTCATAATCATCCTTGCGGATAGTTCGGTCAGAGAAAATTTGCAGTTGTTCGATCAAGCGATGACGTCTTTCAGCAGTCGGAGTGTAGAAGTCATGAGAGTGTGGTTTCAGACATTCTCCAAAGGATTGAACATAGAGAACTCCTTCAGTCGATTCAGAGGAACGAGGAGAGTGAGGAACCATCGGCGGTTTAGATCCTTGGGATTTTGATTTTCCAGTAGATTCATCAGTCTTTTTCTTACGTGCTTCACTGCTAGTAGTTGGCTGTCTTTCAGACACGACACCTGACGCTGTAGGTTTCGCTTTCTTGGGATCATTGACAGCTGTGACTGTCGATTGTTTCTGTGATGAAGGTTTAACCTTCTTACCATCCTCAGTGATCTCGCCAGCTGCGAGCATCCGATTATAATCTTTGCCAGAGACATTTCCTTTATAAGTGCGAAAGAACCCAGACTTAGGATCTTTCGCAGACTTAGTGTCCTTGGATGATTGACGAGCCGATGAGTGAGCAGGATCAGCAGACTTAGTTAAGTCAATAGTTGGTTCAGCAGATGAAGTCTTGCTGGAATGTCGTTCAACTTTGTCCAAGTGAGCCTGGAGCTCTTCATAAGCAGCTTTCTTGGACTTGGGAGATTGAGCTTTCTTAAACTGCTCATTCAAGTAAACAGTCATATCAGCTAGCATGTCATCCATGTTTGAAGTAGACATATCGAACAGAACTGATAGCTGTCAGCTGTGAGACTGTCAACTCTAAAGAGAACCTTCAACTGCGAGACTAAGGACGAGAAGCCGGATGCGCAAAGCTAGAGTCGCCGGATGCGACGGAAAAGAAAAAAAACTAGAAAACCTAAGAATTTCGAACTCGAGAGCTAGCAGTCGACAACTGAGAGTCTTGAATACTTAGAGAATTTTAAAGTTTGAAGGCGCACTTAATAGGGTTATTGGAGGTCCTATATATAGGAAAAAATTTGAGCGGCCCGTCCGGAATAAAAATACACAGTCCAACACCTGCAAAAAGGCCCAACTCAAGAAGGAAATTCAGCCCATCAGTACAAAATTAAAAAAAAAATTAATAAATAATTAAATTAAATATTAGAAATAATATATATATATATATATAAACATAAAAGTAATAATAAAGAAAATCAAACCGACGACGTTCGAACGTTGAGTCGGTGAATTTTTCGGATCATGTATCCAGCGACAATGGACACACAGCTTGAGTAGCTGAGTTGTAGTTGCTGAGTCGCCGAATGTTGAGGTTAGGAACCATTGAAAGGAGACACGAATATTGAGTCGCTGTGTCTGTGGGTCGCTGAAACTTTCGTTTGGCAAAAACCAGCGACTAGAGGTGAAAGTCGCCAGTTCCCGAGTGTTGAAGATCCCAGCGACGAACATTTGAGTCGCTGAGTCGCCGCCGATAATGTTGGAGTTATGTACTTAATGTCTAGAATTAAGTAACGGTAACTCCCGATCATAGCATTTAATCTATTTAATTAATAAACAATCGTTTGCATTTAATTATTGATAATTAAATATAAGCAAAATATAGTCCTGGATTATATACGTTGTAGTTAGTGTTGGAGTTGTGTACTTAATGTCTAGATTTAAGTAACGGTAACTCCCGGTCATTGCCATTTATCTATTTAATTGAATAAACAATTATTTGCGTTTAATTATTTATAATTAAAATATATGCAAATTATAGTCCTAGATTATATACGTTGTAGTTAGTATGGTGTGCGACGTCACACGGAAGATCATACTATCGGTTGCTCGTATTTAATCGAACAGTTTCTCACGACCTAGATGGACACGGACCAATCCATCGGTATAGTCGTTGTATGAGAGAGAAAATAATTTGTCTTAATTATTTTATCATACTTGTACACTTGGTGTATTGAGCGGATCTACTTGAGATTTATCGATTAGGATTGCCGGCGATAATCGATTCAAGTCTCAGTGTATTTTATTCTTAATCCCCGATACTATTGCGGGTGTGTATATTTAATATAAGTGACTTTGATTTACCAAAGGAATTAACCGATTAAATTATTCGGTTAATTACCGGTTAAGTTGGGTCGCTATATTTTATATATGACATGCCGTGAATACTTGACGGGAAAGTGTATCCCGTAAGGGTTGATAATATCCCCGAGATGAGTTCATAAGGAATTATTACGTAAACCCTGCAGGTGGATTTGTTCCGCATAATAATTAAGGTTGAATGGTACTAGTCTCGGATATAAGAGATGAATAAATTAATTAGCAATAAATTAATTTTATTCATGGATATTTATATCTTAAATACACGGAATAAATAATACTACCGGAGAAATATTATTTGATATAATATGGTTTAATATTGGGAGTGCAATTAATTTATATAGTGGAAAATAAATTGATTAATATTGATAAGGATTAATGGACTTGAGCATTGGGCTCAATTTAATCTTCAATATTGGAAGCCCAATATTCCACCTCCTTAAGATCCCCTACGTAGCCTATAAAAGCACTACATGGTCTTCTCTATTCTCATAACTTGAAGAACACAATTCTAGAGAGAGAAAGTAGAGAGGGAGATCCATGGAGTTCGGTAGATCGTCGCCCACACGACGTCCGGGCTAGTGCAAGGAATACGTGGGAAGATCTCAAGGTCATCATAAGATCTCGTTTCTCCGCACAACGAATCGAAAGGTGAATTAAATTTCCGCAATTTAATTCAAGTTTTATTGAATCAATTATCGAAGAACAAAGATCCAAAAGTTCGAACCCGGATTAGACGGACGATCGCGTGGTGGTGGCGAAGCCACCGGACCACGGGCGATCGCCTGAACTAGGGTTCGCGGCGCGCGGAGGAAAGAACCCTCGGCTGGGCCGAGGGCTTGCGATCGATCCAAGGATCGATCGCTGGGGGCGCGGACTGGTGCCGCACCCCACCCGCCGTGAAGGCAGGGCTCCTCCAGGCGGCGGCGAGTCGCCGGACTCGCCGCAAGGGGCTGCTGGGCAGCCCCATCGATCGCGAAGATCGAACGCGATCTTCGATCGCGTGAACCCCGTCTCGCGGGGGTTCGGCTGGGGGCGGGGTGCGTGGTCTCCAAAGGCTGGACTCCGGCGGATGAGTCGGCGTTCATGTGATCTCCGGCGAAGGGTTTGATCGGGTTATTGGTTTCCGCAAATTTTAATAACCCGGGATATCGAATTCCAACAGTTAGTATGGTGTGCGACGTCACACAAAAGATCATACTCTCGGTTACTCGTATTTAATCAAACAGTTGCTCACGACCTAGATGGACATGGACCAATCCATCGGTATAGTCGTTGTGTGAGAGAGAAAATAATTTGTCTTAATTATTTTATCACACTTGTACACTTGGTGTATTGGGCGGATCGCTTGAGACTTATCAATTAGGATTGCCGTTGATAATTGATTCAAGTCTCAGAGTATTTTATTCTCAATCTCCGATACTATTGTGGGTGTGTATATTTAATATAAGTGACTTTGATTTTCCAAAGGAATTAACCGATTTAACTATTGGGTTAATTACCGGCTAAGTGGGTCACTATATTTTATATATGACATGCCGTGAATACTTGACGGGAAAGTGTATCCCGGAAGGGTTGATAATATCCCCAAGATGAGTTCATAAGGAATTATTTTGTAAACCTCATGAGTGGATTTGTTCCGCATAATAATTAAGGTTGAATGGTACTAGTCTCGGATACAAGAGATGAATAAATTAATTAGCAATAAATTAATTTTATTCATGGATATTTAAATCTTAAATACACGGAATAAATAATACTACCGAAGAAATATTATTTGATATAATATGGTTTAATATTGGGAGTACAATTAATTTATATAGTGGAAAATAAATTAATTAATATTGATGTGATTAATAGATTTGGGCTTGGGCTCAATTTAATCATCAATATTGGAAGCCCAATATTCAACCTCCTTTAGATCCCCTACGTAGCCTATAAAAGCACTACATGGTCTTCACAATTTAATACACCATAAGATTATCATACTTGATATTCTAGAGAGTTCGTGAAGTAGATCCATAAAGTTCGGAGGATCGTCGCCCACACGACGTTCGAACGAGGTGCAAGGAATACGTAGGAAGATTCAAAGGTCTTCAATTGATTTCGTTTCTCTGCACAACGAATCAAAGGTAAAATCATAAACTCCCTTGTGTGATTTTATGTAAATTCATTGTAATATATACTTGAACGCACGATCCGGGAAAACGACGAACCTCGGGGACGGGGATTCGAGATCCCCGGCGAGGATCGAGAGGGGCGGCCGAACCCTAGGGTTCGACCGCCGGCGCGCGGACGAGGGGAGCCCCGGCTGAAGCCGGGGCATGCGATCGACCCCGTCGATCGCTGGGGGTTCGCCGTGGGCTGGTGCCACGGCGGGTGGACCCCCCAGCAACCCTCGACCGGCGGCATGCGCACGGGAGGAGCCCCGGCTGGACGCCGGGGCATGCGATCGACCGTGAGTTCGATCGCGAGGGAAGCCGCGGCTTGGCCGCGGCGGGTCAGCTGGGAGCTGACCGCCCTCCTCTGGCGGCGGCGGTGAGTCGCCGGATTCACCACCGGGGGCTGCTAGGCAGCCCCAGCGATCGCATGTTGCGCGATCGCGAGCCCCACGGTGGGGCTCGGCTAGGGTTTAGCCGCGGGTTCATCCCGCGGCGATACTATTGTCGGGCCCGGTTCTTCGTGGTGTTCGTGATCGGTTTCCGGCGACGGGATTTCGGTCGGGGTTATCGGTTCCGCAATTTTGATACCCCGGGATATCGATTTCCAACAATTGGTATCAGAGCGTTTGGTTTCGTGTTCATGTATATGTTCAATTATCGTTCTACCTTGCAGGGCAGGGATTCCGACTATCATGGTTTAATTAATTGTTAATTATTTTTACCATGATTATTCGTTTATTAAACTGTAGGACATGTCGAGATTCGTTTTGTGTGGATGAATGCTTGTAATAGTAAAAATTCGGGGGTTGACCGAATTTAGATTTATTATTATTGTTCTATGTTTTCCGTAAATTGTATAGGGTCGATTTCATGTATAGAATCGATACCGGAATTGTAAATTTATTTTTTGTAATTTATTTACGTTGGATCGATGCCGAGACGACCGCCGGAGAACACGTGTGACGAAGAAGACGAAGAGGACGAAGGACCGGGGATCGATCAAACCCCTTGATCGATCCCGAGCGATCGACCGCGAGGAGGGGGGCGATCGCCCTCGGCTGGGGCTGCCGCCGGTCACGGTGGCGGCTGGTCGGCTGGGCTGGGCGGCGGCGCTCCTCCGGTGGTGGTGGTCGATCGGTTGGGGGTGGTGCGGGGATCCCCACCCCGTGCTACTCCTAACCGACATACACTTTCCTAATTGATTCGGTTTTCCTATTTTGAGTATTCCTAAGTTTGGGAACTCTCATGGAAATAGGAAAAGAATTAATTGGAATTAATTTATTTCCTTATTCTATTATAGAAGTCTTCTAGAATATTCAAGTCTTACTTGGATAGGATTCTAGAGATTTAATAGAATTGGAAAGGAAAATAATTAATTAATAAATTAATTTATTTCCTAATTGATTATTCCTATTTTATGGGAATTTTCATGGACATGGAAATTAATTAATTTTGGAAAGTAGAAGAGTCCTAATTTATTTTATTTCCTTATTCTATTAAAGAAATCTTCTAGAATGTTCCAAGTCTTACTTGGATAGAATTCTAGAGATTTAATAGAATTAGAAAGGAAAAATAAATAAATAAAAATATTAATAATATTTAATTTTATTTTTGATTTATTCGATTGACTTAATTTTCGAATTAAGTATCTTTTGGATTTATTAAAAATAAATAGATTTAAATATTGGGATTAATATTTTCGTCACATGGAGCATTTAAGAACGAAGACTGAAGACTAGAAAATGCGTACGGAGATGGAATAAAGCCATGATAGTCGGAAAATAATTTTCTAGCATTATTTTGACTATGTGATACTATGTGCTTTATTGCTTGTATGCATGCTATATGTGTTTACTTTATGCACTAGATAGCGTATCCCTTTGTTATAAAAAGCTAAGTGGGAGAGGGGATGGAAACATTCCCATGGTCTCCATTACTGTTCTCTTGGTGACATTTATGAGCTTTCGAAGTTCATATAGATATGTCATTGGAGGAGAATTCTTGTAATTCCTTTTACAAGAAACATTGATTAAGTCTATCAAACAATGCCTAATTTGTCTTTCTGAAACTGACTTCAAGTCGACTCATTCTCACCCCGGGGAGTGGAATGGAGCCAAAGCCACTTGGTCATGTGGATGACACAAATTAGAGACCTTCGTACCATTTCTTGAAATGGATCGATTGTCTGCTCGGCTCCCTCATCTAATGAGAGATAGGGTTGTTCGCATGGTGAATCACTGGTTAGAAACTTCGAGTTTCACTTATGATTCTCCGCGTCTTGATTTGCGAAATCAAATGGTTAAGTAATTGGATGTCAATTGTAAAAATCTTTTGGTGTAGTAAACGTCCACAGTATCGTGGCTTGCTATACTGGATGGGATTTTGGATCAATTGATGTAGACAGTTATAGAAGAAAGTGAAGGATCGTATGTTAACGTAAACGTCCACACTATCGTGGCTTGCGGTGACATACGAGTCTCAAACAATCTTCTTAGTACTGAGTAATGGTTTACACTTAGGTACGCTCTATAGTATTCTTCCCATCGAAGTAACGCTATAGTGATGTACGACCTGTTGGAAATCGATATCCCGGGCTATTAAAATTTGCGGAAAATAATAACCCGACCGAAATCCTCGATCGCCGGAGATCCGACCGCGAACCACCGCACGAGCCGAGGCTCGACTGAGCATCGCACAGGCGAACCCGCGTGCCCAGCCGAGCCCCCGCACGGGGCTCGCGATCATCTCACGATGATCGCTGGGATACCTTACGGCATCCGCGGGGCTGCTCGTAGCAGCCCCGCAACGAGCTCAGGGCTCGCTGCCCAGCGGGGCCTAGCCCCCGCACGCATCCGCTGCTGGCGATCCCGCAGCACGTACGGGGTCGCTGCGGGTGACCCCGCAGCTTACCCGCGATCGAGCTCACAGGCTCGATCGCCCCTCGGCTCCACCCG
The DNA here is from genome assembly GCA_954870475.1 of Euphrasia confusa. Taxonomy (NCBI): domain Eukaryota; kingdom Viridiplantae; phylum Streptophyta; class Magnoliopsida; order Lamiales; family Orobanchaceae; genus Euphrasia; species Euphrasia confusa. Next base: position 19,436,361 of record OX940963.1, on the reverse strand, counting down.
AGGGCTTCCCGCGACGCGCCGCCGACGAGGGTAGCCGGAGGGATCCGCCGCGGCGCCAGCCCGCGGAATCCCCGGCGATCGACCGGAGTTGATCGCATGCCCCGGCGTCCAGCCGGGGCTTTCCCTTGTCGCGCGTCCCGGCGGTCCGAACCCTAGGGTTCGACCGCCACCTTCGATCCTCGCCGGGGATCTCGAATCCCCGTCCCCGAGGTTCGTCGTTTAACCAGATCGTGTGTTCATGTACATGTCACAATTAATATCACATAAAATCACACAAGGGTTTTATGATATTACCTTCGATTCATTGTGCGGAGAAACGAAATCAAGTTGAAGACCTTACGACCTTCCCACGTATTCCTTGCACTAGCTTGAACGTCGGGTGGGCGACGATCCTCCAAGCTTATGGATCTACTTCACGAACTCTCTAGAATATCAAGTATGATATTCTTATGGTGTAGGTTGGATATGAATTGTGAAGACCTAAAGGAGGTGGAATATTGGGCTTCCAATATTGATGATTAAATTGAGCCCAAGCCCAAATCTATTAATCCCATCAATATTAATTAATTTATTTTTCACTATATAAATTAATTGCACTCCCAATATTAAACCATATTATATCAAATAATATTTCTCCGGTAGTATTATTTATTCCGTGTATTTAAGATTTAAATATCAATGAATAAAATTAATTTATTGCTAATTAATTTATTCATCTCTTATATCCGAGTCTTACCATTCAACCTTAATTATTATGCGGAACAAATCCACTCATGAGGTTTACATAATAATTCCTTATGAACTCATCTCGGGGATATTATCAACCCTTCCGGGATACACTTTCCCGTCAAGTATTCACGGCATGTCGTATATAAAATATAGTGACCCAACTTAGCCGGTAATTAACCCAATAATTAACTCGGTTAATTCCTTTGGTAAATCAAAGTCACTTATATTAAATATACACACCCGCAATAGTATCGGGGATTGAGAATAAAATACTCTGAGACTTGAATCAATTATCAACGACAATCCTAATTGATAAGTCTCAAGCGATCCGCCCAATACACCAAGTGTACAAGTGTGATAAAATAATTAAGACAAATTATTTTCTCTCTCACACAACGACTATACCGATGGATTGGTCTGTGTCCATCTAGGTCGTGAGCAACTGTTTGATTAAATACGAGTAACCGATAGTATGATCTTCTGTGTGGCGTCGCACACCATACTAACTACAACGTATAGAATCCAGGACTATATTATGCATATATTTAATTATCAATAATTAAATGCAAACGATTGTTTATTAATTAAATAGATTAAATGCTATGACCGGGAGTTACCGTTACTTAAATCTAGACATTAAGTACACAACTCCAACAATCTCCCACTTGTACTAAGGTCTAGTCATTTCCTCCAAACTCCCGACTCCCATACTCATCACGTGCTTAAGTTGTACTTGCAAGAAGTACCATGTGAATGAGCAATCTAGGTTGCCGCTCTGAATTTATCTTGGTGACTACAGCGTCGTCTCCTTCGACGATGACTCGTATCAGGTGGTACTTGCTCTATGTGTTATCATCACCTTTTGACTTATGACTTCTTCCAGTTTACCATGCACCGCTATAGAATAGCCTTTGGTAAACTAAGAGTCATATCCAAGTCCAGAGGTTATCCCGGAACCTAACCAAAACTTCCGCTGCCTCTGAGGCTGCTATTCGGTTATGAGAGAGTCCGAGATGCATCCTGCATATCACTCTTTCATTTCAAGGTTCCACCTCTTTCCAAAAGTGAACACATAGCCTTATATCGACTTACACTGGTCCTTCCCTGATTTGAGATCTGAGAATATGTAATCCAAGAAGATCTCGTCTTGCTTAGTAATCTAGTACTTTCAATTACTTTTACAGCATTCGAATATCTCTTGTCCAGATTACTTTGATATCCTCCCACTACGCAAACCGCATAGTTGATATCAGGTTCTTGTTTTATAACATTGCATTTATAAAGCTTTCCACACTTGAAGTGTAGGAAACTGCTTTGTCTGCATCTATCTCCTTCATGTGTTCGAAACACATACTCTTTAGATAGATATATATTCTGTATCTGAAAGGCAATAACCTTTCTCAGAACTATGCATGTTTAAAACAAACCATAATCGTATAAGATATCTAGGAGAAGTACAATGTTCTTATCCTTAGATCGAAAGATCTCAAGAACATGTTCCAACTTCTACTCAATCTTATATCCCGATTTATTTAGACAACCATCATCTTATGTCTGACGACACTTTTACATTGTTGCCAATGATAAAATGCTATCTACATAAAATTCCGAGAAACACCACCTTGTTTCCACCACGTTTCCAATACACTTTTCATCTATGCCTTTTGATGAATCCATCAGATGGACTATCTCATCAATTCGCAAGTTCCACGATTTACAGCCTTGCATCAATTCCATAAATGGATTGAGTTGTACTCTAAATGATCTTGCCTCTTAACAATAAACCTTTATTGTTTTCTAAGCAGGCACATTTAGATCTACTACTTTCAATGTGCAGAGCTAGGGATCGATTTCATCTTTACTAGATCCAGAGTTCGAAACTCTTCTAGTCTCATGAACATCTCTGGTCGAATGTGCAGAGCTAGGGATCGATTTCATCTTTACTAGATCCAGAGTTCGAAACTCTTCTAGTCTCATGAACATCTCTGGTCGTCAAGCAACCTCCCATTGCAATGGCATTCTGGTGTATTAACAGTAATAACAGTAGGTGCAGTTAGTGGTGTACTTCTACTCGGTTTGGCTGGTTCTAAGTCTTTGTCCTTTTCTCATTTCAAGGTATTACGTCAGTTAGGGCTTTGTAGTTCATCTAATAGTCTTCCTCTGAGAACCGGGCGTTAGAGCTTATAACGTCCTTCTGCTTCATAGTACTATAGAACACAATATTTTTGTTCATCTAGGATATCCTACAACCACGTTGAATGTGCTGTTGTTTCCAGAGATATCCATAGAACATAGGTAGTTCCGAACAACTTGTTATTTTACTATTAGAATCCCATTTCTTATTTCGGACACACCATTTCTACACGTAAGTGTATGGTGCATTCATTTGGGATTTAATCCCATTCTTTGATTATGCTATGTGTTATTTAGATAGGTGGTAGCCTCCGCGACTAAGTCGCAGACTTCTAATGGATATACTTCGAAGGTTCCCCGTAATTGCTTTGTGACTAAAACCACTTCGCTTTTATAGCACATCAAGTATTCTAATCCATCTTCGAGTATTCTATAAAAGAATCACTCGCACTTTTCTAATTACACATATGTCTGCATATATCATTGATCATTCTCAATACTTCTCTGAATTCTACCCTTTACCATAAGGCATGCTCAGTTGTATTATCTTCCAAATTCAATTCTTAGGTCGGAAGGTCCATTCCTTCAACTATAATTGATCAAATCAATTTCGACCTTTTGAATCTTATTTGAATAAATACTACTAAGTATAAGAATCCACAAGTATAATGATTTAACAAGAAATATATCTAATAAGTAAAACAAGTTATAGAACGGTTTGTTGCATCGTGGTAGACTAAGGATTCATATTATTGCTATCTAATGTACCAGAATAGATAATACCATTATTTCTTATCAAAATCATCAACATGATTAAAGAAATAAAATATCCATTCATAAATAATAGAAATCCAGAACAGAAGTTCTTTCTAAAATTAAAGGGTACATAAAGCAATAAACTCAAATGAAATCCTAATTAACTACTTAAAAGCAGATAAATGTCTTCCACTGCAACAGCTGCCTCCTCTACAGCTTTGCCCATGTAGACTCGAACTCTTCTTCTCTAAGTCGCCGGGTTTTCTGGAACCCCTGCATTTGAAAATGCACATACCGTCAGTGGTTCCATATCTACACACCAGAATTCTGGTAGATAATACCGCTGACTATGTTTTTACGACTAAAGAAAAATTCGTACCTTTGAGGGGACATTCAGACTTCCAGTGTCCAGACTTATTGCATCGGAAGCACTTGCCTCTTGGCTTGGCAGCCCCCACTCGTGGTCCATTCCTCTTGGCACCATTGGGTTTCCAGGCTTGCTTCCTTTTCTTGCCCCTACCTCCAACAGGCTTCAAGCCTTTGGAATTGGTAGCTACAAGCGCTTGAGACTTGCCCTTCTTGTAGATCCCCTCTGCCGCCTTTAGTTCAGTCAGGAGTTGCGCAAGAGTATAAGACAGTTTACCCATATTATAACTCATGCGAAACTGCTCAAAACTAGGGGTCAGAGACTGGAGTATGATGTCGACTTGCGTCTCTCCATCAATTTGAGCTCCTAGGATCTCAAGTTCATTCAACAAAGTCATCATCTTAAGAACGTGCTCCCCAACGGGCGTTCCTTCAGACTGAGTAGTTGTCATAAGGACTCTCATGGCTTCTTGCCTTGCCGCACGATCTTGCTGCCCAAACATATCCTTGAGGTTGTACAACATATCCTCGGTAGTGTCCATCGACTCATGTTGGGTTTGGAGTACATTTGATATAGAAGCCAAAATATAACACCTAGCCATTTCATCAGCCTTTTTCCACTTCCGATATGCTTCCTTTTCCTCATTAGTTGAGGCATCCGTGGGCTCAGCAGGACATGCATCATAGAGTACAAATTTGTACTCTTCAGAAGTCAGGACAATGTCCAAATTTCTCCTCCAATCAATATAATTGGGGCCAGTGAGTTTATTCTCCTTGAGTATCACAGAAAGTGGATTCATAGCTATTCTCTAAACCTATAAGCACATTTAAACAAACAATCAATTTAATGTCCGATATTATCTCCCTCAAATAATATCATTAAATTACTAATTACATCTAAAATCCCATCATATATGGCAAGCCACGATAGTGTGGACGTTTACCTATCCAAATGATTTCGTAATTAGATTTGCTTCGGTCGTACATCACTATAGCGTTACTTCGATGGGAAGAATACTATAGAGCGTACCTAAGTGTAAACCATTACTCAGTACTAAGAAGATTGTTTGAGACTCGTATGTTACCGCAAGCCACGATAGTGTGGACGTTTACGTTAACACACGATCCTTCACTTTCTTCTATAATTGTCTACATCAATTGATCCAAAATCCCATTCAGTATAGCAAGCCACGATAGTGTGGACGTTTACTACACCAAAAGACTTTTACAATTGACATCAAATTACTTGAAGCATTCGATTTCGTAAATCAAGACGCGGAGAATCATAAGTGAAACTCGAAGTTTCTAACCAGTGATTCACCATGCGAACAACCCTATCTCTCATTAGATGAGGGAGCCGAGCAGACAATCGATCCACCTTCAAAAGGATGGTACGAATGTCTCTAATTTGTGTCATCCACATGACCAAGTGGCTTTGGCTCCATTCCACTCCCCGGGGTGAGAATGAGTCGACTTGAAGTCAGTTTCAGAAAGACAAATTAGGCATTGTTTGATAGACTTAATCAATGTTTCTTGTAAAAGGAATTACAAGAATTCTCCTCCAATGACATGTCTATATGAACTTCGAAAGCTCATAAATGTCACCAAGAGAACAGTAATGGAGACCATGGGAATGTTTCTATCCCCTCTCCCACTTAGCTTTTTATAACAAAGGGATACGCTATATAGTGCATAAAGTAAACACATATAGCATGCATACAAGCAATAAAGCACATAATATCACATAGTCAAAATAATGCTAGAAAATTATTTTCCGACTATCATGGCTTTATTCCATCTCCGTACGCATCTTCTAGTCTTCAGTCTTCGTTCTTGAATGCTCCATGTGACGAGAATATTAATCCCAATATTTAAATCTATTTATTTTTAATAAATCCAAAAGATACTTAATTCGAAAATTAAGTCAATCGAATAAATCAAATATAAAATTAAATATTATTAGTATTTTTATTTATTTATTTTTCCTTTCTAATTCTATTAAATCTCTTGAATCCTATCCAAGTAAGACTTGGAACATTCTAGAAGATTTCTATAATAGAATAAGGAAATAAAATAAATTTGGACTCTTCTACTTTCCAAAATTAATTAATTTCCATGTCCATGAAAATTCACATAAAATAGGAATAATCAATTAGGAAATAAATTAATTTATTAATTAATTATTTTCCTTTCCAATTCTATTAAATCTCTAGAATCCTATCCAAGTAAGACTTGAATATTCTAGAAGATTTCTATAATAAAATAAGGAAATAAATTAATTTCAATTAATTATTTTCCTATTTCCATGAGAGTTCCCAAACTTAGGAATACTCAAAATAGGAAAACCGAATCAATTAGGAAAGTGAATCTTGGTAGGAGTAGCATGGGTTGGGAAACCCCACACCACCCCCACCATCGACCACCACCACGGGGGACCACCACCGCCGCCGCCCCCAGCCCACGCGCCACCACCACCGGTGGCCGGCGTGGCCGGAAGCCCTAGCGGGCAGCCCCTTTGTGGGGTCGATCGATCCTCATGGGGATGATCGCCCCCCCCCCCCCCCCCCCCCCCCCGGTTTTTCGTCCTCTTCGTCTTCTTCGTCACACTTGTTCTCCGGCGGTCGTCTCGGCATCGATCCAACGTAAATAAATTACAAAAAAAAAAAATTACAATTCCGGTATCGATTCTATACATGAAATCGACCCAATACAATTTCCGGAAAACATAGAACAATAATAATAAATCTAAATTCGGTCAACCCCCGAATTTTTACTATTACAAGCATTCATCCACACAAAACGAATCTCGACATGTCCGAGAGTTTAATAAACGAATAATCATGGTAAAAATAATTAACAATTAATTAAACCATGATAGTCGGATCCCTGCAAAGTAGAACGATAATTGAACATATACATGAACACGAAACCAAACGCTCTGATACCAATTGTTGGAAATCGATATCCCGGACTATTAAAATTTGCGGAAAATAATAACCCGACCGAAATTCTCGATCGCCGGAGATCCGACCGCGAACCACCGCACGAGACGAGGCTCGACCGAGCATCGCACGGGCGAACCCGCGCGCCCAGCCGAGCCCCCGCACGGGGCTCGCGATCATCTCACGATGATCGCTGGGATGCCTTACGGCATCCCCGGGGCTGCTCGTAGCAGCCCCGCAGCGAGCTCACGGCTCGCTGCCCAGCGGGGCCTAGCCCCCGCACGCATCCGCTGCGGGCGATCCCGCAGCACGTACGGGGTCGCTGCGGGTGACCCCGCAGCTTACCTGCGATCGAGCTCACAGGCTCTGTTGGAAATCGATATCCCGAAATTAATAAATTTAAATAAATAAATTATCTAATTAATTCCGACCGAAATCCCTCGGAGATCGAATATCCGAATTGTCAAAATTGCGGAACCGATAACCCAATCGAAATCCCGATCGCCGAAAAACAACCACGAACCACCACGCGAACCGGGCCCGACCAAACAACCACCGCCGCGGGATAAACCCGCGGCATGTCCAGCCGAGCCCCACGAAGGGCTCGCGATCGAACACGATCGCCGGGTTGCTCACGGCAACCCTACGACGAGTCCGGCGACTCGCCGTCCGCGGAGGAGGGGGCTGCTCGCCGTGCGAGCAGCAGCGGCACCAGCCCGCGCTCGATCGTATCCCCGGCGTCCAGCCGGGGTCCTTCGTGCATCGCCGGCGGTCGAAGCCCTAGGGCTCGACCGCCACCCTCGGCGTCCAGCCGAGGGTTCGTCCTCTTGATCTCGGCGAGGATCTCTCGACCTCCCGCGGTCCGGTGATCCTCGATCACCACCGCGAGGTCGATCCTCATCCCCGGGTTCGTCCCTCGGATCTTGGTTCATGATATTTTTACGATAATTAAACGATAAAATCATAAAGAGGGTCTTACGATTTACCTCGTTCTCGTTGTTCGGAAAAACGAAGAACTCAATTTGACGACCTTGAGATCTTCCCACGTATTCCTTGCACTAGCTCGGACGTCGTGGGGCGACGATCTACCGAACTCCATGGATCTCCCTCTCTACTTTCTCTCTCTAGAATTGTGATCTTCAAGTTATGAGAATAGAGAAGACCATGTAGTGCTTTTATAGGCTACGTAGGGGATCTTAAGGAGGTGGAATATTGGGCTTCCAATATTAATGATTATATTGAGCCCAAGTCCAAATCTATTAATCCCATTATTATTAATTAATTTATTTTCCACTATATAAATTAATTGCACTCCCAATATTAAACCATATTATATCAAATAATATTTCTCCGGTAGTATTATTTATTCCGTGTATTTAAGATTTAAATATCCATGAATAAAATTAATTTATTGCTAATTAATTTATTCATCTCTTATATCCGAGACTAGTACCATTCAACCTTAATTATTATGCGGAACGAATCCACCTGCAGGGTTTACATAATAATTCCTTATGAACTCATCTCGGGGATATTATCCACCCTTACGGGATACACTTTCCCGTCAAGTATTCACGGCATGTCATATATAAAATATAGCGACCCAACTTAACCGGTAATTGACCCAATAATTAAACCGGTCAATTCCTTTGGAAAATCAAAGTCACTTATATTAAATATACACACCCGCAATAGTATCGGAGATTAAGAATAAAATACACTGAGATTTAAATCGATTATCCAAGGCAATCCTAATCGATAAACCTCAAGCGATCCGCCCAATACACCAAGTGTACAAGTGTGATAAAATAATCAAGACATATTATTTTCTCTCTCACACAACGACTATACTGATGGATTGGTCCGTGTCCATCTAGGTCGTGAGCAACTGTTTGATTAAATACGAGTAACCGATAGTATGATCTTCCATGTGGGCCCGACACACCATAATAACTACAACGTATAGAATCCAGGACTATAATTTGCATATATTTAATTATAAATAATTAAACGCAAATAATTGTTTATTCCATTAAATAGATTAATGGCAATGTATCGGGAGTTTCCGTTACTTAAATCTAGACATTAAGTACACAACTTAAAACAATCTCCCACTTGTACTAAGGTCTAGTCATTTCCTCCAAACTCCCGACTCCCATACTCATCACGTGCTGAAGTTGTACTTCCAAGAAGCACCATGTGAATGAGCACTCTAGGTTGCCGCTCTGAAGTTATCTTGGTGACTACAACGTCGTCTCCCTCGACGATGACTCGTATCAGGTGGTACTTGCACTATGTGTTATCTTACACTTATGGACTTGTGATTTCTTACCATTTTCCATCGCACCGCTATTTACATAGCCTTTGGCAAATTAAGAATCACATCTAAGTCCCAGAGATTATCCCGGAGCTATACCAAAACTTCCGCTGCCTCTGAGGCCGCTATTTGGTTACCCATGGCAGAGTCCGAAAAGCATCGTGCTTATCACTCTTCCATGTTTAAAACTCCTTCTCCTTTAATAGTGAAACACATAGCCTGATATCGACTTACATTGGTCCTCATTCGATTAGAAATCTAGGAGAATGTAATCCAAAGGAAAAGCTTGTTTGCTCCGTAATCCAGTGTTGGAGTTGTGTACTTAATGTCTAGATTTAAGTGACGGAAACTCACGATCCATTGCCACTAATCTATTTAATTAAATAAACAATTATTTGCGTTTAATTATTTATAATTAAATATATGCAAATCATAGTCCTGGATTTTATACGTTGTAGTTAGTATGGTGTTGCATGGGCGCACGGAAGATCATACTATCGGTTACTCGTATTTAGTCGAACAGTTGCTCACGACCTAGATGGACACGGACCAATCCATCGGTATAGTCGTTGTGTGAGAGAGAAAATAATTTATCTTAATTATTTTATCACACTTGTACACTTGGTGTATTGAGCGGATCTGCTTGAGATTTATCGATTAGGATTGCCGGCGATAATCGATTTAAGTCTCTGTGTATTTTATTCTTAATCCCCGATATTATTGCGGGTGTGTATATTTAATATAAGTGACTTTGATTTACCAAAGGAATTAACCGATTTAATTATTGGGTTAATTACCGGTTAAGTTGGCTCACTATATTTTATATATGGCATGCCGTGAATACTTGACGGGAAAGTGTATCCCGTAAGGGTTGATAATATCCCCGAGATGAGTTCATAAGGAATTATTATGTAAACCCTGCAGGTGGATTTGTTCCGCATAATAATTAAGGTTGAATGGTACTAGTCTCGGATATAAGAGATGAATAAATTAATTAGCAATAAATTAATTTTATTCATGGATATTTATATCTTAAATACACGGAATAAATAATACTACCGGAGAAATATTATTTGATATAATATGGTTTAATATTGGGAGTGCAATTAATTTATATAGTGGAAAATAAATTAATTAATAATAGTAAGGATTAATAGATTTGGGCTTGGGCTCAATTTAATCACTATTATTGGAAGCCCAATATTCCACCTCCTTAAGATCCCCTACGTAGCCTATAAAAGCACTACATGGTCTTCTCTATTCTCATAAGTTCATAACTTGAAGATCACAATACTAGAGAGAGAAAGTAGAGAGGAAGATCCATGGAGTTCGGTAGATCGTCGCCCACACGACGTCCGAGCTAGTGCAAGGAATACGTGGGAAGATCTCAAGGTCGTCAAATTGAGTTCTTCGTTTTTCCGAACAACGAGAACGAGGTAAATCGTAAAACCCTCTTTATGATTTTATCGTTTAATTATCGTAAAAATATCGTGAACCAAGATCCGAGAACGCGACCTTTGTCGAGGTTGAACCGGGCGGTGGTGGTCGAAGATCACCGGACCGCCGGGGGTTCAACGGCTCGAGCAAGAGAGGGTCGAGAGGGGCGAGCCTCGGCTGGACGCCGAGACTCGATCGAGCGCGTGCTCGATCGTCCGGATGGGCTCGACGCGAGCTGCGGTTTCTCCCGCAGCGGACTCGCGTGCGATGCGAGCCTCGTCCGGGGACGACCAGCGGGCTGCTGGGAGCAGCCCGTACGATTGCTCAGCGCCGCTTGCACGGCGCGATCGCCGCTTGCGCGGGCTGATCGCCGCTCGCGCGGTTGGGCCGCCGCTCGCGCGGTGGCGGGCTGTGGTGATCGCATGCCACGATTTTGATCGTGGCGGATGTGCGATCACCTAGGGCATGGCTGGGCAGCCCCTTACGGCTGCTACGAACAGCCGCGAGCCCCACACGGAGGCTCGACCGGACAGCCGCGGGCTATCCCCGCGGTTAGGGCTTCGGTTGGGCTATCCCCGTGGAAGTTCGTGGCGGGTTTCCGGCAACCGGGATTTCGATTGGAGTTGTCGTTCCGCACTTTGACAACCCCGGATATTCGATCTCCGAAGGATTTCGGTCGGAATTAATTAGATAATTTATTTATTTAAATTTATTAATTCCGGGATATCGATTTCCAACAATTGGTATCAGAGCGTTGGTTTTAGTTCATGGTATTTTTCGATAAATTGTTCTACCTTGCAGGGTTTCCGATTATTATGGCTAGGTTTAATTTTGTTAATTAATGTCATAATAATGTTCTTGATTATTAAACTCTCGGTGATGTCAATATTTGTTCTTGTGTGGTGAATGCTTGTTCTTATTTTTCCGGAAATTGTATGAGGTCGATTTCATGTAGAGAATCGATACCGGATAGCGTAGTAATAAATTTGTAATTTATTTACGTTGGATCGATTCCGAAACGACGACCGGAAAATTGTGACGGAGGAGACGAACGAGAGGGAGGACTCGGATCGATCATCCCCATGATCGGTCCATGGAGGATCGACCCGAGAGAGAGGGGGCAGCCGCGGGAGGCTCTCGGCCACGCCTAGCCACCGGTGGTGGTGGCGCGCCGGCTGGGGGCGGCGGCGGTGCTCCTCCTCGGTGGTGGTCGATCGGTTGGGGGTGGTGCGGAGATCCCCACTCCGTGCTACTCCTAACCGAGATTTACTTTCCTAAATTATTCGGTTTTCCTATTTTGAGTATTCCTATTTTTGGGAATTCTCATGGAATAGGAAAAGAATAAATTTAGAATAAATTTATTTTTCCTTATTGATTATTCCTATTCTTGGGAATTTTCATAGATTAGGAAAATGAATAAATTTATAATTAATTTATTTTTCCTATTTAATTATTCCTTTATGAAATTTTTAATGGATTAGGAAAATATTTAATTTGGAAAGTTTAGGAGTCCTAAATTAATTTTTCCTTATTTAATTATTCCTTTATGGAATTTTTAATGGATTAGGAAAGGAATTAATTTGGAAGGACTAGGAGTCCTAAATTATTTTATTTCCTTATTTCATTATAGAAATCATCTAGAATATTCCAAGTGGGTCTTGGATAGATTATTCTAGAGATTTAATGAAGTAGAAAGGAAAAATAAAATAAATTATTTTATTTCCTTATTTCATTATAGAAGTCTTCTAGAATATTCCAAGTGGGTCTTGGATAGATTATTCTAGAGATTTAATGAAGTAGAAAGGGAAAATAAAATAAATAAAAATATTAATAATATTTAATTTTATTTTTGATTTATTCGATTGACTTAATTTTCGAATTAAGTATCTTTTGGATTTATTAAAAATAAATAGATTTAAGTATTGGAATTAATATTCCCGTCACATAGAGCATTCAAGAACGAAGACTGAAGACTAGAAGATGCGTACGGGGATGCGATAAAGCCATAATAGTCGGAAAATAATATTCTAGTATTATTTTGATTATGTGATAATATTCTATGTGCTTTATTTCATGTATGCATGCTTATGTGTATTTAATTATGCATTAGATAGCGTATCCCTTTATTGTAAAAAGCTAAGTGGGAGAGGGTATGGAAACATATCCATGGTCTCCATTGCTGTTCTCTTGGTGACTTTTATGAACTTTCGAAGTTCATATAGATAAGTCATTGGAGGAGAATTCTTGTAATTCCTCTTACGAGAAACATTGATTAAGTCTATCAAACAATGCCTAATTTGTCTTTCCAAAACTGACTTCAAGTCGACTCATTCTCACCCCGGGGAGTGGAATGGAGCCAAAGCCACTTGGTCATGTCGAGGACACAAATTAGAGGCAGTCGTACCATCTTTTGAAGGTGGATCGATTGTCTGCTCGGCTCCCTCATTTATGAGAGATAGGGTCGTTCGCATGGTGAATCACTGGTTAGAAACTTCGAGTTTCACTTATGATTCTCCGCGTCTTGATTTACAAGATTAAATGAATCAAGTAATTGGGAGTCAATTATAAAAGTCTCTTGGTGTAGTAAACGTCCACACCACGTGGCTTGCTATACTAACGGATTTTGGATTAATTGATGTAGACAGTTGTAAGGAATTGTGAAGAATTGTGAAGTCATCGTAAACGTCCACACCACGTGGCTTGCGGTGATGTAGCGGTTCCAAACGATTTACTTTGGTACTGAGTAATGGTTTACACTTAGATACGCATTATAGTATTCTTCCCCACGAAGTTCCGCTATAAGTGATGTATGACCGAAGCAAAACTAATTGCTAAATCATTTGGGTAGGTAAACGTCCACACCACGTGGCTTGCTTTACCTGATGGGATTTTAGAGGCAATTAGTGATTTAATGATATTATTAAAGGGAGATAATATCGGAGATTAAATCAATTGTTTGTTGTTATATGTGCTCATAGATTAGGAAATGGCTTTGAACCCACTTTCTGTGATACGTAAGAATTTTAAACTCACTGGTCCCTGAAGGTAATGATTGGAATAGAGATCTAGACATTACCCAAACTGTTGAAGAGTACAAGGTTGTACTCAATGAGCTTTTTCCTTCCGAGCCTATTGACATAGGCGGCTAGACAAGAAGCGATGAGGATACTCATAAAGGCCAGTCGCTTCGAGAAAACGCTTAAAAACGTTTTTGAGATGATTGACCTTTTAGACGAGTTGAGACGGAAATCGCAAGCTCTTGTAGCCAATGCGAAAGGTTTCGAACCTAAAGGCATGAATCGGTGAAAGGAAAAGAAAGCAAAGAAATCCAGTGGTTCTGAGATTACTTGAACCACGAGATGGGACGAGAAAGCCAAGAGGCAAGAGTTCTCGATGCAAACAGTCTGGGTACTGGAAGTCTGATTATCCTCTCAAAGAAAGTACGAAATTTTCTTTAGTCGTAAAACATAGTCAGTGGTATTATCTACCGGAACCTGGTGTGTAGATATGGAACCACTGACGGTATGTGCATTTTAAATGCAAAGGTTCCAGGAAACCTGACGACTTAGAAAAGAAAAAGATCGTAGTCTATGTGGGCAATGCTGTAGAGGAGGCAGCTGTTGCAATGGAGGACATTTTATAGGATTTCATTTTGAGATATTGCTTTTATGTACCTTTCATATTAGAAAGAACTTTGTTCTGGATTTCTAATGAATGGATATTTTATTTCTTTTAATTATTTGATGGTTATAAGAAGAAATAATGATAGTATCTATTCTGGTATATTAGCTAGCAATATATAAATGATGAATCCTGAGTCCACCACGATGCAACGAACCGTAGTATAAAACTCGTTTTACTAATAAGAGATTTCTTTATTAAATCGATTACACTTGTGGATTCTTATGCTCAGTCATGTTTATTCAAATAAGAAGTTCAAAGGTCGAAAATTGATATTTGATCAATTAAGTTGAAGGAGTGGACCTTCCGACCTAAGAATCTAATTTGGAAGGTAACATGACTAAGAAATCCTTTATGGATATAAGATATAAGATCCGGACAAGTATAAGAATTGATTGACTCTGATGTATGCAGACCTATGTCTACTCAGACAATAAGGTACGAGTACTTCATTTGATGATTACTCGAGAAATGGATTAGAATACCTGATGTGCCACAAAAGCAAGTGTTTTGACAAGTCAATGGACACTAAGCAATTATGGAGAACCATCGAGGTATATCCATTTGTAGCCTGCGATTTGATCGCGGAGGCAAGTACCTGTCTGAGGAATGCATGGCATACTGATCAGAGGTTGGGATGATCCCAAATGACTACACCATACACTTTTAGTGTAGAAATGGTGTGTCGTAAACAAGAAATGGAACTCTTATAGAAATAGTAAAAGCATGAGTTATATGGAACTACCTATGTTCTATGGATATGTCTGGAAACAACGGCGCATTCAAATGCGGTTGTAGAATATCCTGGAAGAACAAAAGATGTGCGTCAATAGTACTATGAACCAGAGGGACGTTATAAGTTCTAACGCCCGGTTCTTAGAGGAAGACTATGTAATGAACCACAAGCCCAAAGTGACGTGAAACTTTGAAATGAGAGAGAACGAAGAAGACTGAGAACCAGCCAAACCGAGTAGCGGTACACCACTAACTGCACCTACTGTTATCACTGTTTATACACCGGAATGCCGTTGTAGTGGGAGGTTGTGACAACCAGAGATATTCATAAGACTAGGTGAGTCTTCGGACTCTGGACCTAGTATACATGAAATCGATCCCTAGATCTACATGAAGGCAGTACTAGATCTAAATGTGCCTTCTTGGAGAGCAATAAGGATTATTGCTAAGAGGCAAGATCATTTAGAGTACAAGCTTAGTCAATCCATTGATGGGATTGAAGGAAAGCTTAGAGTTCGTAGAACTTGCGCATTGATGAGATAGTCCATTTGATGGATTCATCAAAAGGCATTGACAAATCGTGTGTATGGGAAACGTGATGGAAACAAGGTGGTGTTTCTCGGAGGTTTTATGTAGATAACATTTTATCATTGGTAACAATGTAAAGATGTTGTCAGACATAAAATGATGGTTGTCTAGAAAAATCGATATATGAGATAAAGAAGAAGTTAGAGCATGTTCTTAAGATCTAGGATCTCAAGAAAAGAACATTGTACTTCTCTAGATATCTTGTACGATTATGGTTCGTTTTAACATGCAAGATTCCGAGAAAGGTTCGTTACCTTTCAGAGACGGAATGCATCTATCTAAGGATATGTGTTTTGGAACACAAAAGGAGATAGAAGCAATGAAAGCGGATTCCTACACTTACAGTGAGGAAAGCTTAATAAATGCATTGTTGAAAACATGAACCTGATATCGGCTATGCGGTTAGCATAGTGGGAGGATATCAAGGTAATCCTGGAAAGGAATACTTGACTGCTGTAATGAACATTTTAAGTACTTTCGAAGTACTGGAAACTATGTTCTGGATTACGGAGCAAGCAAGCATTTCCTTTGGATTACATTCTCTTAGATTTCTAATCGAATAAGGACCGGTGTAAATCGATATCAGGCTATGTGTTTCACTATTAAAGGATAAGGAGTTTTAACATGGAAGAGTGATAAGCACGATGCTTTTCGGACTCTGCCATGGGTAACCAAATAAGCGGCCTCAGAGGCAGCGGAAGTTTTGGTATAACTCCGGGATAATCTCTGGGACTTAGATGTGATTCTTAATTTGCCAAAGGCTATATAAATAGCGGTGCGATGGCAAATGGTAAGAAATCACAAGTCCATAAGTGTAAGATAACACATAGTGCAAGTACCACCTGATACGAGTCATCGTCGAGGGAGACGACGCTGTAGTCACCAAGATAACTTCAGAGCGGCAACCTAGAGTGCTCATTCACATAGTACTTCTTGGAAGTACAACTTAAGCACGTGATGAGTATGGGAGTCGGGAGTTTGGAGGAAATGACTAGACCTTAGTACAAGTGGGAGATTGTTGGAGTTGTGTACTTAATGTCTAGATTTAAGTGACGGAAACTCACGATCCATTGCCACTAATCTATTTAATTAAATAAACAATTATTTGCGTTTAATTATTTATAATTAAATATATGCAAATCATAGTCCTGGATTTTATACGTTGTAGTTAGTATGGTGTTGCATGGGCGCACGGAAGATCATACTATCGGTTACTCGTATTTAATCGAACAGTTGCTCACGACCTAGATGGACACGGACCAATCCATCGGTATAGTCGTTGTGTGAGAGAGAAAATAATTTATCTTAATTATTTTATCACACTTGTACACTTGGTGTATTGAGCGGATCTGCTTGAGATTTATCGATTAGGATTGCCGGCGATAATCGATTTAAGTCTCTGTGTATTTTATTCTTAATCCCCGATATTATTGCGGGTGTGTATATTTAATATAAGTGACTTTATTTACCAAAGGAATTAACCGATTTAATTATTGGGTTAATTACCGGTTAAGTTGGCTCACTATATTTTATATATGGCATGCCGTGAATACTTGACGGGAAAGTGTATCCCGTAAGGGTTGATAATATCCCCGAGATGAGTTCATAAGGAATTATTATGTAAACCCTGCAGGTGGATTTGTTCCGCATAATAATTAAGGTTGAATGGTACTAGTCTCGGATATAAGAGATGAATAAATTAATTAGCAATAAATTAATTTTATTCATGGATATTTATATCTTAAATACACGGAATAAATAATACTACCGGAGAAATATTATTTGATATAATATGGTTTAATATTGGGAATGCAATTAATTTATATAGTGGAAAATAAATTAATTAATAATAGTAAGGATTAATAGATTTGGGCTTGGGCTCAATTTAATCACTATTATTGGAAGCCCAATATTCCACCTCCTTAAGATCCCCTACGTAGCCTATAAAAGCACTACATGGTCTTCTCTATTCTCATAAGTTCATAACTTGAAGATCACAATTCTAGAGAGAGAAAGTAGAGAGGAAGATCCATGGAGTTCGGTAGATCGTCGCCCACACGACGTCCGATCTAGTGCAAGGAATACGTGGGAAGATCTCAAGGTCGTCAAATTGAGTTCTTCGTTTTTCCGAACAACGAGAACGAGGTAAATCGTAAAACCCTCTTTATGATTTTATCGTTTAATTATCGTAAAAATATCGTGAACCAAGATCCGAGAACGCGACCTTTGTCGAGGTTGAACCGGGCGGTGGTGGTCGAAGATCACCGGACCGCCGGGGGTTCAACGGCTCGAGCAAGAGAGGGTCGAGAGGGGCGAGCCTCGGCTGGACGCCGAGACTCGATCGAGCGCGTGCTCGATCGTCCGGATGGGCTCGACGCGAGCTGCGGTTTCTCCCGCAGCGGACTCGCGTGCGATGCGAGCCTCGTCCGGGGACGACCAGCGGGCTGCTGGGAGCAGCCCGTACGATTGCTCAGCGCCGCTTGCACGGCGCGATCGCCGCTTGCGCGGGCTGATCGCCGCTCGCGCGGTTGGGCCGCCGCTCGCGCGGTGGCGGGCTGTGGTGATCGCATGCCACGATTTTGATCGTGGCGGATGTGCGATCACCTAGGGCATGGCTGGGCAGCCCCTTACGGCTGCTACGAACAGCCGCGAGCCCCACACGGAGGCTCGACCGGACAGCCGCGGGCTATCCCCGCGGTTAGGGCTTCGGTTGGGCTATCCCCGTGGAAGTTCGTGGCGGGTTTCCGGCAACCGGGATTTCAATTGGAGTTGTCGTTCCGCACTTTGACAACCCCGGATATTCGATCTCCGAAGGATTTCGGTCGGAATTAATTAGATAATTTATTTATTTAAATTTATTAATTCCGGGATATCGATTTCCAACATCCAGAACAAAATTTCAAGTACTTCGAAAGTACTTAAAATGTTCATTACAGCAGTCAAGTATTCCTTTCCAGGATTACCTTGATATCCTCCCACTATGCTAACCGCATAGCCGATATCAGGTTCTTGTTTTCAACAATGCATTTATTAAGCTTTCCACACTCGAAGTGTAGGAAACTGTTTTCATTGCTTCTATCTCCTTTTGTGTTTTAAAACACATATCCTTAGATAGATGCATTCCGTCTCTAAAAGGTAACGAACCTTTCTCGGAATCTTGCATGTTAAAACGAACCATAATCATATATATGTAAGATGTCCAGGAGAAATATATAATGTTCTTTACCAGAGATCCAAGATCTCCAGAACATGTCCAACTTCTTCCTATATCTTTCATATTGATTTATCTAGACAACCTCATTTTATGTCTTGACAACATCTTTACATTGTTACCAATGATAAGAATGTTCTCTACATAAAACCCGAGAAACACCACCTTGTTCCATCACGTTTCCAATACACACGATTGGTCTATGCTTTGATGAATCCATAAAATGGACTATCTCATCAATTTGCAAGTACCACGAACTCAATGCTTTGTTCCAATCCATAAATGGATCAACTAAGCTTGTACTCTAAATGATCTTGCCTCTTAGCAATAATCCTTATTGCTTTCCAAGAGAGCACATTTAGATCTAGTACTGCCTCTGTGTAGATCCAGGGATCGATTTCATGTATACTAGGTCCAGAGTCCGAAGACTCACCTAGTCTTATGAATATCTCTGGTTGACCCACAACCTCCCACTACAACGGCATTCCGGTGTATAAACAGTAAAAACAGTAGGTGCAGTTAGTGGTGTCCGCTACTCGGTTCGGCTGGTTCTCAGTCTTCTTCGTTCTCTCTCATTTCAAAGTATCACGTCACTTTGGGCTTGTGGTTCATTACATAGTCTTCCTCTAAGAACCGGGCGTTAGAACTTATAACGTCCCTCTGGTTCATAGTACTATTGAACACAGATCTTTTGTTCTTCCAGGATATTCTACAACCGCATTTGAATGCGCCGTTGTTTCCAGACATATCCATAGAACATAGGTAGTTCCGTATTACTCATCTTTTACTATCTCTATAAGAGTTCCATTTCTTATTATCGACACACCATTTCTACACAACAGTGTATGGTGTAGTCATTTGGGATCAAATCCCAATCTCTGGTCAGTATGCCATGCATTCCTCAGACAGGTACTTGCCTCCGCGATCGAATCGCAGGCTATAAATGGATATACCTTGATGGTTCTCCACAATTGCTTAGTGTCCATTGACTTGTCAAAACACTTGCTTTTGTGGCACATCAGGTACTAATCCATTTATAGAGTAATCATCAAATGAAATACTTGTACCTTACTGTCTGAGTAGACATAGGTCTGCATACATCAGAGTCAATCAATTCTAATACTTGTCCGGATCTTATATCTTATATCCATAAAGGATTGCTTGGTCATGTTATCTTCCAAATTAGATTCTTAGGTTGGAAGGTCCACTCCTTCAACTTAATTGATCAAACTATCAATTTTCGACCTTTGAACTTCTTATTTGAATAAACATGACTCAGCATAAGAATCCACAAGTAAAAAATGATTTAATAAAGAAATCTCTTATTAGTAAAACGAGTTATATAAAACGGTTCGTTGCATCATGGTGGACTTAGGATTCATCATTTATATATTGCTAGCTAATGTACCAGAATAGATAATATCTTTATTTTTTCTTATAACCATCAAACGATTAAAAAAAATAAAATATTCATTTATTAGAAATCCAGAACAATGTTCTTTCTAAACGAAAGGTACATAAAAGCAATAACTAAAATGAAATCCTATAAAATGTCCTCCATTGCAACAGCTGCCTCCTATACAGCATTGCCCATGTAGACTACGATTTCTTCTTTTCAAAGTCGTCGGGTTTCCTGGAACCCTTGCATTTAATATGCACATACTGTCAGTGGTTCCATATCTACACACCAGGTTCCGGTAGATAATACCACTGACTATGTTTTACGACTAAAGAAAATTTCGTACTTTCTTTGAGAGGATAATCAGACTTCCAGTACCCAGACTGTTTGCATCGAGAATACTTGCCTTATGGCTTTCTCGTCCCATCTCGTGGTCCAAGTAATCTTAGAACCACTGGGTTTCTTGGCTTGCTTTTCCTTTCCCCCGATTTTACCCTTAGGTTCGAAACCTATGGCATTGGCTACAAGAGCTTGCGATTTCCGTCTCAACTCGTCTAAAAGGTCCATCATTTCAAAAACGTGTTTAAGCGTTTCCTTGAATCGAATGGCCTTTATGAGTATCCTCATCGCCTCTTGTCTAGCCACTACGTCATGTCTAAACATCTCCTTGAGTTTGAACATGATATCAAAATCAGTCATTTCCTCATCAGTTAAGACATTTGTAGGCTCGGGAGGACAAAGCTCACTGAGTACAAACTTGTACTCTTTAACAGTCTGGGCAATGTCTAGATCTCTATTCCAATCATTATATTTAGGGACCAGTGAGTTTAAAAACATTAAGTATCACAGAAAGTGGGTTCAAAGCTATATCCTAATCTATGAGCACATATAACAACAAACAATTGATTTAATATCCGATATTATCTCCCTCAAATAATATCATTAAACCACTAATCACATCTAAAATCCCATCAGATATGGCAAGCCACGTTGTGTGGACGTTTACCTATCCAAATGATTTAGCAATTAGATTTGCTTCGGTCGTACATCAATTATAGCGTAACTTCGTTGGGAAGGATACTATAAAGCGTACCTAAGTGTAAACCATTACTCAGTACTAAGGTGAGTCGTTTGAAACCGCAACATCACCGCAAGCCACGTTGTGTGGACGTTTACGATAACTCACAATCCTTCCTAACTCCCTATAACTGTCTACATCAATTAATCCAAAATCCGTCGATATAGCAAGCCACGTTGTGTGGACGTTTACTACACCAAGAGACTTTTATAATTGACTCCCAATTACTTGATCCATTCGATCTTGTAAATCAAGACGCGGAGAATCATAAGTGAAACTCAAAGTTTCTAACCAGTGATTCACCATGCGAACAACCCTATCTCTCATAAAATGAGGGAGCCGAGCAGACAATCGATCTAGTCATCAAATGACACGAAAGTCTCTAATTTGTGTCCTCGACATGACCAAGTGGCTTTGGCTCCATTCCACTCCCCGGGGTGAGAATGAGTCGACTTGAAATCAATTTTGGAAAGACAAATTAGGCATTGTTTGATAAACTTAATCAATGTTTCTCGTAAGAGGAATTACAAGAATTCTCCTCCAATGGCTTATCTATATGAACTTCGAAAGTTCATAAAAGTCACCAAGAGAACAGCAATGGAGACCATGGCATTGTTTCCAATCCCTCTCCCACTTAGCTTTTTACAATAAAGGGATACGCTATCTAATGCATAATTAAATACACATAAGCATGCATACATGAAATAAAGCACATAGAATATCACATAATCAAAATAATACTAGAATATTATTTTCCGACTATTATGGCTTTATCGCATCCCCGTATGCGTCTTCTAGTCTTTAGTCTTCGTTCTTGAATGTTCCATGTGACGGGAATATTAATTCCAATATTTAAATCTATTTATTTTCAATAAATCCAAAAGTTACTTAATTCGAAAATTAAGTCAATCGAATAAATTAAAAATAAAATTAAATACTATTAATATTTTTATTATTTTTATTTTCCTTTTCTAATTCCATTACCCACTTGGAATATTCTAGAATCCTATCCAAGACCCACTTGGAATATTCTAGAAGATTTCCATAATGAAATAAAGAAATAAAATAATCTAGGACTCCTAATCCTTCCAAATTAATTCCTTTCCTTTTCTATTAAAAATTGCATAAATGAATAATTAAATAAGGAAAAATTAATTAAGGACTCTTAAAACTTTCCAAATTAATTATTTTCCTAATCCATTAAAAATCTTATAAAGGAATAATTAAATAGGAAAAATAAATTAATTATAAATTTATTCATTTTCCTATTCCATGAAAACTCCCAAGAATAGGAATAATCAATAAGGAAAAATAAATTTATTCTAAATTTATTCTTTTCTTATTCCATGAAAATTTCGAAAAATAGGAATACTAAAAATAGGAAAACCGAATAATTTAGGAAAGTTGGATCTTGGCGGGAGAGCACGAGTTGGGGATCCTCGCGCCCCACCACCACCATCGCCGGCCGAGAGGAGAGCCACCGCCACCGCCCAGCCGATCAGCCACCGTCGCCGGCGACATCACAGCCGAGAAGGCCGCGGGCAGCCCCCTCCCTCTTCGATTGATCCTTCCTTCGGGGATGATCATGGGGATGATCGATCCCCGGAATCCTCCCTCTCTTCGTCTCCTCCGTCACACTTTTCCGGTCGTCGTTTCGTCCTCGATCCAACGTAAAATAAATTACAAATTTATTACTACGCTATCCGGCATCGATTCTCTACATGAAAACGACCTCAAACAATTTCCGGAAAAATAAGAACAAACATTCACCACACAAGAACGAATCTCGACATCACCGAGAGTTTAATAATCAATAGCAATATTATGGATATTAATTAACTAAATTAAATCTAGCCATAATAATCGGAAACCCTGCAAGGTAGAACAATTTATCGAAAAATACCATGAACTAAAACCAACGCTCTGATACCAATTGTTGGAAATCGATATCCCGGAATTAATAAATTTAAATAAATAAATTATCTAATTAATTCCGACCGAAATCCCTCGGAGATCGAATATCCGGATTGTCAAAATTGCGGAACCGACAACCCAATCGAAATCCCGATCGCCGGAAAACAACCACGAACCACCACGCGAACCGAGCCGACCAAACAACCACCGCCGCGGGATAAACCCGCGGCATATGCAGCCGAGCCCCGCGAAAGGCTCGCGGTCGTTTATTTCACTGCCTACGACTTTCAGAATTTTTTTAATATATAGAAATAAATATCTATTTCCAATTTATATAAACTACGAAATATATATTCCTCAAAGCAATAAATCTCTTGCTTATTTGTTCCCAATTTATACATTTATTTTATTTAATACCATAACTAAATGTTAAGATATTTTATACCAAAATAAATTAATTCTATAATACTAATATTCATATGTACACGATAAGCAAGAAATTCTAAATGATGGTATTTCCTCAACCAAGTGGTTGACTATATTGAGAATATTTTCCGTAGTAAAAAATTATATGGAATGAAATATATCATATTTCTTAAATAATAAACTACGATACTACAATTTTTCAATGAAATATACTTATATTATAAATGATAAGACTACACGACCTCTTAATTTTTATTAATTAGCATAATTCCAAACTTATTATTTAATTACCATAAAATAGATTATATACTTATAATTACATATTATATTTTAAGTAATTTTAAATTTTGTCAAATATATACTTTGATTTTACAAAGTTGTCAATACATACGCAACATATTGTAATATGATTTATGCGGTATGTTTTATTTTCCATTAATTAATATATTTCTTTATAAAATTAATAAAATTTATTAATTAATTACAATAATGACGCAATATATCATGTAATTTACGTAATATTTTTTTATTTTTTATTAATTAATATGTTTTGTATGCAGTTATGCAAAGAAATAAAATTAATTAATTAATTACAATTATTACGCAATTGCAAAATTTTATAAAAATCATTAATTACATAAATTACGCAATTAACTAATATAACAAAAATAATTAATTACAAAAATTAACGTATTATTTCTAATTTTGTTTATAAATAAACTAATAAAATAAATTTGTTTAACATATTTTAAATTATATTTTAATAAATATTAAGTGATACTAAAAACAAAATAATATGAAAATCTAGGTATTATTTTTTTTAACTAAAAAATTTACATTAAATATTTCTATGCATCACACAGGATTAAATTACTAGTATTTTATAATTTTACATTTTCTAACCCGCATGAGATCATAACTGAATATTCCAAAGATCTATTTTTTGTTTTAATAATATATATTTTTTTAAGATTTGGGAATTTTCTAATGAATGGTCCTGAATAAAAAAAATGGCGTGAAGATATATTATTATTATTATAAGAAATATAATATTCTCAATCTCTTATCATTCATTGTTCATCTTTCTCATTTCGAAATCTCAATTTTGTATATATGTATATATATGAGTGTATATATACAATATACGGTGGGAGTAAAATATATTTTGGATCATAAATTTTTAATAAAAGTTGAACATGATGTTGACTTGTTGAGTGGTTGACCGTGAGTCAACGGGTAATTAATTATTTATTTATTTTAGTGTTTATTTACCAATTTATCTTTACAAATAGAATATTTTTTGGAATATTCAGTCTCGATTTCAGGGGAGTTGGAAAATGTAAAATTATAAAATTTTGGGTTGTAATCGGCAACAAGTATTAGGCAAAGTTGGAAAGTGCAAATACATTTAAATCTCAGGTTGGAAAATATAATTATCCAGTTATTTTAAATAGTTTAATTAAATGTTATAAATTACAATATAATATTTTGAAGTAATTTTTGTTTATGATTTTTCCTCCATGTTTACAAAAACAATGAATTGAAAATACATATATATAGATAGATATACATATATAGTGTATGTATAAATTAATATTTGTTGTAAATTAGTTATATATATATATATATATATATTGTTGAGAATCAAGCCGGAAACAATCACGAGCTCCGGCGAGAATCAAACTCAAACTCAAAACCGAACAATCGAACGCAAATACCAAAACACAAACGCGAGCTTCAAACTCAACTCTCACCACTCACGAAGTTCGAATCAAGTATATATAACACACTCAAGCTGCAAAATCGAAAGAACACAGAGATTTTTACGTGCTTCGATCGCCGGGAAGACGACCTACTTGCACGGTGGAGGGGAGGGTGGTTCTGAGATTATACGAAGCAAAACAAGAGTACAACAATGTTCACTCTAGCTCACTACTTGCATATCGATCACAAACACGAGTGATTATATGCCAAATCATAAACGCACAAAATCAAAATGGTAATCTAAACCCCTCGTCTGTAACAGACTCGCAAATCGAGACCGTGCGATCAAACCATTCAATTCCATGTGCGTCTTGTAGATGAGCTGGCAAGGATCACAACGCCTCAAGAATCATGTGATTTGGTTTAGAATCCAGTGAGAAATCGAGCGCCCTAGAACGCTGCACCCGCAGCCAGTTCATCCCGAAACGGCGTCGTTTCATCATACGCGAAATTTGAATTCTGAGCAAAATTACCATTTTGCCCCTGCAGTGCATTTTGTCGATTTTGCCTCCGGAGATGATTTTTCGTGTACATTTTAACAAATCTCCACCTTACACAACACATCAACTCCCAGCAATCTCTAAGACACACAAACACTGCAGATCACACCAAAAAACACCAAAATCAAATTTCAGTTCATACCTGACCTGAAACAGATTTCTGGACCAACTTCAAATCCAAATCCTGCACTCCACAGCTGGATTTAGTTTCTCATATCAGTCTCAAAATGATCCTTATATCTTCAGCTTCAAATCCATACCAAGAACTCATCATAAGATTCACCACAGCTCCAGAAAATCCCAAATGCGACTAAGTCACTCAAAACTGATTTCAGTTGAAAAAACCCAAGTACTCAACTTCTTCAATTCTGAACCAAATGACTTCAAGCCACCTCCAATAAGTTTGTATACTGAAATGTGACTTTTCTGCACACTCCATTCACTACAAACAACACTCCATCTTAGAATCACCATCAAGGTAATTCAAACCAGAAGACTGTCAAGTCAACTTCACCATTGACTTCAAGAATTCTTAATACTCATGCAGAAAACATAATCCACACAGTTCATACACACGACTATGAACCTCAGGCCACAGTCAACCCACTCAGAAACACAACTGAGCAACAAAATCATCAAGTCATACCTCAAAATCCCAAAACTGCCAGTTTGAGTATTTTGTTGCATAACTTCACAACCACAGCTGATCTCACACACCAACTGTAATCTAAAGTTCCACAACCTTACTGAGATTGTGAAAGGTCCACCAATTGGACCAGATCCTGACATAATTTGAACTTATCCACAGACAACACCTTAGTGAAGCTATCTGCTGGATTTCCCTCAGTTGCTATTTTATCAACTTTGACTATCTTTTTCTCCACCACTTCTCTCACAAAATGCATTCTAACATCAATATGCTTAGACCTTTCATGAAACACCTGATGCTTGACTAAGTGTAGGGAACTTTTGTTGGAAATCGACTATCCGGGACATGTCCGTTCGACTACTCGAACATCCGGACAAGCCCAGTCGACATCCAGTGTGCCCACTGTGTTCACGACGAAGCCCCTGACCCGAATTGCACCCAGCCATCGCACCCGAGGCACGACCGCGCAAAACAAGAGGCTTCTGGCCTCTCTGTCGTCCGACACCAGAAGGTGTCGTCCGACAAGGCTGCTCACCGTCGTCCGACACCAGAAGGTGTCGTCCGACATGCCTGTCGGCCGACAGCCAAACTTGTCGTCCGACACCCGTCGCGAACAGCGGCGGGTTTCGCCCGTTCTGGCTATTCCGATGCGATTTTCTCGATCCGACTGCCATGCCGGAGGTCAGAAACCTCCCAGCAGTCCGAGAACATCACATCCAAACCACGGGACCCGATCTTACATTCAAAGTATGATCAACGAGATAAAAGTGAGATCAAATAAGTGCGGAATTAAAGATCCGATCTCATACCTTAGCGGTCGAATTGTTGAGACCTTAGCGATTGCTAGCGTATGCCTCTTCCCGACTCCAACCGCTGTGTGGGCAACGATCCGTTGGGTCTCCCTTTTCTGCTCTCTCTTGTTCTACCAGCGTGATATTCTTTTTCTCAATCAGAGAAAAATATCAGCGCTAACTATTTTATTTTAGAGAGAAAAAAATATAATTGCGTTAACAATTCTTTTTCTCAGAAAAATAAAAAGGCTGCGGACTGTAGGTTTAAGAGAGGGCAAGGGGGGGGGGGGGGGGGGGTTATAGAGTTACGCTAGGGACCTCTTAGGTAAATTAATTAGGGGCTAAAATGAAATATTAATTAACTTGGAATACTTAAAATCAATTCCTTAATTAATCGATTTCAAATTTAATTATTATTAATTCCACTATAAAATAATAATTGAATTCCCGAAATTAATTTAATATTATATCAACAATAATATTTCCGCCGAAATTACATAAACGACCTTCCCCGTGTTTAAGATATCGTATGTCCACGAATTAATTTTATTACTAATAATTAAATTAATTCGTCTCTTATTATCCGAGACTAGTACCACTCAACCTTATTATCATGTGGAACAAATCCACCTGCAGGGTTTACATGATAAACTTTATGAGCTCATCTCGGGGACATCATCAACCCGATAAACGGGACACGGTTTCCTGTCTATAATCTATAGCATGCCGTGTGTACAATTCTGATTCCCAATTTACCGAGTATCTCGACTAATCAAATAGTCTCACTCATTGGCAAGTTAAAGAACCGAGAATTGGACAAACGCACCTATAATTATATAGGGATTAGGAATTCGTTTATCCGTAATATCTGAGGTCTAGTTCGATTACGTCGATTAGTATAAATCGAACGCCCTCCCGTGGTCCTGCTCAATACACCAAGTGTACGAGTGTAACATAATAGTCAAGACCAACTATTACCCAGTCACACTACGACGTACCGATGGATTGTCCCTGTCCATCTAAGTCGTGAGCTTCTGTTCGATAGTATACGAGTAACCGACAGTATGATCTTCCGCGTGTCTCCTCACGCCATACTGTCTACAACGTATATATCTAGGACTATTGCATTCAAGTACAAGATAGACAAAATGCCGACAGTTTGATTAATAGATAATGTAAAACACAGATAAGGAGTTCCATATTGTCACTAAACTAGACATTTAGAATATAACTCCATCAACTTTGACTATCACAGTTAACTTTAACTGTGTCTTGGTCAATTCCCAACTCCTGTAGGATCCCTCTTAACCACATAGCCTCTTTAATAGCCTCAGTCATGGCCATATACTCACTCTCAGTGGTGCTCAAAGCAACCACACCCTGATGAGATGCCTTCCATACAACTGCAGTTCCAAACAAGGTAAATACATAACCAGTTATGGATTTCCTTGTATCCAAATTGCTTCCAAAGTCAGAATCCACATAACCAACCAATGAATCTCCACTGAAATCAGTCCTTTTAAACACCAAGCCATAATTCACAGTACCCTTTATATATCTTAGCAGCCATCTCACTGCATCCCAATGCATTCTTCCTGGATTTGACATGAACCTAGAGACTGTACTCATCCCATAAGCCAAATCAGGTCTGCTACATACCATAGCATACATGATACTCCCCACAGCAGAAGCATAGGGAACACCACTCATAGCATTGACCTCTGACTGTGATTTTGGACTTTGATCAACTGAAAGTTTTATATGTTGAGCCATGGGAGTTCCTGAAACTTTTGCTTGATCCATATGAAACCTCTTGAGAACTTTTCCAAGATATGAAGTTTGGGATAAACTCAAGATACCAGAACTCCTGTTTCTGATTATATCCATCCCCAAAATTCTCCTGGCTTCACCCAAGTCCTTCATTTCAAACTCAGACCTCAGTAATCGTTTTAGAGACTCCACCTCAACTTTAGAACAACTAGCAATTAACATGTCATCAACATAGAGAAGTAGGTAGGTAACCACTTTGCCAGATTTCAATTTCAAGTACACACAACAGTCATACTTGGATCTAACAAAGCCAATGTGAATCATATAGCTATCAAACCTTTTGTACCACTGTCTAGGACTTTGCTTCAAGCCATATAGGGATTTTCTGAGTAGACAAACCCTATTATCACTGGTAGCACCCTCAACACCTTCTGGAATCCTCATAAAGATTTGTTCCTCAAGTTCTCCATGCAAGAATGTTGTTTTCACATCCATTTGCTGCAACTCAAGATTCAACTGAGCTACAATGGACAATAGAATCCTGATTGTACAATGTTTGACCACAGGAGAAAATATTTCATTGAAAATATGTCCGACAACATCTTCACATTGTTGCCAATTAGAAGGATGTCGTCTACATAAAGCACGAGAAACGCCACACTGTTTCCGTCACTTCTCCGGTATACACACGACTCGTCCATGCTTTGAATGAATCCATAAGACTGGATAACCTCATCAAACCGCATGTTCCAAGATCTAGAAGCTTGCTTCAATCCATAAATGGATCGGTTTAGCTTACACACTAGATGCTCTTGGCCTTTCTTGATGAAACCTTCTGGCTGTCTCATGTAAATGGTCTCGTCAAGATTCCCATTCAAGAATACTGTCTTGACGTCCATTTGCCACACCTCATAATCCATATAAGATGCTATAGACAAAAGAATCCGGATCGACTTTAGCATAGCTACCGGCGAAAAGGTTTCCTCATAATCGATCCCTTCTTTCTGAGTATACCCTTTCGCAACAAGCCTAGCCTTGAAGGTTTCAACCTTCCCGTCAGACCCTCTTTTTCTCTTGTACACCCACTTGCAACCAATGGCTTTTACACCTTTGGGCGGTGCTACAAGATTCCAGACCTGATTTGAATCCATTGATTCAATCTCAGATTTCATCGCTTTTTGCCAAGACTGAGCATCTTGATCTTTAAGCGCCTCGCCATAGGTCCAGGGATCGGCTTCATGTTCTCCAGGTAACAAGTCCGAAGACTCACCTATAAACATGAACCTATCGGGTTGTCGAACAACCCTCCCACTACGACGAGGCTCCGGTGTAACCTCAGTAACTACAGGTGCAGACTGTGGTGGCGTATCACCCGGTTGGGTTGGATCTAAGCCTTGATCGTCCCCTCTCAGTTCGTTAAGTATTATCTCACTCTTGGGCTTATGGTCCATTATATAATCCTCTTCCAAGAACCGAACGTTGGTGCTAACAACGATCTTCTGGTCCTTAGGACTATAAAATAGACCACCTTTCGTTCCTCTAGGATATCCTATAAACAACCGAATATCTGAACGAGATTCCAACTTATCAGCCCCATGATTCAGCACATGTGCTGGACAACCCCAGATCCGAATGTGTTTCAAGTTCGGCTTTCGCCCGGTCCACAATTCCGAGGGCGTCTTAGGGACTGATTTAGAAGGAACTAAGTTCAGGATATACGCCGCTGTTTCCAAGGCATATCCCCAGAACGAAACTGGTAGGTCTGAGTAACTCATCATAGATCTTACCATTTCCATAAGAGTCCTATTCCTTCTTTCTGCTACACCATTCTGCTGGGGCGTGTATGGTGCAGTCATCTGGGAGTCAATCCCATTCTCTAATAAGTACGCCTTAAACTCTCCCGAGAGGTACTCTCCTCCACGATCAGATCGTAGAGTCTTTATGGTTTTACCATGAAGGTTCTCCACAAGAGCTTTGTACTCCTTGAACTTGTCAAAGCACTCGCTCTTGCGGCGCATCAGGTATATAAAACCATACCTTGAGTAATCATCAGTGAAGGTTACGAAAAATTCATAACCTCCTCTCGCTTGGACAGATAAAGGCCCGCACAAATCAGAGTGAATCAATTCCAGTACTTCCTTGAATCTATACCCCTTATCACTAAAAGGTCGTTTGGTCATTTTTCCTTCCAGGCATGATTCGCAGGTTGGAAAGTCCTCATCTTTCACACCACTGAGTATTCCATCAGTTATCAACCTTTGAATCCTACCCAAGTTAATATGACCTAGCCTGAGATGCCATAAGTACTTTTGATTCATCCTAGAAGGCTCCTTTCTCTTATTGGTACTAGATGTGTTATTTGACTCTACTCGTTGCATCGTGGAATAATCAGGATTCAGTATATATAAGTTGCCTATCAATGTACCAGAACAGATATACTCACCATTCTTTTTGATAATAACAGAACTATCAAAAGAAACAGAATATTTATTCAAAACCAATTTAGAAACCGAAACAAGGTTCTTTCTAAAATTCGGTACATAAAGACAATTATTCAATACCAAAACTTTATTATTAAAAGACAAATAAATATCTCCCACTGCAACTGCCGCCACTTTCGTAGCGTTGCCCATGTAGATAGTGATCTCTCCCTCTCTAAGCCGCCGGGTTTCCTGGAACCCCTGCAAAGAATTGCAGACATGATCAGTGGCTCCCGTATCCACACACCAGGTGCCGGTGGATAACACCGCTAAACATGTTTCAGTGACTAAGGAAAAGTTCATACCTCCTTGTCTGAGAGGACAATTAGACTTCCAATGTCCAGACTGCTTGCAACGGAAACACTTGCCCTTGGGCTTGTTCACTCCATTCTGTGGTCCACCATTTCTGGGTCCACTGGGTTTCCGTCCTTGCTTCTTCTTCCTCTTAGTCCCCGGAGGGCCAGGAAGTTTCACAGCCACAAGTGCCTGAGATTTCTTAAAGATTCCCTCTGCCGCCTGGAGTTCAGTCAGGAGCTCCGCCAACGAATATAACCTCTTGTTCATGTTATAGTTCAGGCGGAACTGCTCAAAACTCCTAGGCAGAGACTGGAGCACTATATCGATCTGGGTTTCCCCATCGATAGCTCCTCCCATAATCTCTATCTCATTCAGATAGCCTATCATCCTAAGAACGTGATCCCTCACGGGCGTTCCTTCGGACATAGTGGCCGTCATGAGTTTTCTCATGGCATCTTGCCAGGCTGCCCTATCCTGACTACCAAACATCTCCTTGAGGTTAAGCATCATATCATAGGCAGTGGTCATGGCCTCATGCTGATGTTGCAGCACATTTGACATAGAAGCCAAAATGTAGCACCGCGCCATCTGATCAGCCTTGACCCACTTCCGATGAGCTTCCTTTTCCTCAGGAGTGGAGGTATCAGTAGGTTCATCAGGACAAACCTCATGGAGTACATACTTGTACTCCTCAGCAGTTAGGACAATGTCCAAGTTTCGTTTCCAATCAACATAGTTCGGACCAGTGAGTTTGTTTTCTTTTAGTATAATGGACAGCGGGTTGAGTGTCATATCTATAAAAGAGACAAATCAAAATGTCAAATTTAATTCGATATTAACTCCCTTAATTAATATCATTAAATTTACCAATTAATCCTAAAATCCCATCAGACTAGCATGCCACGTTCATGTGGACGTATACTAGTCCAAACGATTTTATAACTGGACATTTACTTCGGTCGTACATCATTACAGCAGTGACTCCGATGGGGAGGATACTGTAAAGCGTACCTAAGTGTATACCATTTCTCAGTACTAAGTTAACCGCTCGGAAACTACACGCCCACCGCAAGCCACGTTAGTGTGGACGTTTACGTTGACATGCGGTCCCTTTACGATTTCCTATAACTGTCGAGCCTCAATTAACCCAAAGTTCCGTTTCCGTCTAGCAAGCCACGATAGTGTGGACGTTTACTAAACAAACAACTTTGTTAATTGAATTCCAGTTAATAAATTTCACAATTTCGTTAATCAAAGCATGATATCTCGTAAGTGAAACTCGAAGTTTCTAACCAGCGATCAATCATGCAATTGAGCCCTATCTCTCACAAAGTGAGGGAGCCAACCAGACATTCGATCCAGTCATCGAATGACTCGAATGTCTCTAATCTGTGTCATCGACATAACCAAGCGCTTTGGCTCCATTCCACTCCCCGGGGTGAGAATGAGTCGAGTTGAAATTAGTCTTTGAAAGACAGATTAGGCATTGCTTTGAAAAACTTAATTGTTCAATTTTAAAATTGGAATTTCATTCGAATTTCGATCAAAATGATTTCCGTGGATCGACTTTATCCGATAGGGAGGATGACACTAAAGCCAACTCGTAAGTCAATACACATCACTCTCGAAACAGAGAATGGAGACCGCGGGATTGTTTCCAATCCCTCTCCCACTTAGTATTTTACGATTTAGGGATATACATGCATAAGATAATAAGCATAATAAACCACGTAAATCACACAAAAAGCAATTAACGTGGCCCGATTATTATGGCCTTAAATCTTGAATGCACGTCTCTTGGAACTCGAACTCGTTGCTCGTCTCGACTTCGATTCTCGTTCCTCCGGGCTTCGATCTCGTCTCGATCCAAATAGCAGAAAATAATTACAAAATTATTCTACTAAGTCCGGTATCGATCCTATACATTTTGATCGACCCTATACAAGTCCCGGATGCAACGAAAAAAAAATTAAATAAACCTAACGACTCAACCCGTCGTTTTTATCTATTACAAACAAGCAACTTTCCAAAATAAAACGATCTCGACAAGCCCGAGAGTTTAATCAAAACCACACACATAGCACAAAATACCAAAAATAAATTGGCCATAATAATCGGGTGATCCTGCAAAACAATTCTCGCAAACAATACAAAGAACGCATATAACCGTCTCTGATACCAATTGTTGGAAATCGACTATCCGGGACATGTCCGTTCGACTACTCGAACATCCGGACAAGCCCAGTCGACATCCAGTGTGCCCACTGTGTTCACGACGAAGCCCCTGACCCGAATTGCACCCAGCCATCGCACCCGAGGCACGACCGCGCAAAACGAGAGGCTTCTGGCCTCTCTGTCGTCCGACACCAGAAGGTGTCGTCCGACAAGGCTGCTCACCGTCGTCCGACACCAGAAGGTGTCGTCCGACATGCCTGTCGGCCGACAGCCAAACTTGTCGTCCGACACCCGTCGTGAACAGCGGCGGGTTTCGCCCGTTCTGGCTGTTCCGATGCGATTTTCTCGATCCGACTGCCATGCCGGAGGTCAGAAACCTCCCAGCAGTCCGAGAACATCACATCCAAACCACGGGACCCGATCATACATTCAAAGTATGATCAACGAGATAAAAGTGAGATCGAATAAGTGCGGAATTAAAGATCCGATCTCATACCTTAGCGGTCGAATTGTTGAGACCTTAGCGATTGCTAGCGTATGCCTCTTCCCGACTCCAACCGCTGTGTGGGCAACGATCCGTTGGGTCTCCCTTTTCTGCTCTCTCTTGTTCTACCAGCGTGATATTCTTTTTCTCAATCAGAGAAAAATATCAGCGCTAACTATTTTATTTTAGAGAGAAAAAAATATAATTGCGTTAACAATTCTTTTTCTCAGAAAAATAAAAAGGCTGCGGACTGTAGGTTTAAGAGAGGGCAAGGGGGGGTTTTTATAGAGTTACGCTAGGGACCTCTTAGGTAAATTAATTAGGGGCTAAAATGAAATATTAATTAACTTGGAATACTTAAAAGCAATTCCTTAATTAATCGATTTCAAATTTAATTATTATTAATTCCACTATAAAATAATAATTGAATTCCCGAAATTAATTTAATATTATATCAACAATAATATTTCCGCCGAAATTACATAAACGACCTTCCCCGTGTTTAAGATATCGTATGTCCACGAATTAATTTTATTACTAATAATTAAATTAATTCGTCTCTTATTATCCGAGACTAGTACCACTCAACCTTATTATCATGTGGAACAAATCCACCTGCAGGGTTTACATGATAAACTTTATGAGCTCATCTCGGGGACATCATCAACCCGATAAACGGGACACGGTTTCCTGTCTATAATCTATAGCATGCCGTGTGTACAATTCTGATTCCCAATTTACCGAGTATCTCGACTAATCAAATAGTCTCACTCATTGGCAAGTTAAAGAACCGAGAATTGGACAAACGCACCTATAATTATATAGGGATTAGGAATTCGTTTATCCGTAATATCTGAGGTCTAGTTCGATTACGTCGATTAGTATAAATCGAACGCCCTCCCGTGGTCCTGCTCAATACACCAAGTGTACGAGTGTAACATAATAGTCAAGACCAACTATTACCCAGTCACACTACGACGTACCGATGGATTGTCCCTGTCCATCTAAGTCGTGAGCTTCTGTTCGATAGTATACGAGTAACCGACAGTATGATCTTCCGCGTGTCTCCTCACGCCATACTGTCTACAACGTATATATCTAGGACTATTGCATTCAAGTACAAGATAGACAAAATGCCGACAGTTTGATTAATAGATAATGTAAAACACAGATAAGGAGTTCCATATTGTCACTAAACTAGACATTTAGAATATAACTCCATCAACTTTGACTATCACAGTTAACTTTAACTGTGTCTTGGTCAATTCCCAACTCCTGTAGGATCCCTCTTAACCACATAGCCTCTTTAATAGCCTCAGTCATGGCCATATACTCACTCTCAGTGGTGCTCAAAGCAACCACACCCTGATGAGATGCCTTCCATACAACTGCAGTTCCAAACAAGGTAAATACATAACCAGTTATGGATTTCCTTGTATCCAAATTGCTTCCAAAGTCAGAATCCACATAACCAACCAATGAATCTCCACTGAAATCAGTCCTTTTAAACACCAAGCCATAATTCACAGTACCCTTTATATATCTTAGCAGCCATCTCACTGCATCCCAATGCATTCTTCCTGGATTTGACATGAACCTAGAGACTGTACTCATCCCATAAGCCAAATCAGGTCTGCTACATACCATAGCATACATGATACTCCCCACAGCAGAAGCATAGGGAACACCACTCATAGCATTGACCTCTGACTGTGATTTTGGACTTTGATCAACTGAAAGTTTTATATGTTGAGCCATGGGAGTTCCTGAAACTTTTGCTTGATCCATATGAAACCTCTTGAGAACTTTTCCAAGATATGAAGTTTGGGATAAACTCAAGATACCAGAACTCCTGTTTCTGATTATATCCATCCCCAAAATTCTCCTGGCTTCACCCAAGTCCTTCATTTCAAACTCAGACCTCAGTAATCGTTTTAGAGACTCCACCTCAACTTTAGAACAACTAGCAATTAACATGTCATCAACATAGAGAAGTAGGTAGGTAACCACTTTGCCAGATTTCAATTTCAAGTACACACAACAGTCATACTTGGATCTAACAAAGCCAATGTGAATCATATAGCTATCAAACCTTTTGTACCACTGTCTAGGACTTTGCTTCAAGCCATATAGGGATTTTCTGAGTAGACAAACCCTATTATCACTGGTAGCACCCTCAACACCTTCTGGAATCCTCATAAAGATTTGTTCCTCAAGTTCTCCATGCAAGAATGTTGTTTTCACATCCATTTGCTGCAACTCAAGATTCAACTGAGCTACAATGGACAATAGAATCCTGATTGTACAATGTTTGACCACAGGAGAAAATATTTCATTGAAATCCACACCCTCCTTTTGGGTAAAACCCTTTGCAACCAACCTGGCTTTATACCTCACATCACTTGCTCTAGAGCCCTCCAGTTTCTTCTTGAAAATCCATTTACAACCCACAACTCTCTGAGATGGAGGTTTCTTAACAATGGTCCATGTTTGATTCTTCTCCAAAGATTGGAGTTCCTCCTGCATAGCTATAATCCATTTCTCTTTCTCAGAACATGATATAGCTTCAGAATAGCTATTTGGCTCACTTGAATCAACTTCATCAGCCACCATCAGAGCATATGATACCACATCAGCTTGGGCATATCTCTGAGGTTGATGAATCACCCTTCTTTCTCTATCTCTTGCTAGTTGATAATCACTGAGATCATCCTGAGTTTCTGAAGGCTCAAGCTCATCATACTCATCAACTCCACCTTCATCCAGAGGCATATCCTCTCTACCAGTTAGCTCAATTTCAAACAACTCAGTTTCCTTCAAGTTTTTATCAGTGAGCTGTTGGAATTCGATATCCCGGGTTATTTAAATTTGCGGAAACCAATAACCCGATCAAACCCTTCGCCGGAGATCACATGAACGCCGACTCATCCGCCGGAGTCCAGCCTTTGGAGACCACGCACCCGAAGGCACGCGGCCCGCCCCCAGCCGAACCCCCGCGAGACGGGGTTCACGCGATCGAAGATCGCGTTCGATCTTCGCGATTGATGGGGCTGCCCAGCAGCCCCCCGCGGCGAGTCCGGAGACTCGCCGCCGCCTGGAGGAGCCCCGCCTTCACGGCGGGTGGGGTGCGGCACCAGCCCGCGCCCCCAGCGATCGATCCCCGTGATCGATCGCGAGCCCTCGGCCCAGCCGAGGGTTCCTTTCCTCCGCGCGCCACCAAACCCTAGCGGGCGATCCCGCGGTCCGGTGGCTTCGCCACCACCGTGTTGGAGTTGTGTACTTAATGTCTAGATTTAAGTAACGGAAACTCACGATCCATTGTCACTAATCTATTTAATTAAATAAACAATTATTTGCGTTTAATTATTTATAATTAAATATATGCAAATCATAGTCCTAGATTTTATACGTTGTAGTTAGTATGGTGTTGCATGGGCGCACAGAAGATCATACTATCGGTTACTCGTATTTAATCGAACAGTTGCTCACGACCTAGATGGACACGGACCAATCCATCGGTATAGTCGTTGTGTGAGAGAGAAAATAATTTATCTTAATTATTTTATCACACTTGTACACTTGGTGTATTGAGCAGATCTGCTTGAGATTTATCGATTAGGATTGCCGGCGATAATCGATTCAAGTCTCAGTGTATTTTATTCTTAATCCCCAATATTATTGCGGGTGTGTATATTTAATATAAGTGACTTTGATTTACCAAAGGAATTAACCGATTTAATTATTGGGTTAATTACCGGTTAAGTTGGGACGCTATATTTTATATATGACATGCCGTGAATACTTGACGGGAAAGTGTATCCCGTAAGGGTTGATAATATCCCCGAGATGAGTTCATAAGGAATTATTATGTAAACCCTACAGGTGGATTCGTTCCGCATAATAATTAAGGTTGAATGGTACTAGTCTCGGATAAAAGAGATGAATAAATTAATTAGCAATAAATTAATTTTATTCATGGATATTTATATCTTAAATACACGGAATAAATAATACTACCGGAGAAATATTATTTCTTATAATATGGTTTAATATTGGGAGTGCAATTAATTTTATATAGTGGAAAATAGAATTAATTAATATTGATAAGGATTAATGGACTTGAGCATTGGGCTCAATTTAATCTTCAATATTGGAAGCCCAATATTCCACCTCCTTAAAATCCCCTACGTAGCCTATAAAAGCACTACATGGTTTTCTCTATTCTCATAACTTGAAGATCACAATTCTAGAGAGAGAAAGTAGAGAGGGAGATCCATGGAGTTCGGTAGATCGTCGCCCACACGACGTCCGAGCTAGTGCAAGGAATACGCGGGAAGATCTCAAGGTCGTCAAATTGAGTTCTTCGTTTTTCCGAACAACGAGAACGAGGTAAATCGTAAAACCCTCTTTATGATTTTATCGTTTAATTATCGTAAAATATCGTGAACCAAGATCCGAGAACGCGACCTTTGTCGAGGTTGAACCGGGCGGTGGTGATCGAAGATCACCGGACCGCCGGCGGCTCAACGGCTCGAACAAGAGAGGGTCGAGAGGGGCGAGCCTCGGCTGGACGCCGAGACTCGATCGAGGGCGAGCTCGATCACCCATGCACCTCCAGCGGGCTGCTGGAGCAGCCCCGCTCACGCGGCTGGACCGCCGCTCGGGCGGCGGTGGCTGGTGGTGATCGCAAGCCACGGTTCGCCGTGGCTGGTCGTGCGATCACCGGGGGCGGCTGGGCGTGCATAAGGGGCTGCCAAGGGCAGCCCTAGGCGGCTGCCAAGGACAGCCGCGAGCCCCACACGAGGGCTCGACCGAACAGCCCGGGCTATCCCCGTGGTTAGGGTTTGGTTGAGTCCGGCTTCGCGTGGTGGTTCGTGGCGGGTTGTTCCGGCATCCGGGAGTCGATTGGAGTTGTCGTTCCGCACTTTGACAACTCCGGATATTCGATCTCCAAAGGATTTCGGTCGGAATTAATTAGATAATTAATTTTAATTAATTTATTAATTCCGGGATATCGATTTCCAACAATTGGTATCAGAGCAAGGTTTTAGTTCATGGTATTTTTCGATAAATTGTTCTACCTTGCAGGGTTTCCGATTATTATGGCTAGATTTAATTTTGTTAATTAATGTCATAATAATGTTCTTGATTATTTTCTCTCGGTGATGTCAATATTCGTTCTTGTGTGGTGAATGTTTGTTCTTAATTTTTCCGGAAATTGTTTGAGGTCGTTTTCATGTAGAGAATAGATACCGGATAACGTAGTAATAAATTTGTAATTTATTTTACGTTGGATCGAGGACGAAACGACGACCGGAAAATTGTGACGGAGGAGACGAAGAGAGGGAGGGCTCGATCGGCCATCCCCATGGCCGATCTCATGAGGCTCGATCGACCACCATGAGGAGTTCGACTCCTCTAGGTGGGTGGTCGATCATGGTGAGCGCGGGGATCCCCAACCCGCGTTCATCTCGGCCAAGATCCAACTTTCCTAAATTATTCGGTTTTCCTATTTTGAGTATTCCTTTTTTTGGGAATTCTCATGGAATAGAAAAAGAATAAATTTAGAATAAATTTATTTTTCCTTATTGACTATTCCTATTCTTGGGAATTTTCATAGATTAGGAAAAGGAATAAATTTATAATTAATTTATTTTTCCTATTTAATTATTCCTTTATGGAATTTTTAATGGATTAGGAAAATAATTAATTTGGAAAGTTTAGGAGTCCTAAATTAATTTTTCCTTATTTAATTATTCCTTTATGGAATTTTTAATGGATTAGGAAAGGAATTAATTTGGAAGGACTAGGAGTCCTAAATTATTTTATTTCCTTATTTCATTATGGAAATCATCTAGAATATTCCAAGTGGGTCTTGGATAGATTATTCTGGAGATTTAATGAAGAAGAAAGGGAAAATAAAATAAATTATTTTATTTCCATTATAGAAGTCTTCTAGAATATTCCAAGTGGGTCTTGGATAGATTATTCTAGAGATTTGATGAAGTAGAAAGGGAAAATAAAAATAATAAAAATATTAATAATATTTAATTTTATTTTTTATATATTCGATTGACTTAATTTTCGAATTAAGTAACTTTTGGATTAATTGAAAATAAATAGATTTAAATATTGGAATTAATATTCCCGTCACATGGAGCATTCAAGAACGAAGACTAAAGACTAGAAGATGCGTACGGAGATGCGATAAAGCCATAATAGTCGGAAAATAATATTCTAGTATTATTTTGATTATGTGATTATATTCTATGTGCTTTATTTCATGTATGCATGCTTATGTGTATTTAATTATGCATTAGATAGCGTATCCCTTTATTATAAAAAGCTAAGTGGGAGAGGGTATGGAAACATATCCATGGTCTCCATTGTTGTTCTCTTGGTGACTTTTATGAACTTTCGAAGTTCATATAGATAAGCCATTGGAGGAGAATTCTTGTAATTCCTCTTACGAGAAACATTGATTATGTTTATCAAACAATGCCTAATTTGTCTTTCCAAAACTGATTTCAAGTCGACTCATTCTCACCCCGGGGAGTGGAATGGAGCCAAAGCCACTTGGTCATGTCGAGGACACAAATTAGAGACTTTCGTGTCATTTGATGACTAGATCGATTGTCTGCTCGGCTCCCTCATTTATGAGAGATAGGGTCGTTCGCATGTTGAATCACTGGTAAGAAACTTCTAGTTTCACTTATGATTCTCCGCGTCTTGATTTACAAGATTGAATGGATCAAGTAATTGGGAGTCAATTATAAAAGTCTCTTGGTGTAGTAAACGTCCACACCACGTGGCTTGCTATGCTGACGGATTTTGGATTAATTGATGTAGACAGTTGTAAGAAATTGTGAAGAGTTGTGAAGTTGTCGTAAACGTCCACACCACGTGGCTTGCGGTGATGTAGCAATTCCAAACGATTTACTTTGGTACTGAGTAATGGTTTACACTTAGATACGCATTATAGTATTCCTCCCCACGAGGTTCCGCTATAAGTGATGTATGACCGAAGCAAATCTAATTGCTAAATCATTTGGATTGGTAAATGTCCACACCACGTGGCTTGCCATATCTGATGGGATTTTAGATGTGATTAGTGGTTTAATGATATTATTTAAGGGAGATAATATCGGAGATTAAATCGATTGTTTGTTGTTATATGTGCTCATAGATTAGGATATGACTTTGAACCCACTTTATGTGATACTTGAGGAATTTAAACTCACTGGTCCCTAAATGTAATGATTGGAATAGAGATCTAGACATTACCCAGACTATTAAAGAGTACAAGTTTGTACTCAGTGAGCTTTGTCCTCCCGAGCCTACAAATGTCTTAACTAATGATGAAAGGACTGATTTTGATATCATGTTCAAACTCAAGGAGATGTTTAGACATGACGTAGTGGCTAGACAAGAGGCGATGAGGATACTCATAAAGGCCATTCGATTCAAGGAAACGCTTAAACACGTTTTTGAGATGATTGACCTTTTAGACGAGTTGAGACGGAAATCGCAAGCTCTTGTAGCCAATGCCAAAGGTTTCGAACCTAAAGGCAAGAACGGGGGAAAGGAAAAGCAAGGAAACAAACCCATGTTGGATTTGTGTACTTAATGTCTAGATTTAAGTAACGGTAAACTCCAGATCATAGCATTTAATCTATTTAATTAATAAACAATTATTTGCATTTAATTATATGCAAATCATGGTTCTGGATTTTATACGTTGTAGTTAGTATGGTGCTGCATGGGCGCACAGAAGATCATACTATCGGTTACTCGTATTTAATCGAACAGTTGCTCACGACCTAGATGGACACGAACTAATCCATCGGTATAGTCGTTGTGTGAGAGAGAAAATAATTTATCTTAATTATTTTATCACACTTGTATACTTGGTGTATTGGGCGGATCAATTGAGACTCATCAATTAGGATTGCTCGGCGATAATTGATTTGAGACTCGGAGTATTTTATTCTTAATCCCTGAAACAATTGCGGGTGTGTATATTTAATATAAGTGACTTTGATTTACCAAAGGAATTAACCGGTTTGATAATTGGGTTAATTACCGGTTAAGTTGGGTCACTATATTTTATATATGGCATGCCGTGAATTCTTGAAGGAGCAGTGTATCCCGTAAGGGTTGATAATATCCCCGAGATGAGTTCATAAGGAATTATTGTGTAAACCTCATGAGTGGATTCGTTCCGCACAATAATTAAGGTTGAATGGTACTAGTCTCGGATTCAAGAGATGAATATAATTTATTGGGCAATAAATAAATTTATTCATGGATATTTAAATCTTAAATACACGGAATAAATAATACTAAGATGGAGAAATATTATTTGATATAATATGGAATAATATTGGGAGTGCAATTTTATTTATATAGTGGAAAATAAATAAAATTAATATTGATAAGAATTAATAGATTTGGGTTGGACCCAATTTAATTTTCAATATTAAAGCCCAATATTTATTCTCCTTATGATCCCCTTCGTAGCCTATATAAGCACTACATGGTCTTCACTTTTCATTAACCTACGTTACGCCAACCATAAAGTTTTGAGAGTGAGGAAGATCCATAGTAATCCGATAGATCGTCGCCCACACGACGTTCGGACGAAGTGCAAGGAATACGCGGGAAGATCACAAGGTCGTCAACCGAATTCGTTTCTCCGTACAACGATTCGAGGTAATAATCGAAAACCCCCTTCTATGATTATTTGTGCGTTGAATAATTGTGATGTATACATGAATACGCGATCCGGGAGAACGACGAACCTCGGGGACGGGGATTCGAGATCCCCGG
The DNA here is from genome assembly GCA_954870475.1 of Euphrasia confusa. Taxonomy (NCBI): domain Eukaryota; kingdom Viridiplantae; phylum Streptophyta; class Magnoliopsida; order Lamiales; family Orobanchaceae; genus Euphrasia; species Euphrasia confusa. The sequence goes on along the minus strand of OX940963.1, from coordinate 19,392,910 downwards.
CGAGGATCGAGGGAGGCGGTCGAACCCTAGGGTTCGGACCGCCCCATCGCGCGACGAGGAGGGAGCCCCGGCTGGACGCCGGGGGCACACGATCGAACCTAGGGTTCGATCGTCGGGGATCCGCCGTGGGCTGGTGCCACGGCAGATGGATCCACCGGCCCCCTCGTCGGAGGCGCGTGGCGGTGGCGCACGGGAAGAGCCCTCGGCTGGAGCCGAGGGCGTGCGATCGATCCTCGGATCGATCGCGGGTAAGCTGCGGGGTCACCCGCAGCGAACCCGTACGTGCTGCGGGTTCGCCCGCAGCGGATGCGTGCGGGGGCTACACCCCGCTAGGCAGCGAGTCATGGACTCGCTGCGGGGCTGCTACGAGCAGCCCCAGGGATCGCGCGTAGCGATCCCAGCGATCGTCCGTAGACGATCGCGAACCCCTCGCGGGGGTTCGGCTGGGCACACGGGGCCTTCGGGTCTCGATGGCGTTCGGTCGGGCCCCGGCTCGTGAGGTGGTTCGCGTTCGTGGATCCGACTCGTAGGAGAAAATCGGCTGGGGGCGGGCTGCGTGTCTTCGGGCATGTAGTCTCCAAAGGTCGGACTCCTATAGATGAGTCGGGGATCCAATCTTTGGTGATCGAGGGTTTTTGATCGGGTTATCGGTTCCGCAATTTTGATAGCCCGGGACATCGAACACCATCAAATGGTATCAGAGCGTTCGGTTTCGTGTTCATGTATATGTTCGATTATTGTTCTACCTTGCAGGATTTCCGGCTATCATGGTTGGATTTAATTAATCGGTTTTTTAATTAATTATCATGATTATTAAACTCTCGGACATGTCGAGATTCGTTTTGTGTGGTTGAATGTTTGTAATAGTAAAAATTCGGGGGTTGACCGAATTCAGGATTTATTATTACGCACTTTATTTTTCCGGAAAATGTATAGGGTCGATTTCATGTATAGAATCGATACCGGAATTGTAATTTAAATTTTGTAATTTTAATTACGTTGGTTCGATGATGAGACGATCGCCGGAAGACGAAGAAGTGACGAGAAGACAAGGGCTTGGGATCGATCACGTGATGGTGATCGACCCATAGCCTAGCCGGCGTGGCTAGGCGGCGGCGGCGCTCCTCCCGAGTGGCCGGCCGATCCATCTTCGTGGGGATGGCGTGGGATCCCCTAATCCCGTGCTATTCCTACAAAAATCTACTTTCCCAATTAATTCGGATTTTTCCTATTTGAGTACTTTCCTTTTGGAAACTCTCATGGATTAGGAAAAGAATTAATTTAAATTAATTTTATTTTCTATTGTTTTATTTCCTTCATGGAAATATTCATAGATTAGAAATTTAATTAATTTAGTACTAAATTTATTTTTCCTATTTGATTATTCCTACTCATGGGAATATTCATGGATTAGGAATAAAAAAATAAATTTAAAAAGTAGTAGTCCTAATTTATTTTATTTCCTTGTTCTATTATAGATATCTTCTAGAATATTCCAAATTTTATTTGGATAGATTATTCTAGAGATTTAATAGAACTAGATAGGAAAATAAATAAATAAAAATATTAATAATATTTAATTTTATTTTTGATATATTCGATTGACTTAATTTTCGAATTAAGTAACTTTTGGATTAATTGAAAATAAATAGATTTAAATATTAGAGATTAATATTCTCGTCACATGGAGCATTCAAGAAACGAAGACTGAAGACTAGAAGATGCATATGAAGATAAAGCCATGATAGTCGGAGAAAAATAATTTCTCTAGTATTATTTTTGACTATGTGCTATGTGCTTTATTGCTTTCATGCATGCTTATGTGTTTAATTATGCATTAGATAGCGTATCCCTTTGTTATAAAAAGCTAAGTGGGAGAGGGGATGGAAACATTCCCATGGTCTCCATTACTGTTCTCTTGGTGACTCTTATGGACTTTTGAAGTTCGTATAGATGTGTCATTGGAGGAGAATTCTTGTAATTCCTTTTACAAGAAACATTGATCAAGTTTATCAAACAATGCCTAATTTGTCTTTCTGAAACTGACTTCAAGTCGACTCATTCTCACCCCGGGGAGTGGAATGGAGCCAGAGCCACTTGGTCATGTAGAGGACACAAATTAGAGACTTCCGTGCCATTCTTTTATAGATGGGTCGCTTGTCTGCTCGGCTCCCTCATTCGTGAGAGATAGGGTCGCTCGCATGGTGAATCACTGGTTAGAAACTTCGAGTTTCACTTATGATTCTCCACGTCTTGATTTACGAGATTAAATGGATCAAGTAATTGGGAGTCAATTATAAAAGTCTCTTAGTGAAGTAAACGTCCACACCACGTGGCTTGCTGCACTGACGGATTTTGGATTAATTGATGTAGACAGTTGTAAGGAAATTGTGAAGAGTTGTGAAGTTGTCGTAAACGTCCACACCACGTGGCTTGCGGTAATGTAGCAATTCCAAGCGATTCACTTTGGTGCTGAGTAATGGTTTACACTTAGATACGCCTTGTAGTATTCCTCCCCACGAGGTTCCGCTATGAGCGATGTATGACCAAAGAAAATCTAATTGCTAAATCATTTGGGTGGGTAAACGTCCACACCACGTGGCTTGCCTTACCTGATGGGATTTTAGATGTGATTAGTAATTTAATGATATTATTTAAGGGAGATAATATCGGATATTAAATTAATTGTTTGTTTAAATGTGCTTATAGGTTTAGAGAATAGCTATGAACCCACTTTCTATGATACTCAAGGAGCATAAGCTCACTGGAACCAACTATATTGATTGGAAGAGAAATTTAGACATTGTCCTAACTTCGGAAGAGTACAAGTATGTACTCCATGAAGTGTGCCCTGCCGAGCCCACGGCTGCCTCAACTGATGAGGAAAAACTGGCATATCGGAAGTGGAAAAAGGCTGATGAAATGGCTAGGTGTTATATTTTGGCTTCCATGTCGAATGTACTCCAAACCCAACATGAGCCAATGGACACTGCCTATGATATGATGTTTAACCTCAAGGAGATGTTTGGGGAGAAAGATCGTGCGGCTAGGCAAGAAGCCATGAGAGTCCTTATGTCGACTACTCAGTCTGAAGGAACGCCCGTAGGGGAGCACGTTCTTAAGATGATGAGTTTGTTGAATGAACTTGAGGTCCTAGGAGCTTCTATTGATGCTGAGACGCAAGTCGACATCATACTCCAGTCTCTGGCCCCTAGTTTTGAGCAGTTTCGTATGAGCTATAATATGGGTAAACTATCTTATACTCTTGCGCAACTCCTGACTGAACTAAAGGCGGCAGAGGGGATCTACAAGAAGGGCAAGTCTCAAGCGCTTGTAGCTACCAAGTCCAAAGGCTTTAAGCCTGGTGGAGGTAGGGGCAAGAAAAGGAAGCAAGCCTGGAAACCCAGTGGTGTCAAGAGGACTGCACCACAAGTGGGGGCTGCAAAGCCAAAGGGTAAGTGCTTCCGATGCAACAAGATGGGACACTGGAAGTCTGAATGTCCTCTCAGAGGTACGAATCTTTCTTTAGTCGTAAAAACATAGTCAGCGGTATTATCTACCAGAATTCTGGTGTGTAGATATGGAACCACTGACGGTATGTGCATTTTTGAATGCAGGGGTTCCAGAAAACCCGGCGACTTAGAGAAGAAGAATTCGAGTCTACATGGGCGAAGCTGTTGGGGTAGCAGCGGTTGCAGTGGAAGACATTTATCTGTTTTAAGTTTTCATTTCAGTTATTGCTTATGTACCCCTTTTATTTTTGAAAAAGAACTTCGTTCTGTTTTTCTTTATTAATGGATATTTTATTTCTTTAATCATTGTATGGTTTGGATAAGAAATAATGGTGATATTCATTATGGTACATTAGATAGCAATATGTGAATGATGAATTCTTAGTCTACCACGATGCAACAAACCGTTATATATAACTTGTTTTACTTATTAGATATTTCTTTATCATTATACTTATGAAATCTTGCACTTAGTAGTATTTTCAAATAAGATTCATATGGTCGAAATTGATTTGATCAATTATAGTTGAAGGAATGGACCTTCCGACCTAAAGATTTAATTTGGAGGATAATACGTCTAAGCAAACCTTTCTGGAAAAAGGATAGAATTCAGAAGAGTATTGGAAATGATTAGATATGCAGACATATGTGTATATTAGAGAGGTGTGAGTAATTCTTTCAAAGAATACTCAGTGATGGATTAGAATGCTTGATGTGCCATAAAAGCAAAGTGTTTTGACTTGTCAATGGACACAAAGCTATTATGGGGAACCATCAAAGTATATCCATTAGAAGCCTGCGACTCGGTCGCGGAGGCCATCACCTATCTAGATAACACATAGCATAATCAAAGATTGGGATTAATTCCCAAAGAGACGAGCCGTGCACTTACGTGTAGAGATGGTGCGTTGTAAAGAAGTAGAAATCTAATAGTAAAAGAACAAGTTGTTCGGAATTACCTATGTTCTATGAATATTCCTGGAGACAACAACATATTCAATATGGTTGTAGGATATCCTAGATGAACGAAGTATTGTGTGTTCTATAGTACTATGAACCAGAGGGACGTGTCGTCCGGTTCATAGAGGAAAAACTATTAGATGAACTGCAATGCCCTAATTGACAAAATACTTTAAAATGAGGAAAGGGAAAGACTGAGAACCAGCCTGACCGAGTAGTGGTACACCACTAACTGCACCTAATGTTGTTACTGTTACACACCGGGACGCCATTACAGTGGGAGGTTGTTAAGCAACTAGAGATGTTCATAAGACTGAAGGAGTTTTGAACTCTGGATCCAGTATACATGAAATCGATCCCTAGGTCTGCATAGGATTAGCAAAGAAGGTGTGTTAGAGACGTGACGGAAACAAGTTGGTGTTTCTCGGAATTTTGTGTAGATAACATTTTATCATTGGCGACAATGTAAAAGTGTTGTCAGACATAAAATGGAGGTTGTCTAAATAAATCGAGATATAAGATTGAGAAGAAGTTAGAGCATGTTCTTAAGATCTTATGATCTAGAGATAAGAACATTGTACTTCTCCTAGACATCTTATACGATTAAGGTTTGTTTTAAACATGCATACTTCTGAGAAAGGTTATTGCCTTTCGAGAACAGAATTCATCTATCTAAGGTATGTGTCTTGAACACATGAAGGAGATAGATATAGACAAAGCAGTTCCCTACACTTCGAGTGTGGAGGGCTTTGTAGATGCAATGTTGTAAAAGCAAGAACCTGATATCAACTATGCGGCTTGCGTAGTGGGAGGATATAAAAGTAATCTGGATAAGGGATGTTCGAATGCTGCAAGAGTACTTTCATAGTACTGGCTTGAGCAAGATGAAATCTTCTTAGATTACAGATTCTCAGATCCAAAAATCAGAGAAGGACCAGTGAAAGTCGATATCAGGCTATGTGTTCACTTTTAGAAAGAGGTGGAACCATGAAATGAAAGAGTGATAAGCAGGATGCTTCTCAGACTCTCTCATAACCGAATAGCAGCCTCAGAGGCAGCGAAAGTTTTTGGTTAGGTTCCGGGATAACCTCTTGACTTGGATATGACTCTTAGTTTACCAAAGGCTATTAGATAGCGGTGCATGGTGAACTAGAAGAGGTCATAAGTCAAAAGTGATGTTAACACATAGAGCAAGTACCACCTGATACGAGTCATCGTCAGGGAGACGACGTAGTAGTCACCAAGATAACTTCAGAGCGGCAACCTAGATTGCTCACTCACATAGTACTTCTCGGAAGTACACTTTAAAGCACGTGATGAGTATGGGAACCGGGAGTTTGGAGGAAATGACTAGACCTTAGTACAAGTGGGAGATTGTTGGATTTGTGTACTTAATGTCTAGATTTAAGTAACGGTAAACTCCAGATCATAGCATTTAATCTATTTAATTAATAAACAATTATTTGCATTTAATTATATGCAAATCATGGTTCTGGATTTTATACGTTGTAGTTAGTATGGTGCTGCATGGGCGCACAGAAGATCATACTATCGGTTACTCGTATTTAATCGAACAGTTGCTCACGACCTAGATGGACACGAACTAATCCATCGGTATAGTCGTTGTGTGAGAGAGAAAATAATTTATCTTAATTATTTTATCACACTTGTACACTTGGTGTATTGGGCGGATCAATTGAGACTCATCAATTAGGATTGCTCGGCGATAATTGATTTGAGACTCGGAGTATTTTATTCTTAATCCCTGAAACAATTGCGGGTGTGTATATTTAATATAAGTGACTTTGATTTACCAAAGGAATTAACCGGTTTGATAATTGGGTTAATTACCGGTTAAGTTGGGTCACTATATTTTATATATGGCATGCCGTGAATTCTTGAAGGAGCAGTGTATCCCGTAAGGGTTGATAATATCCCCGAGATGAGTTCATAAGGAATTATTGTGTAAACCTCATGAGTGGATTCGTTCCGCACAATAATTAAGGTTGAATGGTACTAGTCTCGGATTCAAGAGATGAATATAATTTATTGGGCAATAAATAAATTTATTCATGGATATTTAAATCTTAAATACACGGAATAAATAATACTAAGATGGAGAAATATTATTTGATATAATATGGAATAATATTGGGAGTGCAATTTTATTTATATAGTGGAAAATAAATAAAATTAATATTGATAAGAATTAATAGATTTGGGTTGGACCCAATTTAATTTTCAATATTAAAGCCCAATATTTATTCTCCTTATGATCCCCTTCGTAGCCTATATAAGCACTACATGGTCTTCACTTTTCATTAACCTACGTTACGCCAACCATAAAGTTTTGAGAGTGAGGAAGATCCATAGGAATCCGATAGATCGTCGCCCACACGACGTTCGGACGAAGTGCAAGGAATACGCGGGAAGATCACAAGGTCGTCAACCGAATTCGTTTCTCCGTACAACGATTCGAGGTAATAATCGAAAACCCCCTTCTATGATTATTTGTGCGTTGAATAATTGTGATGTATACATGAATACGCGATCCGGGAGAACGACGAACCTCGGGGACGGGGATTCGAGATCCCCGGCGAGGATCGAGGGAGGCGGTCGAACCCTAGGGTTCGGACCGCCCCATCGCGCGACGAGGAGGGAGCCCCGGCTGGACGCCGGGGGCACACGATCGAACCTAGGGTTCGATCGTCGGGGATCCGCCGTGGGCTGGTGCCACGGCAGATGGATCCACCGGCCCCCTCGTCGGAGGCGCGTGGCGGTGGCGCACGGGAAGAGCCCTCGGCTGGAGCCGAGGGCGTGCGATCGATCCTCGGATCGATCGCGGGTAAGCTGCGGGGTCACCCGCAGCGACCCCGTACGTGCTGCGGGTTCGCCCGCAGCGGATGCGTGCGGGGGCTACACCCCGCTAGGCAGCGAGTCATGGACTCGCTGCGGGGCTGCTACGAGCAGCCCCAGGGATCGCGCGTAGCGATCCCAGCGATCGTCCGTAGACGATCGCGAACCCCTCGCGGGGGTTCGGCTGGGCACACGGGGCCTTCGGGTCTCGATGGCGTTCGGTCGGGCCCCGGCTCGTGAGGTGGTTCGCGTTCGTGGATCCGACTCGTAGGAGAAAATCGGCTGGGGGCGGGCTGCGTGTCTTCGGGCATGTAGTCTCCAAAGGTCGGACTCCTATAGATGAGTCGGGGATCCAATCTTCGGTGATCGAGGGTTTTTGATCGGGTTATCGGTTCCGAAATTTTGATAGCCCGGGACATCGAACACCATCAACCCAGTGGTTCTAAGATTACTTGGACCACGAGATGGGACGAGAAAGCCAAGAGGCAAGTATTCTCGATGTAAACAGTCTGGGTACTGGAAGTCTGATTATCCTCTCAAACAAAGTACGAAATTTTCTTTAGTCGTAAAACATAGTCAGTGGTATTATCTACCGGAACCTGGTGTGTAGATATGGAACCATTGACGGTATGTAAATGCAAGGGTTCCAGGAAACCCGACGACTTAGAAAAGAAAAAATCATAGTCTACATGGGCAATGCTGTAGAGGAGGCAGCAGTTGCAGTGGAGGACATTTTATAGGATTTCATTTTGAGTTATTGCTTTTATGTACCTTTAGAAAGAACTTTGTTCTGGATTTCTAATAAATGGATATTTTATTTTTTTTAATCATTTGATGGTTATAAAAAGAAATAATGATATTATCTATTTTGGTACATTAGCTAGCAATATATAAATGATGAATCCTGAATCCACCACGGTGCAACGAACCGTAGTATTAAACTCGTTTTACTAATAAGAGATTTCTTTATCAATTATACTTGTGGATTCTTATGCTGAGTCATGTTTATTCAAATAAGAAGTTCAAAAGTCGAAAATTGATATTTGATCAATTAAGTTGAAGGAGTGGACCTTCCGACCTAAGAATCTAATTTGGAAGATAATATGACTAAGCAATCCTTTATGGAAATAAGATATAAGATCCGGACAAGTATTAGAATTGATTGACTCTGATGTATGCAGACCTATGTCTACTCAGACAATAAGGTACGAGTACTTCATTTGATGATTACTCGATAAATGGATTAGAATACCTGATGTGCCACAAAAGCAAGTGTTTTGACAAGTCAATGGACACTAAGCAATTGTGGAGAACCATCGAGGTATATCCATTTGTAGCCTGCGGTTTGATCGCGGAGGCAAGTACCTGTCTGAGGAATGCATGGCATACTGATCAGAGGTTGGGATGATCCCAAATGACTACACCATACACTTTTGTGTAGAAATGGTGTGTTGTAAACAAGAAATGGAACTCTTATAGTGAAAGCAGCCATGCAAAAGACGCAACCATGCATAACTAATTCCTATAATCTTGGTTCTGTTAATTAACCTTATCAGCAAAGGTTTAGATATTTTAGGAATTGGTTATTCATACGTCTAGGGTTTACAGTATTTGAAAACCTATAAATAAGTTGTATTCAACAATCATTAATTCATGAAGTGCGCAGCACATTTACTTCAAACCCTATTAGGGTTTCTCTGAATATTCTTGCTGCATATATACATATATACTTTCTCTTTATGGTATCAGAGCCCCCATACGATCTATAGGCCGTATATTATTCTGCACCATGGCACCCATCCAAGTTCAACAACCACAGGGGCAACTTGTCACTGTAAAATTGGGAGAATCCAACTATCTCATATGGCGCCACCAAATTTTGGCAGCAATTCGAGGTTACGGGCTGGAAGGTTATCTAAATGGTACCACAACCAGACCCGATAAAACCACCAAAGATGCAGCAGGACAAGATATCCCAAATGAAGATCATCTCAATTGGGAGAGACAAGATCAATTAATAGCCTCATGGCTACTCTCATCTCTTTCAGAAAGCTTGTTGATTAGCACTGTTGGCCTTACAACCTCAGCAGAAATTTGGAACAGCCTTGCTTCCAGCTTCTCCATTCAATCAAGAGCCAAAATTCTCCAGTTAAAAGAACAACTTCATAATGCCAAAAAAGGTAACACAGGTATGAGAGATTACTTGAATAAGATTAAAGGATACTGTGATGCTTTGACTGCTGCTGGTCATAAGGTTTCAGATGATGACCATATATTGCACATAATGTCTGGACTGGGGTCAGAATACAACCCAGTCATGGTCTCAGTCAATGCAATGATTGGACCTGTATCCATCATGGAAGTCACCTCCTTGCTGCTCACCTTTGAATCCAGACTTGAAAGGATTGATGCCTCTGCTGTGAATCTTGAGGGGTCAAAACCCTCTGTCAATTACTCCTCTCACGCACATGGAACTGGGAACACCAACAACTCTTATAGAGGAAGAGGCACAAACAATTATAGAGGAGGCAGAGATGGTGGCTTCAGAGGCAACTCATATAGAGGGAGAGGCAGATCATCTCGTAGAGGGAACATAAAATGTCAAATATGTCACAGAACAAATCATACTGCTGAGAAATGCTTTTACAGGGCTGATCTTAGCTATGTTCCCAACATTAATGGTTCAAACAATGAGCAACAGCAGCAACACAACATCAATTACAGTCATCAAACTTCCCCTCACAACTCTTCTGGTCATCAATTTGATGCTACATGGTTTCCGGATTCAGGAGCCAATAGCCATGTCACATATGATCTCAACAACCTCAGCCTCAGCAACAACTACCATGGATCTGATAAGGTTCAGATGGGAAATGGCACAGGTCTAATTATCTCTCATCTTGGCACTTCTACTGTCACTCACACTCAATCTTCATCACACAGAAATTATGTTTTGAAAAATCTTTTACATGTGCCACATATAAAGAAAAATTTGTTGAGTGTATCTCAGTTTGCTAGAGACAATAAAGTGTTCTTTGAGTTTCATGCTACTTTTTGTCTTGTTAAGGACCAAGCAACGGCTCAAACGCTCATCAAGGGGACAGTTAAAGATGGATTATATTCCTTTGATCTCAGTACCATTCCAGCAGAATCCCAGGATGCATGGAATTCAGCACCTCAAGCTCCTCAAGTCCAGCAAATTAATTCAGTTTCCTCTATTTCTAGTATTGATGTATGGCATAACAGATTGGGACATGCTCCTTTGCCTATTATTAAATCTGTTTTGAATAAAGCTGGTATTCCTTTTCTTAATAATAATTCTTCTACTATCTGTCCTCCCTGTGCTCAATCTAAGAGTCATAAACTACCCTTTAATGCCTCTCAATCCCACAATTATGACACACTTGAACTCATTCATAGTGATTTGTGGGGACCCTCTCCTGTTCCTTCCAGAAATGGCTTTAAGTATTATGTGACCTATATTGATGACAAGTCAAGACACACCTGGATATATTTTCTTAAACTCAAATCTGAGGTACCCTCTACTTTCATCCATTTCAAAGCCTTGGTGGAAAAACAATTTAATAAACCTATCAAGCTTCTACAAACTGATGGAGGCACTGAGTATAAACTCCTTTCACCTTTTCTCCAGGAGCATGGCATCATTCATAGAGTCTCTTGCCCTTATACCCCAGAGCAAAACGGTTTAGCAGAAAGAAAGCACAGACACATTGTGCAAATGGCTCTCTCTCTTTTAGCTCAATCATCAGTTCCTTCTTCTTTTTGGGATGATTGTTTTGCTCACAGTGTATATCTCATCAACATTACTCCCACTCCTATACTTCAGTCTCTCTCTCCACATGAGGTACTCACAGGTCAGCTCCCTTCTTATAATCACTTAAAAACATTTGGTTGCCTTAGTTATCCACACATCAGACCCTATAATGACCATAAACTCCAACTCAGATCACAATCAGGTGTTTTCCTTGGTTTCAGCCCTCAGTATAAGGGCTACAAAATCTATCTTTTGGACTCTAAAAAGATCATAATCAATAGACATGTTGTCTTTGATGAATCTGTATTCCCCTATACCAGAATCTCATCTACCTCTCCTCCTCTCACCTCTGAGTCCTTCATTCATATATTGCCTCCACCAATTCTTATTCCTCCTGATCAAACTGTACCACAAACACAACCAGTACCTTCACCAATTATTCCACAAATTGTTCCATCTGCTCCTAGCCCCACTCAGCCCATTCATAACAGTTCTGACTTGTTTGTTCAACTATCAACACCATCTGTTGTTCCCTCTAACCCTACAGTATCTCATCCTCCTCAATCTCACAGAATGACTACAAGATCCAAGGCAGGTATCTCAAAAAAGAAAGTCTTCAACCTTACCTCTAACCTTACTACCACTGAACCTACCTCTTATCAACAAGCTCTTCTTTCCCCTCTGTGGTATGCTGCTATGCAAGAGGAACTTGCAGCCCTCAAGAAAAATCATACTTGGTCATTGGTTCCCTTACCACCACATCAAACCACAGTTGGTTGTAGATGGATTTTCAAGTTAAAAAAACATGCAGATGGTTCAATTTCAAGGTACAAGGCACGATTAGTTGCCAAGGGATACTCTCAACTCCCTGGTTTTGACTACAATGATACATTTAGTCCAGTTGCCAAGCCTACCACTATCAGAATTCTTCTCACCTTGGCTCTCTTTCACTCCTGGCCTTTACATCAGTTGGATGTTGAAAGTGCATTTCTCAATGGAGATCTTGATACCACTATCTATATGGACCAACCTCCAGGGTTTGAGCAAGGGGGGCAGCTGGTATGTAAGCTTCATAAATCACTTTATGGGCTCAAACAAGCTTCCAGAGCTTGGACAACAAAATTTGCTTCTGTCCTTCATCTCATGAATTTTAAACCCTCTCAAGCTGACACTTCCTTGTATTTCAGAAGATCTAAATCTGCAGTCATCTTCATTCTCATATATGTGGACGACATTATTATTACAGGTTCAGACACACAGCAGATTCAGGAAGTAATTTCTACACTCAACTCGCATTTTGTTGTCAAGGACCTTGGTGCTTTACATTACTTCTTGGGGATTGAAATTACTCAAACACCTTCTGGTTTATTTCTTGGCCAAAGAAAATACATAGAAGAACTACTGGAAAGAGCTAATATGTCTACTTGTAATGGTCTGCCAACACCTATGATCACAGGGAATTATTTATCTAAACACACAGGGCAAACTTTTGAGGATGGAAAATTGTATAGGAGTATGATTGGAGCCTTGCAATATGCCACTGTCACAAGACCTGATATAGCATTCTCTGTCAACAAGTTAAGCCAGTATATGCAAGGCCCTACTGATGTGCATTGGAAAGGAGTCAAAAGAATACTCAGGTATCTTTCATCAACAAAAGATTTTGGGCTGATATTCCACAAACCAACTAATCTGAATATCACTTCATTTGGAGATGCTGCATGGGCAACCGACTTGGATGATAGGAAGTCTACCAGTGGATATTGTGTATTTCTTGGTGGGAACTTGGTCTCATGGAGCTCAAAAAAACAACCAACTGTTTCCAGATCAAGCACAGAAGCCGAGTACAGGTGCTTGGCAAATGTCACTTGTGAAGTGACTTGGATAAAATCCTTACTGCGAGAATTAGGGTTCAACTCAGTCAAAGCTCCCACTGTTTGGATTGATAACCTCGGAGCTGTCAATCTATCAGCTAACCCGGTGGCCCACTCAAGAATTAAACATGTGGAACTGGATATGCACTTTGTTAGAGACAAAGTAAAAAATGGTGAAGTTTCTGTTAGACATGTGCCCGCCATTGATCAAGCCGCTGACTCGTTGACAAAAGCATTAACTGGACAATTCTTCGTTCGAATGCGCAACAAACTCAATGTTACTTCACTGGCATCCGCACTCGAATTGAGGGGGCATGAAAGCAGCCATGCAAAAGACGCAACCATGCATAACTAATTCCTATAATCTTGGTTCTGTTAATTAACCTTATCAGCAAAGGTTTAGATATTTTAGGAATTGGTTATTCATACGTCTAGGGTTTACAGTATTTGAAAACCTATAAATAAGTTGTATTCAACAATCATTAATTCATGAAGTGCGCAGCACATTTACTTCAAACCCTATTAGGGTTTCTCTGAATATTCTTGCTGCATATATACATATATACTTTCTCTTTATATAGAAATAGTAAAAGCATGAGTTATACGGAACTAACTATGTTCTATGGATATGTCTGGAAACAACGGCGCATTCAAATGCGGTTGTAGAATATCCTGGAAGAACAAAAGATGTGTGTTCAATAGTACTATGAACCAGATGGACGTTATAAGTTCTAACGCCCGGTTCTTAGAGGAAGACTATGTGATGAACCACAAGCCCAAAGTGACGTGAAACTTTGAAATGAGAGAAGAAGATTAAGACTTAGAACCAGCCGAACCGAGTAGCGGTACACCACTAACTGCACCTACTGTTATCACTGTTTATACACCGGAATGCCACTGTAGTGGGAGGTTGTGGGACAACCGGAGATATTCATAATACTAGGTGAGTCTTCGGACTCTGGACCTAGTATACATGAAATCGATCCCTGGATCTACATGGAGGCAGTACTAGATCTAAATGTGCCTTCTTGGAAAGCAATAAGGATTATTGTTAAGAGGCGAGATCATTTAGAGTACAAGCATAGTTGATCCATTTATGGATTGTAACAAAGCTATAGTTCGTGGAACTTGCGCATTGATGAGATAGTCCATTTGATGGATTCATCAAAAGGCATTGACGAATCGTGTGTATGGGAAACGTGATGGAAACAAAGTGGTGTTTCTCGGAGGTTTTTTGTAGATAACATTTTATCATTGGTAACAATGTAAAGATGTTGTCAGACATAAAATGATGGTTGTCTAGATAAATCAATATGAAAGATAAAGGAAGAAGTTGGACATGTTCTTGAGATCTTGGATCTCTAGGAAAGAACATTGTACTTCTCCTGGACATCTTACATACATATGATTATGGTTCGTTTTAACATGCAAGATTCCGAGAAAGGTTCGTTACCCTTCAGAGACGGAGTGCATCTATCTAAGGATATGTGTTTTGGAACACAAAAGGAGATAGAAGCAATGAAAGCAGTTTCCTACACTTTGAGTGTGGAAAGCTTAATAAATGCAATGTTGAAAACGAGAACCTGATATCGGCTATGCGGTTAGCATAGTGGGAGGATATCAAGGTAATCCTGGATAGGAATATTCGACTGCTGTAAAAGTACTTTCGAAGTACTATTCTAGACTACGAAAAAGACGAGTTTTTCCTTTGGATTACATTCTCTTAGATTTCTAATCAACTGAGGACCGGTGTAAGTCGATATCAGGCTATGTGTTTCACTATTGAAGGAGAAGGAGTGATAAGCACGATGCTTTTCGGACTCTGCCATGGGTAACCAAATAGCGGCCTCAGAGGCAGCGGAAGTTTTGGTATAACTCTGGGATAATCTCTGGGACTTAGATGTGATTCTTAATTTGCCAAAGGCTATGTAAATAGCGGTGCGATGGCAAATGGTAAGAAATCACAAGTCCATAAGTGAAAGATAACACATAGTGCAAGTACCACCTGATACGAGTCATCGTCGAGGGAGACGACGCTGTAGTCACCAAGATAACTTCAGAGCGGCAAGTGGGAGATTGTTGGAGTTGTGTACTTAATGTCTAGATTTAAGTAACGGAAACTCACGATCCATTGTCACTAATCTATTTAATTAAATAAACAATTATTTGCATTTAATTATTTATAATTAAATATATGCAAATCATAGTCCTAGATTTTATACGTTGTAGTTAGTATGGTGTTGCATGGGCGCACAGAAGATCATACTATCGGTTACTCGTATTTAATCGAACAG